>CM054180.1:81460134-82154634 GCA_028829895.1 Sinotaia quadrata
GAGAAAAGTACTATCCCCCTCCCCTTTTACGATTGTATGTCAATTCATTCAATTAGATTTAAAACTAGGCTCAACATGTTGATGTCTCTATTATGAAATAATTCCGATTCGCGGAGGGCACAGTTGTTTAACCGTTTTCTTTTCTCTTCACTATTTTCTTTCTTTTCTTGTTCTTAGCTGTGAACGAGTGTAAGGTACGGAGTGATACTGTCTTGTCGTGCTGGGGAAATCCAAGATGAACGGCTGGGAGACAAAGTAAATCGACAAGGTCACATAATTTTTACGTGATAAAAACAACATCTATATCATTTACATCCCTGTCCTTGTCCACATCAAGCCCAGTGTTATTAAGTACAAACAGTGGGTTGCCAGGTAAACAAAATAAAGTCAAAGCAAAAGAAAGAGGGGAAAAAGGACAAAGTAAGGTTAGATTAAAGGGAAGTCACTGATGACAGCAAACATTATTTTATGTCATTATTTCTCTGTATACTTTTCTTTCGCGTAAACGCTAAGACAAAATTCTGATATATCCCTGTGAATAACGGAGCTTTGTTTACTTTGACGTGAATACAACGAAAACACAAGTCCACTGTAATCAAATCAATGATCCCTTCAGATACAACACAGGTACAAACAACACACTAACAAACAACTTTGATTACCACATCATTCTTATTATCATTAATAGAAAAAATATCCACACGAGTCCAAACGGAATACTCATAAAATCCCCTTTTCATAAGAAGTCTGTTAAATTCCAATAAAATTATACATGAATTAAAAATGACAGTGTGAAATACAGCTTTGGTTTCAATAGGGAGGTAACTCCCGTTGAATGAAAACACCGACATTGGCCGAAACAATCAAACAAAACAAGATTATGTAAATTATTTACTCGCCTCAAATTAGACGAACAATCAAACTTAAGCAGTTTAGTGTTTGCTAAATGGAGACTTTCTGGTCACCAAAGCATAATGCTTTAACACGTACCGTGTCAGACAATACTATTTTATCAAGCATCTAAATTAAGATTACATATACATCTATAATCCTTTAGAACAGAGCACAAAGAACGTTGCCATCGCAATTTATGTTGCAACCTTTTATTTTAATTAAATTTTCTGTCATTAAAGAAAACAAAAATAACATATCACTACATTCTCCTATGTCCTACCCTTGGTAAAGGACTAGTTTTTCTTTAAGTCTGCAGAAACGGAGTTATACGTCATACTCTAACCACTGAATGTCATAAAGGACTACTTTTTCATGAACCTAGCGGAAACGGAGATATACGTTCTGCTTTAACCACTGAATGTGAAAAAGTACTACTTTTTGTCTGCAAGAAAGGTGTTATTTGTCTTACTCTACTTTTGTCTGCAAGAAAGGTGTCATTTGTCTTACTCTTATCACTAAATGGTTAAGCACTATGTATTGCTAAAAAGTCTGCAAGAAAGGTGGGGTATTCACCCTAACATGGCAATTAATTGTGAAAAATAATTACTTTTTATTATTTTGCGAGCCTGCAGAAACGGAGTTATTCATCTTAACCTGGCAATACAATGTGAAAAACAATTACTTTTTTCTCGTGAGCCTGCAGAAAAGGAGATGAAGACGCGCTCTCGACACAAACATTACAATATAATACTGTAAATTATCAATCATAAATGAGAATTTCAAATTAAAAACAAAAATGAAACTACTGGCTTTTTACCGCAGTTTGAGAAAATCTCTTTCACACACACACACACACACACACACAAATATACAAAAGTACATTTTTTTCTTTTTTTTTCTTTTACAAGGGATCAAGACTTTTTTAAATGTGCGAGCTGCAACATGAACTAAAAAACTGAACTAAATAAAGCTTTATCACCTTTGGCACGGTTGGTGAACGTCACCAATACAAAACAAAACCACAACGAAACAAAGTTCTCGCACAGCAGCTCTCATGCCTACTGAACGTCACCAACACAAAAGAAAACCACAACGAAACAAAGTTTTCAAACTGCAGCTCTCATGCCTACTGAACGTCACCAACACAAAAGAAAACCACAACGAAACAAAGTTTTCAAACTGCAGCTCTCATGTCTACTCAATGGCATATTTCAGGCCGAGCAATATTTCATCTAGAGTCGTGTGTCCATTCAGGAAACAGCAACTCGTGGGTGAGACAGAAAGGGACGTAAGTACGTAAAGAGATGCTAAATAAAACTGAGAAATGACTTCGATTAATTCAAGAAAATATCGAGCCTGATAAGATTACATCAACTATAACTTAATATTCTTATTTTTATATAAAAACAATTGGCAGTACACAGCGATATTTAATCGATGAAGATGTTTTTTTCAAAGGAATCCCTTAAAAAAAAGTCTGGGATATGATTATTTTATGCTGGATTCCCGAATTTGGTAAAGTATGAATATAGATTCATACGGTTGATATCTGCCCTTGATGCAAACAGTGGGCCGTGGAACTTGTAAAATATAATGGGGACAGAAACGAGATTTCGTATCATAGAAACATTTTCCTTCGTTTTCTGCGAATATATACGTGTTATTCAATTTTATATAGAGTTTACATTTCTACCTGAACAAATGCAATTTGGAAATGAAATTAAATATGTTTCATTTAAGGAAGAAAAATTATTAAAAAGAAGAAATTACACCATAAGAATAAGAATACAATACTTGTTTTGTTTAGACCGTTTTGCTTTCTTCTGATTTCTCGTAACTATCCAATTCACATATCCAACAACTGCTGTACAACCTGAGTGAAATGAGATGTGAAAGGACATATTTCTGTGGATCATATGCAATGTACGTGAATTAATGAGATTTACACTCTGCACATCCACTGATGCTCTAAGTATGAATAAATTACACAGTAATTAACCCCAGTCAGTAGGGCGGTTTGTCATGCTTCTGCGCTTTTAATGCAAATGCTGAAACTCTATTTCCTTATGAGCATTATAAATTCCTATTATTGTACAACACATAATAATAGATGCAAAAAGAAAAACCACAAACGTAAACATATACATGTAAATTAATAAGAAATTATTTTTTTAACATCTGGTCAAAAATTGAAATAAAGAAACAAAGCATACATCTGTATATAAAAAAAGCATTAACAAATGCAATAATAATTATGCACACAAATTAATTTTGTTAAACGTATACACCAGCCAATCACTTTGTAGTAGTTTAGAATGCTATTAATAGCTCCATCCTGCTTCCTAGCAGACAGGAAAAGTCAGCAGGACAAAAATAGCCTTGCCTGGTGTTAACTGTTTTGTCCGGAAAGGTGAAGTCGATACATGGCATGAATTCAAAGAAAACCTCAGTTTTTCTGTTTGTTAGCTTGTGTTTCAAATCTCATTATGGTTTAACTGTCTAAACATTTTAAATTTTCATTCAGTTGGCATCTTCTGGCACAAGGCCAACTGTCATATCTACAGTCTTTGATTCCAGGAAATGTCACCTGTGGTCGTTCAGTGTCCTGAGCTCGAGGAAAAGAGCGAGGAAGAGGTAACAAGTGCTGACACTTTCAACAGCCCAGGCAACGGCTAGTGTGTTTATAGCCAATCGTCCCTTCAGTGCTTAGTTCGGACATAAATCATTGTCTTACGTCATAAACAAGGACGAAAAGTGCTGACACTTCACAGCAGCCTTCAGGGGCTATCGTGCATCACCTATTTGCCTCCTCAGTATTTAGTAGTGACGTCATTTCCTTGAAACTTGAACCAAAGGAGAACAAAAGACGCACAGGTGACAAGCTAGCAGAACGCACTGTCTCTGTCTTGTACTATTCCGACATCAACAAAATACTTTGCCTGAGTAGTACACCTGGAGGTAAGCAGTAGGTGACACTCAGCACAGTATTCCAACTCATCTTCCTCGTGTCTGCAAATAGAAGACACCAGCGGTCTACACTTACAACAGCAAAAGTTTTCAATGCATTCTGGTCAAATCCAACCTTGTCTGTGCAAACGTGACGCAAATACAAAGCGTTTCATTGCAGTTAGATCCAAACGTGTGTAGTGTCTGCGAAACGTGACACATATACAAGAACGTTTCCTCTTGCAGCCGATTCCGGCCAGAAATGAATGGTTTCCTAATGTATGCAGCAAAAGCTTTAATTAACAATCAAACGTTGACAAAACATTTTAATGATGACTGAAGATATTCACTTGACTGAATGTAGTTAGGAATTTTTAAGCAGAATCCTTTTTGGCATTCCTCGAAGATAAAACAACACAATCTTTGCTCATAACCCAAAACCACTCCCGCCATGTTGTTTTTCCTCAGGTTAAGTGTTCGACCACAGACAAATGTTGATTAAGGATACCTTTTACAATAAGTTCATTAAATATGGTCTGCTCTCACATAGTGAAAGCATGCTTACTTTACAAGAATGTGAATGAGTCAAACACAGACACTACTTCTGACCTCGTCTACCCAACATAATAAATCAGGCAACAAAGTGTTACAGAGAGACCAATCCTAAATAATAACAGTTATATAAAGATGTATGCGTCTTGTTTTGTTCGGAACGAAAAGTTCCCTTCTATTTAAGCAGTTATATAAACATCTTCTCTGTATTCATTGGGGATTTTTGTTTGCAGTGTGTTGTATAATAGTTTTGTGTGCAGTGTGTTGATTAATCGATATCATATATATATATATATGTGTGTGTGTGTGTGTGTGTGTGTGTGTTATATACTATGTAATAATTTATAGAAGCACAAATGCAATTAGCGACAAAGCGATACATATCAATAAAGCCGTATAAATTAATACAAACTTTGATGAAAAAGCAAAAATTATAAATATACAAATCTTGAGACTCAATGTAGTTTAGTGTATTAAATTCAAAGCGAAAGGACGTTAAATTATATGTATGTACGAAACATTCGATCGGTAGACATTTTCCATTCGTTCTGCTAACAATAATTACAAACTGAAAATAAACAAATTATTAGTAATCCTATCAAAATGTTAGAAGTATCTCTCTGTATATGTAATCCTAAGCAAAGTGCTAGAAATGTATCCCTGCATTTGTAATCTAAGGAAAATGGTTTACTGACTGCTTTGCGGTAAAAGATTGATTCAATTTACTATTGGTCCATTATTACTATTCAAATTATTATTTTTACTATTCAATTACTATTGGTTCATTACTACTATTCAATTACTATTGGTCCATTAACTACTAGTCAAGTACCACTGGTCCATAACTACTATTCAAGTACTAATATTCCATAACTACTATTCAAGTACTAATATTCCATTACTACTATTCAAGTACTAATATTCCATTACTACTATTCAAGTACTAATATTCCATTACTACTATTCAAGTACTAATATTCCATAACTACTATTCAAGTACTAATATTCCATTACTACTATTCAAGTACTAATATTCCATTACTACTATTCAAGTACTAATATTCCATTACTACTATTCCATTACTACTATTCAAGTGCAATTGGTCCATTACTAAAATTCCATCACTATTGTGCCAATATACTATTCCAATAACAATCTTCTATTACTATATTTTCAGTACTATTGACCCATTACTACTATGCCACTATTGTTGTGCTAATATACTGTTCCAGTACTAATGTCCCATTACTACTATTACCAGTAATAATGTTCCACTACTTTCCATTGCAGTTGTTCTATTACTATGATTCCAGAACTCCAGAATTATTATTCCATTACTACTGTTCAGGCACACTTGTTTCAATATTATTGTTTTTACAATTACTAATGTTCAAGTGTAATCTTTCGTTACTGTTAAAGTGTTATTCAAATTCTATAACTTCATTCTTATTATTCCATTACTATCATTACATTACCGTTAACACATTCTATGCTTCATTACTATCATTCCACTGTTACTTTTCCATTATTGCTGCTCTCATTACTATTATTCCATTACCATTGTTATATTGCAACCATTCAAGTACTATTGCTTCGATACTATAATTATTTATTATTGTTTCATTTCTATTATTTTATCATTGTTGAGGTTGCAATGTGTACACCCGTTCATTGCAGTTGAACACTGCAATGAACACAAAAAAAGTTGTGTTCTGTCTGAAGTGCTCAGAGTTGCTAATTTCAAGCATGAACGGTTTGTAAAGGAAGCTTTTCGTAATATGTTTGTCGGTGATTTTTTTCTACAGATATTAAAATGCAAAATATGTCATCCTAAGTAAGTGAACAGTAGCTTTTGCTAATGTGACTTGAAAACGTTGTAATCAGTTTTAGCGAAAGCAGCAACAACAAAGACCCCTTCAATTTATTTTGTACCAGCAACAACAAAGACCCCTTCAATTTATTTTGTACCAGCAACAACAAAGACCCCTTCAATTTATTTTGTACCAGCAACAACAAAGACCCCTTCAATTTATTTTGTACCAGCAACAACAAAGACCCCTTCAATTTATTTTGTACCAGTAACAACAAAGACCCCTTCAATTTATTTTGTACCAGTAACAACAAAGACCCCTTCAATTTATTTTGTACAAGTAACAACAAAGACCCTTCAATTTATTTTGTACCAGTAACGTACTCCATCTCAATACCTCGAGTGTAATCGCTGGCGAATGAACAATTTTACAGTTGAGAGACAACATCAAACTGTACATTTTCATTAAAATAATTTTAAATAACACGTTATTCTCGTCAAAATACGTGCAAATAACTCAAAGTTATGTTAAATGAAGTGTATTTTTTTTTGAAGGCGAAAACCACTAATTACCTCCCCCTACCGACCATAGTACCTTACAAATTGGTATTCGTACTGACAGATACGTCACTATTATTTAAGCCCATCTTTCTAATTTCAAATTAAATTTTAGGCTAGGATATACATGTAAGTCTTGTACTTCTGGTTTCTGGTAAAAATGGTCAAAGACAAACTATCTTAATAGAGTGTGCTTTAAATGAATAAGTCGGTGGTCAGTTTGTGGGTGCTTTAAATGAATAAGTCGGTAGTTGGTTTGTGGGTGCTTTAAATGAATAAGTCGGTGGTCAGTTTGTGGGTGCTTTAAATGAATAAGTCGATGGTCGGTTTGTGGGTGCTAAAAAATGGATAAACTGGTGGTTGGGTAGTGGATGCTTTAAAATGGGCAAGCAATTGTTTGGATTTGGACTCCTATTCCTACATGGTGCGTTGACCAGTAACAATAACAAATGTAAATATTCGTTACAAGAGCTGATATTTCTTAAACACAATGCCTAATAACTTCTTTTAATAATAACATTTTCCTACTACTAGCGGCTATTAATTCCTTCTACTAATATCTATTAATTTCCGCTACTAAAACTTATTATTAATGTCCACTAATAAAACCTATTAATTTCGAATACTAAAATCAATTAATATCCACTACAAAAAAACTGTTAGTGTCCACTACAAAAGCCTATTAATTTCGAATAAATAAACCTATTAATTTCCACTAATAAATTTAATTTTCATTTCTAAAACCTGTCAATATCAACTACTATACACTATTAATTTCTACTACTAAAAACCCATAACAGAACTTATTAATTCCTACTACTCAAATACTCACTAACAGAAGCTACTAATTCCTACTACTAAAATACCCACTAACAGAAGCTACTAATTCCTAATAAAGGCAGCTATTGAGCTAGCAGTTCCTTACAGTCTGGAGGATGCTGACCTCTGACATTCACAAACTGCGTCACGCCAGGAAAAAAAAAATCTTCAAGTTTATGCACACCGTACACATAAAGCTGCATTCGTCCGACACTTCACAAACAAAATGGCATAACATAAAATTATTTCGTCATATCGAAAGTTTTGAGCATGAAAACATCACTCGACAACGCGTCATTGGTTCTCGAGATGTTGTTAGCAAACTTTCTAAATTTGTATGAAAATTATACACATCTAAACATTCTCGTTGTAAGACACCTTCTTTCCTGTCCAGACATTTCTAATTTACTCTGAAGCAGACAGGATCATTGTGACCTTTCTTGCGAAGAGGTTAAAAAAAATGCTTATCCATCGAAGAAATTGTTTAATTTTATAAAAAGAAATATATTAAAGTGTTTATGATTTCAGAATGTTTACTTACTAAAATAAATAATTAATTTACTCAGGAGAGAATCTACGCCAAAGCCACATCCGGCGTTTACAAAACCAGGGAGAAAGGAGGAAAGGTTAAAGTTGAAGTCAGCACCGTTCTACATACTCTTTTACTCCTTCGCGTAGCAGTGAAGTGGTCAACAAGCTTAGCAGTGAAGAGGTCAACAATGACAGTCTTGAGTGGGTGAGATGTCTGCACATATGTTTCAGAATGAATATTTATTTCAATTGTAATTGCAACTCAACTTTGCTGATTGTGAAACGAAGCAGCAGGAGGAGACAATTTCCGAACAAGCCCCTCACTCTTATTATCAATGATGTTATTTCTTTCTTTTACACTATCTTAAACACCATCATTTGACATCCATCATACTACAGAAGCTGTTAGCACCCTTGTCTAGTTACTTCCCTTTAAACAGTTCCTATTAGGAAACACGGTACAGAAATAAACAGTATGAGAAAGTATAAGAACACAGTTAAATCTTATTTTTTTTAAAAAACAATTCCCCCCCCCCATTTTTGTTTGGGTTTTCTTGTTTTGTTTTTTGTTTATTTTTGCACAACCGTGGAATATTCATCAACAAACAAACAAGCGTACAGGAGCGCTGACGTCACTGTATGCTGGAGTGTTGGAAGAAAAGACGTACTCTCCAGCAACACAAACTGCAGGCCATTCTTGGCTCAAACTACACACAAGACAGATTCACGCGCATTCCAGTACTCCGTGTGAACCCCTCTCACGTGCGTTAAATCTGCCGTCCATAAAGTGTGTCGTTTGCTTCTGTTTTTTTCTTTAATTCCACAGCTTGTCAAATGTGCCATGCAGAATGACTAGATTCGCCTGAGGAAGAGTTATAAAGTTTTATTTCAGCTACTTTATGGTCAGTCGTGGCCGAGTCTGTCACAAAAACCGCTTAGCTAGTTTAGGATCAATTATAGCCCAGACACAAACAACGTGCAGAGCCATCCCGGTGATACTGTGCACAGTACTTGTATTGGACTGTCCAATATGGTCGCTAACCTATGTTCTTAGGCTGTCAAAGAAGTCTACCAGTTTCCTATCAATTGTAGCTCTTCGATTTCAGCCAATAAACACACAACAACAACAAAAGAAAAATTCTAAAATGAATAAAGACCCGAACAATAGAGAGACATGTAGTTGAGTTTTGTTTTTCCCCCTGTCTCACTTTTTTCCCCTCTCAAACACGTTGGTGATCTTGTCAAGACTTACTTATTATATGCACAGACAAGCACGCCACTGAATAGTTGACATATACTATGGGACATAACTCTCTTATTCCCATAGCATGACTTCTCATTCACAGTTTTGTTATCTTGTCTTAGACGAAACTTTGGCAGGACGCATTCTGCCATACAGAAAGACAAAACAAAAACATTGTCTTTGTTTTCCTTCTCTTTTTCAGCAGATTGGAACTTGTATTTGCCCCAACTTTTCGTCCTGTGGGTTGTAGCCCATATTCTTCCGTTGCAGGAACATGTGTATCTCTCGGAAAGTTGGTCGTTCTGATTCCTGACGGTTCCAGCACTCGCGCATCAGATCGTAAATTTCCTTGGGGCAACAGGATGGGAATGGCAGTACAACCTACAAGACAAAGAGAGAGAGAGAGAGTGTGTAGAAAGCATTAATATTTTATTGAAATGTTTTGAAAACTAAATATCAAAACAAATTAAAAGTATTTACATGGTCTTACCATTTTGTGAATTAAAAACTAGAAGCACATTCTGGGAATAACTATTCTGGAATAAACCATGTCAATCCTCGAAAGTAATCTATCAGATTAACTCCTAAACATACAACTTCTGCAATACACTTCTGACTGACCCATGATAAAATCATTGCCCAGGATAAACAGGTGTGGGTGGGTGGGTGGTGAATAAATCTGTGAGAAGAAGGAAAATGTTTGTAAAAACTTTCAATCTTGCAGTTACATGCGAAAGGAAGTACATAAGAGAAAGTGGACCACACTCTATTGATCACGGTACATTAAACAGAAGAAGGAAACAGAAGTTGGTGTGTCTGTGTGTTTGTGTTGTGTGCGAGTGTTTGTGTTATGTGCGCTGTGTTTGTGTACGTGTGTTTGTGCATGTGTTGTATGTGTGTTTGTGTATGTGTACGTACTATGCGTATGTATATGTTGTGTATATATATTTGTGTATATGTGTGTCCTGTGTGTATGTATTTCCTGCGTCTGTACGTGCGTGTGCTCTGTGTGAGAATGTGTTTGAGAATGTAAATACCTGCTGGTTGTCGTCACGGTAGTAGTGGCCAGCGTTCTCAATCACCTGCTCATCAGTCAGTCCGTCGTAGGGCTGGTCTCTGGCGAATGTCAGCACCTCCCACAGAGTGACAGCGAAGCTCCAGACGTCAGACTTAGTTGTGAATTTGCCCTGTGAAGGTGAAGCAGTTCTACGTCATGTAATGTGTCTACTAGTCACTTTATTCACATTAATTGTGGCATTATAATGATGAACCAAAGCAGAGAATTCGAAAACCGAAGGGTGAGTCAGGCAACAAGTCTGTCATCAGCATATGTGAGGCGCAAAAACTAAAATAAATTTTAAATCCTCATGTTGAGACAGGGTCTATAAATAAAGCTGGTAGGTAACAGACGAGAAATGGTTGATGCTGTAAAATCAAAACACTAACCGATATGAAAAACGTTGTGGAGTCGAGATTAGTGACAGTTTTGTGTGGTGGTAGTAAGGGGAGTTATCGTATTGGACTTAATAAGTTATCCCATACATAGCAAGATAAGTCGGGGAAAAAAACCGGTTATATTTATTACTTCTCACTGACTAGTATACCCTAACCAGCCTCAGTGTCTCAGTGAAAATCATTTCTATCAAAACTATTCCTAACTCTCGTCACTTTCAATGTCTCAGTGAAAATCATTTCTATCAAAACTATTCCTAACTCTCGTCACTTTCAATGTCTCAGTGAAAATCATTTCTATCAAAACTATTCCTAACTCTCGTCACTTTCAGTGTTGCCTACGTCAAAATGCATCTCAAATATATTGCCATAGGAAGAGATTTCAATACAGCAAGCAGTTTGAAAGCGTGACCTTCTAAAATTTCTTTTCTTTCAAATGAACATGACAATCTGTACAAAACAGTAAAAACAAAATATGAGGATAAAGAAATTTAAATATTAGACAGATTCAAATTAGTTATTTCTGATAATGCAAAGGGGACAATATGCTGGAAGAACGAAGGAAAGAACGAAGGAAGGAAAGAACAATTCAAACAATAAAATTCACCTACGATGGTAATGTGGCCGTAAAGAAAAGAAATGCTGCAAGACAAGACAGCACAAAGAATTAAACATTTTCTCTATTTTTAGACTAATTCTGGCTATCATAACTCCACGCCATTACTGCTTCTTTATCAAGCTACGTCAGCACAATAGGGCAACAGATGCCCTTCTCACCCTTGAACTTTATCCGCTTTCAACCTTAATTTTTTTTTTTACCCACCTTACCGTGCCGTTAACATTTGCTTCCAAAACATTATGCGGTTATAACCCTTGAACCCTGTTAGTTAAATACGATAAGTCTACCGTCAGACAGTCTCCATTAGGTATTGTAGGGACTTCCAGTTCGTCAGCAGCTGCCGCTTGCAAATAATTTTTTGGGCACTAATTAGTTCGCCAAGGTCAAGGAGTTTCCTTATTAATCCTTCAACAAATGGAACTGTTACCTCCCTTGTTTCCGAGTACTTTCTGTGATATCTTATACCACTGTGAGGTAACTCTACATTACATTTTAAAAATATTATTTGAATATCCTCTACGTCAACCCAATATATAATAGGAGCATTTGGACTATATTTTAAAAAAAACGGACAAGTACTATTTTATTTTTCATAAACCGGACAAGCACTAGTTTATATTTCATAAACCGAACATATACAACTCTACATCATTTTCTTTATTCTTAGTTACATCCAAAACTAATTAAACAAATCTAATCTTTCATTTACCATTTAGTTATGTATGTAGGACGTTCATGCGTATTAGTGTCTGCCGTAGAATACCGCTGTATTTATATTTGTGATATTTGTATTTATTATTATTTAGTACTCAATCGTTTATTTGACACGTGGTCCCTTTAGCAAGCAGAAGTATCCCCGTATGCACAAGTAATGTACCTTTCTAAATCTTTGATTTGACAAGTCTCTTTTGCGACTAGTAATATCCTTTACTCACAAATAATGTACCTTTCTAAATCTTTGATTTGACAAGTCTCTTTTGCGACTAGTAATATCCCTTTACTCACAAATAATGTACCTTTCTAAATCGTTCATCTGACAACTGGTCTTTTTTCGAATAGTAACGTCCCCTTATGCACAAGGACGAACCTTCAAACAATCCAACAGCTTTCCTGCATTATTCACCCTTTCGATAGTTTCTATCCAAGCAGACGACTAATTGAGTCCGACTTAAAGGCGAACACTCACAAAATCACAACTTACCAAGAGTATGCTTTCCCAAGCCATCCAGCGAATAGGCAGAACCGCCCGACCCTCTATCCGGTAGTAATCAGCACTGTACAGACTTCGTGACATACCAAAATCCGAGATCTTAATGCAGAAGTGGTGCCCGACGAGACAGTTACGGGTGGCGAGGTCACGGTGTACCATGTTCAGGGATTCCAAATACTTCATGCCAGATGCGATCTGTGAGGCCATAAAGATCAGACATCCGTAGCTGTGGGATACAGAGAAAAGATATTTATAGCTCAAGTCCAAGGCACAAGCGAGTGTAAGTGTGTCTTCGTGGAAAAGTACGATTGACAGTACGGTAAGAAACACTATCATCAGAATGTAACGAAACGTGCACACAAAAGAAGAACAAGAAGAAAGAAATGCTGGTGAATTTAAGTTTTAATTATGACTTTAGGTCTATCTCAGAACTATTGTCTCATTAACAAACTAATTAGATGTATGAAGTCCTAAAACAAGTCAGACTAACGCTGTGTCATGCTTACTATTTACGCTTTTCTAAAAATAAGTCACCTGAGAGTTTTGATGTTGGTAGCTTGGGCAACGGGTGATTCCGGGAAGTGGTCAAGCAGAAACTGGTTGAGGTCCCCATACTTCATGTACTCAACAATCATGCAGAGGGGTTCCTCTTGGGTGCACACCCCAATGACACGCACGATATTCGGGTCCTTCAGCTGGGACATTATCTTGATTTCCTTGTGAAAATCAGCCCTGTAAATGCAGAAGAGAAAGGTTCCTGCACTTAATGACCTGCAGGCTTCAGGGGACTGCTGAAGCTAAAATGTCTTCGAACGACTGCTAAAACAGCTGGGTGGGATTTCTTAAACAGTTTGATAAGATTGTTAGAGCAGTTTGAATGAGATTACTAAAACAAGAAAAAAGCATGGTGGGATTGCTAAAACAGTGCGATAAGATTGCTACAACAGTTTGATAAGATTGCTAAAGCAGTTTGATTAGAGTGAGTTTTATAAGATTGCTAAAACGTTTGATAAGATTGCTAAAACAGTTTGATTAGAGTGAGTTTTATAAGATTGCTAAAACAGTTTGATAAGATTGCTAAAGCAGTTTGATAAGATTGCTAAAGCAGTTTGATTAGAATGAGTTTTATAAGATTGCTAAAACGTTTGATAAGTCTGCTAAAACAGTTTTATAAGATTGCTAAAACAGTTTGATACGATTGCTAAAACAGTTTTATAAGATTGTTAAAACTGTTTTATAAGATTGCTGAAACAGTTTTATAAGATTGCTAAAACTGTTTTATACGATTGCTGAAACATTTTTATAAGATTGTTAAAACTGTTTTATAAGATTGCTGAAACAGTTTTATAAGATTGCTAAAACAGTTTTATAAGATTGCTAAAACAGTTTTATAAGATTGCTAAAACAGCTTTAAATTGTTAAAAGGGACATAGTTCACTAAACGAAAACATGTTTCAAGCAACAAACTGCACCAAACTTTTCAAGTTGTGTCATATCATTAATTTTGTTCCTCAATACGAACGCACCAATAGTGTGACTGCGGTGTCGTCACTGTTGTGGGAGGGAAGGGATTGTAAATGTCGATTTATGACGTACGAGTGGACATGGAACGTACCTGGCCCTATCGTCCGCGCTGGGTCGCAGCATCTTGACCGCTACCAGCATACTAGAGCGCGACATAGTACGGTTTAAAGCGTATTCGTCCGGCAGGAATTCATTCATACGGATCGCTTCACACAGATGTACCTGAAACACAATGACAAACTTAGTACACAAATATGTACCTGAAACACGATGACAACTTAGCACACAAATATGTACCTGAAACACGTTGACAACTTAGTACATAATTATGACCTCAGACAACTTAGTACACAAATATGACGTGAAACACGTTGACAACTTAGTACATAATTAAGACCTCAGACAACTTAGTACACAAATATGACGTGAAACACGTTGACAACTTAGTACATAATTAAGACCTCAGACAACTTAGTACATAATTATGACCTCAGACAACTTAGTACATAATTATGACCTCAGACAACTTAGTACATAATTATGACCTCAGACAACTTAGTACATAATTATGACCTCAGACAACTTAGTACATAATTAAGACCTCAGACAACTTAGTACATAATTATGACCTCAGACAACTAAGTATGCAAATTGTGTATACTATCCGAAGCCACGGAGAAATGAAACAAACAAAACAAGAAGAAAATAACGAAGCAAAATGTATTAAAACGAAACAAAAGAAACAGAGAACAATATATTATCTACTATGTGCAATATCAACAAACACGACAACAGCACCCCCAAAAAAAACAAAACAAAAAACGCCCCAAATAAATAAATAAATAAATAAAAATCAATCAAATGTTAAAAATAAAACCGAATACCAATAACAATTCATCTGCAGAAACATTTTAAATATTCTATGAGAGGTAATTTAATGGATTTCGATAAACAAAAATCCACACTGTCAGCAAAACGAGTATGCTAGACATAACTGTAATATTTACTCTGAGATAATCACTTAATAGTTATCATCAAAGTTTAGCAAATCAACATTCTTATATGCTTATTTATTTAAATAATCGATTACGGATTTCATGGAAATATATTAAAAAGAACACGAACTGAATAAAAAAGACAAAAATGTCGCATTTAATGTCCTAATTAAAATTAAGCTTCACACACATATAAATATACTAATGGGAAGATAATTTGATAGACAAAGTAATATCACGTTAGCAGCGCGTTCCCGAAAAAAAACGTTTCAATGCACTAAATTAAGCATTTTAGTTGTTAATAGTAGAAGTGCTTGAGATAGTAATTATTGTTGCAGTATTGCAGTAGTTGGTGTTGTTGTAGTTGTTACAGTCGTAGCTGTAATAGTTGTTATAGTAGTAGTAATAGATATGGATTTGGCAACAGTAGTAGTAGTGATGGCAGGTGCGGGTTGTAGTAGTAGTAAAATTAGCAGCTGTTGTTACAGTAGTGGTGGTAAAAGTCGTTGCAGCAACAGCATTATCTGATCACAAACGAAATTCACCTCTCCAAACTGCCCTTCGCCCAGCACCTCGACAAATCTGAGATTCTCACGCGGAAACTCCATGACCGAATAGTCTATGCTCAGCAACAGGTCAGCATTGGGCACAGCGTACACGTTGTTGCCGCTGACCCCTTGCAGGCTGGGGATGTTCGATGCTGGGGCGTTGACGATGTCCGCAGCCGCATAAAGGGCGTCGTAATTGGGCGGGGGCTTGTCCAGGGGGTTGGTGCTGCGCGGCGGTCGTGGCGGAAGGTTGACCACTAGCGCGGACTTGGTGACGTCAGGTACGGCGTAGTCGCGCATCTCTGCTCCTGCAACAATTATACTGACCGTCATGACAAACTAATCAATTGTCATATCATCAATCAATGTCTTAGAATGATTTGTTTTAGCTTTTTGTCTCTCTATTTCGAATGCTTATGCTGGTAATGCTGCAGAGTTCAGAGGTCAGTTCTTGAATATGCATAAGGGAAGAGTTTTACTTTAAAGAATATGATTATAGGACTTAAAAATCTTTTCAGGTCTCCATTTTTTAAAATGTGTGTGGAAGAGTTAGAAAACAGATCTAATGTTAGAAGAAGAAAGACTGTTGTTAGCCTATGTCCGTTAAGTGAAGAAGTTAATAAAAAATAAAATTAAAAAAAATAATGTTTTTGACGCAAAACTATAATATCTTAATTATAACACAGGTCTTGGTTTAAGAAATTTAAACGGACTTTTTATTGAAAAAGAACAATAATAACTCCAAACAACTTAAGATTGCCATGATTGTCACCACTGTTCTTCTGCCAGACACTCTTTAAAATAAAACTGAAAGCAAATGACAATTTGATAGTGCGATATATTTAAACTTTAAAATTCACCGGAGGACCAGAAAACGGAACAAGTTATCAATGACAAATTCTGAAATTAAAAAATACAAACGAAAATGGCTTATAACAATATGTGTTCAAGATATATAATAATCCAACAAGGTCAAATACTCAAGACAGATCCACCTAAGAAAAAAATCTGTAAAGATAGTGAATAAGATATCTCTTGAAAAAATTACTGATTTTGCAACTTTTCCTATTTTGCAGAGTACACACTCGCGAACTAAACTCACATTGCGAGAATCACACTGCCAACCTCATCCCTATAAACTGATCCGTATGAGACCGCCACTCATACACCTTACAGCCTACAACCTACATGTAAATCTTTGTTCCATCAAATAAACACGACCTTAAGCAGAACAGTTCCGAGCACGTTGTAAACAATTATCGTATTTACTATATGGAAAGAAATATCAGAAACAGACGTAATATACAGACTACGTTCAAGGAAAGGTCCAAGGGAGACGACTGGATGGAAAATAAATAGTAGCGTGTCTAACATATGTGCAGAGAACACCTGCATCAACATTTAAAGAAATTATTATTATTTTTTAATGGTAGGTGATTCAGATTAATCTTGAGTGTGTGTGGGGATGGGGGGTGAAGGACAAAAAGAGTAAGAACGTCTCAATCCAGTTCCTCCCAACCACAGCCGATTCCCCCTCCATCTTGTATTCGAACTTTGCAAAGCGCCCGTAAAGAAAGTAATACTGAATTTCTCCTGCCAGCTTGCTAGAGAGAATGAAACAGAAGTAGTCAAATAATGTATTAAGAATAACGCCATTGAGAGAAGAAACAGTAAACAGAAATAGTCATATAATGTATTAAGAATAATGCCATTGACAAAAGAAACAGTAAACAGAAGGTCATTTAATGTATTAAGAATAATGCCATTGACAGAAGAAACAGTAAACAGAAGGTCATTTAATGTATTAAGAATAATGTCATTAGAAGAAGAAATAATAAAACAGAAGTAGTCATATAATGCATCAAGAATAATGTCATTGGCAGGGGGAAAAAAGAACAGTTAAAACAAAAGAAGTCAAATAATGTATTAAGAGAAGAAACATCTTAACGCCATTGTTAATTAACTGTAGTCCAAACTGTACATTATTTAACTGAAAGTCAGATTATTGCCGGCTCTGCAGAACCTGGGTTTCTACAACCGGCTTTGTGTGGTCAGTACACATGCACTTTACAATTCCTACACATGAAATACTATATTTCAATGCAATAATTACAGTGCGTGTGCCCATGCAGTATAGCAAGCATTTGTATGTTTGTGTGTGTGTACATACTAAACAATGTATTATTATATGCTGTGCGGGACAGTTTTCATATATGCAAGTGTTTTGTATCATATGTATAGGATGGTAAAATTTTTATTTTTTTAAAAATAGACATAAATTATTTATTTAATTTGTCTACCTAAAAAGAAAAATGCAGAAAAAATACATATTTCTTGTTTTTTCTGCAAGTGGAATGGTAACTTTAAATAAATTTATTCCAGACGTCAGCACCAACGGGAAAGTGTTTCCAGCGTAACACGGACTGTTTTCTGGACTTTTCCATCTACATTTCATCCCGTGACGTCATTTCAGGGTAAGCAAGAGTGGAGAAAGGGGGCAGTGCAAAAGCCACAAAGAAAACTCAATGAAACGAAAATATGACGTCAGAGAGACAGCACATTCAGTAATAAAAATCGTGACAAAAGAGTAGAAAGAGGAAAGCAATACAACACATGATTGTACATAGAAAGGAACATGTTTATGAAAATGAAACACAACTTCTACAAAGCAATGGTGAATGAACACACGCTATGGTAGTTAAATAAACGTAGCCAAAAAAAAAAAAAAAAAAAAAGAAAAAAAAAACCACACACACACACACACAAAACTGTTAGCATGGGGAAAAGAACACACTTCACGATGTGGTTAACAAGGTCAGGGTTAATATTCACACAAACAAGCACTGATTAGACATAACATCATACTCCTTCATAACTCACAAAACAAGCACCCATAAGACATGAAAACATTTTGATTACATACACAGAACAAGTACAGTCTATTCATTGAACTTCAAAACAATATTAATTTTATTTTATTTACGTTTTCCCTCAAACAATGCTTTTATTTAAAAAAAAAATATTTTACCTGTCGCCTACTCAAATTCACTTCGTATTTTTTCTACGGACATGAAATTAAATTATTATTTTTGAAAACAAACATTATATTCATTTATATTTTGTTGTGGTCAGTTAACTGGCAGTAATCCAAGAATGCTAAACAACTTCGGGTGAACTACTGCCTGTAATAACAGTGTGGATAGTCGGTGAGAAATAGTTCCATTAACAGGCCAAAGTGATTGGCACTTTAGAAGTTAAATGGATAGACTGAGAAAGAATATTACAAGAGCGGTGTTAAACAGATATACTTCATGTAGAAGGACATTCTGACAGAAAAATAAATAGATGAACTAGATAGATTAGATAGATAGATAGATAGATAGATAGATAGATAGATAGATAGATAGAGTAAGCGAAAGCTGTACTACGAACGAAAGAAATTTAAAGGGACATACTGCATAAGAAATAAGACTTTTGTTGTTTGGTATTCGGTATACTCACTCGCGTAGTGACGCGGTATCTTAATTTTAAGATTGCAGATTACAGATAAATAAAATATATGCTTGTTAGACTTTAAAAAATAATGAAAGATATATCATCATTTAAAGACGTCTAAAGGATATAATCATTATTGTTGAGGCACTGTAAGGGTCATGATATATATATTAATAAATGTACAGTTTAAAAAAATTTTAACCTCACTATGTACCGTCTATCCCTGAAGGACAAGGGCACAAAGAAAGGGGCATAACTGATCAAAAGTGAAATTCCTTTTGGATTTAGTAAGACAACAAAAGACAATAAGGAGAGATGAAGAAAGTAAACAAAAATTTACATGGATAGAGGGGAGAGACGGAAAACTAAAATCTAAGAAAGTAAGAAAGAGAAAGGGAGGGAGGAGGTGGGGTGAGAAGTAAGAAATGAGAAAGATGAGACTTGACCAGGTACATTTTCAAGTATGTTAAGTATGTATATAAGACGCACTCGTGTGGATTGCATTCGTTTTGCACTCGGGTTAATTGGTACCGGTTTGAACGTGAACTGACATAAGTTAACTTCGACGAGACACATTTACAATGGCTGGGTAATTGTTAAATTTACACTGGCCGGGTAATTGTTCGAGCTTACGCTGGCTGGGTAAATATTCCAGTTTACGCTGGCTGGATACAAAATTGCTGGGCAATTGCTCAAATATCTCTTGTCCATTTTTCATAATACGGCATAGATGTCTCATACTGAGTGTATGGCTTCCAGAGATGGACACATCTAACAAGACTTGAGATGAGTCCAATGTTAAGTGTACATGCTTTTTACTGGACACTCTACATGAATGCTGAGTGTAAGCATGTATGCATCTGGGACTAGACAAGTATCTTATGCTATGTACATGTGTACAAATAAGACTGGACATAATCTAATGCTGTGTACATGTGTACAAATAAGACTAGACAAGTATCTTATGCTGTGTATATGTGTACAAATAAGACTGGACATAATCTAATGCTGTATGTATATGTCCAAATAAGAATGAACAAGTATCTACTGCTGTGTGTATAACTGTATATGAAGTCAAATAAGACAGGACATATATCTATTCTCTTTGTGCACTTCATTTTAAAAAAAAAATCAACATTATGTATTCTGTGTGTGTGTGTGTGTGTGTGTGTGTGTTTGTGTGTGTGTACAGGACATATATCGTGTGTGTGTGTGTGTGTGTGTGTGTTTTCAGATAAGACAGGACAACTATCTAATGCTGTGTGTGTATGTGATCCAGTTAGAGTAGATATGTTTTATGGCGAGAAAATATGTTTATGGTAAATATGGGATATGTTTATTTGGGATGTCACGTGATTGTGCATATGTATTCAAAATGGCAGAAAATGCTTGTGCATAGAGTGTGAACATATAAACATTAAATGAATGGGAACTACCAGTTTGACAGAAATGAACACATACGTAAGTTGTCCATGAGTACGTCAAGTGATGACTGTGAATGTGTGTGACTGTTGGAAATGTCCAAGCTGAATAGAATGGTGTGAGATGTCACGATGAGTTTCAAAAGTGAATTTAATTTGTCCATCGGGCTTCTTGAATGTCAATAATAAGCATTGTGCAGTTATTTATAGATTAAATGGAATATGTCAGAAGAACGAAATCTGTATTTCTTGGAGATAAAAAAATAAGTGTAACTGTGATATATGCAATCCACTGATTAATAGAATTCTAAAATACATAATAAGGCAAACGGAAACACATCAAGGTGTGTAGAATTTTCTGTATGTACCGAGTTGCTGAACACGTCTATTATTAGCACAAGAACCGGTGTTTAACGATGGTGTTATGTTTGCGACAGGAAATACATTGAGCGGTCAGTTCGTATCCAGTAGAGAGAGGGTTAAAAAGGCAAAAATGAAGAAAATAGAAAATAAACACAGTGATTAATAATGAGACTTAATATATGACAAAATATAAGAGACAAGTAAAACAGAGACCATGAAACATGTGGCCTTTGCACTGCTTAACCCCAAACCTACTTCCCGGGCTCTGCTATACGATGACCCTAAAGTCTTACAAATGTTATCAAACGTGTGATAAATCTATCCATTAATAATCGTGGGTAAATATTTCGATATGGTAAACTTTTAAAAAATAATAGGACAAGGCAGGTTAGCGTAATTTCCTTGTAAATAGAATTAAATATCTTTTAAAAAGAAATATTATAGAACCTGGATGAACTTTAAATATAATTTTGAATGAAAAATCGAAAGTATTTCCATAAATCTTGGAAATTTCGCCACACTGTTAATGTCACATTCTTATTCCGTGTACTCGGTGGAGGTCTGACCCAATATCCGAGTTTTGTTATTTGCAGGAAAGAAAGTTGTCCGTGGTGCCAGCTATTCCACGACCATATCACTTCCATAATTCAATTATCAGTACGAAGACCCGCATGGGCTCATCATGCCAGTATTGCCATCAGAATATTTAAGAAAAAAAAAATCGAACACAACTGACTCACAGGGAGCAACATTAGAGATATTAAAAAAAAAAAAAAAAGAACTTGACAAACACTTAATTAATTATCATGCAACTGAACACAAAAATGTTTCACATAATAAAACCACCAAAAATTATTATAAAAAAATTAAAATAATTCTTTTGAAAACAAATTATTTTTCAGAAGACATTTTACTGACTATTATTTATGTGTAAGAGCTTAATAGTATTTCATAGATATTACTGAATGGGATCAAATCAAGGATTTCGGTATTGTTCAAATATAAACAAGTGCAATGTGCATTGCTGCTGATTGATTAAAGCTTTCTTTCAAAGTCAGAAATGACGTAATGTGTTCGGGAAAAGTATCCATCTTTAGTTAACACAAATTCTGCAAATGTATACTTGAATGAGAGCTCTCGTTTAAGAGATGTGATTAAATTTGAAAGTCATACAGACCAAGCAAGGCTTTCGAACACCTTGTTCATTAGTTAGAGCAAAGTGTTAAACATTTCTTTAGCGGAACAAACGTAACAATGAGTTCACTTCTTTGTCAAAGGACCTGACCACACTTAGCAATGTGCTTAGCTATTTGTGAGAAGAGCTTGACTACGCAAAGTGTGTTGCTGTCAGTGGCTAAGAGACTACGCAATGTGTTGCTGTCAGTGGCTATGAGAGACTACGCAATGTGTGTTGCTGTCAGTGGCTAAGAGTCTACGCAAAGTGTGTTGCTGTCAGTGGCTAAGAGTCTACGCAAAGTGTGCTGCTGTCGTTAGCTTCGAGATACCGCAATGTATTTTGCTGTTATAGCCTTCGAGGCTACGCACAGTATGGTGTTGTCATTGGCTACGAGACAACGCAACATGTATTGCTATTATTGATTACGAGACTACGCAAAGTGTATTGCTGGCACTGGCTACGAGATAACGCAACGTGTAATACTACCATTGATCAAGAGACTATATGCAAAGTGTGTTGCTGTCATTAGCTTCGAGACTACGCAATGTGTGCTGCTATCATTGACTACGAGCTAAGCAATATATTTTGCTGTCATTGACTAGTAGACTATGTAACCTGTATTAGTGATTATGAAATTATATAATGTGTGTTGCTGTCATTCGCTACGAGACTATGTAACGTGTATAGCTGTTGTTGTGTATGAGTTCTGTGTTCCGGTCATTGACTATGAGACTAAGGAATGTGTGCTGCTTTCAATGTCTATGAGAAAAGAATAATCAATGTAAGTTGTTTAAGTTGACTCCGAGACTAAACAACGGGTGTTTTCATTCACTATGTGACTAAGCAATATATGTTGCTGTCCATAAAAACAAGACTAGACATTAGTTTCATTGTCTGTGAGACAAAGCAGCGTGTGTTGACTACAAGAACTGATGTAGTAATAAATAAATAAATAACGGCTGGTTAAATGGAAAACAGACAAAAAAATAAATACAAGAAAACAAACCAGAGAATTAGGGTTTCGAGTAGATGACCTATTTTACTTGAAGAAGACGCGATCCCCCTGAGTACTGTGAACTCTAACCTGCCAGGTTGCGGCTGATATTGCTATGTCCTTTGCTGTCTGGTTCAGTTTAGTCATGTCCAGGTCATCTTAACTTTTCCACACATTTATTCCCGAAGTCTTCGAATGTTTTATAATACTGGAAATTTGTTTTGCGGACAAAAGTAAATGCAAATGTGATCCTACTCTGTCGCGAGTTTGAGAGTTTAACAGTTGAACAGCCAAGGGTAGGTGTAATGAAACATCACTTACGTGACAGTTTTGTGAACGACACAATTAGCGAGGTTTTCTATACAACCATGCCATCACAAACATATATAGAAAGGTATCCCTTCTCCAAATTAAAAATAACAATACGTGAAATATCCGTTCTCGTTATCCACACTTACATACACACTAACCACACGTACAATGAATGCACACACACATGGGGAGAGAGACGCCTAGAGAGTTTACAAATACATTCAACAACAAGAACTCCATTAATTTTCGGTGAAGAGAGACATTGTGGATGTTATTAACATTGATCACTACTTAGAACACGCTTTTGTATTTTTGGATTGACTTTTGTCTACAACCTGTTCAGCATAAAGCATTCCAACATTTAGCAATGAATAACAAAAGTCTGTTTTCTGGAAACAGGAGAATAAATCTATAATCGTAAATAGATTTCATAGAACTCTTTCAAATTCGATGCTAGAACTATATAAAGAGCGATGACGCAAACTATTTTAAAATTTACGGACTGAACTGAAACTTGGATTCTATTTGTAGGTACCGGCTCCAAGAGCCCAGTGAGTTTCATAGTTAACATTGAAACTAAGGACAACATTAGTATCAACGCCCCCTAGCGGTGCAGTATGCCTGGCAATACGTGTCGTAAATAAGCAATACGAATTATTGTTACACAAGGAATAAACAGTGTGCAGACTCTAAGAAACGACGGGTAGATAAGCATGCAACAGACTTTCAGGGGACATAAACACGTCAAAGGTTTGACAGGAGTGAGTGAGAGGAGTGCCAAGAGTTTAGATTCAAGGAAGAGGATGGCATGCGAAATAAACGTGAATGGTTGATAGTTGATTTTTTTTCACATAAGAATGGAACTCCGATTCATGACTATTCACTCTGTGTTCCCCTTGTTTTGGTAAAACTAAAATTTCAAACACGTTGTATAGTTTCTCAAGCATACATGCCTTAATAGAATACAGAACATGTTTATGGATACATGTTTATGGATTACTTAAATAATAAGTTCTACCTATTCCTGAGGAAAAGCAACAATTGGAAAAAGAATATGCCAGAAAGCTTGAATATCGAATTTCAAACTACAGTGTCTTTTTCAGCAATATCAACCATCCACGTGTTTATCATCAATTAATTAATGCAGCAAAAAAAAAAAAAAAAAGGGGGGGGGGATTATCGGGTGAAAGACCAGAGAGAGAAAAAGGGGTGGAGGGGGTGGAGACAGTTGTCTACCCTGAATGGTGTCTTTGGGGAGGATGTAACCAGCTTTGGCTTGCTTATCGCCACCCTCATTACACGCCTCCCTGTCCGACTCCAAGTCGTCGGTGGCTATGCTGTTGTACATGTTTCCGTTTGAGACCTTCCCGTTGGTGCTGCCACGAAGGTCGTTGAGGTTGATGGTCACGTGACGGTCCACGACAGGTTTGAGGCTACGGCGATTGTTGTTGTGCTTACGTCGCTTGTGTCGTACAAAGAAGATGACGATGATGCACACGAGGAGGACGATGAGGGCTGCTAGGGCGCCAATAATGATGCCGATGTAGTCGTCGCTGTACTCCTTACTTTCTTTCTCCTTGTGCACAGAGTTGGCGCTCTCGGAGCCATTCTCGGCTGCAACATTACAAAGGTGTTTTGAAATTTCACTTGTTTTAACGTTACAAAGCTGTTTTGAAATTTCACTTGGTTTAACGTTACAAAGCTGTTTTGAAATTTCACTTGGTTTAACGTTACAAAGCTGTTTTGAAATTTCACTTGTTTTTTTAACGTTACAAAGCTGTTTTGAAATTTCACTTGTTTTTTTAACGTTACAAAGCTGTTTTGAAATTTCACTTGTTTTTTTAACGTTACAAAGCTGTTTTGAAATTTCACCTGTTTTAACATTACAAAGCTGTTTTGAAATTTCACTTGTTTTTTTAACGTTACAAAGCTGTTTTGAAATTTCACTTGTTTTTTTAACATTACAAAGCTGTTTTGAAATTTCACTTGTTTTTTAACGTTATAAAGCTTTCTGAAATTACATTTGTTTATCTTTACAAACTCTTCGAAATTACATTTGTTTATTATTATTTCATTGGGTTTTAAATTTTGGAGGGCGCTGATGAAATTTCATTTTTTTCAATTGTTGCTATTTCATTGTTTTTCTGCTGATGAAATTTCATATCTTTCAATTGTTATAAATAATTTCATTATGAAACTTCGTTTCTTTCATTTGATGGCATCGAAAATGTCAGTCAAATAGAAATGTGTGTGGGGGTGTGTGTGTATGGCGTGTTTTCAAGCGCAGTAAATATTATTCATGTACTGTTTTCATTATGGGTATGACACACGTATAAACAAACACACACACACACACACACACACACACACACACACACACACACACACACACACACACACACACACACACACACACACACCTAAGAACTGTATCAAAAGGGGTCTACACTTATAAGTTCAATTCCACGCATTAAGCATTATAGGATTTGACGAAAATTCTTCTCTGAGATCCGAGTACGCTTAATGACGCCACAGAACCTATTCCATGCAGAGTGCTTCCTACACTTACGGTTTGTGAGTTCAATTTTCGGGGTTTCCCCTGCTCTCTTGGTATCGGACGCAGAGTCAGGGAGTTCGCTGTCGTCATTCGTGTTGTGGTTAAAAGTGGAACTGGAGTCTTGGTTAATGGTGTTGCCCTCGTTCCTAGTGATGTCGAACTCGATGGCGTTGTTGTCCCCGGCCTCCGTTTTCGTGGCTGTCATGGGCGTGATGGTTGTGGGTGGCGCCGCTTCCGGTGTGAAGTTTCCAATTGCTTCCTCTACACAAACAACAATGAAACATTTGTGCAATGACTTAAAAAAGACGACTAAATGATAGTGTTAATGGTTGGTTCGCGACATAGGTTATTAATAACGGATCTTACAAGACTGTGGACATTTTCCAGAAACCATAGAAATGGCAGATGCGGTAGTAGTAGTAGTGGTAGTGGTGGTAGCAGTTGTATTAGAAGTAGTAGCGGCAGCAGTAACATTATTATTATTATTATTATTGTTTTATTATTAATTGTTCATGTAGCAGTAGCAGAGGTAGTAGTAGTCGTAGTAGATGTTGTAGTAGCAAAAGTAATATTAGCAATGGCAGCAGTTGTTGTAGTAGCAGTAATAGTAGTCGAAGTGGTAATAGCGTTAGTAGTTGTTGTAGTAGCAGTAATAGTAGTAGTAATAATAGTAGTAACAGCAGCAGTAGATGTAGTAGTAGTTGTAGTAGGAGTAGTACGGAATAATAAAAGTAATATTAGATAATAAAAAGATGAAAATAATATTCACTGCAAAAAGAATTAAATATTCAATGTCTTGAACTCTATTGCATTATTTCGTTTGATAAATGGGAAAAATAACTTACTGCATATTTATAAAAGTAATTAATTAATGAATAATTTAGTAATTCATTAACTGTCAGATTTTCTAGTGACGAATATTAATTTCAACAAAAAAAAGAAAGGAATAGGACGTATGGAAATTTCAATTCCTGCAAGGGATGGATGGATGGATGGGTGGATAGATAGATATCGTGTGTGTGTGTGTATGTATGTATGAATGTGTGTGTGTGTGTGTGTGTGTGTGTGTGTGTGTGTGAGAGAGAGAGAGAGAGAGAGAGAGAGAGAGAGAGAGAGAGAGAGAAGAAGCAGAGAGGTTACAGAGATAAAGATAAAAAGTAAAAGTGTAAAGATATAAAGTAAAGTGTGAAACGTAAAACTTGTGAAACAATAGGTCTGTACTTTACGTCCACTTAAATTACAGGCGTTCATTCTAACACGTCAATATTATTCAGATCATAATTATCATGACGTCCTTTCACCTTAATACCATGGAAGTTTAAGACAATACCACTGAATCGTTGTATAACTTACCTGCTTTTCGATAATTCTAATAATAATACAAATCACGTGACTGACCGGATTCGAACTCCACTTCGCTGATCATAATCCAGCGCGACTCGAAGTACAGGTCAATACGGACGTACTGACCGATCTTGTTGTACAGCCGGATGACGACCTGACGGGCATTCTCGAAGTAAGAGTCTTGTTGGTGGCTGTATTTCACGGGGGAATCTAGATAGTACTGGCCGCCAATACTGAAGAACACCTCCGCCCTCCGAAAGACTCGAACCTCTTTGGTGTAGTGATTGTTGGAATGAATTTTGACCTATTTCAAATCAATCAGTAAATTCAGTTGTTGAATGTAAGCATTTCGGTTGTAGATATACAGACAAACGTACCAACGTGATGCACTTTTACATTACGTAACATCAAACATATGTTTACAATGCAATAGAATGAACTTTGATATTACATCCAACAAATTGTGTTCATAATTCTATACATTTTTGTATTACGTAATATGAAACATATTGTGTTCACAATGTAGTATAGAATGCACTTTCATATCACATAGCACCACATTCGACGTCTTCACGACGCAATGCAGTGCGATATGAGTCATGTGATATCAGATATAGTGCATTCACAATCACCATTAATTGTGGATTGCAAGAAACGAAGACTGAACTGAAGAATTAAACAAAAATAATGTCTGTACGAAATTCTTGAAAATTTTTTAAATAGCAGATACTCACCTGACTAAAATTCGGGATACTCATCTGACTAAAGTTCGAGACACTCACCTGACTAAAGTTCCGGACAGTATCAAATTTGAAGTATACTGGAATAGGTTCTGGGCGACCACTGTCGTTCTTCCAACCGACCCACTCGTAACCTTTGACCCCCAGTTTTTTCGTGTCGAGTCGAAAGTTGGTCTCTCCATAGTCTCCATCGGTCAGCTGGCCTAGGCCGCCCTTCAGGTGGGTAGACAGTATCTGCCCGTCGTAGGTGAAGTCATACAGGTCCACCTCAGTGCCACGCCTGTCACCTTGTGGCATGTCGTACGATACGGTACCATCTGTAACAGACATCGACATTAACAGACACATTTTTCTGGCACCATCACAAACGTACATAGTAGGCGCCATAGTGCCGTCTGAAAGAAAGACACTGAGACACTTATTTTTCACGTCAATCTCCACCTCTATGCTGAGATAGACACAGATATGTTGCTCATGTCAAAAGGTGTATCTGAATAGACACATATTCATGTCGAACGGGGCATCTGAATATAGACAAACAGATCTCATTCATGTTCAGCGGGACATCCGATATAGACACAGACGTGTCTCATTCATGTCAAAACGGGCATGAGATACAGACACATACATATGTCAATCGTATCAAACAGTGCATCAAAAAAAGACACACACGTGTCATTCATATAAAACGGGGCGTCAGAAATAGACACAGACACATATCACTCATGTCGAATGGAGGGAAAGAAATAGACACAGGCATATATCATTCACGTCAACCATTAGAAAGAGACACAGACATGTCCTATTCATGTCAAACGGGACATCAGAAATAGACATAGACATGTCTCATTCATGTCAAACGGGACATCAGAAATAGACAGAGACATGTCTCATTCATGTCAAACGGGACATCAGAAACAGACAGAGACATGTCTCATTCATGTCAAACGGGGCGTATGAAATGAATGCAATCCCACACAACATACCTTTAATAGGGAAGTTCTGAAGGAGGGAGGTAGCGAGGAAGAAAACAAGAAATGTGATAAATAAACAACAGTAAAACGCCATTACTTGCACATATACACATTTCAGTACATCGCACTATAGTCTATATAGTGACGCGTTATGTACGCTTGATTAACACGTTACGTATTGCATTTTGGTCACGTGACATGTTACATATATGCTTAAGCAAGTCTGCTGGAAACGTGAATTTGCTGAACACATTTTCAGGGGAGGGAAATCCTTTGACCTATGCGTTATCAAAACAACTTTTATCAGGGAAAGCAAGATGTACCACAATTATTTGGCGCCATAAAGAACAACTTCCCCACCCACCACCCACCCCACATCCCCGGAATTGTGCGAAAAGATAACAAGTTACTTCTTGGGATGGCCAGAATGTTCTTGAACAAGAAGGAAGGATTGAAGGACAACAGTGTGGAGAGGTAAGAGGGGAACAAAATGGAAGGGGCTGCAAGGCAAACTGTATAAAAATTTAGAGGCAAAAACTGTGGAGATCGAAAATTAAACAGTATTGAGGTTTACGAGGGAAAACACTGTGGAGATCGAAAATTAAACAGTATTGACGTTTACGAGGGAAAACACTGTGGAGATCGAAAATTAAACAGTATTGACGTTTACGAGGGAAAACACTGTGGAGATCGAAAGTCAAACTGTACAGACTGGGCCATAACTAGCTATTTTTGCGCCCGAGGCAAGAATATAAAATTGCGCCCTCCCGCCGATAATTTTCATAAAAATAAACATCTTTTTGAAAACCGATCTTTTTTTTCTCTGCGCCCTCCCCCCTCAGATTTGTGCGCCCGAGGCATGTGCCTCACTCGCCCTTGCTACAGTACTGTGTATAGAGATCTAAGAGGAAAACACTGTGGAGGCCGAAAGGCAAAAGTATATAGATAGATCTAAGAGGTGAACAGAGTGGTGGGCTGAAAGAAAGTGTGGACAGCTAAGAGGCACAAAGAGAAAGAGAGACGAAAGACGGTGTAGGAAGTATGGATGGCAGGTGAACCTCCGCCCACAACCTACTTTTATTTACTCATATATTTGTTTTTTGAGAGAGGGGAGGGGAGAACCGCCATCCTCTTGACTCACGTGAAACATCTAATCGACTCGACATCAGAGAACGGAGATGGGAGAGCTGCTAAGCCTCCAAACGTAATGATTGTAATTTAATGTCCCTTTCCGTGAAATTTTCTTATGCCAGTCTTGCATTTTGTTTACTTTATTTTATAATTCCTCCTTACATGCACGAATTCTCTGAGAATGGCGTGCTTCCACTCCATGCCTGCTAATATTTTTTTTTCTTCTGAGAGTTGAAATTAACCCTTGGAAAATTTCTATTCTTTCCAAAATTTTTGCTGCTAAAATGAGTTTGAACTTTCTACCTTTGAGAAAGAGGAGACAAGCAAACCAAATTCTCGCGGTAGTTTTACATAGCGCTGGTCGTGTAATATGAGCTCAGACATTGATGACTAGTTTAAACTGGACTCTATACTGATGTCTGCCTACTCTTTCAATTTCCTTAATATTTAAAAACATACGTGTTTGACAGACGTGTACTGGACTCTACACCGATGTTTGCCTACTCTTTCAGTTTCCTTAATATACATGTAGATAAAAGTACATGTGTCTGACAGACCTGTAGTGGAGGCAACAAGAAACCAGAGCAAACACTTACTGTTTCAATTTGATTACTCTGTCCAATTCATTTTCATATTATTTAAGATTTTTTTTTAAATGCAGACAAATGTACTTTCACATTATTGTATTATTTTCACAACATTTCACGCCAGCGCAAAGTGACATTCGGTTTTGCGAAAAGACGTCACCATACAATGCAATCTGCGAAACATCACGTGAACAAATAAAGCCTCGTGACAATGAAGAAACCCCAAACCGGACATTTTTCTTTAAGATGGTTACATATCTTTCCAACAGACTATATTAGCATTTGGATTGGATTGGTCATTGGTTGATTCTCTGCAAGCAGTTTAATTAACCCCAGCGTTTCATTATAGCAATGTAGCCATGTCAAAACAAGCAGAAGGAAGCAAGCGGTTGGGCTCTAACCTTTGGCCTAGTTGGCCCGGGGTTCGAGTTCAGATCGAAACTGTAACCAGTAACCCGCTGCCCGTCTCAAAGTGGTGAGGAGACTTTGGTGTCTTCTCCGTCGGAAAGGATGATGACGCCGTGCTCGTGCGTTGCTGGCTGAGGATGACGTCATATTGAATTTTCTATTTATAAAATGCAGGCGGCCTTCCGCTGTCAAGGAAAGAATTCATGGAACAATTCCACCGACATAGCTTCACTTTACACCAGCCCTAAGCTCTGCAGTAACCTCCTATTTACAAATGTGTATCTCGTATTTACAAATGTGTATCTCCTATTTACAAATGTGTATCTCGTATTTACAAATGTGTATCTCCTATTTACAAATGTGTATCTCCTATTTACAAATGTGTATCTCCTATTTACAAATGTGTATCTCGTATTTACAAATGTGTATCTCCTATTTACAAATGTGTATCTCGTATTTACAAATGTGTTTCTCGTATTTACAAATGTGTATCTCGTATTTACAAATGTGTATCTCGTATTTACAAATGTGTATCTCTTATTTACAAATGTGTAGTATATCCTATTTACAAATGTGTATCTCGTATTTACAAATTTGAATATCTTATTTACAAATTTTAACCTCTCTAAACACAGGATTTCGTCTTCGAAATCAGTTAAGGCTCCGACTTTGGAAGAGTAAATTACTAAATTACAATTGTTCGCTGGCACTTTTGATACTGTTGTCATATCATGATTCCAGGGATACGTCTGTGTGTGTGTGTGTGTGTGTGTGTGTGTGTGTGTGTGTGTGTGTGTGTGTGTGTGTGTGTGTGCGTGTGTGATCGAAATTAACTTGTCTAAAAGCAGATGGTCAGTGTAGAGTTAGATGAAGCTTGAAAGACCATCGGATGAGGTATGTGTGTGTGTGTGTGGGGGGGGGGGAACAGCGTGCAGAAATGTCGAAAGAAGAAATGAAACGTTGACTTGAAGAAAATCACCGTCTGGTTTGCCTGGACCCGCAACCATTTATTTAAAGCTAAGGGAAGTTTGTTTTCAACCAAGTATCCGAAGACTTCTGCGAAAGGCAACAGACCCATCTGGTGTACATTCCCGTCTGGCGAGTAACGGGTACAGCACTCGGTGGTGTAAATTACTCGCACGTGTCAAGCATATTATCTTCATCCGGAAAGCCCCAGTGCAGACTGGATGAAATTATTACGACATAAATACCGCCTCTTGTCGCTCTTTAACAAGGTTCCGTCTCGGTGCAAAGAATGGTACTATACACACAACGGACCAGAGTGACAAATTCCTGTCGCTTGCACACGTGTGTCTGTTCTGCAATTTCATCTGACCTCCTGTGACCTACGCATGTTTGAAACAGCAGTCATAGTTAAGGTTCAGCATTGACTTTAGCTTTCGCTACTGCAAACATTGAAAGTTACGACTTCGACATGCATCAGCTCCTTTACTGTTTCATCATTTATTAAAAGATGACTCTGTCATTTATTCTTTTAATGCATATTTATTAAAATTATGCAAAATAACTTAAAAAAGTAATGCTTTCAATGTCCTGATTCTTTAATGTGTGTTGATTTAACCTATATATCTAGTACTTTAACTTTCTTGAAAGCACACAAGCAAACCTAAATTACCATTTTCAATGTGTCTACCACTCGTAATATACCGTCTTCATGCATATCTACCACTTCTAATATAACGTATTCAAGAGTGTCTACCACTCCTAATATAACATCTTCATGGCGTGTCTACCACTCCTAATATAACATCTTCATGGCGTGTCTACCACTCATAATATAACATCTTCATGGCGTGTCTATCACTCCTAATATAACATCTTCATGGCGTGTCTACCACTCATAATATAACATCTTCATGGCGTGTCTATCACTCCTAATATAACATCTTCATGGCGTGTCTACCACTCATAATATAACATCTTCATGGCGTGTCTACCACTCATAATATAACATCTTTATGGCGTGTCTACCACTCATAATATAACATCTTCATGGCGTGTCTACCACTCATAATATAACATCTTCATGGCGTGTCTACCACTCCTAATATAACATCTTCATGGCGTGTCTACCACTCCTAATATAACATCTTCATGGCGTGTCTATCACTCCTAATATAACATCTTCATGGCGTGTCTACCACTCCTAATATAACATCTTCCAGCCATATCTACTATTTCCTAATATACATTCTTCGTACAACGTCACGTCTTAGTGCAAGACTAAATAAATTCTGCCCAAGTCGCGCCATTGACACACTCACTTGCAATAAACAAACATGGCTCTGTATATACTGTGACCACTTGGACTTAATGTCTAAATTCCCAGGGGAAAAATAAAATAGGTTTACATCAACAGGATCAAAGAGAACACGTCACATTCCAGAAGGCAACTCCCCTTCAGGCACTTTAGACCCTTTTAAGTGGTGGTCTCTGTTAACAGACTTCTTTGAGGGGAAACACAATACCACATTACAAAAGGGGAGATTATCGCTGTCTAAGTGAGGTGGCACTCCACTCCATGCACTCGGTGATAGCGGCCGAATTGGGTGGTCTCCCCATGTTTCAATTGAAAACATTCATTAAAGTCCAAAGTGCAAGGTACCTTCTTTAAACTGGGGCTTGGGAACAGCGCTTTTAACACGAGTACGCATGCGCAAACATCAAGGGGGATTTAAAATTTAAAGTAATAAATCTCAAAAGGGAAGGAATTTAGTTTAAGATCGATATGCACATCAGGTGTTGTTTCCCTTTCCCTGCTAAAATGTTTGCTATTTCTTTGCAGGTAGTACATTATTCTGCTGCACTATTTATTATTAATTCTAATTATTTATTTTATACTGTATTTGCTTGAAGATTTAATTTTGCTTTTAAAATCGTCTTTAGTTTGCCGATGTATTTTAAGTAGCTTATTTTAGGAGTTGTTATTGTGTAGGACTTAAGAACTCTGTTATGATTAAGCTCTCGTCAATATTATGTTTAATTTATTTAATTTATATTTTGTTTTATTTGTTAACAGGCATTTTCTATCATTAAAATGCTTCATTAAGCTCTCGTTATTAAAAATTTAAACTTTATTTAATTTACATTTTTATTTTATATTTGTTCATAGGTATTTTACAGATGAGTTTGACCATTATGGTAATATCACTCTGACAGTAGAAACAATTGTGAAGAAATGAACATTTCGAATAAGTGTCAGACTATTAGTTGGAACTGGTTTGGACTGCATCAGCAATTTTCTAGCATATTCTCAACTCGAGTTGTTTATTCCAACTCTGACACTTACAGAAAAATACCATCATAAGGAGTGGTCAAGGTAGGAATCTCTAAGAATTAACAATTCCATGAATATTAAGTCTAAAAATAGGGATAGGCAAATTTACTCCGCCACACTATAGAACAGAAAACATTATACATTTCCTATTGCACTGTTGACTAATGAAGGAAGAAAACAATCATTGACACAACAAATCTGTTACTAGTCCCACACTCCACACAATTACTACTTTATCCACAGTCACAAACAGGAAAAAAAAATCCAAAAAGCTCTCAGCAATTTTCTTACGAAATCAAACACAATACACTTCTAATACATTTTAAGAAGTGACTTTAAGGAAACAAAAATAGACTAACAAAAAAACACAACCACCACCAGCAATACAAGAAACTAACCACCTCCACAACAAGTAGAATGCCCTCTTCAGACTAACGTGAGAAGAGGAACTCCTCAGGGGAGCAAACCAAGACAGAGAACATCAAAAGATGAAAAGCCCATTGGGTTTACTGTGGGGAAAGAAGCTATGGAAAAAATACCCAATGATAAGAAGCGCTTCTCAAAGCAAGTAAAGATAGCAAGTGCATCTGATGTGTCGCCAAGTGATGCTTCAAAGTAGCCATTTTGGAAATACCAAACAAACACAAAAATGCTGAAATTATGTTGGAAATCATTCATCATTATCTAAATGCCTTAGAAGTGCCAAAACCGTTAAGAAAACAAAGTGAAAAGTGAAATCACAAGAAAATATATTTAAAGAAAAACTATAAATAAAAATGTTTATGATTCTAATATTAAAACTATAACTGAAAATATACATTAATTCTAATAATGAAATTCTAGGCAGTCCAGAATGCTTGATTTCATTCATATTATTATTATTGTGAACGTACGACAGAGCGTAAATGATAATGGCAATAACTCACAGTTTTTGTTCTCTCCCTCTCTTTAACAGGTAAGGCTACCATTTAATAAGTTTACTTTTCACTGCGTTCACACTGACAATATCGCGGATTTTATGACGACATTGTTTTTGCCCACGTGACCTCTCCTTTAAATAGGGTACAAGCCATTCACCCCTGCTTTCGTAACGAGTAAGCCACCAAACAACTCTGCGGACATTTGGAAACAATTCATGAGAACTACGTTGACATAGCCAGTGGGCTAAACCACCCCCTCCCTTTTCCCCCACACCCCCCTCACCCAGCGCGAAAGCGGCGGAAGCCGGAAGCGCCCCCTACACTCCATCCCACCCCTGCTTTCTTTTTGTTTTTTTCTTTCAACACAAGAGCAAAAGGGGACAGAACCGACATGCAATTCGAGTTACCTTTCCAGTCGCATCCGTACATTTCCACTCTCATGCATACAGTGCGCGGATGCTGGCTGAACGGAATGAATCGAATTCGCTTGGCGATGATGGGGGGCGAGACAGTCCTCAACTCCGCCAGGTATGTGTTCTCATTTCCCTTGAACACCTGCACACAGATACGAAGAGACGTGGGTGGAGTAATTTGACAACATGACAGAACGTGGAATACAGATTTCGAAATTCGGGTTCTGCTCTTTGCTTGCATTATGAACAATCTATTGCAAGAAAATTTAAAGATTGGGTCAAAGTGCATAGAGACTTCAATGCCGACAATTGTACCACTATTGTTGCATTGTCCAATGCCTTCATGTATACAAAAACTATTGTTTAGTTCAATGAATGCATGTGGACTACTACAGTTAGTGATGAAGAATGCGGCCATTATGCAAACACGTGTGCAGACTCTTCTTATCGATGTGTTTTATCTTTCTTGATAGTATACGGGTCAAAGTGGTGCGCTGTCAAATCATAATATGTCATTGCATGTAAGCACGGCAAATGAGTGCATTGTCAAATTATAATTAGTATCGGTTGTAATAAAATAATAATTTCATAGTACGTTATCACTGGTAAGAAGGTCAAACGGGTGCACTGTCAAATTATAATATGTCATCGCTTGTAATTACGTCAAATGGGTGCACTGTCAATTTGCAATACGTCATCAATTGTGAGTGTCAAAAGGTGGACTATTCCCCATAGTAATTCATTTCTACTAAGTCGGAAGATCGGCCCTAAGCAAGGTAAATTTTGATTTGCGAATACATTTACTGGCAATAACATTCATGTAGAGAAAGGGACCATAACAAAACAAGAGAAACTGCGTTTTATTTTTAGACTTTCAAAACTAGGAGGGTTTTCTTGAGTCGGGAATTTTATGAATGTATGTCTAAAGATGTACTCGTTTGAATGATTTGGACACATTTTTTTTATTTTGTAACCTGCTATTCTGTCATGTTTCAATGATTGAAGCTAAATCTATTGAAGTCTCTTGGAAAACAAAGGGAGAGAACTCACGACATGTTTTCATCTCGCACCAAGAAGCACACACATAATAGACGTTCCAGAGAAGAAACAAAACGACAGAATTTATCTCAGATGAGGATGAGTTAATAAAGTGCTAAAATATTGTATTCCCCGTTCTTTTCAATGAATTGCCTCTCCTTAGCCGCAGCTCCAAAATAACATTTATATCCTTTATCACGAGGAAATGTACCAGTATATTTGTAAATCATAAGTATCATGTTTTCTAACCATATCATATTTAGTAAATTAATCTTTCTCATATTTTCTGCCATCAATACTTTTGTGCTCTTAAAGTGCTTTTAATTTTTGCAAATTTCATATAATATTACACACTCGAAAATAGTTTTTATCTAATTAACTGAATCGTGCTTTTTTTTAGAAAAAAAGCAGCTAGCCATGATTGCATTAATTCAATTGTACCATGTGTACTTCTACAGTGGAAAATAACGTTTTGGGGGGGTTTTCAAGGAGAACATATATTTTGAGGAAAATAATGTTTTTTGGTGGTTTTCAAGGACATATTTTGAGGAAAATAATGTTTTTTGGGGTTTTCAAGGACATATATTTTGAGGAAAACAAATGTCTTTAGGAATTTTGAAGGAAAACGTCTTCAGGAATTTTGAAGGAAGAAATGTCTTTAGGAATTTTGAAGGGGGGAGGGAATAGTATTTGCCAAACGAAATGTGCATTCAAATGCAGGTTAACTGATCATATGAAAATACAAAGAAAACAAAGGATGGTGAGCTAAATTTAGAACGACACGGAAGAAGTGTGCATGAAGGTAAGTTGTGTATGTGCGTGTATGTGTGCGCGCTTGTGTGTCTCTATGTATCTGTCAGATGTAAATCTATGTGTGGATATAAATATGTAAGCGTGCTAAATTAAGATTAGATAAGTTCAAAAGTGGAAAAAGCTGTGTTCTTTTTATTGTGATTTGTTTAGGGAACTCTTCGTCATTTTGTCAGATTCACTGACTTCACCTGAAGAAGTCCTGTTATTGGCATAAATTACCCAAAGAAAGACACTTCCACCTGGTCATAAACATGGAACGCTGCACAAGAGGGCGTTACGCTTATCTTCCCAATCAGAGCAGTTACGGCCCGCGCACATAAATAATACGTCAAACCCGCTGTGAAACGTCCGGTAGAGGGCGCCGCGCTCATGCACTCAACAATTTTATGCACATACAGCAAAAAGGCTGGCTGCAAATTATTATGGGAGTCAATAAATTTGTGATATAAACGCCATTTATGCAAACGTATGGATGTCTTAGAGTACAAGCAAGAGACATACGCTAAAAGAGTTGGGGGGTAGGGCGGGAGGGGGAATGTGAGAGAACGTTTCGTCTATCTTCAGTCGCCCAACAGCGATGAGTGATACATCTCCTCTAAGAATCACATCGTCATTGATGATGTTTTTTGCCAGCTGTATAGCACATTGTATGTGCGTGTGTGTGTGTGTGTGTGTGTGTGTGTGTGTGTGTGTGTGTGTGTGTGTGTGTGTGTTGTGCGCGCGCTTATACCTCTGTACGTTTAAAAGTATAATTTCCGTTTACTTTAACTGACACCCTTTCTCCGCTTTTCGGAAAAGAGAAATAAACAATCGATCAATCTATCCACCAATCTGCAGCAGTGACCTAGATGGCAAGAAAACGCGAGATACTGAGCACTTAGATGTGGACGGTTAGCATGGAACGGATTAACAAACTTTCCCCTCCCCACCCCCAACTGGTAACATCCGATCACGCAACTACAGTTGTGCCCAGCGACCTGGGGTTTTAACCCAATTACACTTACACAACTCCAGCCGTCTTGACCAGTGGCTATCAACAAGTTTATAGCCTTCACCTGGCTGACCTCGGGAAAGTCGCACGTGCCTAGCAAGCTAAGTGCTGGTTGCGGCGCGTGCCTTAAGCCAGCAAGGGAACGATAACTCTTGTCGGTCTTTGGATTTCAACTCAGACTGGGGTTGTGTTTTCTTTCCATTATCTCCCTTTAATAATCGAGGGGTAAAGTACTCGGCTGTCATTTTATTTTATTTTTTTAACGGATGTCAGGGCTTGCGCATATGTGTGCAGTGCGTGTCAAGTTGTTTTTTTTGTTTTTTTACAGACTGTTTATCATGGAAAGGAGACAGAAATGGTGTCAGAAAGTATTATGCTATATCAAAAGCAACAAAACCCAAATGTTTGTGTGCATAATTTAATGCGAATAATCCTTTTCTCCAAATTGAATGTGCTATAATGCATAAACAATGTTTGCATATCTAAAAGTATGAACACTGTCATATAACATACCCACTGGAATATTTATCAATTTTCATATACGGAAGGATAAATCATGAGAACATTTTAATCTCAATGCTATGATTGCTGTATGAAAACCAAAATTGCCAAAAACGTTTTATTACAATGAAGCAGCCCATCCCATTGTTTCAGTAATTATTAATATATAAGCCGCTAAGCAAATATAAAAGCAAAATTAACTTCTAACCTGTTCAACAAAATTAACCTCTAAAATGCTAGGCAAACTTAACATCTAGCCAACTAATCAAAATAAAAGCAAAATATGTATAACCCGAAAAATGTAGGATTAAAATGATTTATAAAAAAGAAAAGGAAAAAAACAATAGGTTGATACAAAGCTATGACTACAGATTGCCTTAAAAGCAAGCTAGGTATTAAACAAACTAAACGTCATGTGACCACCACATTGGAAACTTCTCTTCCAATGCTTGTTGAAAAGTGGCAAATAAAAGAAAATGGAGGAAAACATGTCGGCAAGTCGGATTCTGCAAGAGTAAATAAGAGTTGTGTCCCTTTAAGAACTGAACATGAATAAAACACTTTCCTTGAGCAGCATTTTAGTCTTAGCAAGTTCACTGATGTTAGCGTCTAGTGGGCTATGCTATACAGCAGTGGTTCACTGGGCGTCGGAAGCATTTACGTGCTGCACCCGCAACAAGGTGTGAAAAGTACTGCAAGTGTAGGTTGTTCTTTCCAATCTCTTATCACTCAATTTAGATTTTGTAAAATCATTTAGGCTTAATCCAATGTAGGTTCCATCCAATCTCTTGTCACTCAGTTTGGTTTCTGTAAAATCAGTTAGGCTGTTCCATTCAACCTCTCGTCATTCGTGGTAGGTTCTGTAAAGTCATTATAGGCTGCTCCATTCAACCTCTCGTCATTCATTTTAGGTTCTGTAAAGTCATTATAGTCTGCTCCATTCAACCTCTCGTCATTCATTTTAGGTTCTGTAAAGTCATTATAGTCTGCTCCATTCAACCTCTTGTTCATTCATTTTAGGTTCTGTAAAGTCATTATAGGCTGCTCCATTCAACCTCTCGTCATTCATTTTAGGTTCTATAAAGTCATTATAGGCTGCTCCATTCAACCTCTCGTCATTCATTTTAGGTTCTATAAAGTCATTATAGGCTGCTCCATTCAACCTCTCGTCATTCATTTTAGGTTCTATAAAGTCATTATAGGCTGCTCCATTCAACCTCTCGTCATTCATTTTAGGTTCTATAAAGTCATTATAGGCTGCTCCATTCAACCTCTCGTCATTCATTTTAGGTTCTATAAAGTCATTATAGGCTGCTCCATTCAACCTCTCGTCATTCATTTTAGGTTCTTGCCACACCAAATTCAAAGTGATTAGAAAATAAATAGGCAAAGTCTGATCTCAGCCCATGTTCGTACTCGGTCTAGTAAATCTTAATCACTGGATAATAAAAAAAACTACTCATCCATCTAAAACCGATTTAGATTACATCAGCAAGTCTAGCACATTTTCCATGTGAGTTGTTTACTCCAACTGTTGGCACTTACAAAAATATCGTCATAAGCAGTGTCCAAGGTCGGTCACTTTGACACTTAACAACTTATATAACAAGTAAGTCTAGAAAAAGAGTAAGGTAAATTTACTCCACCACACGTACAAAATAAAATCTTATTTCGATTCCTTTTATCTAGGTGAAGCTCTGTTTTCGACAATGAAACTAAAGTTAACTTACAGGTCTTGACTTACAGATGTCCCATTTTGACTATTGCTTCCATGCAAGAACATCAATTTACTCTCCCAACTGTCAAAAACTGGCTGACATGCAGTGCCAAAAATCACACTGACTTATTACAGGAAAGTGTATGAATTAATAATTATTTTCTCTATTCAGTGCTAATGAGCACTTATAACTTGTTTTTCATAACTGTTTCTTAATTGAAATCAGGATACAAATATCAATCAAATTTGTGTCATTTTTTTTTCTTGGTATGTTTGCTTATTTGAAATCCATACACAAGTATCAATACAAAGGATGTTATCTTAGCTGGTTATCTATGTTAAAGTAAGAATAATAAATACATTTCACCACTATTTCAGCTGTTTTATAATATAAAGAGTAATAAGATGAAAACTGTTTGCGATATTTATTTTGTAATAGTTACTTTATTTATATTTCAGGTAGATAAAAGACGAACAAGTCCACATAGTGACAGTGAAAGAGCAATTGACGAATAAGTTAATGAAAATTGTTTACGTATAAGACTACCATGAAATTCATACATTATGTATTACTAAATATGATGTTGTGGGTACTTGTTGATGTCGTGTGTAAAATAGACTTTCACAAATTGTTGGCGCCCGCCGCACTCCTGTGAAAAGTAACTTGTGCTAGGTTACAAAAAAGGTTGGGGACCACTGTTACGCAGCCTTTTAGTTCTCGTAATCAAGCAGCTCCGTTCCCCCCCACCTTTCCTCTGAAATCTCTCTTGTCAGACGAAAAACAGGTGCTGGGGCTCACACCTCGGAACCAACATTCCACCATCATGCTTTAAATAGTTTCCGAACAGATCTCATTTGATGACCTTTAGTTAATACGCACAATGAGCTGCAAGACTTCCCGCCGTCCCGTTTATCACCCCCACCCCCTCAAGAAGCTGGGGAAGGATTTGTAATTTGTTGCGTCACATATGGCCTACGTCGCCAGCTCGCAGTTGAAAGGGCCATGAAGAGCTGGCCAACTACTGTCAGCTTGCAAAAAAGTAAAATATGTACTTAACAAAGAAGTAAAATATGTACTTAACAAAGAAGTAAAATATGTACTTAACAAAGAAGTAAAATATGTACTTAACAAAGAAGTAAAATATGTACATAACAAAGAAGTAAAATATGTACTTAACAAAGAAGTAAAATATGTACTTAACAAAGAAGTAAAATATGTACTTAACAAAGAAGTAAAATATGTACTTAACAAAGAAGTAAAATATGTACATAACAAAGAAGTAAAATATGTACTTAACAAAGAAGTAAAATATGTACTTAACAAAGAAGTAAAATATGTACTTAACAAAGAAGTAAAATTAACAAAAGAACAAAAGACAAACCTAGCACATCAATCCCAATTATTCCATCTCATGCTTGAGCGAGTTGATTTCACCAAGGAAGGCACTACAGCAGCAAGCAAGTCCAGCAAAAAGGACACAAGGAATGGTCAGTATTCACATTGTGAAATCATCAATCAGAGACACCCACTGATCAGCATTCACAATGTGAACTCAAACAACGACACACGCTGATCAATATTCACAAAGTGAACTCAAACAGCAACACGCACTGATCAGTATTCACAATGTGAACTCAAACAGCAACACGCACTGATCAGTATTCACAATGTGAACTCAAACAGCAACACGCACTGATCAGTATTCACAATGTGAACTCAAACAGCAACACGCACTGATCAGTATTCACAATGTGAACTAAAACACTGATACTGATCACTATTCACGATGTGAAGACAGTGACGAGTGCTGAACAGTAACACGCTGCTCCGTTTTCATAACAAAATGGTTCCAACTTTTCTGAGAGGTGCAGCTAGTATCTACCATTAACGAGAGGTGCAGCTATGATTTACCATTAACGAGAGGTGCAGCTAGTATCTACCATTAACAAGAGGTGCAGCTAGGATCTACGATTAACGAACAGAAGGAATTTCCTAAATGGAGCAAACATGAAAACAACATATCAAATCCTTAAATCACTCCTACGTAACTGGCATAAAAGCTATCTACCAGATGCATCAGGGAGGTCACAAGTCCATACCGGTACCTAGGTAAAGGTTCCACCACACAGACTGGTGTCGAAAACTCCACCCAAACTGGTGCACAAATCCAGATTGAGACATCAGATGCCATAAATGTCTGAATCCAGACTCGTACCAATGCCTGAGGATTAAAAGCTACCACTACCAACCTTAGTTCAAAGACAACTCACAGGCGGCATATTCATCTAAGGTACCGTCATCGAAGGTTGTGTTATGGATAGCACTACTCACACTGGCATCAAATTTCACTACTCACACTGGCATCAAATTTCACCAAGCTGGCATCAAACTCCATCATTCGCACACTGGCATCAAACTCCATCATTCGCACACTGGCATCAAACTCCATTATTCGCACACTGGCATCAAACTCCATTCGCGCTGGCATCAAACTCCACTACCCACACTGGCATCAAACTCCATCACTGACATTGGCATCAAACTGCCATAAAACTGGCATTACACTCCACCACTACTCTATTCTACTCACACTCTCGACCTGTAATTGTTCTATTCTTACTCTCGAACTGTCAGTTGTTTTACACACATTCTCGACCTGTCAGTTCTATGCACATTCTCGACCTGTCGGTTGTTTTATTCACACTCTTGACCTGTCAGTTATTAATACTCTCGACCTGTCAGTTCTATGCACATTCTCGATCTGTCAGTTATGCTACCAGCACTCTCTCAATCTCTATAATTCCTCCACCTCTGTGTGTGTGTGTGCGTGCGTACGTGTATCTCTCATCTTTCCCTTTGTCTTTCTTCAACATCACTCTCCCTTCTTCTCGACCGTCGTCCCTCCTCCTCTCCTCCTTTTGCTCACCCCCATCCCGCCTATCTCCCTCCCTGCCGCTCTCTCTCTCCCCTTCTAAGCTTCTACTTCAGGACAAGATAAAGGTTGACAAGTGTAACCATCTATATTGTAAATATTCACTGCCTTCCTTCCCATCGTGCTTAGCGTAAATGACAGTCTGCACAACACCAGTCAAGCTAACCCAGCGCGATATAGTGATGACAACCCCACACCACCACCCCTCCTTCCCGTACAAAACAACATTAGGGACGTGCGGCGGGCCTGTCCATTCAAGCGTAACCAAACCCGTTCTTTGATGTGAACTGGCGTCTTACGCCGCTCCAAAAGGTGGGAAAGGAAAGAAGATGAGGGAGGAAAAGCATCAGCCCTCTAAAACGAGCGCCAAGTTGGAGACTAATTTCCACTCCCACTGGTTTATAATCACTCCACAGCACGCTAGAGTACACCCGGTTACAGTCGACGGCCAACGCATCCTTGCCGAACGCATGCGCTTGATAAAATCATTATTTCTGACACTCGTCATCTTTGGAGGACTGTTTGTGTGGCTAAGATGCAAAAAGTAAAAGAAATAAAAATAGTAAAATTTTATATTTCCCTATGAATTAATTAATCCTATACACAAATAAAGACCGTACAAAAATGTCGGTTACAATTGTGTCCTTTCCAACGTGAAAATTGAAATATTCGATGTTTAATAGACTGGAAGTTCGTTCACTGGATGATGAAGGTGGCTAAACATCAGCGATGATAATTTTCACTGTGCACGCTTCAGTAGTTGAACTCTGATCTAGTTTCAATTAACTACGTTTCACGATTTTGTGCATGTATTAAACAGTATCTTTTATTGTCATTCGCTCCAACACTGACAATATGACGTATATTTACATCAAACACTTACTAATTTACTCACAGGTCAAACTGATTAGTATTACTTGTACTGAATTCTAAGCCATTTATTAAAGTGTAAAGTAACTGTTGTAGTCACAGTGATATTTGTTATTACATGCGAGCAAGCGCGTCGTGCGCCGGTTAATTAAAAACAGACGAGCTCACTAAAAATGGCATTATGCAGCCCACACCCACGCTCTAAAAATAGACTACAATCAAACCTAGCTCTAGGACAGTCTACCCTTATTCCCGCGCTAGAGAATACCTAAGTTGCAACTGAATTTGAACGAACCATTCACAGCGCAGCTCAGCCGTGCGCAACAAATGTACCAGAACCCTACCAGTATGTGTCAGCAATCTAATACAACGAATGTACCAGAACTATCAGAACCCTACCTGTGTGCCAGCAATCTAATACAACGAATGTACCAGAACCCTACCTGTGTGCCAGCAATCTAATACAACGAATGTACCAGAACCCTACCAGTATGTCAGCAATCTAATACAACGAATGTACCAGAACCCTACCTGTGTGCCAGCAATCTAATACAACGAATGTTCCAGAACCCTACCTGTGTGCCAGCAATCTAATACAACGAATGTACCAGAACCCTACCAGTATGTCAGCAATCTAATACAACGAATGTACCAGAACCCTACCAGTATGTCAGCAATCTAATACAACGAATGTACCAGAACCCTACCAGTGTGCCAGCAATCTAATACAACGAATGTACCAGAACCCTACCAGTGTGTCAGCAATCTAATACAAGGAATGTACCAGAACCCTACCAGTATGTCAGCAATCCAACTGATCGTTGAAACAACACGTGCTTTGGCTCCCGGCGTTAATAAGCTATATTCATACTGCATAGCAGCTACTAACCCTTATTGCCCGTTACCAACTCAGCAGGAAACCGTTCCTGTATTTATTACTGCTGAAGGTATGTGGTTTTGCTTGTATAACCAAATATATGTATGTTATTTTTAATATTAACGATATTTCGTCTTTGCAAAACATTTCGCGTATATGAGAATGTATGATGACCATAAGAGTGTTCTGTCCGGGAACACACGTGGACAAATTCTTAGCCCGTGTATAATACTGTATATTGTTTTATTTTATTTTGGATGCTGGCTTCGATGAGTGCTTAACTGCAAAACAATATCAGAACGACCCATGAGCCAGAAACTATAGTTCAAAGGACCACATGCACACCCCACTAAAGCACCACCAGAACTCTAAGACGACAATGTCTGGCATCCTGAGTTAAGTAACTATGAAACCAACAGCTTCTCTCAGATTTATCTCTAAGTTCACTCAGAATTCTCGTATAAGCTCACCAATCATTTCGCTCATACCAAACAAGACTCAATAACAAAATAGTGTCATAGGACTTGAACAAATTTTCTCTCATAGACAGCATGGTCATGATTATGAATGAGATGCATTTATGACTGATTATAATACCAAACTAATTATCGTATGTAACCATGTTATCTTATTTTATTTCTAGTTCATTTTATATAATATTGGTATTTAGACCATTCGTGTTGGTGTGACTCACATTATATTTTGTAGTCTCTCACATGTACTTAATTAATATTTCTTGCTGCACATATCAGTGCCTCGGAACTATCTTCTAGATAATCACTCTTCTTTTCTATATTATCTGTCTTCCCTCTTTCTAACAATTGTGACCAGCGAGGTTGTTTTGGGGAATTATCTTAAGATTATGAGCGTTGGGGTGGTGGAGAATTAACATTTTGCCCATCTCCCGGCAAGATATAACTATATATAGCACCAGTATGCACACTAGGCAACTACATTGGCGCTACCAACACTATGTCAGCATTATGTATGGTATGTATTTGTATACCTATACTATACAACCAGAATAACTACAAAAAAATATACCAACACTATAACTGCATTATGTATGGTATATATCTGTATATCAATACTATATACACCAGGTAACTGCACGAAAACAATATACCAACTTTATGGACACTTACGGAAATACGTACTAACACTATACCAACTCTATGCACACTATATACCAAACACTATACCATCACTGTGTATAACAAGGCTACTCTTAATGGTGGGGTTAAGTTTGCTAAATACTATTTACCACCCAGAATATCCCTTAGTATCTCCTTACCATAATACAGGGGGAACCATCTTCCCATTTACAGCACCTATTTTACTCTGTTCTCTGGCTCGAACCCTCCCCCCTCCCACCAGTCTTTGGATCATCACACTGGGGAAGCAATGATGTGAGAAGACCACACTACACAAAGACAAACACACAACACTACTCTGATATCACAAAGACACAAACCTACTCTGTTATCACAAACACACAACACTACTCTGATATCACAAACACACAACACTACTCTGATATCACAAACACCGAAACAATACGAATATCCTGCACACTAGATGTTTGGATGGGGAGAATGAGCAAGATTTTTAATAGGACGCTGTTGTTCTACAAGTACCAATTCTCCTGTGACAAGCATACAAACCAAAACACCAGGAAACGGCATTTTAGTGCACAGTCGAGCAATGACCATTACACTGTTATGCATCATTATATGACACGTGTCATTGTACTTATATGCCATCACACAGGCGTGAGTCATTATTAGATACAACATGCGTGCGTGTGCACATGAATTAGATCACAATGTTGGTGTTGTTGCGATGACATTTTCTAATAAAATAAACATTACTGAAAAACATCACCATGTCAATGTTGTTGTGACGATATATTCTAATAAAATAAACAACATTACAGAAATAGGCCACAATGTCGCTGTTGTTAGACGCTATTTTCTAACATAATTAACGTCACAAAAGAAATAGGTCATCATGTCGGTGTTGTTGTGACGATATTTTCTAATAAAATAAACATTACATAAATAATTGCATGTTACGCAGCACGGCTAGCGTCCGCTCAGTGCGGCCAGGTGACCTAGCTTGACCTTCGTACGCTTTGACACCAGCAAGGAGGAGGAAAAGCATGCAACAAGAAGTTGACATCATCAAGTTCACGAGTAAAGCAGTAAGATAACAGCGCTAACATGCTGGATAGTTGGACTATGGCCGAGGTTCAAAGCCTGCCTAGGTCAATACGATCCCCCTCGATCGACCCCAACTACCTCCCAGCTCATGAATGTTGAGCCTCGCGGCCTTGATTGAAGTGCGCATGTAGTATTCAGTGCAAATGGATCGCCGGAAGTTGCGAGAGTGCATTGTAAACCTTTGAACACAACGCGACATTTACATTAAAAGATTTGTTGTACTTAAGTCCAACAATATATAGTTAGCAAATATACTTTTGTATTTATTTTGCTAAGAATAAAAGTAACGAAACGTCGTACAATTTACTTGACATTTCAAATGTGTTTGTAACATTGGACATTTACTAACAGAAGGTTGTTATGTTCAACGCACCAAGCATTGAGAACGTGTTTGTAACATTGGACATTTACTAACAGAAGGTTGTTATGTTCAACGCACCAAGCATTGAGAACGTGTTTGTAACACTGGACATTTACTAACAGAAGGTTGTTATGTACAACGCACCAAGCATTGAGAATGTGTTTGTAACACTGGACATTTACTAACAGAAGGTTGTTGTGTAGAACGCACCAAGCATTGAGAATGTGTTTGTAACACTGGACATTTACTAACAGAAGGTTGTTGTGTAGAACACACCAAGCACTGAAAAGTGGTGATAAGCGTGCTTCATTGGTAAGGATGCTTTAAATCAGCAATTAAATGTCCTAACGATTGCTTCTGCATGTGGACCGGTTTGTATTAACTTTAATTGTCTTCTGTATAGAGAACGGCTGATCACCGTCCACCTCCCACCATCCCCCCCAACCCCGCATTAAAACATTGCTAGTTGCCAAGATACGTTTCAATCGGCAAACAACAGCGACTGCACCTGAGGGCTTTAAATTCAACGGTTCCTAGACTTCTGTGAATCCAATGACCTTGGTAGCCTTAGACAGACCTTTGCCAACAGTTGCACCAGCAAACCATTTCACAGAGCTGAATCGATCACTTTCTTCGACCCCGGCCGGTACAACTTCAGTTGTTTACTGGTATGGACCTCAAACGGATTCTGCTGCGTACATTTCAGATGCTTTGCACGCAGCCAGCCACACATACGAACGCACATGCAGCCACACACAGGAGCGCATGACATTTCGCATGCAGCCAATCGCTACCTCAGACACACGAACCGCTAGTATGAAGAAAAACGAGAGGGTTTGACTGCCGACAAACATCTTACCTACATTCCACACATACCTCAGCAAGGGCCCTGTATTACGGGCAGGATAGGTTTTCGTAATTAACATAAATAATTAAAAATCAAAATATAAATAAATGAAAGAAAGAATGCAAAGGAAAATTTGCTGATTCCCAGTTGTTGCTCTTTGTACTTGTTTGTACTCTCTTTTTCTATAAGTCTGAAATGTCTGCGATCACTTCCAAATTTTGTTTCTTGCTTGAGGACAATGGAATAACTATTTGTCTCGTGAGTTATTATTTAAATTGAACTGAAAATGTGACATTTTTAAAAGTTAAAATGCGTGTTTTTAAATAAATAATTGAATCAATTAGCAGTAAGTAGGTTAAATCTTGATGCGGGTTGTGATGGGTAGGTGAATAACTTTACTGTGTGAAGACATTCAAACTTACACAGTAAAAAGATTTATCTTTCACTTTTCTAGAATTCTTGTCGCGCGATTCTCACTGGACCGAAATGCTTCGCGTTTGACATGACCCTGAACAAAATCATATTTCGCTTCCGGTACATGTACAGAACTGAAAACGTGAGTTTCCGTTCTAGTGAGCATTCAAAGAATGTGTTGAAAAATCGTTCTAAACACAATTTTGAAAAGCGCTTGCATGTTTCGCACACTTAAATTATTTTTATTCTGAGAAGTTCGTGTTTACAGAATCGGTTTACTTTGTGTTTTTATTGCAAATGCCCAGTGGCCAGCGGTATTAAAGGTCTGTCTACGACAACCGTCAGGAGTCCAATGAAAGTAACCACAACTCTACGACGACCATCAGAGCGCCATAAAAAATAACCGTTTGTACATCCGAGATATTTAAACTCGTCATTGTTGGAACATCCACCGAAAGATTCAAAATGACATCACTGATAAACCAGCACTCATGCGAAGAAAATTTTCCTGGTTTACTGAAAGTCACACGATCGGAATGGGTTGAAAACGCCTAAGAATCGAATTTATACAAAGCATGAGAATTACATCCACCATGTCTAGCAGTTAAAGACATGTCTTGAAATCAGTGATTATGAATCATTATCGGTACTCTAGCCGTTTATATCTGCCTTTCATGCGTTTATAGTTCATTGACTGAACATCAAGTTCAAACAGCCAGTCCATGTCTATTGATTTATGAGTCATTCATTATCTGTATTCAGGCGTCGCTAAAAGACGAACCTTTGCCAACTGATACCTGTTACTGATGTAATTTAAACGTAAAAATGTTTTTTCTTTCTTAATTTGGGTGGAGTGGCACATCCGGTAGTGTGCGTACTGTGGGTGGTAGCGGGTTTCTACGTTGGTGGGTGTAAATGAAAGCGCCTTCACCAAGGTACAGGTACATCGTTCCCAGCTGTTCTTACCGGCGTTGACATCATTTGCGACACCTGCCTTGAAGATACAATTAATTCGGCCATATGTTACGTGTCCCACCCAGGACTAAACTAAAACGGTAACACCAAGGGAGCGCCAGTGCCCACGTTCTTGCGTAACCCTGCCCATGTCAGCAACCACCCCTCCACTCTCCCCTTCCCCCCAAAGTTCTCATTTGATCACAAAGGAGCCATTTTCAATCCCCAAGAATCCTTTGCACCGCTTTGGTCTGTCTGCGTTACTCGCTTGGAAAGATCTATTAGACACTGATGAAAGAAAAACAATCCACAGATTAATTCCGAAAAGGTCGGTGTCTGGTTGCCAAGGCAGCTATATACCTTGCTTGCTAAGGGCTTTGAGGTTCGGGGTTATTTTGAAAAGCTGAAACAGCATACAAGCACCTGTTTGGCGATTGCAATTTATTTTTCATGAATTCTCGTGAGAGTTCATAAAGAATATGTCAGGGTCTCGTATTTCACTCGCTCTCGGAAATTTAAAAAAAATGTTTTGTTGACTTAGGTGCTTTAAGAAACAAACACGTAGTGTCATCTCCCATTGATATTCTGGACAGCAATCTCATTCTTCTTGTGGACTGAATGACGTCATTAATTTAATGATTGACTTGTTTAGTCTTGTTTGGTAACAAGCTAGGAATTAAGGTCGCAATCAGCTCGACATATGACAGGTTATCATTCAGAGTTATCTGTCTTAATTCATATATAAGTCTACAAATTAGATTCACCTGCACTTAACTCGTATATATGTCTACATTCAGAGTTATCTGCACTTAATCCATATATAAGCTCTACATATCAAAGTTATCTGCACAATAGATTTACAGATGCTTACATAAACATTACTGTGTGTATCTTTATGTACCTAAAATTATTCAGGCATTTGCCTATTTGTATTTATTTGAAATAAAGAGTTATAATAAATACATAAAAATATATACACATGTAACTCAAAATAAAAGAAAATTTACTTAAAAGCTTAATCATGCAAAATATTTATGCGCGTTACAATAATTATATATCAAATATACAAAATATTTATTCGCGTTGCAATAATTATATATCAAATATACAAAATATTTATGCAGCCTCTTTACATACCTAAGAAAAGTAATGAAAATATAAAAAGAAAATCGCATATAAATTCATTTATCACGCAACTGTTCTTGCACTAGAGAAACATAAATAAAATAAATTTACAAATATACAGTTTGAATAAACAATGGCAGACGACACAGTGCTACAATAGCTTGTAGAAAAGATCTGATATTTAAAGACAAAGAAAAACAAACAATAAATCAATATGTCAGCATGCAGAGAATATGGAAAGCCAAGCAATTGACTGAGTGAAGAACTGCCTAGCTAAAGTAAAACTGTGACGTCGTAATAGCGGACGTATTTCACAAAATCACATAATTTTAACACCTCTCTTTCAATTTATGTGCTTCTCTTTCCCTCTCTTGCTCGCTTTTCTTTCCCCCTTCTCTCTCTCTCTCTCCCACTCTCTTTAGTCTGCGTACACATTCAATGTAGCAAGTACACAGTCAATGAGATGCAACCGCGCGCTCTCTGGATGTTCCATTGTGTCAATGCACTCTCAGTCTTGTGATGCGAAGCGGAATTGCAAGGGAATTAAATATATTTACTGTTCATCCTGTGATCGGGTTCTTTCTTCTCAATGCAATTTGTTTACAATGTTTCATTAGGGAGACGGTCTCCCGCCCAATGTTTACAGCCACTGAGCTAAACAAACTATGTGTGAACGTTCGCTTGATCTCGATCTTTCTTGCGGAGAGAGAATTTTCCTCACTCGCAAATGAGAAAGAAATCAGTCAGAAAAGAAATATAAGAAAAAAAAAAAAAAAGAGGGTGGGGGGAATGAACAAAGAAAAAATACAGATATAACGATCCAACATTCAAAACAGCACCGCTCGGACTGCTAAAGGGTGGTAAACAATTTCAGACCGTTTTTATGAACCGCTTTCTAAACAAATCGTTGTCTAGCTGACGGCGTTGCTTGCAATGGCGCATAGCTCACTTATGTCGTAAAATGTGATTTCGAAATTGGAAAATTAAATATAAATCGTTAAGAAAAAATCTGTGTGAATGATGTGTTACAAAATAATGAAATCGGGGAGAATAAGAATGAGGTAAGGGTAGAAGTTCACTAGAGCTGATAGGATGCAACAGTGTATTATGGCGTGTCATCAGGTGATCCTGACAACATACACACGGAATGTATAAAACAAATAAATAATGGTAACTCCTTATTTCAGGGGATTATGGCAGAGGCTTACTGATAAAACTGGAAGTTAAACTCTCGTCCAGCCAGCAGATAATTATGAACATTGGCACATCGAACGGGAAGTTAAGCACTTGTCCAAACAGCAGATAATAATTATGAACATTGGCACATAAAAACTGGACGTTAGGCCCTTGTCCATCCAGCAGATATTAAATATGAATATAAGTACACCAACTTGGAAGCTAAACACTCATATATTAAATATGGATCTCAGCACTTTGATAAGGGTCACAAACATTCAGTATACGTGGATTTTCTTCTGACAACCATTTGACCAAGTATGTGATAAAGGCGAAGGTAAACACAAAAGGAAAAAAATAGCCGAATTTACATAATAAAAGACAGAAATGATGTAGACCAATGGTTAAAAGACGGAAATGACGTAGACTGAGAGATGCCACAAAATTTGGAACATGGTATCACCACTCTGAATTTGTAGCTTATGGGGTGAAAAGGGGAGGGAATCGGACGGATTTATGTACCTTCCTGACTAAAAGGAAATTCCTATAATCCCACCTATCAGGACACATATTTTGTAACAGAATTATTTTCGGACGGAAACCGACTCAGTGAGGTCAAAGTGCAGCAGCCTATAAGTTTGTTAGGATTCTGTCCATAGCAAAGATTTCCAGCCGATAAACTGTCCTGCTGTAGGACTGAAGTTGGAGGGTTTGGCCCTTGAAGAATCGAACAAGGCGTGTTGAGCCCCAAGCAAATTTCTCAGTCAAATGACGTCACTTTGGAAACAGGCAGAAATCTCTCTGTAGAAAATGTGAATGGAGTGCATTTTGAACGATGATATAGAACACCGGTTAAAGGAATTATTTTGACTGTTTACGTTACGTTGTGATCAAAAGCAACCAACTTAAAGAGCCAACATCAAAATGGAAGTAGTAAATGTCCAGTAATAGAATAGAGTTTTTAAAAAAATATATATTACTAATATAAAGTACCACTGGGATAGCTTAATTCTTATTCTATGGAGTACTCTAGTACTCTGTGACTTAGTAAATCACTAATCAGCGAACATTGAAATTTTAAAAAGCATGACAGTGAGATTTATTTCTGAATTTAATTTACTTTTCAAGCTGCTCCTAGTTCATTTGCTTACCGTAACTGTACAGTAGTGTTGACATCCGGTATTGCATAAAAGTCTTCTTAATTCTAAGTGACTGCCAACCTGAAGACTATTACAAGTGCCTTGTTGGATAGAGAACGAGGGGACATAAGAGCGAAAAATAAATGGTATCAAACGGGCAGTAAGTGAGGAATGGTCAAGCAAATATAGCGTAGGAAAATGATGTTAATATAATGTAAATTATTACATACATCCCCTCTTAGTACATTCTAGGTATGTACCCTGCCATACACACACATACTCACCAATATAGATCATTTGAGTGAATATTCGCTTAAAGCACTAACATTCTAGTAACAATCCAAAGTCTAGTGGATATGGTCATTTCATCAGACACAATTTTAAAGTTTGTAACGATAACACGATCGAGGGTTTCGTCCCCTGAATCGGTAACGTTCAGAGACAAAAGTGGAAGATAAATTAAATAACGGTTAATATCTCTGATGTCTGACCTAGTTTCTCTGTCGGCAGTTACGAGGATTAGTACGGATGGGATTAAGTAGATTAAAGGTTGGTAAGTTTAATCTCTTAACCCGCCCAACATAGAATAAATTGTGAGACAATACAACGTCCTTGTATACATAAGCTCACACTTGATGGCAACTGTATGTGTTAGTGTGTGAGAATCAGTGGCGGACGCGCGTGTGGTGTCGGTGCTCTGTGGTGTGTGTGTGTGTGTGTGTGTGTGTGTGTGTGTGTGTGTGTGTGTGTGTGTGTGAGAGAGAGAGAGAGAGAGAGTAATTTAGTGGCATCGTGCTATGTTTGTAATGTGTAGAGTTACATGATTTTTATTTTCCCTTAGAGTTATTTCTATCTCCATATATATGCGTATGTACGTGTGTGTGTGTGTGTGTGTGTGTGTATGTGTGTGTGTGTGTGTGTGTGTCTGTGTACGTACGTGTACGTATAACTCTGCGATTGTTAGTAATTAGCAATATATAGAACATTTTTCATGATTTCTCTCCTCTGATTTACATGGCTCTCTTTGTAAAACTTCATCAAAGGTCTCAGTCAGGGCAAAAATATGCTCCTTTGTACGGGATGAGATATTAGTATTCCGCTTTTGTTTGTTTTGCAAAGGGACAAAACCCCGTCTGCTGAGGGAGAAGGAAGAAGGACCAGTGCTACACTTCTGTTGTACCATTCACTTTATAAGCGTCGGATCATGACAGCGCATTTATCACTGTACCTCTCAAAAATGTTTGTTCAGTTTAAAAAAGAAACAACAAACAAACTCACGCTATAATCCGAAAACATCCGAATATATTTTAAGCGAGTCATTGTTTTTTTTTCAGGATCAACAGTTTACTGCTTTCATTCACGAGTTTTTCCATTTTATCTGGGTTTGAAGGTTAAAACAGTCCTCCTCTGCTTCATTTTCAAAAAGAAAAATATGTGCGGGGTGGGTGGGAGTGGGTGGAGAGGGGAAGAGGAAAAAAAAAAAACAAGACCCAGCAGATGTTAGTTTCTGCGTGATTTCTCTTGGAAATGTTACCAGTTCAGTTCTAGGGACACGTGCACAGTACTAATAAGGACTAAAACAACAAATTTGAAACAGCCTTAATCATCCAGCTTCTTCCGAGCGTTAAATCTGAAACTGCTTTAATCATCTAGGTTACCGCCGGCTGCCATGATCAGTGGACACTAGCTGTCATTCTTTGCAAGATGAAACGTCATTCTAATGTCAGTAACAGAATCGACGAGAATCCAGAAAAAATAATCGAAGCAGGATGTGGTCAAGGCATCGGAGCTATACATCCGCAGAAGAAGATAAAGGTAGTACATACATAACACAGGGTTAAATTCGAGAGGTTAGACTGAGGACAAACGTGAACCAAATGTCTGCTGCCACTGTTCTGGAACTTGCACGGGCCAGGATAGTGTCTGCTTGTCTGCTTGACCTCTAACCCTATCTCCATCTATAACGACTGCTCCCTGGGGAGGTATCCTTAGAGACCAGCCTCTGGGAGGAAAGGGAGTCAGCGGGGCTTTTCCTTTTCACTCTATACTTGCAGACATTTGCCATTCCACTAGATTCCTGAGTTCTAAACTTAATTCCATTTCTTGCTGCCTGCTTAATGAAGGTGGGGAAAGCTGTTTGATAACCTGAGGAGTGTGATATATTAGAAATCAGTTGTGGGCGGAAGATCCCCTCCCCTTATCCATTTCAGAAGTGAGAACCACATTCACAACCCGAACAGGTGTTTCTTATCATTCTTCATTATACTCTCATCTACAAACCTGACAGCTCTCCCTTTTCTTGTTTATGGTGAACAGAGACAGAACATTTGCCATATAATTCTTGAAAAACATCAAATTAACAAACTGAAACAACATTAACAACAAAATAACGAAACAAAAGGTATCATAAAAGAAAACAAATGCAAACAAGCAAACGAAAACTGTCGAGCAGTAGCTTTCGAAAAGACAGAAGAGTGATAATAGATATCTACACAATCAGTGAAAGTTAACTGACTGACAATCTCTCCCAGTTTGAAATTCTGTTCCAAAATGCACACTGTATTGCAGATACCAACATTAGTGTCTCTCTCTCTCTCTCTCTCTCTCTCTCTCTCTCTCTCTATATATATATATATATATATATATATATATAGTTTGTTCTACAACAGCATAGTTCGCTATCACTATTAAACCTTTTACTGTCCTAAACACAGCATTAAGTTAATGACAGTTAATGTTAAGTAACAGTGAGATCATAATCAAGAGAGGTAACTGTCATATAGTGGCATTATGTAGCCCACACCCACCCTTCTCTAAACATAGACTACAATCAAACCTAACTCCTGGACATTTGACCATTATCTCCAGGCTAGAGAATACACTGAGTAGCAAAAAACCATTATCTCCAGGCTAGAGAATACACTGAGTAGCAACTCACTTTAAACAGACCAATCAGAGGGCTGCTCAACCTCTCGTAATGAATGTACAGAATCCTACCTGTAATTCGGCAGACCGACATAACTGATTTCAAGGCTTTACATGTGGTTTGGCTCTCCCGTTGTTAATAAGCTAGAATCATATTGCATAGCAGCTACAACCCTTATTGCCAGTTACTGATGCAACTGGAACTCATCATCATAACTAAATATTATATCCATGTTTTATTTTAACCCTAACTATATTTTTTAATGCTGTACATATTACTTAGGTTTTTACACTTTATGATGACAATGTGTAAGAGTGTTCTGTCAGAGAACACGTGGACAAAATCTTAGTCCATGTGCTCTTACCGGCAGATCAGCACTTTAGCATGATGTCGACTCTAGATGAGCACTGAGCCGTGAAGCAACGTCAGAGTGAAAAGACCCACGGGCCAAAGACCACGGTTCAATGGATCATGTGCGCAACCAATAAAGCACCCACTAGGACCCTATACACAAGGTCCAGAGAATTCTGAAGTAAGTGGGTCATAAAATCAATAACTGCACAGCTGCTGTAAGAGCTTCTCGCAGAGTTTCTATGAGAGCTTCTCTCAGAATGACGCTCAAAAAATAACATAACACAATAAGCACAACAGTGCCATAGCCGCAAGAGAACTATCTCTTACTACCCAACACGGTCATGATTATGACTGAGATATATTGATAAACTCTATTTATAACCATCAAACTATTCAATATATGTAACTACAGTTCTGCTTTATTTATTTCTCTTTAATATATTTTAATATTGATACTTAAACCACTCATATTACTTACATGTTATATATTGTAGTCTGTCAATTAATATACCCTGCTGTACGTATCAGAGCTATATTCTTGACTATCACTCTTCTTTTCTACAATATCTATCTTCCCTCTTTCAATCACGTGTGGCCAACCACAGGGTGTGTTTGGGGGATTGGGTTAAGGTTACGGGCAGCCCGGGGTGGTGGGGAATTAACACCTTGCCCTTCTACCAGCAAAATGTCACAGTAACTATAATGTAAATTAGGTTCCTTAATCTTAATCAAGGACTTGAGCATTTGGAATGCTTGAAAAATTCTTACGGCAATTACATTTACAAATACTGCCGAAATATACCGTGGGGGTTATATTTCTCTTCTCTTAAATCAAAAGAGAACATGACAAATAAAAGGAAATCGCGAAGTCAATAAATTAATAAAGTCACCAATCTAAAATTAACTCATTTATATAATGTTTATAAAAGTAACATTTAATTTTTTAAAATAAAAACAACGCATGTCAACGACGTATAATGTTGTGACCGTCTTTGTAGTAAGCGCCATATTGCTTTTAGCTACTTATCCAAGCACAGCTGTATAGTTTTTAGCTAATTAACCAAGCACAGCCATATTGTTTTCAGTTACTTAACCAAGCTGAGAAATGTTGTTTTCAGTTACTTAACCAAGCACAACCATATTACTTTCAGTTACTTAACCAAACAATGCCATATTGCTTTCAGTTACTTACCCAAACAATGCCATATTGCTTTCAGTTACTTAACCAAGTGCTGCGCCGCATTAAGTTACTTACCCAGGGGTGCACAAACCTTTTAGGCCAGAGGGCCAAATTTCCAATTGATAGTGCGTGGAAGGCCGCCACATGGATGGCTCAGTAGACAAAACAACACAAATAATGAAATAATGTGCTTTACATTCGTAATAATGGTAACATCCAAAAGTCCTTCTGGGGGCTGCGGTTTGTGCACCCCTGACTTAACCAAACACTCAGCCATTCTTTAATTCAAACCACAGTGAATATGGCCAACACACTACACAAAACCAACCTCTACTGATTCTCTGTTTCGAAATCTGTGCCAGTGTCCACTGTCCTCTCGCTGGTACTCCAGGACGAAGTATTTGGCGTACTCTTGACCCTGAAACAGATGAAAACTCAGAGGTGTGAAACCAGTGTCAACATCAACTGATCAGAAATCACTATCTCATCGCACAGAGACTACAATCATGACGATCGACTGCAACAACTTTAAAGATAAAAATGTCAAGGACATGATTACTATTGCTATTAATAGCCACGAAGGAGAAACAGACACAGAGACAGAGGTGTAAACGGACAGATCTTAATATAAAGAAATATTAAATACACAAATTTCTGATTACATATATCCCCGTGCGACCTTCAATTCACCTTTCTCTATGACACACACACTTTCACAGTCATTATTATACAATGTGGATTTGTATCAACTGGTTGTCATTTCTGTATGACACACATACTTTCTCAGTCATTATTATACAATGTGGATTTGTGTCAACTGGTTGTCATTCTCTTAGTTCTTCATTCTTGTAGTGGTTTAGCTAATATCTCCTTTTCAATATATCTGTGTTTTGTAAATGTAGATGCAAATAAAGGTTATTAGGTTATTCTTTCTCATTCACTATATCATACTTTCTAGCAAACTGGAAAGACTGCGAAAGAAAATCTCATTAGTATTTCTTTCTAACTAATAACGCTGGCCGAGAAAGCAAATCTCATTTGTGTTTCAACAGAGTTAGACGGACGAGACAGAAAATCTATTAAGTACTTCTTTTTCACTTACAGGAACTCATTATGAGTCTTTAAAAAAAATCATAATAAAAGTAATTCCAATCTTGTCTGGTGGAGAATAAACTGCACAACAACTGTTGTTCTCAGACCTTTTGAAATGTACATTATTCACTTATACAAGATGAGAAAGAATTTGGATAGGAAAATAGTATTAAAAATGTTACAACATTAATATAAGCATTGAAGAGGTGGACGTGAAGAGGGGGAGTAGTAAAAAATAAAATATAAATGTCGTTCTGTAATTTTAGGGAAAATGGCGGTACTCGTTCGTTTATTTGCACATATTCAGTCAATGCTGTTCAAAAGTGGGTGGGGGAGGTTGCATCAGCAATCTGATAACGGCAAAATAAACAGATCTACTGTACTCTCAATCAGGCACGGGCGTCTCACCGTACTCTGTGTGGTGCAATAGCTCTTTCACAGACATATGGACATCCCTCGCTCTCTCTCACACTTACGCACACACGCGCGCACACACACACATCAATTGAATTATTGTAAATCCAACACAAAGTACTACAGTTTGAAAGAAATAACTAAACAATGACATCTCCGCACAAGTCGTTTCGACATATTCCAGTCACTTGTAAAGAACTGCGGATTTTACCCCAGATGTAATAATAATAATTAAACAATTAATAATTAAATGATGGCCGTGGAACGCAGTGTATAGGCAAAAAAAGTGTCACCATCACACACCCCTCACACACTCTTAAACTTTCTTCTCTCTCTTATCTGCATAAGGATTAAAACACCGGAGCAAGTGTTATCAATAGAATCATTAGTTATAACTTCACTGAAAGGCCAAAATATATCTCTAATCTCGATCGTACAGAGTTATCTCTCTCAGAATCGTGCGGTGAGATTTTAACTCCCCGATGCACAAAGCACCGTGAAATGTGACAAGACAGTGTCTGCAGCTTAAGACTAAGAGCATAACTCTGTAAGCAAAGGCGGCCAGTCTGCAGCTAAAGGCAGGAGCGAATAACTTTGTAAGCAAAGGGCGGCAAGTCTTCTGGCTGCCAAGGGTTCATAAAACAAACACTTGACGTCATCATTAGCGAAGGAACTTTAAGCCCGGAATTGCACGTTTCTGTCGAGGTGTCATAAAGACAAATCAAGTGAAAAAGAAATCGCTTATATCCGTAGACCACTTTAAGGAACGACAATCCCTATAGCATGCTTATTGATGTAGTCGCGGATATTTTTTAAAATGTTCTTTTCGTTGCTGTTCGTGCTGATAGCAGTGACAGCGGTGACGTTTGGGAAATTAAACACGATTAATCATGTCTACGTCTATCACTGTCTATAGAGAAAAGAACGAACGGCCGCAATGCGTCAGAAAGACAAAAAGTAAAAAAAAAAAAAAAATTGCAAGGGGAGGCACTCATTACTTGCGTCATCAATGCAAGCAGCACTTTACACGTGTTCTCACAGTGAATCACTCTCAGGTAAATAGTTCACATGCTGCGCCAAATTAATAAAGGCTAAATATAAACCCGCACTCGATTGTGATTATTACATACATTTGTGAGCTTTTTTTTTTTTTTTGTAAAATAAAAAAAACACAACTAAATTCTGTTCTTATATAGGTTCGCTATAAGACGGATATCGCATAATGAACAACTTGGCCAAAAGTGTGTCCTCTTTTCAGCATGCCCCCCCCCCACCTCATCCCCCCTTCACGAACTGTCCTTTGTCTTTAGTCCACGCTCCCCAGAACGTAGTGTCATTTTTATTAGTGTTGTCCTTTCTTTGTCAATACGTCTAACGATAATTACGAACGTTTGTAGTGCGATCAAAGTCGACAGTTCATTTTCGTCTGTGAACAATGAACACTTTCCCAAACAACAAAATACTAGTGCCGATGAAACAGGAAGAAAAAACAACGCTCGCGATAATCTGTATCACACAAGGTATGTCAAGAAAGAAAACAATTCCTCAAAATTCCCCCCCTAGTCAGTGCCCACGTGCACTAAGATTCCGTATGTATTATGTCATTTATCACCCCCTTCCTCCCTTTTCCTCTTAAGATCCTTAGATTTTCCAAGTAGTCTTCAAGGCGCAATGAAGTCAGAACACACACACACACACACACACACACACACACACACACACACACACACACACACACCCTCCCGAACTCAATTAGCAATCACTTTCAGAATTAAAAAGTAAATGATTTGTTAAGATCGTTCAAAGTCATCTGTTGTTTCCTTTAATTTTAATTTAATTAATTTTTATTTTATTTTATGCCTGGGGATATGGAGTCATCTGATCCATCTTGCCAATGAAATTAAAGCACTCGAACGTCCTTCCTGGTAATCCAGAAATGTTGGAACTTAAACAAGACCAAGCGATGAGCACGCGCCAACCGAACCCTGATCTAGGCTGACAGCAGATCGCATGTAGTCCGCAAGATTTTGTCGACCCTGCCAAAGTAGGGAACAGCGGTCAAAACAAGGGCTATCTGGCATCTCCCAATTTCCTTCGGCAAACACAAACGGCTTGCAGATGCACCAGGCTGATCGCATCCGTTGCTGGCCCGATGCGGCAAGGCGTTACGCGTGTGCAGACACGGAGGTGCAAGCCTCCCAACTCGGCAGAATTGATAGATAATGCCGTCACAAACGGTCTCGTGCTGCAGAGAACGCCCATGAAGGCAGTGGCGACCTTGACCCACATCATCTCTCTACAGTCTACAACATCTCATGCGATTGATCTAGCGAGGACAATAAAGCACAAGTTAAAGAACTACATTATTGGCCCGACCTCAACGCAGGACAAAGCAACGTTGCTGGTCCCTAATAACATTGCAGGTTCTGTCGCAGGAGGAGTGCACGAGCAACCTAAATGAATGGTGAAATAAATATGGGGCATTTACTTATGAAGTGTTTGACAAATAAACGAAACAAATGATTGTTTCATTCGATGTCGGAAGAAAGAGCTATCTCTCTCTAGGACGCATGACAAGGATACATTCGATGTCGGAAGAAAGAGCTATCTCTCTCTAGGACGCATGACAAGGATTCATTCGATGTCGGAAGAAAGAGCTATCTCTCTCTAGGACGCATGACAAGAATCACTGGAAATGGAACCTCACAGTGCGTTCTTGAGTTGTCCGCTTCGAGCTTCTGGTCGGTTTGGGTGTCTGCCTATGACCAGCTGTGCGTTTTTCGTCATATCAGTGCATAGCTATGTGTTTATATGTCAACATGTTTATGTCTTACCTATTTATTTGATGTCATACTTATGCCTTACCTGTTTGTATGTTTGCATATTTACACGTTTATATACGCTTATATCTCTCCAAGACCTGCAAGAAACTTTATTTCCATGTTACCTTGGTGACCACATCTTCACCAAGGTTTTGTACATCTTGTGAATATCTCAAATATCGAATTGACCGTAATTGTCTTGAAGAATCTAGTGCTACATAATTATTTGGTGATTATTTTTATATCTATCAACACAATATGCATAATATCGAGAGAGAGAGACACACACACATAGACACACAAACACACAAACACACACACACACACGCACACACAGAACAGAGAAATTCATGTTCGGGTGTATGAATTAAAGGGCTAGCGAGAGAAATGGTAAACAAGGGAGATGGATTAGCTTTGAGTGGACAGTCCATCACCATAAGCGATAATAGGATTATTTGACAAATCTAAGTTGTTTGTGTAATTCAAAAACTCTAACACGACCAGCCCTGACAAATCTAAGATGTTTGTGTAATTCACAAACATGACAAGCACTGACACATCTAAGATTTGTGTGTAGTTTCAAAAATTCTAACATGATAAGCACTGACAAATCTAAGTGTTTCTGTAACTCATAAAACTGTAAAACATAACAATCTCTAACAAATCTAAGTTGTTTGTGTAATTCAAAAACTAACATGACAAACACTGACAAGACCACATCAAAGTCCAAGAGAGAGAAAGAAAATCTTTTAGGGAAGATCGTGGTGTTAATAAATGCCTCGGTGCCGGGGGGGGGGGGGGGAGGCTGGGTAAGTGTGTCAATAACTGTCTAATAAATAACTTTTATTATTAAATTGATTACTTTGGGTATATGTTACTTGGGTTCATTAATTTTAATGAATAGCTGGTGAATGACTGCCAATTGAGAAGAAGGAAAAATGGCAATTTTTGTGAAATCTAATTACTAATCGAGATGAGGAGTATGTTTGCTATCCAGAATTGTAATTGTTATTTGCGGCAGTAATAGGAAGTAGTCATGGCTTAATACAATATTTAAATGTAAAGGGAGTTAAATCGGGAAAACCATTGACATTATATTCGCTATTGCATAAACCCCCTAATTAAATCAGAAATCATATCTGGAATATGGAAAAAGAAAATGCTATGATTAATTTAATAATCGTTGAAGAGTGGCCTTTCAAAAGGGGCGTGTGTCAGTCTCCAAGTTGGTATTTCGAAATAAAAAAGCACGGCCATCTCATGGATTTGTCCGCCTTCATCACGAGTGCAATAAAACCCTGAAATTAGATTCCAAACTGTTACAATCTTACACCAGGGTTTCTCGACTATAGGGCTCCGCAAAAGGCCCCTAAGGGTTCTCTCACCCAAATTTTATTCAGGATTTCCATGAGACCTTAAAATTAATTCAAGGGTTCATTCCGCATAAAAAGGTTCCGAAAGGCTGGCGGGCTGGCCTATGGGGACATACACTTAGAAGAGAATGTTTTGACAAGCAAAAATATCCAACTGAAAATGACATTTTCCGACCTGTACTCTTTTCTCTTAATACTCCTATTCGAGCAAACCTCTTGTTTACTGGTTCCATGACACACAAAATGACACTGTATCACACACACACACACACACACACACACACACACATTTAAAGTTTTATTTAGTATTATTTGTTTTTAGGATTTTTTTTTTGCTTCTATTCAAATAAACTGTTCCTTTGCTGTCTTTAGGTCTTGTTAAAGTCACAAACAAAGAAATGGTGAATGAACATGCATCCTTTCGCATGGGTGTATATTTACTGTAGTTGGCAAACAAAATTCATACATATTATTATGATCTAATATTAATGACCCGTGCTGTTTACATTAGTGTGTAATGTTTTACAAAACAAAACCAACAATTCCTCCACCACTCCAACAAATCAACGCTTTATGAAACAAAATCAAACCAACAAAACACACCCTCGAAAGAAGAAAACGTTTTACAAAGCAAAACCGAAAAAAAAATCTAAACAAACAAATTAACGTTTACAAAACAAAACAACCACCCCCAATAGTCCAGTGTATTAAAAAACAAAATCAACAACAACAAAAAAATACCTCCCAAACAATCCTGTTTTATAGAACAAAACCAACAACAACAACAACAAAACCCAAATAACAAACAAATCAACGTTTTAAAAACAAAACCGACAAAATAATATGAACGGTTTACACAACCATTAAAAACAAAATCAACGCTTTACCAAACCTATAGTACCCCAAACAAATAAATCAACGGTTTACAAAAAAACAAAACAAATCGCCATTTCAGTCGAAAGCCATGAGAGGCGTGATGCAGAATGTCAAGGACACTAAAATTGTATACATTTATTTCAGTCTTCAAGAACTTCAACTCTGGATCACCCCACTCACTCACTCACTCACTCTCCGAGTGGCACAGAACGTGAGGGGTTAGATAGGTAGAGCGGTGGGCGAGCAGTAATTAGCAGTGAGGCGGCAAATGTCTGGGCCTATTGCCATTCTCTCGTCGTGGTCTAATCAGTAGGTGCAAACTGCTCCGTTCGTCGTGTTCCGGCTAATTGTGGCGACAACACTGTGCTCTTTCGTGGTGAGACCTCTTTATCATGACTCTAACCTTTTCATTTGTTTCTGTTTTAATTTTCGTCTTCGTACTTTGAGAAATATATGTTTTCTCAGACCCTTTTCTATGGGTTTGGAGAGGAAGAAGACAATGGTTGGTAAAGAAGAAGGGAGACAACCAGCCGATGAGAATGGGCTATTTCAATATTCACATTATTTTTGTTGTTGAAAACAGTTAAATAATTATTTTAAAAAATTTTTACTAATAGGACAGCATTGGTCTTAACCCCCCACCCACATTGTTAAGTGAACAGAGCGTCCAGACAGCCAAACAGGTAATACTGAACAGTTAACACTTCGTATTCATCTATTTTTAGTGTAATACCACATCATAGGTCGTTAGTGACGTTTGCCTTTGTGCTGGAAAATGACTGTTTTAACCCTACAGATTGGCGCGATTTATTGCACCGATGTCCCGAAGAAAGAACGGGTCTGCAATCAACGTAAACGTAATGGAGATGTAACAATTTCCATAGCAACTGTGCTAAGTTGTTCGCGTTCAAATTACTGAAAAGATTGAGGACAAAAAGCATGATTACACAAAGACTTACAGAGATAGTATTTAATACAATGACAAATGGGTTACTTCCGTGGGGTCTTTCAATGCGAGGCTAGAATATTGAGAGAAAATAGCGCATGCGTGTGTGTGTTTATGCATGATGTGTATTTTAGTGCTTTCTTGCTCAAACATACTATAAAAAAAATACTACTCGCTATATTTTGCTTATTCTCATTCTGGACCAGCCGTATGCACAATCTATGATTAAAACTCTCAAACCCCACAGAGACATGTTTTACAACAATACAAAACCTCTACTTCGAGTAATTTCTAGGCGCTTGTATATATGCCGCGTGAATAAACGAAAGTAAATACGAGGACACGGGAGTAATTTGGGAATCCCCATTCTCAAGAACATCTTTCAACTCGTTAACTATAACAGTCATGATGCTATTAGCCCTAAGGTTTCTTCTTTCTGTTTGAAAAATCGTCCATAATACAGCCGTTACGTGACTCAGTTTGCTACGTTCAGTATTGATGGAGAGCAAAATTGATCTTAGAGCGCTACCAACAAAACCTTTAAGCGTATATTAGTAATGGTGCTGTCGAATATGCAAACTTTATTTGAATGACTGCACACACAAAGCAAGAATAAACACATCCGCACGCGCTGGTTAACACTATTAAATAACCACACATTGCACTGACTGTCACAGTCTGATAAAATTGTCCGACTTCGTGACCCACTTGCCTTGTTTACTTCAAATTCGAATATTTGAAACCCTTGGCCCTTTGTTCAAAGCTTCCTTTTTCTAGGTGCTTCTAGAACAGGTCAAGATGTTATGTAACTTTAGGACCATTGTCCAGTTCTCGAACCAACCACATGCTTTGCGAACAGTCACGTGATACGCAATATACCTTTCTATATATGTACCCACACGCTTCCGCTCCCTCACTTCGAGCACATTTTAGCTAATTCCATCAGCTTACTCGGGTCGTGAGAGGCAGCCGGCGCCATAGAGAATCAAGGTACCCTTCGACTTCTCTCAAAGGTATCATTTTATTTAATAGTATTTGCCTATGTATTGTTTAAGTATGTATTTGTGCTATGTATTATATGATTTCCATATACACTTGAGCATGGTTCAGAGAAATAGCTGAAAACCTATACGTTACGGAATATAAATTTATTGTAACCATTTTTCCATTTCTGTACTTTAATTTATATTGTTTTAATTCACTAAGAGCCAGAATGCTGCGCTCGATATGAATTCTTCATGTAATTCAATTATTGCGTGTAATTTAAATTGTAAATTGTGAAGCGCTCTGTCGGCTTGAATTACCCCTTGTATGAACATTAATTTAACGTTGTATCTATTTTATTGCTTCATACGTCATGACTGTTAAATGGAACACATGTGAGACGATTATATTTTTCTAAAATCTAATTGTAAGCGACGCGAAGTCGAAACTCTTTGTTCAGCGCATTTAATTGAGCCATGCCTAAGTAGGACCTGTTAGGTTGAGAATTATATCCAAACACGTTGCATCCACAGGTCGGCTCATGGTTCATGTTTCACCATGCCTCACCTGCACTAGCTTATTGGTATAAGCGTGTCGAAATCCACTCTGAGGGCCATGCTGCAAAAATTCCAGTTCCTAGCCACTAACAAAGGGACATCATTCCTTATGCACCACGTGTGTCGTTAAAGGGGGACTGAGGGAACGAACCGGCATGACTGAGTGTTGAGACCAAGGATACAAGAATAGAGCTAAGTGCAAGATCAAGTGTACAGATCTCAAAGGAACACTTTTCTGGCAATTTAGATTGACAAAAATCAGGCATAGGCGCGTAAAGACAGAGTGAAGACTATTCGCGTTGCATTCGATTTATTGTTAATTTGTTAAACCTTATTAAATCTTATTTTCTTTGTTAATACCTCTTAGTAGTTGATTTCTATGCACAATAGACCAATTAGATTAATTCTTAGATTTGAATGGGGGGCGGATGAGCAGAAAGATTGATGACGAGTGCATATTAATTTAGAGGGACTTAACTGTTTTCAAATCTAGCTAAAAGTTCGCAGTTTATTAGTCTGTAAATTTGTCGTCTGAACTACAAGACGCACTTTTAATTAGTCAGATAATAAATTGAGCAACCAGTCTGCGTAGAATATGAGAGGAAGAATTAATTATATTTAAAGTCTTTTAATTATTCTAAGCAGGGTCTTTAAATAAATACTGGAAACGTAACAAGTGTGGGTCGTCGCGGGATTGATATGTATTAAATTGTAAATTGTAACATTTTTATACATAGGGCGCATCATAACCTAGAAACGAACGAACGAACAGAATTGCCAATTGTTCTTTTGATTTTTGTATTACTGATTTTCTTTGCTTTTGTTGTGACATGTGCATGTATTCTTTTGCAGAGTAGCGTGCATGTTAGTTAATGTTGATATATTTAAGCGTAGTTAAATATGTCATGTTAGCTATTGAATGATTTATTTAGTATTGTGTTACTGAGTACTTCATTGTGAGGAGTCGAAGGTTATACCGCCAGCTAGGAGAGTTATCGGTAGTAACAGACTTCGGACTATTATATTTAGGGTGCTAGATATAATGTGTAATGTTGTATGGTAGGAGCCGTGACATTACGAAAGTCTTGGAACAGCGGACACTGTGACAAGCAGGTGAAACGTGTAAAGAGTTAACGCGTAATTTATTTCGGAAGGTGTTCTGAGTAAATTAAATAATTTTTGTAAGGTTGTAGCCTAAAAGTTATTTTCGGGATAAGCGGAGTTATCGCCGACGGTTAAAACACACAATTCACGAGATACATTGTTATTGTAGCCAGAGCGCTAAGACAGTAAAATGGATCTAGAGCAGATTGAAAACCTGAAAAAGAAGGGTTCCTTAATAGGATACCAGGGTGACGAACTGACTAGCTACATTAAAACTGAGCTAGAGAAAGCGGAAAAAGCGGAAAAAGAGAGACAAGAGATAGAAAGGGAAGAACGGTTAGCTGCCCGCGAAGCAAAAAAATTAGAGGCTGAAAGACTAGCCGACATCGAAACAAAACGTATCGCAGCGGACACAGAAGCCAAACGCATCGCCGCAGACGCGGAAATAAAACGGTTAGAATGGGAAGTAAAGAAACTAGAAGTTACCAATCCAAACCGTGACCGCAGAAGCAGTGGTGATTCGCGTTCTAGCGATGGAAATAATCACAGTAGAATTGAAAATATCATTCCAAAGATAAATATGGTCCCATTTGATGAGAACAAAGATCAAATAGACGCGTATTTAAAAACGTTTGAAAAGTTAGCCAGAGCAACGAACATTCCAGCGGAACATTGGGCGATAAATTTATCGGGGTTATTGCAGGGCAGTGCGAAAAACGAGTTCAATAAGCTTAGCGATTCTGAGTCAGATAATTACGACACAGTCAAGGCCGCATTATTGAAACGTTACAAACTCACAGCAGATACATACCGACGTAAGTTTAAACAGGCCACTAAAGCCAGTTCAGAGACGCACGCACAGTACATACGGCGCGTAGCTGACTTGTTCCAAAGATGGATAGATCTAGCCGAAACTCCACAGACGTACGCAGGTCTTAGGGATGAAATGGTAAAAGACCATATTCTCGGGTCATACAAATCAGATCTACTGATTCACTTAGCAATAAGGGAAAAATCTACGCTAGAGGAGATAGGCAACGCCGCCGATCGCTTTGATGACGCACATTCTCAATTCTCGAACGCACACGCGAACAACAAGTCTCGACCGAACGAACCGCAGACTCGAAAGGATAAGAAAAATGACGGGAAGGCACATAGTGAGCGTGATGATAAAACATCTAAACCCGACACTAAAAACAAGTCCGACAAACAGAAAGATAAAAAGAATCTTGCATGTTACACTTGTGGTGATAGTGGCCATTTTTCACGAACATGTCCTGAAAAGAAAACAGCTAAAGTTTACGCAGTAGAAAGTCATACACCTAAAACAGAAAAGTCGAATCGAACACCAGTACAGGCAAACGGTCACGATACAATCGCTTTGCTTGATACAGGGTGTGAGCTAGACGCTATTGTAAATGCATCATTAGTTAACCGTACCGACTACACAGGGGAGACAATCTCTGTCACCTTTGCAAACGGCGAACAAGACATTTTACCAGTAGCTGAAGTCTCGATTGTTTCAGACTTTGTAGAAGGAACAGTCAAAGCGGCAGTTATGGAAAACTCACCGCATGACGTGATCCTTGGTTGCAAGTATGTTTTGCCGTGCAAAAAACAAACTTCAACTGAACCACCACTGGTTAACGCTGTAACCAGAGCAGCGAGTAGTAAAGACAAATCTGTAACTGCACCGATGTCTGCCGCACCAGCCGTAGATAAAGCAACAGTTAGCGAGATTAAAATATTACAAGCTGAGGACGAAACACTAGACAAGTTACGCAGACAAGCTGTACTTGTTAGTGACGTCAACACTGACGATTCGAATAAGAAAGCGTGCATTATTCTGAAAAAGGGTTTATTGTACCGCTATTCGAAAGTGGGAGACGAATTTCGGAAACAATTAGTCGTTCCACAAACCAAACGAAATGACGTATTACGATTAGGTCACGAGAGTCTTTTTGGTGCACACATGGGTGTACAAAAAACAACTAGTCGTATTACAAGTGAGTTTTATTGGCCGGACATCACTGCCGATATCCGTAGATTCGTGTTAAGTTGCGACACATGCCAGAGAACACAGTCTAAAAATTCAATCAGACCCGCACCGTTAGGAGAGCCTGAACTGATCAGTGAACCCTACAAGCGCGTAGCATTGGATTTGATTGGGCCTATAATACCCACATCAACGAGAGGTAATCGATACGTGCTGACCACTATTGATTACGCAACAAGATTCGCCGACGCAGTACCATTGAAAAATATTGATACTGAAACTGTCGCCGAAGCCCTTTTCGGTCTTTGGAGTCGTGTTGGAATTCCTACTGAAATTTTGACGGATCAGGGGAGTCAATTCATAGGCAACGTAATGAAGGAAGTAAATCGTTTACTTTCCATCAAACATCTTACTTGCACACCATACCACCCCCAGGCAAATGGTCTGATTGAAAAATACAATGGGACATTAAAAACAGCACTTAAAAAGCTCGCCACTGATAAACCGAAAGACTGGGACAGATACATCCCTGCCCTACTATTTGCATATAGGGAGGTGCCACAATCTTCCACCGGGTTTTCACCATTTGAGCTACTTTACGGACGTACTGTACGCGGACCGATGATGATTTTGAAGGCACTTTGGACTGATGAAAAGACAGATGACGAAGTTAAGACAACTTATACATACGTCACTGACTTAAGAAACCGTCTCGAAACTATAGGCAAGATAGCACGGGAAAACTTGACGATAGCTCAGTCTAGACAGGCAGAATATTACAATAAGCACACCAAACCTAGAGAATTTGAAGTTAATGACAAAGTGTTACTGTTGCTTCCTGAAGCACATAACAAACTTCAGATGAAATGGAAGGGGCCCTTTGTAGTTACCGCCAAGCTAGGGGGACTGAACTATAAGGTGCAGACAGGAAAGAGAGAGAAAATCTTTCATGTTAACCTACTCAAAAAGTACATAAGCCGTGAGGATCAAACCACTCAAGCTGATTTTGTCGTAGCGACGATAGTTACAGAAGACGAGGGGGATACTGATTGCGTCACTGGTACTTTACCAAACTGTCCTCTACAGACGGACGAAACTGTCAAAGACGTTAGGGTAAATGAAGCCTTGACAGAAAGACAGAAAAAAGAAGTGAATGAATTGCTTAATGAGTTCTCATCTACTCTGACAGACAAACCAGGGTTGACAGACTTAATAGAATTTTCACTGAAGCTGACTGACAACAAACCGATACGTTTGAAGCCGTATCCGTTGCCACACGCTAAGATAGATGACGTTAGACGTGAGATTAAGACTATGCTAGATCTAGGGGTCATAGAGAAGACTGACAGTGCCTACGGATCACCCATCGTGTTGATTAAAAAACGTGATAACTCGTTCCGTTTTTGCGTAGACTACCGCAAACTCAATCAAGTGACAGAGTTTTGTGCCGAGCCTCTCCCTGATCCGGATCTCATCTTCACTAAGCTAGCTAACGCTCATTACTATACCAAAATAGATTTGTCACGCGGTTTTTGGCAAATCAAGGTCAAGGACACTGATCGACACATACTAGCTTTCACTACACCAGTAGGAAACTACACATGGAAAGTTATGCCTTTCGGAGTTTCAAACGCTCCAAGCATTTTTTCTAAAATGATGCGGTCATTGTTAGAACCACTGTACGGACGCGGAGTTGAGAACTTCATGGATGATTTAATTCTAGGCACCCAGACATGGGAGGAGCACTTAACACTCTTACGAGATGTGCTAGCCAGATTAAAGCAAGCCAACCTCACTGCCCGCCCTACGAAGTGTGAAATAGCACAATTCTCCTTAGACTTCTTGGGACACAAGTTGAGTCATGGAACTATGTCGCCAAGTGAAGCTAAGATAGCACAACTTAAGGACACTTCACAACCGCTAACAAAAACACAAGTTAGAAGTTTTCTTGGTCTTGCTAACTACTACAGAAAATTCGTACCAGATTTTAGTGCCATTGCATGTCCTCTGACTGACTTGACACGTAAGAATATGCCTACAAAAGTAGTGTGGACTGATGCATGCCAAAACGCTTTTGACACACTGAAATCTAGACTGACTTCAGATTTAGTTGTTAAACTGCCAGATCTGACAAAACCATTCTTGTTAAGGACTGATGCTAGCAACACAGGATTAGGAGCAGTGTTATTACAAGAACACAATGACACCAAACACCCAGTTGCATATGCAAGCCGTAAACTCACAACTACTGAACAGAAATATTCCACCAGTGAAAAGGAATGTCTTGCAATAGTTTGGGCTATAAAAAAGTTCGAAAACTATTTGTACGGAAAAACCTTTGTCATTGAGTGCGATCACCAGCCGTTGGCCTTTCTCGGACAGGCGCAATTTACGAACAGCCGTTTAATGCGTTGGTCTTTGTTTCTGACACAGTATGACGCAAATATTCATTACATCAAAGGGTCTTTGAATGTTGGCGCAGATTACATGAGTCGTGCTTGATGCCATCAAGTGCCGGTACTGATAGAATGTTGTTTAATCAATTAACTGAACCCTACGGATTCCTTCCTGTAAATATGAAATATAGTTGCACACTTTATTTCTAGGAATGTCGAAATTTTTTTTGTGTAAATTTTTCTTCATTGTGGACTTCTACATTTTATCATACATAATTTGTAGGAGGCATTTTATCTTTGGCAAGATAAACGCCTCAAAAGCAAGGGGGTGTCACAGTCTGATAAAATTGTCCGACTTCGTGACCCACTTGCCTTGTTTACTTCAAATTCGAATATTTGAAACCCTTGGCCCTTTGTTCAAAGCTTCCTTTTTCTAGGTGCTTCTAGAACAGGTCAAGATGTTATGTAACTTTAGGACCATTGTCCAGTTCTCGAACCAACCACATGCTTTGCGAACAGTCACGTGATACGCAATATACCTTTCTATATATGTACCCACACGCTTCCGCTCCCTCACTTCGAGCACATTTTAGCTAATTCCATCAGCTTACTCGGGTCGTGAGAGGCAGCCGGCGCCATAGAGAATCAAGGTACCCTTCGACTTCTCTCAAAGGTATCATTTTATTTAATAGTATTTGCCTATGTATTGTTTAAGTATGTATTTGTGCTATGTATTATATGATTTCCATATACACTTGAGCATGGTTCAGAGAAATAGCTGAAAACCTATACGTTACGGAATATAAATTTATTGTAACCATTTTTCCATTTCTGTACTTTAATTTATATTGTTTTAATTCACTAAGAGCCAGAATGCTGCGCTCGATATGAATTCTTCATGTAATTCAATTATTGCGTGTAATTTAAATTGTAAATTGTGAAGCGCTCTGTCGGCTTGAATTACCCCTTGTATGAACATTAATTTAACGTTGTATCTATTTTATTGCTTCATACGTCATGACTGTTAAATGGAACACATGTGAGACGATTATATTTTTCTAAAATCTAATTGTAAGCGACGCGAAGTCGAAACTCTTTGTTCAGCGCATTTAATTGAGCCATGCCTAAGTAGGACCTGTTAGGTTGAGAATTATATCCAAACACGTTGCATCCACAGGTCGGCTCATGGTTCATGTTTCACCATGCCTCACCTGCACTAGCTTATTGGTATAAGCGTGTCGAAATCCACTCTGAGGGCCATGCTGCAAAAATTCCAGTTCCTAGCCACTAACAAAGGGACATCATTCCTTATGCACCACGTGTGTCGTTAAAGGGGGACTGAGGGAACGAACCGGCATGACTGAGTGTTGAGACCAAGGATACAAGAATAGAGCTAAGTGCAAGATCAAGTGTACAGATCTCAAAGGAACACTTTTCTGGCAATTTAGATTGACAAAAATCAGGCATAGGCGCGTAAAGACAGAGTGAAGACTATTCGCGTTGCATTCGATTTATTGTTAATTTGTTAAACCTTATTAAATCTTATTTTCTTTGTTAATACCTCTTAGTAGTTGATTTCTATGCACAATAGACCAATTAGATTAATTCTTAGATTTGAATGGGGGGCGGATGAGCAGAAAGATTGATGACGAGTGCATATTAATTTAGAGGGACTTAACTGTTTTCAAATCTAGCTAAAAGTTCGCAGTTTATTAGTCTGTAAATTTGTCGTCTGAACTACAAGACGCACTTTTAATTAGTCAGATAATAAATTGAGCAACCAGTCTGCGTAGAATATGAGAGGAAGAATTAATTATATTTAAAGTCTTTTAATTATTCTAAGCAGGGTCTTTAAATAAATACTGGAAACGTAACACTGACAACAAACCAACACACTCATACGGCAAATATACGCTCAGTGCACGACGAAGACGACGTTGTAGTTGATTAAACAGATAGAGATTTTGAAAAGAAAAGATACAATGAAGACAAGTGCGTGTCTATTTCTCGCACTTTTCGACGCCCAGCAAGTGAGAGACAAGGGAAAAAACTCATGCATTTCCGCTTTCAACTTAGGGGTGACGGTGACACTGTAAACAGTAAAATCTTTTATCTTTTCTGAAATATGAAAACAAAATCAACCAGACTGTGGGAATCGTCTCTTAACTGTGCAATGTGATTTTAAAATGACGCTTGTGACCGCTTCTCGAGACAAGCGATTTCAAAAGATCGCTAGTAAGTGCGAGTGCAGTCGCCCGAAAACGCATGCGTAGCATGTCCGTTGCCAGTAACTACAGGACTGTACATACTTAAAGAAACATTATTCGAGAGTACTTGCGTATTTTGAAAGTGCTTAGTGCTAAATTTTATAAAAGTGATAGAGATCTGAGTAGACCATGCTTAATTTATAATTAAAGCTTTCGTGTTTAAGAACAAATTATTCGATTTTAGCAACTTTAATGCTTGGAGGATCAGAGACGTATACAACTTTGGCATATTACAGTGAAACACCCTCTCACACACCATACTTCTATACACACAGTTTCACACACCTCGCACACTTTCACACCCCTTATTTCTACACACACTTTCACACCCTTAATTTTACACACACTCTCACACAACCTACACACACACACACACACACACACACACACACACACACCATACTGCCACTCTCTCACACAACCTACTAACACACACACACACACACACACACACACACCATACTTCCACTCTGTCACACAACCTACTTCCACACAAACACTTCCACATCCACATACCAAACTTCCATTCTCATTAGGCAGTAGTGGTAAGTGAACGACAACTCACAAAACATCTATCCATGTCCGTTCTCTTCAAGTAGTAACACCTTCAGGGCATCCATCACTTTTGAACATTCACCACACCCTCTGGTACCTCTCCCCATGCTAACACGAGTTTTCGCTTTTATGGCGTCCAAAAGTAGAGACAACACTATCAATTTATTCAGGGTAGCAGAAGAGAGATAAACCAAGTCTGACTTCAAAGACATGCGTCATACCCGTCCTCTTGGTGTTTCAAGTGGTAACTCCTGCACCTCTTAAGGAGCGAGCTGACTGGTTGGAGGACTTGTTTGTATGATGCCACTCCAGGGCGAGTTCTCTGGCATCAGTCAACTTGTAGCACAAGGGCAGGTAATGTCTTTTATTGCCTTTCAAGCTCACCTGGTGCTCCCATCTTTCGTGACACTACTAGAAGGAAGCAACTTGTTCCACAAACACACTACGTACGCAAGAATAGGAGTTACGCCCCCTTACAGGATGAAACAGTGCGGGGAACAATGTCTGTCTGTAACAGTTACGCCCCCTTACAAGATGAAACAGAGCAGGGAACAACAATGTCTGTCTGTAACAGTTACGCCCTCTTACGGGAAGTAACAAACCAGGAAGCCATGCCTGTCTGTTTGTAATAGTGACGTCCTGTTGTGGGAAGAAACAAATGTATGACATCTTATAAAAGTGACGTCCTGTTATGGGAAGAACCACATGTTTGACATCTTATAATAGTGACGTCCTGTTATGGGAAGAACCACATGTTTGACGGCTTATAATAGTGACGTCCTGTTATGGGAAGAACCACATGTTTGACAGCTTATAATTGTAAATCCGCCTGCAGAAATAGAATCGCAAAAAGTCAGAATGGACGGTTTTCCTCATCCCCCCCCGAAAAAAAAAAAAATTCTTAGTAGAGCCATGTGTCTTAATAAGATATATCAAAATGATAGAAATAAAAGTGATATAGTTAAAATGCATCTAATCCATTAAATATTTAGGTATGTTTCTATAATTATGTACTTAGATTAATGATTGTTACTGTGGTTTACCAATTTTCTAAGTAAAGGACACGAAAAAATTAGGGCAATACATAAATGAAGTTCCTATTTTGCAAACTTTCCACGTCTCTATGACATACCGAAGTTTATAGTCAAGATAATCGCCATGCGTTGTGCTGCCTGTTGTTTTCGCATAAAAATAAATACACAAAGGAAAAATTAAAACCAGTGATATGTTATAATTCCGCATGGCATAGAGATTTTTTTTTTTTTTTTTTTTTGGGGGGGCGGTATATCTCAGTCCTAGCACCAAGATATCTATGGTCCGTCCAGACAGGAGTGGTCTCTCAAAACAAGGAATGATGAAAATTTTTATGCAGCATGGGAGTCTTTAGTATCCTTTTCTGCAAGCTACTGGTCATGCATAAAGGACGTCAGGAAATGTTCTGTCTTTGGAACTGAAATGGCGTCCTTCATTCAACTGATAAGATGTCTAGCGGTCTTGTAACCATAGCAACCAGCCTCATTCATGTCCAGAAATCAAGATTTAAAGTTTCTCGGTGGAAGCGAATGGTTCGTTAAAATTCAGTTTAAAATATTTTTTTAATTCTCTTTTATTTTTAATAATTTTTCTTTGTTTTTATCCTTTTCTGTCAAACTCATTTTCCAATGGATCTTGTACCACCAGTTAAAACACCCTTCAATAATTTTTCTTTGTTTTTATCCTTTTTTGTCAACCTCATTTTCCAATGGATCTTGTACCACCAGTTAAAACACACTTTAATAATTTTTCGCGAAATCGGCCTAGGACGGAAGCGCTCCTCCCTCCTCCTCCGTAAATTAAGTAAAGTGAATAGAAAACAGAATGACTCAATTGTGAAAATCTATTACGACGTTTCTAAACACAACGTTCAAATAGTACAGACATGGTAAATTAGTCACTAAATATGTGAGACCAAACAAAACACAATAAAATAAAATCCCTGAGAAGTACAATGCACTGCCCAATGTTATTAGAAAACTATTCTCCATCATGAACCATTCGACAGCAAACAGTCGGACAGTGTGCACAGCAAACTAGCAAGAAAAGAAATCCGTTTGCTTTGAGGCCGAACATTAAAAAAAAAAATGTTAAGTCATCATTATCTGAGAGGAGACGTGGATTACTCCTACAGTGGTCACCCTACCAACATAACGGACTCGACCCAAAGTCAGCGTATGTACCACTCTGCACCACTTACAGGAGTACAAGAATCGGTTCCAGAAATCTTTTTGAAAGATGCAAACCCAGCGAGATTTATGACCATAAGCAAAATCAATCACCTCCACTTCCTTTTCCGACCGGCTGGAGCTCGGGGTAAGGGGTGGGCGAAGAGGGGGGAGAAGGGAAGATAATCGTCGATCGGTTTAATGTTAGCACTACGGCAAGGACGCCAGGCTACTCGAGGTGGAAAAAGGGAGAGAACTACCATGAAAGCATTAAAAGCATGCAACGTGTGCCGTCTGGCAAGGCTGGAAATGGCGATGGAATGCGAGCACGGCAAAGTCCCGCGGAGATGATGGATGGAATTTTATATCTGGCGATCTTCATTTTTTTATGAGTCTGAGCACCAGGCTCAGATCTGAGAACAAATCAGTTTCACGCCATCTGTCTAAGCGGACAATAGCGGTATGGACAAGACTCTTTGAGACCCCCCCCTCCTCTTCCACTCCTTCTACGCCCTTCTCTCTGTGCCGTCTACCGCCTGCATTTAATTAAAGGGACGGACTGAAAATACATCAAAACTATATTATATTCCGCACTTGACATGGTGCGGGTTTGATATATGACCGCACAGTAAGTCAGCAACGTTGGCAAAATCTTTACAGCAACGACGTCCTGAACAATGACAAGATGTTCACAGTCTGGAAAGAAAATGGCCGTGCTCCAGGGTCCCCATCTTGTTATTGTGCACATCGTCAAAATATTCATGTCTTGATGTGCATTTTCTCCATTTTTCAGTTTTCGCGATTAAACAGCAGAGGTGTCCGCGCCAAGTGTTTGTGACAACTCAGCAAAGTACGAAATCTATTTTTATAAAACATGCAGACGTAATATATTAATATAAAATCCCTTTTAATAAAAACAGCTGGAAACGACAAATAACTTTTTTTCTTTCTTTTACTTTATCATTTATTAACTGGTGCTTATAGTTTCTACTCTTTCTCTTCTACTGTCCAAAACCTCCCCGAATAAACCCCTCCCTCCACTACCCCTACCTACCCAAGCAACACAACATAACAGGTCTAGGTAAAGTCGTCAATTTTCTATAAAATGTGTATAGCGTGATGAGGTTTACGATGCTGGAAGTGACAAGTGGTGTCTACCAACTTCCTGCAAGAATTTCTCTAACTCGTTTTACTTTGAAGTAGGCTGTCCGCGACCACCACACAGCTTGCAGTGGGGTGTAATAGTTGAAAACATGCTTCCCTTTTATCATGTTTGTCAGGTACTTTCATTACGCTTGTCGGACAATGCTCTTACGTCTGCCAGACACTTTTATAACGTTTGTCAGATAATGCTATTAAGTCTGCCGGACACTATTATCACGTACGTCGGACAAAGTTATTATGTCTGTCTAACACTTTTATCACGTCTGTCGGACAAAGTTATTATGTCTGCAGGACACTTTTATCACGTCTGTCGGACGAAGTTGTTACATCTGTCGAACACGTTTATCACGTCTTTGGCAAAAAAGTTATTATGTCTGTCGGGCACTTTTATCACGTCCGTCGGACATTGTTATTTCGATCTACGGACACATCAATCATGTCTGTCGAAAAATGTTAGTACGCGTGCTGGACACTTTTATCACGTTTGTCGAACAACGCTATTACGTCAGCGAGACACTTTTATCATGTATGTCGAACATATTCATCCGGGCTGCCAGATAATTTTGTCACGTCTGTCAGACATTTTGTTTGTAATGTCAAAATCCAGACTACACCATGCAATATTAATATCGGAGTTGTCTGCAAATCAGCTGACCAACTGGTGAAATGTAGAGAAGCTCAGGCTTATTCTCGAAACCTTAACTTTCCAGTCTCGAGGTTTTGTGAATCGCTTTCTTCCTGTTTCCATATTTTCATGCAAAGAAATGCCGCTATCTGAAGGTCAAAGCAGACAAAATGGATAAAGACGACAACAAACCTTCTGCTTTTGTAATCACAAAGTATTCTGGTTCAAAACATTTACAAGCTATGAAACTCTTTAATATTGTTTTCAAAAATTCGATAATTATTTCCATAAATTCTGTGTAAAATAAATTCTCAGATTTCAAACAGCCATGCTGAGTGAATGTTTTCTCTGAATGAAATGCTTATTCAGACTGAGCGAGGTATCTCCCATCACCGTCTTAGAGAGAAAAATGCTGACTACTTTTGCCCAAACAATCAAATTACATTCATTCCAATACTGTCCATCCATTTACTGAAGTAAAGAAACTCCGGGAACGAACTGCACTAGACAAATTTCCATTCGAAAGGTCTGAGATGCACTAGCGATGAGACACCACTGCAGTAGAAAATGCGATGTAACATTGCAGCAGTGATGTGACATTGCAACACTGCAGTAGTGATGTAACATGTTTTAATTACTGTGTTGTGTGATGCTGCCTGGTAACTGCCATCAATGTGGCCGAAGCCTTTAGTTCTATCACAATGGTCAGTAAGGTCAGCATGGTCAGCAAATTTGAATGTCTCAAACTTAGAAACTAGATTACTTATGTTACACAGGTAATGAGAAGGTACAAATCTGAATTTCTCAAATTTAGTGACTAGTGATTTTAAATGTTACACATGTAATGATACAGTACAAAAAGCGCTCACTATCCTTTTTCAAAACTCTCTCTCCCTCTCTCTCTCTCTCTCTCTCTCTCTCTCACACACACACACACACACACACACACACACACAAACACGCACACACACATTCTCTACAATAACATTTTAAAGGAAGACATAATGTTGCTCTCAGCTAGGAAGACCCGTAATGTTGCTCTCAGCTAGGAAGACAGACGTAATGTTGCTCTCAGCTAGGAAGACGTAATGTTGCTCTCAGCTAGGATGACGTAATATTGCTATCAGCTAGGAAGACAGACATAATGTTGCTCTCAGCTAGGAAGACGCCGTAATATTGCCCTCAGATACGAAGACGTAATATTGCTCTCAGCTAGGAAGCCAGACGTAATGTTGCTCTCAGCTAGGAAGCCAGACGTAATATTGCTCTCAGCTAGGAAGCCAGACGTAATGTTGCTCTCAGCCATGGGGGGAAGGTGGCGACAGTCAATGTGCTTCAGTAGAATGCTGACATGTTAATTGGTGGGGTTTAGAGAGTGAGAACATCAGACTCTGCAAGACGAAACGGAATTTGGCGACACAACCTTGCACTCAAGACGCACGTGTCAAAAGTGAGGCTCTATACTTGTTGATTGAAAAAGTCAGTTGCACTCCCAGAAACCCACAGCCTTCAGCGACCTTGCAAAACGGGTGGCAAGGATGAAAATTCCTTCCCATGTTGAACCGTCAACCCTTGGGAATAGGGTCATGTTCGGCTTCCACTGAGATAGCGTGAAAACTGACAGGAAAACACCATCTCCTGTCTTGAGGTGTGCAAGACTAGCAAATGACAAGTGCACCTATTTACTTGGAATGCACAAAAAAAAAAAAAAAAAGAAAAAGAAAAGAAAAGAAACAATCCCCTAAAAAACCACAACAGTCTCCACTAGCTGTGTAAGACAACCTGACAGAGATATCCGGTGTGTTTGCGTGAACCGGGCTTCCAGCATGACGGGTGGAAACGTACTACAAATGAACCGCAGCGAGCGCACAAACTAGTTCATTACGAAGGGCGTGCTCTTCAATGAACGTCGCTGTTTCGCCGTGAAAATTGTTTGCTTCGATTAACGTTGTGAATTGAAAATGGTACGCTTCGCCGTTTTGCACTAAAAACTGTGTGCCTCAATGAACGCTGTTCTTGTGCACTGAAAATGGTATGCTTCAATGAACGTCGCTGTTTTACAATGAAAATCATGTGCTTCATTTATCCAACGTCGCAGTTCGTACACAAATTGTATACTTCACTGAACGCCGCTACTGTGCACTGAAAATGGTGTGCTGGAGAAATTAATGTCACTGCTTCACATAGCAAATTATGTTTTTCAGTTATGTTTCGGTCTTGCGTTGAGAATGCAATCAATATAGAGTACCTGTTTGGCAGTGTAAATGGTGTGTGTATGAAGGCTGGTTTGCAGTGTAAATGGTGTTTCTATAAAGGCTGCATTTCATGACACACGTCAAGGATATATTTTACGACATACGTCACATGTCAAAGAAATATTTCATGACATACGTCCAGTGTTATTTTATTCATATGCAAACTTTCTTTACGTGTAGAAATACAGCCAAATAATATTTACAATACCTTGATGAATAGTACAGGTTACACTCTTGAATATCAGTATCATTCATGACCAGCAGGTAAGTAGGTGAGATAACCTCTCTTGATTTGACCAACTGGTAAGCCGCTTTGCGCATGCGCGTTAAGTCAGAGTATACATGTTTGGAGTGAAATAAAAACAGCATTCCATTAGTGCAGAAAGTTACAGCACACAGATTGAATGCAATCTCACTCTCTCTTACAAGCGAGCGCACTCACTCACTCACGCACACACGCACACACACACAACGCCTCATGATGTTATTTCAAGCACGATAACAAAACGCCATCAGTGTCTCACGCTCGGTGTCGTCTGGTGGCGAGAGTAGCTGATCGATGCAGGTGAAGAAGGCTTTTGCAGAAAAGTGGCCGGTTTAGATATCGGCCCGCAAGATATCTGAGATCTAATTTACTTGAGACCTAACCGTAATTTAACTTAGGAACGTGTTATAATATCACTTGATACTATTCACACACGGCCCTGATGACCTTATTTTTCCTTTCTTGACGGTGTTCGTTATCTCCCCTATACATCATTTGTTGCATCTCCTCTACGTCGAAGAATTACCGTCTTTCTCTGATAAAATTACAGTGCAGTGTGTCCTATTTCTTTGAAAACATATTATTTTAATCCACCTATTCATTTCTTGACTCTTTCAGTTTTATGGCCCACAGAAAATAACGCCCACATCCTTGTCTGCAGTACTTAGTGCTCAAATCGCGGGAGATAAGGTGAACACGTCAGACGCCCTGTTATGAACAGGCAAGGAAACTTAACCTCGACATTAACCTAAAATTCGTGTTGTAGAATTTTTCGGGGTACTGTGCTGTGTGTTCTCTATAAAAAGGAGAAGCACCTTAAATGCCATAAACAGGACCCTCTCCCACGCCCACTCATTATTTTCAAGTTCTTGCAATCCGATCCCAGAGTTCCTTCCAACGTCATTTTACAGTTAATGTATTTACAAACACTCTTGTGCTGCGAAAATACCCAGCACACACAACAATAAATATCCATTAAGAAGCCCCCACATGAATACACAAACCAAACATACAACATTGAAACATAGAACACGTTAATAATACCCCTTCCACCAAACACACGGTCAATTATAGCGTCTTATTTTTAGTTATCGAAGCGCATTCGGGGAGAATGAATAATAAGCACCCTTTCTCCACACACACACACACACACACACACACACAAACTTATAGAATGGACGAATGGGAGGTAATAAAATTCTGCAGCCTTGAAGTTGAACAAGAATCATATTTCATCCACAATGGCACGTGGTGCCTACCCAGCGGTGATAGTATACGTGACGTCAGACATCCATAATCTCAAAAACTGCAGAAAGTGTCTGAGTGGTAAACTTGGCGTCAGAGTGATGTGGGAAATAGTTTTGTGTGACATTCGTGACAAATCCTTTGATAGAGTCACGCAGACTGCTGCGTCCGCACCGTCAGCGACATCGACACACACACACACACACACACACACACACACACACACACACACACACACACACACACACACACACACACACACACACACACACACTCATACACAATCAGGCAAACGGAACTATACTATGTTTCGGAAGAACGCACGGCTGTTTTAGAGGTGAACAACTAGTTTATTTCTATCTTATTAAAAAAAATGTGAGGTGTAAACGCGTAATATTTTAGCACAGCTACTTAATCACGAAGAAAGGGCTGCTGTCAACTTTATTTTGTCCCCTATAGGGCTGAGATTAGTCTAAACCTTACGGAGCTCTATAGAACTGAAAATTACTTTGTGGGTACACGACATTTTTTTTTAAATGGACTATAGCTTTGCTGCCATCCAATACTGCAACAACAGCCTACGGTTTACAGCTCCCTTTCGGCACCAACACGGTAACCAATTATCAGGGATACAATTTCCTGGGGGCGAAATACAAAACAGCTCTTGTCTGAGTGAAAGGCTTGCCTTTCTGACTTAAAGTACAACCTTTACACATTCTGACACCCACCCTTCTTGTCATACAAATTTCAGTCTGCCATTTCTACAAAGAGTAACCTCTTGCGGTTGTTTCTGTCTGTCGAGAAAGTAACATTACAAAGAACACAAAGCTCATTTGCATCTGCTGTTTATTTCGTTTGTCTTTCTAACAAAAGGAAAAAAATACACTCGGTCATTTGATGTGCTTTGCGTTGATGAAATAGTGTTATAGTTCGGTTGTACTGAATATTTTTTAGCCGTAACAGCCTTCAACGCACAATGGTTTTCCCGCTTGTTTACATTGACTAGAATATAGCGTCACAAACTCAGAAAGAGGCCGAAACTATTTATAGCACTGTCAACAAATTACAATGTTCGGCAGGGGAATCTTCTCACGGAGTCGGCTGAGTATTAATGAGCAAGAATAAGGTCGGCTGAGTATTAATGAGCAAGAATAAGGTCGACTGAGTATTAATGAGCGACAATAAGGTCGGCTGAGTATTAACGAACAATAATAAGGTCGGCTGAGTATTAATGAGCAAGAAAAAATCGAAAAACAATGAGTCATAAATAGTGAATTATAAATAATTCAACAAAGAGAAAATGAACGACGGAGTTTCAAATGAAAGTGACATATCCCATAATTCATCTGTTCCGTAATGACACACAACTCTACCTGTATTCCCAAGACATAAAGCACAGGTAGAAAATACTATAAATAGACTCTCTATGAACAAAAGAGCGAAGTCAGAACATCCTACAGAATACAATAGATACTAAATCACTAGCAAAATATCAAGTCCATAGTGACTGAAAGGGGCAATTTTGCAAATCATTTTCTATGTTTAGCAATTATATTTAAAACGAAAACTTTCAAAAATGCGTTTGACTTATTGAGAACAATAAAAGCATCTATGTTTTGTTTCTACTTGTTTTAAAAAACAAAAACCAACCTTTCTCACAATCTAACGGAAAGTCCGAGGTTGCGTTGAGAAAATACTAATGTGAGTCACAGATGACGTCTGCTAGCTATTTTTCCACAATAAATGACTTCGATACAAGTATATTTATAAAGTGCCGATATTAAGCTAAAACTTATTTTGAGTATTGTTTTATTTGTAATATTGGTTTCCCGTAAAACTCGATGCTTGCGGAGGAGTGGAGGAGCCGTCGTGCTTATAATTAAATATTAGTTCCTCTAAGGCTATACGCTCTGTTATTGACAATACAGCCAACTATTGCAGATGTGACATTTTACAGTTCACAGACATTAACATTAATGAAGAGAATGAAACGTTTACACGTGAAGCAACACGCATAAAAAATGAAAGCCTTAACTGAGTAAAATTTAAAGGAGAAGTAATTGTAAAACTGTTGTCATTTCGACGTGTACAAACAACGAAAAAGCAATGGACACTATAATTATTGCTATCGATACTACTAGTCCTACTACTACTATTTTCTCTATAGTACCGCTAAACTGTACAGAGAAATAATAGGAAGAAAACAACATATGCTTTTTTGGGGTGGGGTCGGTGCAAATAGACCTCATAATAACAGAAAATAGACTAGTTAACGTCAAATGTCTTCATGGATAAAAGTCAACTGTAAGGCAGGATGCACATCATAGACTGACTGGAGTAAGTCACGTGCTTCGTGCTTTCAACAAACTGCAAGCTTGCCCGACAAATACAATCCACCTCCACCACCACCACCACCACCACCAACGTACAAGTGACAAAGCGGTAACCTGTCCTCGTATGTTATGGCAGACAGCACGCTAAACCCGAAATAAATCGTGGAATCCTTTATAGTTATAATCTCTGTCCGCATTGTTGTTTCTGGATGGTGTTGATCCTACTGACACATAAAGGAAGGGAGGGGCGGGATATGGTGTTCCGGATGATCCGGATCCCACCCCCCACCCCCGAAATCGTGAGAGGATTCCGAGACCAGTAAATATATGCAAATTATCCCAGAATCAAACAGAAATTTGCCGAAAGAGCTAACACTCTTACTGCAACCACTTCACTACTACTGCGTCTACCATTGCTATTACCACTAACCACAACCATTACCATTACCACTTGCATAGCGTATACCATTGTTAAGACCACTACTATTAACATTCGAACGAAGTTTACAATTGCTAGTACCTCGACAAACACTATTACGATTACTACTACCATTACTTCTACTAATACAACTACTACCATTACTGTTGCTACTAGTACTGCTAGTATTATTATTATTATTATTATTATTATTGCATCATTACAATTACTACGACGGCTACATATGAAATATATTTATATATATACCAATCGACACTTAGAATTTTATTGGATTTATGACCAGTTATTTATAAAATATCTTAACTTCAGTTTTGGTGTGAAATCAGTGTCACCGTTTCATCCCCTTCCCCAGAGGATGTACGCAACATCAAGACATGGCGGTTTGTAAAAAGTGTATCCTAGTACCGGACTGACAACAGCAACCGCCTGGCAGTTCTAAAATGAAATGAGACTATTAATGCAATTTTATGAAGAAAATTGTATGCACAAACAAAAAAGTGATGCTTTGTCTTGTTACCTTAAGTCAAATTATTTACCTTTTTCTATTTTTCAACAAACATGTACACGTAACGCGCACACACACACACACACACACACACACACCCTCTCGAGATATGCCATGTTATCCACGCGTAACGCACATACCACTCGAGATAATCCATGTTATCCAGGCCAAACGTCTCTCGTTAAATCTGAACACGAACGCAACCAACTAATCGACCAAGTAACTCCTGCACACAGCTCCATGTCAAATGGCAAACATCTGAGGTTAAAAGTAATTTTATTTGAGTAACGTATTTTTAAATAAAAACAAAACTCAAACAAATGACAACCTTAGAGATTATTTTTGCCCCACCCTTCTCGAAAGTAATCTTGGAACAAGACTGAAATCGAGCGTCTTGTTAGACAGACAAACAAGACGAAGTGAAAGGCAGGGTACTAAGACACCATCCTCTCCATCTCTTCCACCACACATTAGGAAGAGGATTGCACAAACAACCAAACCGAGAGAAAATCAAATAACTTGAAGGTAGACGAGGTGGGTAAAATACAAGATGATGACGGAGGTAAAATACAGAATCTGGTGACAAGAGGCAAAATCTGCCAGCGAGCAGACTCACAAGAAAAATAAGTAGAGCTGTTTTAAATGCGAATTCTCGACATTAAAAAAGAGAAAAGCAAAAGAAATCAAATATTGTTATATGTTGGAAATTATGTCATGCAAAATAAAGTCGCAAGAATAAAGTCTGGAGTTTTGTTCGGGAAAAAAAATGTCATCATAAAAATGAAGAAACGGGTGAAAGGTCGCAAATTCTAAAAATAACCCTTACATTACGAACCCCTAACATATGTATGTATATGGTATGTACAAACACACAAATATATGTAACAAATCGCACGCAACGCTACACGTGAAAATGTGAATTGATTTCTGGGGTGGCGTTATCTGTACATTTTTATTTTCTGTGACGTATTTCACAAAATTACTTTTTCTTATTACTTTTATCCCACTATCTACTGAAATAAAACTGAAATAGACGATAATATAGAAAGAAGCCTGTTAGTACACCGATGGCAAATGAAACGGACAATATAATAGAAAACCTATATGAGATTTTTTAGTACACAAATGGCAAATGTCAGATACACACTAAAGCCCGCATGTCAGACCCTTAATGACAAATAGGGACTAAAAAGGTACTTCTTTAAGACCTATAATCTATCCCTACCCATCATAAGTTGTGCGCACCACGCACAGGTCACCAGGATATACTTGCAATGAAAGTCCCATTAAGAAGATGTCTAGGAGCAGCACTGATAGGAGGCTAATATGCTCAGGCACCTAAAGCTGATAAATTATTTGCCTGTCAAGACAGAATCTTCTAACGACCCTACTGCTTCAGAGCGCAACTTTAGACAGCCAAGGGACGGTAACGGATTAGGCCCAAGACACCAGTAAGCTCCCTTCTTTGTGATAATATGTGCCTGGCATCTAAACCTGGTGCGAAAACTAATCTAATGTCTGCCCCAAGACTTTAACCCCCAAAACACGGACACCGCCGCCATCAGGATAAAATGCAATGGTGAAAGGTCTGTATATAATTTCCTTCTGCCATTTCTTGATCAACCTGTTATCTTCAGCAAAATTTAAATAAAACAAAACCAGTAAATGGTATCCATTCTACATCTGTTTTTTTCTAAACAGCAATTAAAGAAAACAATAATTAATGATCCATTAAAAAATGTATTACCCATCGCGTGAGGGGTTACTCGTAAGGTGTCACAATGCATAGATTGTTAACCACTCATTTCTTAACATAAGACCTGCTATCTAGAAACTAGATAGATAGATAGATAGATAGATAGATAGATAGATAGATAGATAGATAGATAGATGTGAAGTTAAATAGATAGATAGATGTGAAGTTAAATGTATGTGGTGCACCTACCTGCCTGCTTAAAAACACTGTTGGTCACTTCAAGCTTTATTATTCTCCCCACCCCACCACCCGTTATCATTCTAGTTCTTATGTCATTTTCAGTATAAAGCAACTTAATTATTTTTTCTTTCACACCATATATGGTTTTACATCTGGGTAATTCTGTACAAATGTCATAACCCGTACTCATGACACCAGAAGATTTTTCATACTCCAGTAACGTTACTCCCAAATTTACATCCGGATATTCCGGATATGTGGTGAGTCACATACCCTGACTTTATATTTTGTACATCTCAGTCTTGTCCTTTGTTCTGAGTAAACTTTATCTATTTATTTCTTTGTCTTGCTTTCTTCCTATTTTTCTTTGCTATTTTCATTTTCGTTAAGTGGGCTGCAGTTATAGTTTTAAAAATTATTTTCTGTTTTTAATTTAAGATTAGTCTCAAACTTATTTAGTTTGTGAGTGGTTGGGTAAATAATAACACCACGGCTGCTTCACGTGTTTGTATTAATGTCTCGATTATCTCCCACTCGGACAACGCCAGGTTCTCTCCCTTACTTTATATTTGTCATGCAACAATACCTCAAACATAAGCGACGTCACACGCACGCTAAAAGACGAGATATACTACAGTGAAGTGGAACATTTTACCAATGAAGTGACTGCCTAAAGTGAAGTCTGTACACGAGGGAATGAAAAATGCTCGGAAGAGCCCGAAAGCTGGCGCTTAGCTTAGTGACACTCTGACAGTACATGGCAAGTTCACCTTACACTTCTCTCAGGAACAGATATATTGATATCTAGCAAATGACAAACGCCAAAGTGAGCCCAACATATTTTCATCTCAACTCCCGCTACCATGTCTGTAACACAGAGTCCAACATCTTATTTAAAAATAAATATACTTTAAACGGGAGGGGGGGAACCCTAGTCCGCTGGCATTTGCACAACACACAAAAAAAGCCGACTGACAGTTTGACATTTTCACGCCTTAATCTCCCCGGGCAGTATCGCACTGGTATTAACGCTACCGGATTAGCGTGGGTCTACAGAGGCAAGCAGGCGCCTCTAGTGCAGGTGATTGACGTGAAATCGATGACCGCGACTGATTTCAGTTCGGAATTGGTGCGCAGACATTCGTTTGTCACTGATGAAATGCAAATGAGCTGCAAGCTGTGGTCAGACAGAGGCCAGGGTTTGGGAGCTCGCTTGACGCCATTGGGATAGTTAGCAGTGCGGAAAACTGTAGGTAGCAATCTCCTTGTCTCAGACAAATGGCTTGGCTGCACGTCACCTATGAGCTCTCTTTCTCTCCCTTTACTACCCCCCCCCCTCTCTCTCTCTCTCTCTCTCTCTCTCTCACCGCACACACGCGTTGAGAGACGCACAGTAAGAGAGTGATACACGCAATGGAAGCAATCTCAACTATTAAAGTAAGTTTCTTACAGTAGACTCAATAACAGACTTGCAGATATGGTACGAGACTTGTAGATGTGGTGATATAGTGCGAGACATAGAAATGGCAGAAGACTTGTAGATATAGTACGAGACTTGTAGATAAAGTACGAGACTGGTAGATGTGGTGATATAATGCGAGACATGGAAATGGCGGGAGACTTGCAGATGTGGTACGAGACCTGAGATATGGTACGAGACTTGTAGATAAATACGAGGCTTGTAGATATGATACGGGACTTGTACGTAAAGTACGAAACTTGTAGATATGGTACGAGACTTGTAGATGTAGTACGAGACTTGTAGATATGGCACAAGGTTTGTAAATATTGGTTCGTTATTTTTCAGTGTTCTGAAATCTCTGACAATGCCCAGAGCTTTCTGAACTTTACTATTACTGTATTAGTAATGAAAGTAATATGGAGCTTCACATTTTTCTTAGAGTTGGCTGTTTACCAATAAAAAGGACGCTGATAACTATTTCGTCAAACGTATTTAGATACAACACTCACGTGCGTGTTCTCTCACGCACATAAATGTATGTAGATACAACACTCACGTGCGTGTTCTCTCGCACACATAACTGTCACTGAAAATGGAGGGAATGGGGAACAGAGCAATTTAATGTTTTGATTGTTGTTTTAAGTGAAAAAAGTAATCTCAAAATTGGTCGAAAATGCTCAAACCCACTAGGCCAGCTCCTACTAGCACTAATAATGATGTTAAATTTGAAACGATAGGCCAGCTCCTAACTAGCACTAATAATGATGTTAAATTTGAAACGATAGGCCAGCTCCTAACTAGCACTAATAATGATGTTAAATTTGAAACGATAGGCCAGCTCCTAACTAGCACTAATAATGATGTTAAATTTGAAACGATAGGCCAGCTCCTACTAGCACTAATAATGATGTTAAATTTGAAACGATAGGCCAGCTCCTAACTAGCACTAATAATGATGTTAAATTTGAAACGATAGGCCAGCTCCTAACTAGCACTAATAATGATGTTAAATTTGAAACGATAGGCCAGCTCCTAACTAGCACTAATAATGAGGTTAAATTTGAAACGATAGGCCAGCTCCTAACTAGCACTAATAATGATGTTAAATTTGAAACGATAGGCCAGCTCCTAACTAGCACTAATAATGATGTTAAATTTGAAACGATAGGTGAGCAATAAAGTACATGAAATAATAGTGAAAGCAAGCTAATAATAGTGTAATGTAGGTGCATAAATTCAACTGCCATAAAGCAAATACACGAACAAATACACGATTCAAGCATAATGAGAGCCAGGAACTTATTTAATAAGATTTTACAGGGCCGATAAGTATGTTCAGAAAAGGCGAGGGAGTCAAATGTGTGTAGGGAGTGGGGGGTGGGTGGCTTCTCAGTCCAGTTCTCTCTAGTGTAAGTCGTTAAATTAAGCATCACAAGTTACAATCCACATGTTCTCTCCTTCAGTTGTAACCAGACGCATTGCTATTTAATTTAGAAACCATCCTTTCCTCTAACTTCACTTTTCTACTTCTCCATTCTCTCATCACGGCTCTTATTCTTGTCATGAATCTGTCGACCCGTGGCCATGCTTCTGTCGGAAATCATCACCCACGAGAACGTTATAAAAAATATACGCACGCACACACACCACACACACACACACACACACACACACACACACACACACACACATATACACCAGTGTTAACAAGCAATTGGTTAACTAAATCTTTTCTAAACAGTTGGCATTTGTCTTAATACGCCAGCAGCAAGCCCCATAACTCCAGGTGACAAAGTTCCTAGAGTTGTCTGACCTTACTGACCCTTCCATGACCTGCAGCCTTTTGACGTTGAGAGTTGTAGTAAATGCGCGTCATCGTGAAGCTTTTATAACCCAAAACCGACTTTACCCTTGACCACAAGTCCTCTCGCTGCCTTTCATTGTGAAATGCTTTCCGAGGACAGCAAGAAAAAATAAAATTTAAAATCACTCCAAAGTAAATTCTGACAAGATAATTAATACTTTAACGTCGGACAGTTTTTATAATTATAAACAATTTAATGTGACATTAAAGCTTGTGCGCGCGTTTGTGTGCATGTGTTGGTTTGGATGGGGGGGGGGGTGATGAATGAAAGTTAACACATTACAGCAATTTAATAATAAAAATAATATCACGATGAAATAATGTGAGTGTGTATGTGTGTGCGAGTGTGAAGCCACACGAAATATAAAATTATTATTTTGAGCTCATTGAAAACAATGGTGACAATGAAACTTAACAACTTCACACGTTGAGAAAGCTGGCGTTTTAATTTTTCTGTTGTTTTGGTTAAGTCAATAGGAAGGGGACTCTGGTTACAAAGCACACGATAACACAAGCACGTGTAGCATGGCATTGGTGTCCTGTACAACATACAGTTCAAAACTAGTGATAAGCGGTGTCAATATAGTTTTCTAATCAAAGAAAATAACAAAGATAGACTTTACTTTAGAGAGAACATTATTGCATGTCGTCTAAATTCTCTTGCACGCAAAACCAGGTCTATCTGTCCGGCGATCTCCCTTGTCCGTCTGTCCATCTCTTTCCGGAGGCATTTCCTTGCCCCGACATTGTGAACGTAATGTTGTGTCCAACTTTTATTAATGAGTGTAACGCTATGTAGCGAATAGTCTCGACTTCACACTTTCCAGAATATTTATTAATGAGCGTAACGCTTTGTAGCGAATAGCAGCGACATCACACTTTCCAGAACTTTCTAAAGTAGTGTGTGTGTGTGTGTGTGTGTGTGTGAGAGAGAGAGAGAGAGAGAGAGAGAGAGAGAGAGAGAGAGAGAGAGAGAGAGAGACAAACAGACAGACAGACAGACAAAAAAGAGAGGGAAAAGAGAAATCAATATTTCTATCTTCCAAAAATCTTTATTCTTCTTTCCAATTATCAAAGTGCAATCCCACCCCACCCCGCTCATAAAAAACAAAAACAAGTACCTCCCGCCCATGAAATCGATAGACGACATTTCCTGTCACGAGTTCCTAAGTATGTTCTTAAACGTGGAGTACACTGATGTGAGGTGATCATTAAACCAGCCTCGAACAAATTTATTTATTTTTTTAAGGAACGTCTTGTAAAATATTGAGTGCAAATGGGATCAAAGAAAATGCCTTTATTCCTTTTCAACGTCAGACAGGAATTAAGGGACTGACGTGATTTTTAGGGAGATTTAAAGCAGAAATGGGTTTTGTGGTCTTTGAGATACAAGATTACATGTATAAAAATATAAATAATATTTTTTTTAAGTGATGTGGGCTTTTCTTTTTAAATGTAAAAATGTCCTTTTATGTACGTAGAGGTAAGTCCATTAGAGGAATCAGAGCAACGTCATTTTTAACGGATCAAATCAATAGCCCAACCAACGTGCGTGTGCCTGTGCGAGTGAATGTGTCTTAGAGATAATGTGAAATCAAAGAGCACATTTGTGTGAATTCATCTTAAATCAATAAGCAAGTATGTGTGAATGTGTGTGTGTGTGTGTGTGTGTGTGTGTGTGTGTGTGTGTGTGTGTGCATGTTACAAGATACGAGAATATGAGTGACAACGTCTGTATGTACAAATCCGTGTTCAGCACTGTGCACGTTTTCAAGTGAGTGTGCACATGCTTATGAATTTTGTGTATGTTGTATTACACTCGCTTCTTAATGCCATGTGATATCGACAGTTATGGATTTTTTTTAAAATGATATTTTATTAGTAATACAACTTAATTGTTAATAGATATTTTAAAACTATTTGTGAAAGAAAGGGAGGTGACTGCTGTTTTTAATTCAAGGCCACAAAACACTTTCAGACTCGCGGGAGTGGACTCGCGTTTTCACGTCTAACAGTTAGCTCCCCTCTTGTGGGATTTTAGATGATCTAGGTCTCTAGGAGGTCGTTGTAATAATTCGCCAGATATTTAGCCTGATTGACCACGTGACAGGTTCTGTCAGTGTCTGTTCACGTCAAAAACGACCCAAACTATCTTTCAGTCTTGCCACTGCCCAAATAGCATCGTTCAGAAAAGCTCTCTCAGACGCCACTGGTAAAAGGTTTGTTTCTTTGTTTGTTTGGTTGTTTTTTTTTTTTATTAATTTTGTATTTTTGTTTTCTTTTGTGCAGAGAAAGGTCATTCAGGTGGAACTTATAATTTCATCCATGTAACAGTACTTACGATTATTGGTGTTTGCTTATCTATTTAGTTGCCATTTTTTTTTCACTCTTTTCTGTTTCTTCATCAGCCATCTCTCTCTTTTCCTATTCTTTATGCATGAATGATGCGCGTCTGGTGAGCCAGCCATCACTGCAGTGTTCACTAGAAATGTAGGACTTGATTTTTATATGTTGTATAATCGGCATTATATCTACTCAATCTACTCTCTTTGCAAGCTATTGACACATCAGAACCTGCTCTGTTTTGCACTTCAATGAGCAATGGAATAGACAGGCCCAGGCTGACTAAGCTGGATAGAGGTAAATAGACGTCAAGCCCACAGCCTGCAACATGGCTAACTGACCAGGTCAATGCAAAAAACCGCTTCGTCACCAGTCTATCTGGGCGCTGCATGGCAAAGTTATAAGAGACATATATACAAAAATTCTTAGTCTGGTATACAGTGGACACTAAAGGACAATTGAACAGTCTATATTTGTTTACGTCATGTTGATTTAATTTTAGAATTGGTATACAGTGGACACTAAAGGACAATTGAACAGTCTTATATTTGTTTACGTCATGTTGATTTAATTTTAGAATTGGTATACAGTGGACACTAAAGGACAATTGAACAGTCTATATTTGTTTACGTCATGTTGATTTAATCTTATTATTCTTCCTGCCACCATCGCTCTTTTCTAAAGTTTTCATCCATCCCCAAGTTTTTAAGGATTTGTGCTTTTCTTCTAAATTTTCTCTCCATCTTTTCAGGTAGGGATAGGGAGTCTCGTGGCCGTTTTTGTGATTATTAATGTTCAAAATATCATTTAAATTACCAAATACTTGCAACACATTACACCGTCATTTTGGAGTGGATATTTGGTTGGCCACGTTAGGGTTTTCAGTCTTTTTAATAACATCTTCTAAAGTTCTAAACCCTCCATGCCTCACTATTAATACACACTAACTATTATTATAGTTTCAATTAATAATACACCGTAATCATCAATGTATTGTAGCTATTAATACGTCTTAACGATCAATGGATTTCTATTAATACGGATAGACAGACAGACAGAAAGTTAGATAGATAGGTAGATAGATAGATAGAATACACACACACACACACACACACACACACACACACAGAGAGAAATAGACTAATTCAAAGGGGCAACAAATATAAAATCGATATAAATTTCCCCATTGAATATCTGCGAACATCGATTTTCAGTTGAACTCTGAAAGCTTTCTATGTAATTCCCCAGATTTAGGTTGTCATGGTTATGTGTTTGGCGCTCTCCTAAGGGAAAAATGAACGCAGAATTGCTTTGAAATATATTTTTACTTCAACGTCGGACAAGCCGACTGCACCATTTATCACTGTGACGTTTCGAAAGCAGTGCAGGAATTCAAGTTATTGAAAAAATCTCCCGGGAATACGCCCCAAATTGGTGAATAGCAGAGGAACATTTTAAAACCTCGCTGAATTTACTTTTATGTCGCTTGATTTTTTTTACAGTTCCATTGAATGTTTTCATGTTGCCCTGAAAATGATAAAGATTGATGACAGGGTGTGGGTTTTTTTTTGTTTTTTTTTTTGCTCCCGCGGTCTGGTGTCTCAATATATTCGCTATATCGTTATTATGAGTACGGATTCTGGTGTCTCAATATATTCGCTATATCATTATTATGAGTATGGAATCTGGTGTCTCAGTATATTTTGCTATATGGTTATTATGAGTACGGAATCTGTTGTCTCAATATATTCCCTATATCCGTATATCGTTATCACGAATAAGGAATCTGATGTCTCAGTACATTCGCTATATCGTTATTACAAGTAAGAAAAAGATACCGTGGCAACAAAAATAGGCAATGCGAGTTACCTCAATAAATCACGTCCATCATTATCATGTGTCGATTAACCTGAGTGCCAGTCTAATATGGTGAACAAGTGAAAACAAATGATTGAAATCTAAATGCTATTTTCTTCACTCGTATAGCATCACTTCTACCAACGTCACACATCGTACGTCACTACAGACGAGATTGCATTTTTGGATGACTCAAGATCTGTTATATTGCCTTTCCAATGGTTTACAGTAAAATCGAATTAAAATTATTTTATGGTCAGCACTCCAAGAGAATGTGTAGAGGATTTAACACAAGGGCATGTTGGTGTAAGGTATATAACTCTTGATCCAATTATCTGTTTGGGAATACAGAAATATTTTGAAACTATGAATGAAAAGTTTAATCATTTGATTTTACATCTTAACGCTAACAAACATACACTTCCAATTGAATTGCTTGCAAGTAATTTATTTAGAACATATTCTAAACGGGGTATTTTACTATAAATTACATTATTATTTGAAAAAGCCTACTAAAAAGTGTATAAATATAATCACTCACGCAATCATATACACATATTGATAAAAAAGAACACATGCGTACACATGCAGACACAAACCACACATATCATAGCGTGTGAACCCGTCACATGGACTCCGTGCCAATATCTCTGAAAACGCTGTTCTCAACGTGAGAGCATTAGTAAAAGATCAATTAACAACGACGGGTTTGACAGAATTGAAAACTGTTTCTATAGTAACCAGGCAGTTGCTGCCTAGATTCGATAAGTCTTGTTAGCAATACGCATGATTAAGCATACTGTACAATTATGCCAAGACATTTGGCAGCCTTTTGATATCCGGTGGATAGCCGCCAGGCCATTAAATTTTGGTAAAAAAAAAACTGGAAGGTCTGATGACAGTTAATATTTTGGTCAATGGAATAATGGAAAATATTAATTACAGAAGAGAGCGACGGTGGCTTCTCAGACGGATAATTCTTAAGTAAACAAAGTTACACTTAACCGCTGTATTAAATGTATTGTATAAATTTGGTATCAAAAGTATACGGTACATATGTGTGTGCGTGCGTGGGTTAGATATGAGTTAGTCTACTGCGGCTCCTGAAAGGAAAGAAGTCAACAAGAAACAAAGGAGAGTTAGATAACCAAGTGCAAAATCTTGCTAAATCTGTAAGAAGGATTTTTTGCCAAGCGTCATTTCCACACACAGGCACGCAGGAAGTGAAAGGCAGGCAGAGATAAAGATGGCAGACAAATAAAGTCAGATATGTGCGCAGACAAAGGGAGACAGAGAAAGAGAGACAAACGAGAGACATAAACACAAAGACGCAGGCGTGCTTTTCAGCACAACCGCAACTTAATTCTCATCCACTTCACTGCATTTTTACTACTTTGTCTCTCTCCGCCACTGTCTCTCTTTCTCTCTCTCTTTCTCTCTCATTCTCTTTCTCTCTGTTATTCTGTCATTCTCTTTTTGCCACTTTCTCTGTCTGCTACTGTCACTCTCTTTCTCTCTCTCCTACTATCTGTCTCTCTACTTGCTATTCTCTTTCTCCGTCTCGCTCTCTATTTTTCGGTCTTTTTCCGACATCTGTTTGCCACTCTCTGTCTCCCTTTTTCTGTCTGTCACTGTATGTCTCAATCTCTGTCTCTCTTTTCCCGCTTTCTCTCTGTCTATCTACTTTTGCTTTAGTTTGAAATAACAGTTTACAAAATAAGAAATAAACATGATGCTTTTCACTCCATCAAATATTAAAGGAGGGTTAGTTACATGAGCGCTGTTTCGTCTTGGGCAGAGCGAGAACATAAGGAAAGTAGAGTGTACTTAGTTACAAAAATAAAAGAAATCTAAACTATTATAACAGAGCATTATTTTATAATATATATTATAAAATAGGCAAGTTTATCTATCCTTCCATCGAGTTATACATTATAGACATACACACTCACACGGCACTATATTTGATCTTCACAAATATGCTGCTTACTTAAGATACTATCCTACTTTCCCTCATAGTCAGTTGACAACACACAACTTAGGTAATCATCACATCATTATTTGCTAATTTTGTTCGAATTTATCAGAAAGAAGCACACACACACACAAACACATAAATAAATATATATAAATATTACAACCATCAACCAACCACCATCACAACAACCAAAAAGCCACGTAAACTACTAAAAGCTATTGGATGTGCTTGTTTACTTTAAGTGTTAAAATGTCCTATTTTTTTAAAATGTGCTGACTTTACAAAAAAAACACAAGTTTTCTTCCCTTTTCCCGTTATTTTTAACTTTCAAAAATTATTTAAATCCGTATCTGTTTTTTCCTGAATACCTTCTCCGGTTGTTCAACCGTTCAAAGTGTAGGTCGCATCACAAGGACAGACAGCTATCAGACAGCAAGATACACTAGGATACAGATCAATAAACAGCATTTTTTATCGTGCCTTTAGATGCCAGGGGAGATAACACCTTAACCAGAAGCTCGATGTCATCGCTGGCGAAGCCAGACCTCGTCTTACACGGGGAAATCCACAGCGAAGTTACGCGAACTCTGTCCACAGCGTACAAAGATAGTATCGTACACACTTCTGATCTCTTGACATTTTCCGTAGCATAAAGGCAGAGTAGAAATGCCAAGGGAAATTACTCTGCCCCAGGAGCAAGCAACTGAAGTTTTTAATATTCTCTTCAACGCCACTGCTCAAGTGATCAAATAAATATGTACCAACAAAGTTCAATAGGTACGAGTGTCGTCTTTGTGATGATTCCGTTACAGTATTTTCGAGGAAATGGATGGTTTATCAAAGACATGGCTACACACACATTTCAATTTGTACAAATCTCTCTTGCTGGCGGCCTCTCTAGGAAATGTCTTCGAGAAAACAATACATTTGCTTCATGGTTTGCTGGGGTCACTACTGAGGGCGTGCATACTGATTCTCTTCGATTATCATTGCCAGGCAGATTGACCTTGATTATCTACAATGTGGCGTGCACACTAGGCGTTCAGAGAGTTCAGCAACCGAGATGCTATTTTTAAGCCACATAATGTGACGGGACGGACATGATTAGACAAATGTAGAGTCTATTTTTAAATGATTACTTCCCATTTTGATTAACTGTCTGAATTTTAAATTACAACTGTAATGTTTCAGGAGGAGTTATATCATTTTTTAATTTATTTTTTACGCTGTCAACAGCAAATGGAATTGCTGCGGTCTTGCGGGAGTTCTCCAGTCATGAAACAGGATTTCTGACTTAAATAATTAAATTCAAATTATTAATAGTATTTATTTTAAATGTTTTGCAGAAATATTTGTTTAGTATGGTGTCACTAAAATGGGAGCATTAAAATGTAAATATTACAATCATACATAAACAATTATAGATATGTACAGTCCTACACGAACAGTTTTAGATTTGTGCAGCCACACATAAACAGTTTTAGACGTGCAATCGTAAATGAACAGTCATAGACACGTACACTCAAGTACACTATGTCTACCTTAGCCTTCATGCTAGCAAGCATGTAGGATTGCACTGCACTCAAAACGATTTATTAAGAAAAACTACATACATATGTATTTAAATGCATGCACGCCCATACATTCATAAACATTGTTTTCAATCCTAACATTTTACTGTGAACATTTTGTTGTAGTCTGTAGCTATTTTCCCGATGATTTTTTTCCCGATGATTTTCCCATGAATTCTCCCCACACCCACACTATAAAGAAATCAACTTCCCGAAGGTCAAATGCGTTAGTACAATTTCTTCTTTTCTTTCCTTTCTGTACACACTCTGACTTTTGCATCGCAGTCACCCTTCTTTAAGTTGATGCACATCGGTGTGCGTATAAATGTAAACAGAAGCGGATCAAAGAGTTATCACCCTTCCCGATACTCTTTTGAAGCAGAAGGAAGAGGAAATGATCGCTGGTATCTTTTTCTCAGTGGGAAACGGGCAGCCGGCCATTGCATCCTCCCTCTGGAACGCATGCTTGCAGGCTCAAATGCTGCGACCGCCAGGACTGGCTCCATGGAATTGTACAGTTCTTTTGCAAGATGGAAATTTGTAATAAGCCGGATGAGAACAATTCGCCTTGTGGGTAATAGGCGCAGACAACTCTAGACTGATTAGTGTCTCAGCAACAATGATGTTAGAGGAAGTAGGAAGAAAAAAGAATCTTGCCGGGTGTAAATGGGTGAACCGCCTGTAAACAAGCCTGATGCCTGTCGTGAGAAATGTTTTTATTTTTTTATTTTTTATCTCGTTGCTGCAATAATGAGTTTTCTTGTACTGATGTAACATATCCACATATATCCACCTATAATAATAGTCAAACTGGTGAAATAAAATATTACTTCAAATGCTTCCAAAAGATTCATGCATACTACTGTCTCCATTTCAGTTTCAGCCCCCGTAAAAACATTTAAGTGCAAATATCTGTCAATCTTCAATTATAAAAATTAAACTAGCATTTGTTTCAGTAATTTACAAATGCAGGCGACACTGATATTAATGCACCAGAGACATGGCAATACACATATCAGTTGCGAGCCAAGTTGTAGAACTCAAATTTTTCCGATCCCATTTGCAAGGAAATATCCTCTCAGCTCATCTCTTCCAAGCCTAAACATCGGCTTGACAGATGTCACAACAAACCTTGGGGCTACTCTTCACTTTACATAAAGGCAACCCCTCTCTTTCAACAAAGGCGTAACAATGGAGACACTGCACACGGCACGGATCACGTGGTATGGGAGCCAGAGAATCAATACCGACTAGCACAGGCTGATTCAACTTATGGGAGACAACTCCACGGTGCTCGTGTCACGTGGCCCACACTGCAACGATCATTGCCTATGACCTGTGAAGGTGACGGACAAGGGACAGGCGGGACCCACAGTGCCGCCTCGAACGCAGCAGGTGTTTGCTAATGGATGCCGAGAGTGGAACCCATGCCAGACATCGTTAATTAGGTTGTTCTTCAGGAGGGCTACGCATCAGACTCCATGGGGTGACCAGGTCAGACCTTGGGGCCACTTAGATTGGAGATTTCAACGCGGCGTGAATAAATTCTTTCAATATATTATTGACACGAACACTCGAGACAGGAATGAAAATAGAAGTCTCCGTGTAGAGATGTTGAGATTTTTTAAATGCTTCACGATTGTGAGGAAAGAAACGGGGTTTAGGGTGGTCAAGCGTGCATACACCAAACTATGCACACAGAATACACTAAACTACACACATTGCTTACACTAAGCTACACACTGCATACACCAAACTATTTATGCCTTAATATGATGTTAGTCCAAGACTAACTCAATTGTGAATGATGTCACTGAAGAGTATATTAAAACCGGAGGGGAGTGAGTGCGTGAGTGATTGGTTGTGTTTTGACTGTCATGAAATAACCCCCCCCCTTCCCCCCCAGATTACTGGGAAAGCGTGCGTACGATATATAAAGCGTTAAACAACTGATCATAATTATTACGTCATGACCAGAACCTTCCTCCAATTTTATTCTTTAAGAATACACTTCCAAGTTGCCGGAACTTCAATCTCAATAACCGCTAGTTACGAGCACACAAGTTTTGGTAGCAAGGTCAAACAACCGTTAGTTACGAGCGCACAGGAAAAATATTAGAGGGGACGTTGTAGACCAGTAAGTTCTGCTAACTGCTCAATTCACATCGCCATCGGAAATTGCTACGCGAGTAGTGGCATACTGAAGTGTCATCAGCCAGACTATCAGAAATCTCCGGAAGATGATCGTCACGGTCGTTATCAGCCGGAGACTAAAGGAAGGTTGATGTAGACTGTAGAGGGTAACAAAATCGAAGCGAAAGTGCTCCGATTTATAATTCCTACTTTCGGGCTGCACTGTGGCCGGAACTAATGCCTCTAACTGGATCCCTGAAACTCAGCACCGCAGCAAGAAATCAGCAAGTGTGTCTCACACCAGTCTCTTCATAATTTCTTCTTCTGTGTGGGAATCTTGCTGGACTACATTGGAGTTTGCGAGTGGTGACCCACACGTGATTGTGAACATTTCTGTGGCCAAGATACTGAATTTCGGGATGCCATTTTGATGGGTGTGCCCTGTACCCACACTGGTTAGTCTTATAGTCTGTGCCCTGTACCCACACTGGTTAGTCTTATAGTCTGTGCCCTATACCCACACTGGTTAGTCTTATAGTCTGTGCCCTGTACCCACACTGGTTAGTCTTATAGTCTGTGTGCTGTTTTCTCTTGCCTAGTCACCACGGACATCAAGAGCAGGACGCCACTGAAATCTGGATAGCCAATCAGACAACAGGATCAGGATACTACTGAAATCGGGATAGCCAATCAGACAACAGGATCAGGATACTACTGAAATCGGGATAGCCAATTAGAAAACAGCATCAGGATACTACTGAAATCGGAATAGCCAATTAGAGAGTTACTGTACAGTGACAGTTAAATATTGAACAGCAAAGAGTGAACATGACATAATTGTATTTTCTGAAATATCAAAATTTTGCTAATTATGCTATGGATACTCAGGTGAAATACAACTTTGGAAAATGTGGAAGAACTTTTTACCCAGAAAGGAAAGATGAAAACCAGCCTATAAAACGACTGAATCAACGAGTGACACTTTAGAGAAGAGAGAGTGCAAGCATCTAGAGATACCTCAACATTTAAAAAGAATGCAGTCTGAAAGTCAAGACAAATACTGGACAGGAACATGCAGTCTGAAAGTCAAGACAAATATTAGACAGGAATATGCAAAAGGAGACTGACAAGCAATCACTTGAAAAGTAAACGATAACAGCGCAATATGCTGTACTGACGTGTCATGACTGGAAGCCTCTACATATGGTTGTCATAGACCGGAAACCTCTACATATGGTTGTCATAGACCGGAAACCTCTACAGTACAGGTATCATAGACTGGAAACCTCTACATATGTTTGTCATTGACCGGAAACCTCTACAATACAGTTATCATAGACTGGAAACCTCTATAGAGAGGTATCATACACAGAAAACCTCTACGCAAGGGTGTCATAGACTGGAAACGTCTACACATGGAGAGGTGTCATAAGACCGAGCAGCAAATGAAACCAACGAACGAAAGAGGAAAACAAGAAAATTGTTTGCAATGCATATGACCCTAACTATCCACCCCCACCCCACAAAGCAGACGTACACAGATTATGTACGTCGAAATATGTATGACAGGAGACTCAGATAAATCAAAGAATCTATTGAAGGCGAGAACATAGCTACACAGACTACATTCTGACCAATGAGCAATGACAGTGATATGCCACTGAGATACATTGTGCTTAAAATTCGCACATATATAATGAGATCTTTTAATATCGACGTGCATCAATTATTTCTGTCCCGATACATGTCACGACAGCCTGTATGAACATATATTATCCAGAATTCAGTTCCCAGTTGGAACGAAATACCTTACAAGGTATTAAGTAAGTAACTGAAATTCTGCATAGAAATGCATAGACGAAATGCGGAACGAAAATCAGCAGTAGCAATGATGATGCATCAGGCAGAAACAGACACTTAAAAAAGAAAAGAAGTACAACTTGGGAATTCCAAACTTGGGTCTTCCAAACGTGGGACTTTCAAAGAACGATTGATCACATTATTTTTACTCAAAGACCGGACTTTGTAGGTGTCATCAACAGCAACATGACATGAGCAATCTCTGTTGTTGCTATACCAAACGATAGGGACAACCATTACAAATGTCAGGGACAAACATTACAAATACCATGGACAACCATTACCTATGCCAGAGACAATCAATAGAAATGACAGGGACAATCAATACAAATGACAAAATTAATACGAATGACTGGGACAATCAATACAAATGACAAAGGCAATGAATAAGAATGACAGGGACAATCAATACAAATGACAAAGACAATTTACAGAAATGACAGGGACAATCAATACAAATGACAAAGGCAATCAATAGAAACACAGGGACAGCAATAAGACGGGGACAATGAGTACAAAGATAGGGGCATTCATTGCACACAAGAAATGGGAAATCAATACAAAAAACGGGGGAAGTACTGTGAGGGGGTGGGGGTGGATCTCAATTCAGAAATCCCACGACTATGGAATGTACGAGAATAAGCGAAAACGAGTAGAAAATAACTGAGTAGAAGAACACTCAGGATAATAAATTGAAACTGACACTTGTCTAGAAAACCAAAGATCACCCTCCCCTTTATACTGCATGCAACATTCCCATTTTCCACAAATCTTTAGGTTTCCCAAAGCCCTGGTAGGATTTCGACATCAATTTTTACAATTAACTAGCAGACACATAACAGGAAACACGACGTGAGCCAACAGCATCAATAGCAACTAGAATAATGATGATGATAACAAATACATAGCCAGCAATCTCTTTGCACTTAGAGCTGTACAACAACAGTAATAACAAGGATGATAATGATGACGACAAATACAAAGCCAGAAAACTTTGCACTTAACACTGTACAACATCAATATCAACAAGAGTAATGACGACAAATACAAAGCCAGCAATCTCTTTGCACTTAGACCTAGCTGTACAACAATAACAACAAGAATAATGACGACAGATACAGACATGAATCGTTTAACACTAGTATAGGGCAAAGTCCAATTATGAAGCACTCTTAAGCAAATAAAGGGAAGAGAAAATACAACTATGGAAGGACAGGAGAAATGTGGGGGAACAAAGAAAACAACAAGGCACAATGCAAAATGGATGTTAAAATGAATGGCTGAAGGAAGGAAGGAGAGAGGGAAGTTAAAATAATGGTTGAAGGAAGGAAGGAGAAAGGACGAAAAAGTTCACAGGACGGACAAGCGAACGGAAGGAAGGTGTAATAAAGAAACAGATGAAAGCAAACGCGCCTCAAAAGTCACTTCAGCCATTATTAATGAGTGCATTAGTAACAATGAGTGAGGTGGAAAAGTTCGACAGATGGTCCTAAGTTTGTCTTTATGCTTGTGTTAACATTTTCATTACTGGTCAACGGTCTCAGTCGTCAAAGAGTCACTTCATTTGCATACAAACAAAAGCCACCCTGCAGAAAAGAAAAAAAGTAGGGAGGGGGCTGTGTACAGGTCCGCATCAGATACATGAAAGCTAATTTTTGATATCCCTCAAGGGGCCCGACTAAACGCAGCCGGACTGACAGAGAGAAAAAAAAAACAAAGGACAGTGAAGGTTTCCACGCTGAGCCATCAAACCCTATAAAAGTGGGAAAACCTGTGAAGGAAGAGGAGTTGGACTCTCACGCGTGTGGGATAATTAGGGACAGGAAGCGAAGGCCCGTATTGTTTTTCTAGGGTTTCGTGTGGTCGTAATTATCATAATTGCTTAGAGAGGTAAAAAGGACAGGATCCATCTCTCCATGTGTGTATGTGTCTGTGTTATTTGCTGTGTGTGCGTGCGTGTTTCCATGCATGTGTGTCTTAGTCTTTGCTTCCAGGCGTCTTTCTGTGTTGTTTAATGTGTGCGCGCGTTTCCACGTCTGTGTGACTGTGTTTCTGTGAGTTTTCATGTGTGTGTGTGTTAATTGTTTTGATTTGTGTATGTGCGTGATATCTGATGTGCGCGCATTATTTGGTGTGTGTCTGTGCGTGTATTATTTGATGTGTGCGCGTTATTTGGTGTGTGTCTGTGCGTGTATTATTTGATGTGTATGCGTTATTTGGTGTGTCTGTGCGTAAATTATTTGATGTGTGTGTGTTTGGGAGAGAGGTACGCATACATTCAAATGCAGAGAGAGTGAGACATCTTCAATAAATATTTGTAAATAAAAGTAGATGCCAATACATATTTATAAGTAGATGTAATTGCTTATAAATATTTATAAATAGACAAAGTTGCTTATAAATATTTATAAATAGACAAAGTTGCTTATAAATATTTATCAGCTGATTAAAATACTAAGTATTAATAAATAGGTATAGACACTAATAAATATCTATTGATGGATGTAGGTGTGAATCCGTATTTATAAATAGATGTAGATATTAATGATACATAATGTAGATTTGCTGATAAATATTTATAAATAGAAGTAGAAGTTAATAAGTATTTACAAATAGAAGTAAATATTTAAAATTTTAAATATATGTAGACATTAATAAATATGTATAAATGGATGCTGATGTTAATAAATATTTGTAAATATCTGTCGATATTAATAAATATTTAGATAGATGTAGAAACTAATAACTATTTATAATTATGTGTTAATGTTTATAAACAGAGGTATGTGCTAATAAATATCTATAAATATCAATATTTATAAATAGATGTTGATACTAATAAATATCTATAAATATCAATATTTATAAATAGATGTTGATACTAATAAATATTTATAAATCGATTTAAATGTTAATAAGTAATTATAAATAGATGTAGATGTTAATAAATATTTATAAATTTATGTAGTTGTTAATACGTATTTATAAACGGATGTAGATGCTAATAAGTATTTATAAATAAATGTAGATACTAATATTTATTTATAATTAGATGTAGATAATGTGGCAAAGTAAATTTGCCTATATCGATTTCTAACTTAATAAATATGTATTTGTTGCAAATGTCAACGTGACCCGACCTAGGGCACTGCTTATGATGGCATTTTTCTGTAAGTGTCTGAGTTGGAGTAAACAACTCAAGAAGAATGTGCAAGAACTTGATGATGTAATCTAAATCGGTCTTATGTGGATGAGTAATTGTTATTACCCAATGGTTAAGATTTACTAGAACGAGATAAGCCAATCGCCTGAAATCAAAGTTTACTTGATGAAATAATTTTATTTTCTAATCACTTTGGAGTTGGAGTGGCATTAGTCCAGTCATGAAGGCAGTGATTATCTTAATGGTGAGTTAACTGACTGAAAGACAATGGACTTAGAAATATCTCGTGCTTTATGCTACTGATATGTAATACTTCCGTTTCATGTAGGTGTGTACTCTGTGACTAGACTATTACTTCTACAGTTGTGAATTATAATGCTTGGATATGTTACACACATATCATTGTTTCTAGTGAACGCATTCATAAACTATTATTATGTATTTATTATGCTGTATGCGTGAATCTGGCTAATAAATATTATTGCAGAAAACTGTAAGGTGAGTCTTGAATGTAAGAAAGTATGGAGTTAAAGATGAATCTATCTATCTATCTGTCTGTCAAATCAGACTTACCTTGTTTAAACTACATATATTTTTGTACACAGACATGCACATCACTCTCAATTTCTTTTCTATAGATTACAAAACAAGTCACGTGAATAGTGTACAAGTAAAAATCTAAGGATTCTGCAGAATAGTGTATAATTACCCATAAAACAATCGCTAATCATATCCTACAATTACTCCATATTAATATACATCCAAAGTGGAAGTTTATTTTATAAAGAACCACTCCTGTTACTCTAAGCAAAATGTCTGCTACGAGGAAATATTGTTCCTGTCGTGATGTCGGCTCCAATATGGAGCAAGATTAAGATTACCCAGAATACCGCTGATAGTGAGAGCAGGAAGTACGAAAGCGGGCTTCTTTTGATTAACCCACAGCGGGGATGTAGAATACTATCGTTGTTCAGTTCCTGAAAGTCTGGAACCGGTAACTTTGGTGCAAGGCAAAATGTTGACGAGTGAGTGCTTGGGTGCGCGTGGTTTTATGTGTGGTTGTGTCTGCGTGGGTGCTCGTGTGAATGTGCCCGCGTGACGCGTGTATTTACGTATACAGATTTCTGAGTGCGTGCCATATATACTTTCGTGCATGTGAACGTGCAGCAATATGTGCGTGCGTGCGGGTGTGCATATTTCAAGAGTATATGTGTGTGTGTGTGTGTATAATGAGAGTACGTGCGAGAGTGCGTGTATATATAAATGAGAGCGTGTGTGTGTGAGAGGGAGCGCGTGTATAAGCGTGTACACGTGTAGGTATAGGTTTAAAATTAGCTTGACATCGTTTATTTCAGAAAAGAGAGCTTACCAAAGGGAAAAAAACTACTTTTAGAATTAAGTAATGGGGGTTACTGCAATTATAACAACTTCAGCGTAAGACTGATTCATGGACAAATACAAAACATCAGTCTCTCCTTCATCAGGATATATAAATGGAAGTTCCTTTGGAACTTCTCTGGTGTTTCTGTTTGTTCATCTGACTAGCGCAGCGGTCAAGGTTTGTCTCTGTGTACATGGGTTTGATATAGTTGTAGTGGTTATCTGGATGAGTGATGTGATGATGAACACTTCATGTCTCTACATATGGTTTGGTGTGCTTGTTGTAGTAGTAAAGTGGAGCAAGATAAGGTTTGGTTGAATATATCTATATATATGGTCATGAGTGGTCGCAAAGATAGAGATGGGTGTGCTAAATCAGATTTTGATGAACACATGAGTCCAGATAGTTTGGTGTGGTTGTTGTAGCAGTAGGGATGTGAGCGAAGAATACCAACTAACATATAATAGTCTGCGTATAACAATAGTTCAAGGAATTGTGAAGTTAAACACTGATAAATAGTCTGCGTATAACAATAGTTCAAGGAATTGTGAAGTTAAACACTGATAAATAGTCTGCGTATAACAATATTTCAAGGAATTGTGAAGTTAAACACTGATAAATTTCAGCTGTTGTAACTGACAGTGCATCAATCCCATAATATCGTAAGACACGACATCCTTACAAGTGATAAGATTAGGTTGGAGATGTAATCAAGTGAACAAAGCATTATACAAAACGTCAAAATATTGGAAGAATTTAGATGTTTGGCATGGTAAACGCATCAATAATATAAAAGAAGAATGAATAAGATAATATGCAAGACAGAATAGCAAAAACAAAAGATTGTTGAGAGAAGGGGTATGCTAATAATTATTATTGTTATTAAGTCACAAGGAGATGTGCTAAGACTGTTGTTATGATTTCATAAGTGAAATATATTAATACTGTTGTTATGATGTAAGAAGGGAGATATGCTAACACCGTATGATGTCAGAAGGTGGATATGCTAAGACATTTTATGACGTCAGAAGGGGACTATGCTATTATGACTTCAGAATGGCGAAATAAAGCTGAATTTTAATGTGACAAACACTGGTGTGGTGCGTCAAACAGATTTGTTATTGAAGTCATTAATGGATGATCCCCGAGGGAGGGGGATCTAGCTGAATGAGTCAATATGAATGACCAAGGATTTCCTTGATAATTTAGTTTTCATTTTTACATTAATATTTACATTACCTTATTAAAACATTTAAAAAACATTTTTTATATTAGTAACCAGGAGGCTTACGAAGCATAATTTGAAACAGTCCAATAAATCCCGCATGCCGTACGAAAGCCCAGCACATTATCTGATTTATAACAGACTGTGGTAGGTGAATTTGTCAATTAATGCACGGCCTGCCTAGTAGCATGCATCTGATATTCTTTCACCCGAGAGAAATTAGCCGAAGGGGGTGGGTGGGAGACAGAAAGAAAAATAATGTTTAGGCAAGAATTTCGTCCCCACTCCCCCACACACTTCTCTTTCTTTTAAACGAAACCTACCTTTCCTTAATCTTTTTTTTTCTTCTTCCAACAATCTTGAAGTGTTTTGTGTTTCTATTCTGAGCTAAGTTTATCATGCTATCCGTAAAGGAAGTACATACAGATAACCTTTTTTATATTACACAGACACCTCGAAACCTCCACACATGCACCTCATTAGGTACAACACACATTCTAAACTGGCAGTTTGATTTATTTCATCACAAGGTGTCCCAGTACTTATGGTTCGTGCTGCCTTCGTCTATCGAAATTGCGATCGTTTTCTCTAAAGGGAGAAGAACTCGCATCCTTTCCCTTGGCTGTGCCGTAACTGCATCTCGTGTATAGTTCTGGAGACCTTCGACATTCTCCTTAAATCAAATACCTGTTCAAGTCGGAATCTTTAGCAGGTAAACACACCAGGGTGTGTCAGTCAGTCTCTCGAATATCAGTGTCTGATGACGCTGCTGTAGTTGGAAGCTAAATGGTCTAAGCCATTTGCTTAATGCACAGCGATTTTTTTTTTAAAACAGTGATCTCCAGTAAAAGAAATATGTTATGTACACAACTTAAGCAAATAATTTTTACTCATATATTTGAATGGAAAATAGTTTGGAGGGTAAAGAACCAAAATATTCGTCATATTAAAATAATAAATAAAGCTGAACAGATAAAAGGTCACAGCTTTTGTTTGTTTCATTCATATTTCTTTTTCTTTTTTACATAAATCAATGCAATTTGAACTTGACATACATTAGACATTTGAAAAGCGATAACACTTTTTGGGAGAATAATTTAAATTGATTTTAATATCGATTTCCACCATTGTATTTTTTTCTCTGAAGCAAATGCTGAGAAAATCGGTTGCTGGCTGGTTAATTAATTAATACCTCACATCAGTGCTGAGTACCCTTGCTTACGACGAACACAGCGAAAAGGAGAAATCACTGCTTTATATTGAAAACCTTTACTTATGACGAACATAACAAGGGGAAATCACTGCTGGAACTGAGAACCCGTATGACGAACATAAACAACAAAGGGAAATCACTACTGGTATATGCGCTGGTGCTAACTATTACATATTAAAAACATTATTAAAATAAAAATTTAAAAAGAACGCTAACTGCTACATTTAATTTTTAATTTATGTATCTTTTTTTCACATGTTCATACAGAAACAATTTTACACGTACGTCACACCTACCAGTCTTACAATGAAAACCATGGCGGTTAATATCACTGACTTTTTCATTTCATCAAGTTACTAAATTTAACAATGAAAACCATGATGGTCAATATCAATGACTTTTTCATTTCATCAAGTTACTAAATTTCACAAAGAAAACCATGGTGGTCAATATCACTTCCTTAGTTCATCCAGTTTCTTTGTTTACTGTTGCAGTTGACAATCTGTGTCTGGCGTTTGACGTCATCAGACTTCCGCTTACATATATAACTTGTATGAAATAGTCTTCAAACTAGAGAGGGCAAGAAAGATTTTAGTTAACTTACATTCTGTGTATTTTAAGCATTTATAAATATAGTAAATTTTAAAGTTTTCTTGTCGTTGTTGTTGCTGCTGCTGGTAGTAGTGTTCCTGTCTACGTGCGTTTGTTTGTGGTTTGTTTCCAATGTTTTAGACATTAAAGACACAGTTTACAATCCTCTTTATGTGCAAGAATATTTTTAAAAGTTGCAATAAACAATGCAATATTAATAAATGAAAATTGTGCGTTACGTATTTTTTGTTTTATTTTCTTTCGCATTTTCATATTTACAATAGTAATATCACTGATATTAAAAAGTTTAATCTAGAACATTGGTAAAATATTTTTTTTGTTGTAAAAATTAAAAGATTGAAAAGATAAAGTATTTTGTTGTAAAATTAATAATGATTGAAAACGACTTAAAAGAAACTCTAAGTTAAAAAAACACACTCTTTGATTTGAAACCCAATAGTGACATTCAGCCACAGGAAAACTGATGTCCTGATTTCTTGAGCAAAAGGGTGAATCCGAGCCTAGCCAGAACCATTCCAGACACGTTGAAAGTTACCGGTCTTGGCTCACTCCTACATTTTAATCGAGATAAAATTTCCAATTTGTTTGTCAGGCTAAGATAAGCCTCTTATCACTTTTGTACGTATTTTGCTGTAAGGTTTCCAGCGTTAACTTTCGGGAAACTCTGTAAAAATGGCATATCACCTGCCCGAATTTCTCAGGAGGCAAACATCATTAAGGTGATCATGATGATGATGACGATGATGATAGAAAGAGAGAAATAATAAATATATATAAAGCACAATGAAAATAGCAATAATTAAAACTAGAGAATGAGGGACAGGTATTAATAATGTGTACTATTTATTGCTTAATATTTATAAGTCAAATCCATTTCAGTACACATACGTTTCTATATATTTTTCAATAAAAAGACATATTTGTTCTCTATTATCAGAGCAACAGCATAAACTAATTGAAGTAAAAAGGTACAGCTGAGCATAGATAGATGTCAAGGGTGGAAACAAGCAGAGGGGTGGAGACAAATATAGAAGGGACTGAGACGAAGAAGAATGCAGAGGAAAGGAAATGAATGTAGAGGGGTGGAGACGAATGCAGAGAGATTTAAGAAGGATGTAGAGGGTGGAGACAAATGCAGATGGGTGGAGACAAATGCAGAGGGGCGGAGACAAATGCAGAGGCGGAGACAAATGCACAGAGGACTGAAGACAGACGCAGAGGTCTAGAGATAGCGACGTAAAGACGTAGTGACAGAGAGATATCGATGTGAAGACAGAGGGACAGAGACGAAAGTAGAGAGAGGAGATATATGTAGACGTGGAAGATATAGGGACAGTTGGCGACATATATACAGTGGTGGAGACATCGAGACGGAGATGTGATTCATAGAGGTGGAGACCAATGAGGAAGAGTGCAATAGATAGGGGTGTTAATGAAAAAATAAAGAAGTGGTTGGAAACGGATGTAGAGGGGCGTGAGTAAATATAAGAGCAAAAATTACACTTAAGTACTCCATTAACTACATTGTACAAACCTACAAACTTGTGGAGTAAGGGCTACATGCTTAGGCATATTAATGCAAACAAGTAGGTCAACGAGGATGGGGGGGGTAGAGAGAGATCTTCAGAAAGATAAGCAAATTCATAGTTAGACATATGTACATAAAAATAGACAGATAGATAGATAGAAGGATGGATGGATGGATATACAGCTAGATAGATAGATCGATATATGGATGGACAGACAAACAAACACACTGCAATTCAACGAGAGTAAAAGGGAGGAAGAGTGAGATGAATGGCGAGATAAAGACCCAATTTATAAAATATATGCGTAAACTATTTATTATATAGTTCTATTAATTGTCATCCAATAACCAGTCAATTTAATACATGAATACATTTAGGTACACAATTTGACAATACGCATAATTACAGACATAATTCTATATGGAACAATTTCAGGAACATATTCATATAATAAAGCACTTCATCAACATACATAGGGAGAAAGAAGTATTCATCAACATTAATTTAATCAGTCTGGGCTTTAGTGCATCACATGCAGAGGAAATAAGTCCCCAAACCTTTGCTGGTTTGTTTTTGTCAAGAGCAGAAAGGTATGTCTGGAAATGTTAGTAAATACTTGTGCAAACTAAACTCTTAGTGAAAAAATGCTTAAATACTTTATGTAAATCTAATTTTAATCTTTATAAACTGCATTATATATTTTTCTTCATAGAGAGAAACACGCTGAAATGTAAATATATTTTTCTCATATATAATTTCTTAAGGCAATTATATATATATATTTCTTCAGACTGTTGGATTCAGAAAATGTATAACTGAAATAAGATGTATACTTAAAGTTATGAGAAAGATAGAAGCAAGGCAGACTTAAGCATATTGTTAGTAGAGAGCTGACACATATTGTTAGTAGAGAGCTGACACGTGTGCTGATTATTCTTCCAGTGCTTCAAACCAGCCTCAGAGCCTCAGAGCTGTAGAGTCTCAGTCTCTCAGTCTCAGAGCTTTCCTCAGTGGCAAGGCTTGATTTCAAGTCTCGCATTTGAAGAGTGGAATCCAAAGTCTGGAGTCTGGTGGTGGAAGTCTGGGGTTTGCAGTCTAAGGGTTGATGTCTGCAATTCCAAGGAATCTCGAATCCCGATGATAAAGGAAAATTAAGCAGAAGACACCGCTGATGTAACATGTCATCTTACATGATATTCTTCCTTGTTTCTGTGTGTGAAACTTTCAGTGACTCTAGTACTGAAAATTGAGAGCCAATTGGACTTACACCTGTGTTGTGAAAAGAACTATTCATTCAGTGTGGGCATATATTCGAACTGATTCTGTGCATCCCCTGTATTCTGACCGGCAGCAGTATCTGTGCATCACCTGTATTCTGACCGGCAGCCGTATCTGTGCATCACCTGTATTCTGACCGGCAACCGTATCTGTGCACCATACTCAAAATCTCTACGCATCACTGGTTGTATCAGTGATTGGAACTGCACTGACAAATGCATGAATAATCAGGTGAATTCATGTCCTGCTTTCATTATCATTGTCTTGTACTCTTTCTTTCTTTGATTATAACCTTTGTTTTCTTATATAACGTGTAATATACATACATATATCAAGCTACTCTCATGGTTAATGAACTTCTATCAGAGACTATACAAATTATGAGCAATAATTAGTGAGACCTTTGATCTATTGGTCTAAATGACTTTATGTGGTACTTGTTTTGAAAGATATTGACTAATTAGAAACTTAACTAATATTTTATGCCTTTATATCTTAATGTAAAAATCGTGTATAAATTTAATGACTGATTACTTTATATGTTACATTTAAATTTTTTAAAATTAATTTTAACTTTTCCACTTTTGACTAATTAATTAAAAGGAAGTATGCAGGCTTAAGGGGTGTGGGGCAGCTTATAAATTACAGAATTAAAGTCAGTCACGCATACTTTAGGAAAAGTCCTCTTAAGCTGGAAATGCAGAACGTGTGAGGGGCGAGAGTGAAATTTCAAGAACCTAGCATTATTATTAATTGCAGGAGGATATTTGCTCTGGATGAGTAACACTTAGAAATGGAGCATAATTAGTGAATTAATAGTTTCTAAGGGCTTGACTTAGTCTCTCAGAATGCAAAGGACGAAGACCCCGTCAACAGGCAGATTAAATAGATCTTAAATAAGAACTATCGTCAATCCACCTAGTGCTAAAGGCAATTAACACTTTCACCATTAAGTCATGTATACAACCTAATGTATTCATTTACCGGTAATTCATGTATACAACATAATGTATTCATTTACCGGTAATTCATGTATACAACCTAATGTATTCATTTACCGGTAATTCATGTATACAACCCAATGTATTCGTTTATCAGTAAGTCATGTTTGCAGCCCAGTGCATTTGTTTACCGGTACGTCAATGTACACAACCCAATGTATTCATTTACCAGTAAGTCGATGTAATCAAATTCGAAATACCACTTAATTATGAAGAAGTGGAACTTAATATTTTCAGCTCTCCATGTCATAAACAGTATTCATTCTATAGTTTTATAAGCACTTAATCAGTGAACAGTATGCAAAAATGCCATTGCCACTGTTGTGTCATGGGAGTTCACTGGAACAGTTCGTCCACGGTTAAAATTCCAGACTGTCTTCAGAACACCGTTTGGCACGTTATTGAAACAATTCACGACCACATTTGTGTCTTTTTCTGATTCAGGAGCAATTTTTTAACAAGGGTTCATGCTAATTTTAGTTACCACCTTCTTAACCCCACCCACCCCTTCTTTCTTTTAGTGACCTTGTGCAAGGGTGTGTGCGTGAGTAAATCGGTTTTGAGGACTTTCATTAAGTACGTGGCGCTGAGTATTTAAGTGTGACCAGGCTACGCACGCGATGGACACAAAGGAAGAAGAATTAGTTCTGAACTGGCCGGCAACTACGTCTAATCGAGTGGCGCCGGATGAAGGGCCCTAAACTGACCAGCTAATGCGACCGACATACCAGGGAAAAGGGGAATTAATCCTGATGCAGCCTAAAGACGGTAACCTGGAGTGATGTCAACTTGGAAACTAACTGAGCATCAATGTGTTCCCAGACCTGGCTTGACTTTGATATGGCCGGCAAACCAATCCACTGGGAAAAAAAGTGGTGTGTCGATATTTTGATTATTGTATGAGAGATTCTAATATGACTAGGGATGTTCCGAAGTTGCAAGGATTATCAAGGTATACACGTTATCACTTAGTCAAACAAATGTGTTCTGAGTGCTAAATTTGTCATTTAAAACAAATGGTTGTGTAAATCTTTGGTGAGAGAGCACTAACAAATATCGGAATTTTGTATTGACTCTCTATGACTATACACTTATTCACAGAGATTGGGTGGGACTGATTTCTTTCCATGTATGTTGTACTGCATTTGTGTGAATAAGTGTAATTGTGTGTATTTTGAAGTGTGTGTATGTTGTAGTATATACATAATTAAATATGTGTGTGTGCGATTCCAGGGAGAAGTTACCCTAGTAAGATTCTAATTATTTCAAACAGGCTTACGAGATTGAAAAAAACTGAAAACAAAATAAATATGTGAAATTAAAAACACGACGTAACAGCGGGTGTGCAGTGTGCGACGGGCATGAAAGAAATAAATGTTTAAATGAAAAGATGGGAAAACAATATAATAAACCCAGGAAAAACATCAATCCGAGGTGGGCACATGTTCTTGAAATCGTATAGCTAGCTATATAACAAATTCCAAGCTTCCAAAAGTCAAAGAATGTGGAGAAAAGGAAGGAAGAAAAATATCACTATCCCGAAACCACCACCACCAAAACCCTAAAAAAAAAAAAAGGAGAGAAAAGGAAGGAAAGATAAGTTAGCATTTAAAAACAATCGCCTACCAGTTTTTTGATTTACTAAAATTAACTCACATAGCGAGAACAGATTTCTTGCTCGCTCTAGACCTGCTTAATCTACATTACCAACAATTTAAAGTCCATCATGCCTGTCTACAGCAAAAACCAGGCGCGCTTCCTGGGGAACAATCAGTGTCTGGAAAAAGGCATAGTCTGTACCTACGTGAGAGAATGTAGATTTTTATGTCAGTCGAAATTTCTGTATATTCTAAAGTTCTAGAATCAAGATCGGGAGAGAGAGTGTGTGTGAGAGAGGGAGGGGGAGGGAGAACATTTTGACTGCTCTGTTCTGTAAATTAATCAAGTCCCGATCTATAGTAGCTTCTTAATAAACAGCAAACATTCCCCACCTGACTCCACCCTCATTTCACCCCACCCCAGCCCACCAGGTTTCTGCTTCGGCGGCAGTGTTTCGCTTTCAGTCTTTCTATTTTTAAACTCTTTTTCCTGTCGACTTCATTTCCTGCAGCTCCATTCCACTCCCACCCAACCCACAGTACGTCACAGACTTGAAATCTGACCTCATTGTAGCGTGACAGTCATTGGAGGGATATAAATAGCTACGCGTCACTTCGAGTATCTTTCGCGAAGAAAAACTTTGGAACCTTGCGACTAAAATGAATGGGCAGTTCAGGACGTAACCTTGTTGATAAACTTACGCGTTTGTCTCTGGAGATGGCAGACAGTAAGGTGCCACTTTAAGGAGGGAGTTCTCTCCCTTGGTTGCACAATCTCTTTTCTACAGGCACGAATCTTTAATCAAGGGCCATCTATCTTTCTCACAGCAAGCACAAGCAATGAACATCAGTAAAAACTAAACCATTTTTTTTTTTTACCTCTGAGGGTTTCTTTTCGCTCCGTTTTCTTCTTCCTTTTGAGTCAGTGATTTCCCTCCTAAGCTGAGTTGTCTTCCCACAGTCTTAGTGGCATATTACATGAATCGTATGGGCACTGCCAGAACTCATTGTACTACTTTATTTCTCGCGACAGTAAGCATGAGGACAAGTAAAGTTTTGTCGTACTTTATCAATTACACTGTCGTACGTCTCCAAGAGATACAGATGAGGAACGAGGTGACACTCAAGAGGCCGTATTGTCCTTGAACAAACGCGGAAACCGAAATGTCAAGCGCTGGTCTCATGGCGGGCATTGTTGTGAATTTGTTTTCTTCCTAACAATGCAATAACACTTACTTGGCCATCTTCTGCAGCGAGCATGGATACAGTGCAAATTAATAACGCTTGGACGAAGACACTAATTAATGACATGATCGTTTCTTTCCTCTAATCCCAAGAGCTTTTGTAATTTTATGAACATAAGCAGAAATCTGCAAGTTCTCTCCCCACTCAATTCCTCCGCCCTCTCCCACCCCTCCTCAACCCACAACCCATGCAATAATTTCAGGAAACCACTCAAGACGAAAACGTAAGGGGAGATCAACAGTTAACTCGATTGACAGATTAAAAGCTTGCATGACAACACCTGATATCGCACATCACGAAAAGTGTTGATTAGTACGCATCGTTCTCAAGCGATTTATTTATGAACGCGTGGCAGGTTGTTGAAGCAACCACTTCGTTGTCTTCACGCTGCTAAGAAAGGCAACTCTGCCAGGCCAGACGCTGAAAGATCTTTTGTGCCAGTTCACTGCCTGGCTGGCGACCGTAAACGTTTCCACTTCGCAACAAGGGGAGCTTACAGCGATTTACAATTTCTCAGTTAAAATGAAGGTCGTCTGATGAAAGTAGTAGGACTACTAGGGAAAACTTAATAAAACCATACAAGCACGCACACAAACACATATACAGACACGCATGCGGAAAATATCAAAGCAATAGAAACAGGAGCAGATAAGTGAACAGCTGTAAAATACAGTCCGAGAACAGCTCTAATTTCACAAAAGCTCAAAGCTTACATTGACAACACAAAATCTTTGATCGGCGCGCATCAGCTATCAGTATCATTATAACAAGAGAAAGTCATAATATCTATTTTCAGTTGATAAAGCTAAAAATCGTACAATACGATTAAAGGAAATAAATTCCAAAGTTTAAAAATCTCAAGGCTTAAAACTTTAAAGTACAAGTAGGAATTGATTTTTCATAAATGATATATTTTTTTTTACAAACAAACAGGACAAGGGGACGTAATATCCAGATATACGAGGTTCAGGAAACTAAAAAAAGGGAGGGAAGAAGAAATATATATTTCCGAAAAAAATTATTTTCTTATATTGAAGGTTCGTATTTGTTTTCTCATGGCTTAATTGTTTGATATACAGTACAATGAAATGTCATACAGTTGCGGGCCCCTTTTATTCGCTTTGTAGTAGAGTTTATTTCAAGATAAATGAAATGCTATACATTAGATGGCCCGTTTTCTTCGCTATATAGTACAGTTTACGTCATGGTGAATGAAATGCTATACATTAGATGGCCCGTTTTGTTCGCTATATAGTACAGTTTACGTCACGGTGAATGAAATGCTATACATTAGCTGGCCCGTTTTCTTCGCTATATAGTACAGTTTACGTCACGGTGAATGAAATGCTATACATTAGATGGCCCGTTTTCTTCGCTATATAGTACAGTTTACGTCATGGTGAATGAAATGCTATACATTAGATGGCCCGTTTTGTTCGCTGTATAGTACAGTTTACGTCACGGTGAATGAAATGCTATACATTAGATGGCCCGTTTTGTTCGCTGTATAGTACAGTTTACGTCACGGTGAATGAAATGTCATACTTTTGCTGGCCCGTTTTGTTTGTTATATAGTACAGTTTATGTCATGATAAATGAAACGTCATACTTTTGCTGGCCCGTTTTGTTTGTTATATAGTACAGTTTATGTCACGATAAATGAAACGTCATACTTTTGCTGGCCCGTTTTGTTTGTTGCGCGTTAGCAATGACTAGTAAGGTACCAGATATATATATAGTTAACATTTTAAGTTCCTAGCGATTAAAATTACCTCAGCTTAGTTCTCGCACGCGCATGCGTGCATGTGTGTGTGTTTGTATGTGTTTGCGTGAAAGAGAGACATGGGGGGAATAATTGTTCCTCTTGGATCATAGTTTTTAGAAGTAAGAAAACTAGCGTAAATTACTTTGATTATCAGCATACGACAAATAGTCTGTTAAATGTCGAAAGAGAAAGGTCACACCTTATCAAAGACGTAATAATCTGGGTATTATAAGAAAGTTCTAAAGTCTACCTGTCGAAAATCAAGCCTTATTTGCAAGAAACTTAGTTTGGACAACAAAAGAAAGCTCTAAACCTATTTATCGAAACAGACATATCACGCCTTATCATTGGGTGTCAAAAGAAAAATCTAAACTTCCCACGGGGAAACAGAAAATCCTGAGTATCTTAGCGCACCCTTGTTCCACTTTAACAAGTAACCGAAAGATCTCAGTGGAGCTAATTTGTATTAACACTGATCATCGAATCCTACAAGGCTTCACTTTTCCACCGAAAGCCACAGTAAAGTCGGGTGAATCATCGTGCCAGCACATCGAGTGACAGACAATCTTATCGTTACCCGACGAAACAGAAAGATCAGAATAATCATTTTGTGCATTACCTGTGTGTGAGTAACGTAAGCAACGCGAAATAACTCCAATCTTGAAGCAGATGGACGAAATAGGGTCGGGGAAAATAGAGTAAGATCGAAAGAAAAAGGCAGTGTCTACTGTTGAAAAGAGTGTTTGGCAAGAAACAGATCGCTCTACTTTTAACAGTCTAGTTTGTATTACACATCTGCCTGGAGGTATGCACTGTGTGTGTATGTGTGTGTGTGAAAATTCGGTTGGTTGGAAGGTGGTTAAGACTATTTCCACATCGTTGAAGGTAGCAACTACGAACGACAAAACGGCGGTGTGGGAGGGGGGAAAAAAGGAGGGTGGGGTGGTGGTGGTGGATGAAAAAGACAGGAAACACATGCATGCCTAATGGCGGGCGAATTAAACAATTACACCTCTAAAAGAGTTGTATACGCGTTCATCTGTGGGAAAAGCAAAACGCCAGACGCCACTGAGTTTGTCGTTCTTAAACACACAAACACCAAGCAAATGAGGCTGTATCCGAGAAATCTCAAGATAATTACGTTGTGTATTTTATCCTGCCCAGTTACATTTCAAAGACGTTTAAAGTGCACGTTCAGGCATTTAATTTTTTTTTACTTTAAAGACATCTTTAAGCACGTAGTTTACCCGGAGAAATAGAAAAGGATCCTTTTAAACGCGAAACTTACACTGAGCAAACAACAATCGTGAATGAGACCTCGCTTTTTTATTTCAATCAGTAAACCGCCATTTGTCCTCATCATGAGTGACACGTGGTGCACGTAATACGTTTCACAATCAGTTAGGATTCAAACATGGCTTAGGATTCAAACGTAGCTTGGGATTCAAATATGGCTTAGGATTCAAACGTGGCTTCTGGTTCAAACATGGCTTAGGATTAAAAATTTGTTTATGATTCCAACATGGCTCAGGATTTAAACGTGGCTTGTGACTCAAATATGGCTTCCACAAATCATGGTTTGTAACTTAAGTTTAAAACTATATCATGCGCCAAAACTAATCCTGCCCCACACACCAATCGCAGCAAGTGTCTCTGCTGCTTTCTGACGTACGCTTTCGTCGCGTTCATATCAATGACAAAAGGCAGTCACTGTCATACAGAGACATAGCATGATCCAGCTGTTGATGACTAAGATGGGAGTGAGAATGATGATAAAGATGATCATGATGATGACAGTGATGATGACAATGAAATGATGTACATAGTGTGACGAATATATTGGAGCTAAGCGCTTGCACCCAACTTTTGCTAATGTCTAATAATAATAATAATAATAATAAAGTAATTTGTTTATATTAACATTAATGAACAATAATTACAAGAATAAATTTTGAGCTTTTCGATGTGGAGATCTTTCAAAATGAGGAGAAAAAATGAATGCTTCAGCGGAAAAAATAGTTTTTCGCTCAGAAGTTAGCCAATGAGAAAAGTTTCGTATTTCAAATATTTTTAAATTCCTTCTAAACTCTATAATACAATCTAACTTAACAAACTTTGCTTCTTTTTTTAAAGTATACGCGGACACACGTGTGCACGCAGACACAAAAAATGTATGCAACAATAAATCGTCAAGTTGCGGAGAGATTTCCAAGGGCAGTGACTCTTGTTGATTTTTGCCTCATGGGTGGCGCTCTTTAAGCACGAACATCTGCATCTTAGCTCCCACTTGACATATCTATGCATCCAATAATATTGTCCGCTTCGCGTCACGTGGCATCAAAACCACAGCGCCCAAGGTGACAAGTAAATATGGCGGATGCCTGCGAGCAGCGTAAGGTACAGCGCTGTAAACAAACGGAAAGTCTTGAAATGGGAGGCCGGAGGGGGGGGGGGAGCAAGTTGCTCCGCTTTCTCAAGAGTATGGACTGTCTTCATTCCTTCAAATTCTTTCACAAAATTGCCAACCAAAGCATCATAAAATTGCCAAGTACAGCTTCGCAATATTGCCAACTACTGCTTCACAAAATTGCCATCTACTGCTTCACAAAATTGCCAACCAGTGCTTCACAAAACTGTCAAGTATTGCTTCACAAAAATTGCTAATTACTGCTTCACAAAATTGTCAATTACCGTTTCACAAAACTGCCAATTACTGCGTCACAAAATTGTCAACTACTGTTTCACAAAACTGCCACTACTGCTTAATAACAAAATTGCCACCCAATACTTCATGAAATTCTCTACTAGTGTTTCACAAACTTGCCAAATAATATTTCACAAAATTCCTAACCAAAACATCACGCAATCACTTATGGCTAAATGCAGGTGAGCATGTTCTAGCAGTCCTTACACCGACCGATTAAAAACAAACAAACAAAACTATTACATGAAACATTTACTTGATATTCAGCGAGTCCTGTGAAAATGACAAAGCTGAGTAGAAGCAACATTGCATAATGATTTATTTGTTTCTCTAAAGTATTTGCAGCACTATACAAGAATAGATGCAAACGATAATGCTCATAAATTTAATTAGGTTCTTAAAAGAGCAAAAACTGCTGAAAGTTTGACAATATAAAAATAGCATGGACTGTTACGTTTTAACAAACTCCACTGCAGAACTGAAATTCCAAAGGCTTTATATATTATTTAACCGGAACGTCCTCAACTGAAGTAGTTATAATGCGTATTGAGTGTATACATTACACTGGCTACTTAATGTCGGTATAATAAAATCGCTTAACTGATACAAGCAGTTACGGACATGGACAAAACCATAGAGTTATACCCATTCCATCAGGCATACACTGTGCACACAATAGCGTTCTGAAATATAAAACTGTTCATACTATGTAATCAGTGTACAGCTGTGTTCAAACGCCCCAGACAGAAAAGTCGTGGTCATTCGCGCGTAAACGTGCATCCCAACTGACCATAATCTGAGTTTCGTTTCATCTTGAGCAGCTAAGATGTCGAAACACGAAATCTAATCTGAAAACCACGGTCTTGACTAATCTCAGGGTTTAGTCAGTATTTCCCTCCCCTTAGTCATTGATCCCAAAGCCTATCAAGGCACTCTCCAGGATTAGAGACTGAAAGAAAAAAGGTCAGTGAGTCCGTTACAGCACATTAAGCAATCACCGAAACCAGCGGAGGCTGGGCAGACAACTCTGCGGCAAGTTTTGCCAGAACGGGGTCGCAGCACAGGAAAGCAGAAGATAAAGGAAGAGAGCCTTAAGACGTTTTGCTAAATTACTCCATTTAGCATGCCGTGTTGATGAAACTGTAATGCAGTTTGCGAAATCAATCAATCAGCCGGTTTCCAAGGTGATCTCCGTGAAGCTTTGCCTTGCTATCCATGAAAACAGCAATGTGGATGTTTTCTTGTTTGAGTTTGATTAAGGCTTGACTTTAGAAGCCTAGGGAATGAGAGGCCTTCCACAGTGCAGCAGAGAGGGAGGGGGGAGGGAGAGAGAGAGAGAAAGATAGCACGAGGGAATACAAAATATGGGTGTAAGGGAAGAGGGGCATTTGCTTAATGAAATCCCGTTTTGCTTTACTTGTTTTCTTGCGAGCGAAAGAAAGAAAGAAAGAAAGAAAGAAAGAAAGAAAGAAAGAAAAGAACTACATCGTACATATTATATATCTAAACTTTATCTTTAATATTTTCTTTCAGCATTCTTTCTCTCCTGTATCAATTACCACGTGTGTTTGTACGAGATATACATGTGTTTCACTTGAACCTTAACAAATACATTTTCCATGACCTTTAAAAGGAATTTTGTTGGGCAGGTGAAACATAACCGTACTATTTTCATACTATAGAGATTTGAACTCTATTCTCTAACATCTAATTAACATCATCTGATTAGATGTTTGTTGGGTGTGCATGCAGATAACAGGTGAGTGGACAATGAGGTTTATAATAAAGAGGGAATCCTCCAAATTCTGTACTCTGGTGGCCATTTGCATGGTTGTTAATGTGGGGAACGCTTCCGGCTTCCGCCGCTTTCGCGAGTAATCATGGTTTGGTCCGGTGACCATTTGAATGTTTTGGTCTGGTGGTCATTTGCATATTTGGTCTGCGCTCTTGACACAAATACCCAAGGCAGGTAAATCTGGAATTTATTTTTCTTACAAATCGGTTGATTTGATTGTGCCTGTTATTTTTTTGGGGGGGATTTTCAAACATGTGATGGCCACAACTTACATATTTCTTTCTATGTTGCTTCCATGGTCTTGCACACAGAGCTCTTTGATTCCATGACTCCATAGCAGTAAGATTATTTCCAATCTAGCAAAGGTCAGTATATTTGTTTAATGACACAACTGTACTATAAAGATCTGTAATCTAACAACGGTGAGTTTATTTATTTAACGTATTCATAACATTACCTTTATGTCCAGTCTTGCAATGGTCATTAATTATAGTTATTTAACGTTATCATAACATTACACTTATCTCCAATCTTACAATGGTCATTAATTACAGTTTTTTAAAGTCATGATAGCACTACCATAATTTCATTATAACAATGGTGACTAATTATAGTTATTAACTGACATCACAGCACTACCCTTATTTCCAATCTCACAAAGGTGAGTACATTTATTTAATGACACCATTTCACTACCATTATTTCCAGTCTAGTGGAGGTGAGTATAGTTTAAGAAGTGTACCACGTGTGACACCACTTCACCTCCATTATTTCCAGTCTGGTGGAGGTGAGTATAGTTTAAAAAGTGTACCACGTGTGACACCATTGCTCTACCATTATTTCCAGTCTAGTGGAGGCGAGTATAGTTTAAGAAGTGTACCACGTGTGATACCCGAAACGCAAATGACTTAAGTAATAAGTAATTATTATATTTCTTTATTAATTATTTAATTTTCTGTATTTTATTAAGTGTATGTTACTCTCACTTTGGGGAGATTTCTTTCTGAACCATGGGATACAACATACTGTTAAAGTGGTTCAAATCCCGTTCGGGGTGAAAAACGCTACTAGTGAATGCGTGCGTGCGCGCGTTTGTGTCTTTGGTGTGCGCGCGTTTGTGTCTTTGGTGTGCGCGCGTTTGTGTCTCTGGTGTGCGTGCGTTTGTGTCTCTGGTGTGCGCGCGTTTGTGTCTTTGGTGTGCGCGCGTTTGTGTCTCTGGTGTGCGAGCGCTTGTGTCTCTGGTGTGCGCGAGCGTGTATTTTATATACCGTGTAAATGCATTCTAATTAATTTTAATTATAAGTCCATATGCATGTTTATTATTGACTGAATAAAAGTAAATGGAAGTAATCGGTGGCTCATTAATATCGTGATTCTATTTTCCCTCGGGGTTAAATGGACATGGCCGAATATTCTCCGTGTGCAAAAATTACGAAAACATGTACGGGTGTAATTAAATAGATTAGGGGTTAGGTGGCTAGTCAATTAAACCAACCATCACAATTAAATTACCAACAAATGTTTAGTTTGATGTGACTGCTTGAAACATCATTTCATTTAGTTCAATTGTATTTTAATAAGTCAGTTTCTAAGAACTAGAGCTGTACTAGCTGTAATATTAATGGCGTTATATTGTTCTCGTACTAGTCGGCGATTTTAAAGTTTAAATATGGTGTTAACTGATCAAAACTGTCGGCATATCTGAAAGTTCTAACAAACTATAAATTTGAATAGTGGCATGCACTATTAATAAAATTCACCTACCATACAACTATCTAAAAATGTTTATATTGCATTGAATGATATAACCATATGATTGCCTTTGTGTCTTATTGTATATTTAGTTTAGTTCTCAAAATTGTTGCATGGTATTAAAATAAACATTTAAATTCGTTTGAGTTCATTATGTGATTTTACTCGTGATATAAAAAGAACGCAAAATTATTTTTTTAATTTAATTTATTTATGTGATACTCATACTTACTTTGATGTGTAAATGCGTGCTAGTTTAATGATAACACGTCAGATTCGTACACATTTTTTGTGTGACGTTTTTTCTTGTGACTTTCTTTCCTGTGACTTTTTACCAAGCAAAACTTGTGACTCTTTCCCCGTGACATTTTTTACTGTGACTTCTTTTTCACGTTCATCGCAATAATCACAACGACTTAATTTTGCGACTGAAATATTGTATTTTATTATTGTTGGTTATTGAATTTTTCCCTATAAAGTTATTGATAGGACAGTTTACAATGATTCAGTATAGCTTTAAAGCGTTATTTTGATCATGTGACCATTTTAATACAGATTGTTGTAAAGAAAAAATTAAACGACCCATTGATAATTTAATATATAAAGGTCAGAGGTTTAGTTACTAACTATATAATACAGTTCGTTAACACAGAATGATGTTTTGCTTATGATTTAACACTGAAGATGTTTGCTACGTGAACACACATTTCCTATCAATCATACGCCATATACAGGCGTGTACACACACGCATATACATAAAACTGCCAGAATGAAACCACAACCCATACTTGCGTACTTGATGACAACAATGACCAAAAGTAACACGATTAAACCTGTGCAAAATGTCCCCCATCAAACAACTTTTTTCACACCTCACGACTTGACGTCTAGACCGCTAGTCACATTTCCCAACCCTCAGTCTTTTGTTGAGCACCGACACTGCCTGCCTCTCACACAGCGCCCTTGGCCTTGAGTTCTGAAAGTGCCGATTTCCCTGCGGCCTGATGCCGAGACCAGAGCGATGTCAGAAGAGTGCGGGGCGCCGCATCCGGTGCGAGATTGGAACCAAACCTGTCCCCTGGCTGTTTACGTATACACCACCTCGCCACGTGTTTACTTCATTGGCGGGAAACCAGTGTAGCTCGGCTGCAGTCTCCTCAGGGTGTAGAGAGCAAAGTTAACAAACACCCAAACTAAACAGCCCATTTCACAACCTACCTTCTCATCTTTCTTTGCCCTTTTCAAAGCAATCAACCCCAAATGAGCTTTGAACAACTCCTATAACAACAACAAAATTATGATATCTACATCTCTAAGGAATCAGTGAGCTAAGAGCTGGTAAAACAGAAGGATATCATCTTAGGAATCCTTATCGTCATAATCAGATGTTAGTCATCCATCAAACATTAATTCACATTAGTGTCATCCTCATCATTAGCATCTTATTCTCACTGCGTTGATAACTTTCACAAATGAACACCAGCCTTACAGACATCCTTGTGGGTGTGTAAACGTGAAAAGCTCCCGGTGGCTGAGTAAATAGACAAGTGATTCATATGCTTGGTGAATACGCTGGCTGAGTAAATAGACAAGTGTTTCACACGCTTGAAGTATACGCTGACTGGATTAGGTTCTGACGTAAGATGCAGACGTTTGGTATGCATCATAGCCATCGCAATTGACTCGTCGTGTAATCAAGCAAGCGTGTCCAAACGAAAGTCTTATCACGTGATAACACCTTATGCCGTAAACTATTACCAGGAGGTTAGGTTAGAATAAAAAATATACACATCCAAATCAAGCATATCAGCAAATTAAAAAAAATTAAAAAATCACATAAACTGAATATTTTTAAATGAAAGAAATAAAAACAAAAATAGAAAAGAAATACATGATGCACATTAAATAATATTACATTCTTAAAATAAAAAATATTATAATTATATCAATTATAATATTTCTACTGAACAAATTAGGTGGGAGAAAAAATATTTAGAAAGAAATGGTTAATACTTTAATTATCGGATTTCTATGTGAATACTGCCAAAAGGAAAATGCTACTTAATGCATGTTGAAGAGTGACGTATTATATACATAAATGCCCTTACATGATAAAAACTACGCCTTTATAATTAAAGTCAAAAGGTAGTATTAAACACCATGTGATGAGGAATCTAGGTCAACCGTGCAAATGAGCCCAATTAACTGATCTACGTTTCCAAATAATGCATGTACAATTTTAAAGTCATACTCCAGATGGATATTGCAGTATACGCGATCACAATAGCGTGTTTCTGCGAGATTTTCCCAATGTACACATGACGAGCGAATTGTCAACACAAAGTCAAACACCAATCATTTGCACTGAAGGGTGTGGCACTTAACAAAAGGAAATGAAGACCTTAACAGCACACGGGACACAGAAGCAACCTTGACTGGACTACAACCCAGAGCATTTTAACCACTTTGTGTCGTCATACGACGAACTCGTGCATGATCGAGATCTTTGGTTTTTATTCCACATTTAACCCTAAAATAAAAACATTTATAAAAACTGATCCACATTTAGCCCTAAAATAAAAACATTTATAAAAACTGATCCACATTTAGCCCTAAAATAAAAACATTTATAAAAACTGGTACACATTTAGCCCTAAAATAAAAACATTTATAAAAACTGATCCACATTTAGCCCTAAAAAAAAAAAACATTTATAAAAACTGATCCACATTTAGCCCTAAAATAAAAACATTTATAAAAACTGATGGCTACTCAAACTTTGCCAGGACGTTTAGAAATGCTGACATTACTATAATATGAGGTTTTTTTAAAAAAATTATAAATACGTATGATTGAAGAGGATTCCTGTTCACTTGATCTTTAATTCCTGTAATTGTATGCTTACGTGCTTTACTAACATTCTGAAGAGTTTGAATGTGTAACGCTTGATTGGGTCTATAAAATAATTATTTATTACTTACTACTTTCTGTAACAATTGCTTGAATCTATAAAATATTTATCTATTAGTAATAGTCTTTAACGCTTTTTTGTGTCTAAAATATTTACTTATTACGAATATTCTGTAATGTTTGTGTGCCGATTAGATTTTAAGCCATTGTTAATATTTATGATAAAACGAAAATCACCCATATCTTTGGCCGGACAACAACGATAACAAGCTGCGACGGTGACAACACTGGCAACTTACAGCTAATAAAACACACCCTGCAGCGTGTTGTCTTTTGTTTTGTTTTTTTTTCTGAAACAGCCCTCTGGTAGTGATCATACATCGGAACAAACATGACAACGACCTGTCACGAACGCAAAACAAATGACAGTGGTATAAATGGGGGACTTGAATGTGTGTAGTTGGTAGAGAATATGTAGGAAAACAGTGGTGTAAATGGGGGACTTGATTGTGTGTAGTTGGTAGAGAATATGTAGGAAAACAGTGGTGTAAATGGGGGACTTGATTGTGTGTAGTTGGTAGAGAATATGTAGGAAAACAGTGGCACTTTTCTTTGATTTCTTGTGCTTAACATACCGCGGGAACGAGCTTTGTAGCTGTGAAGCTTACAGCGAAACTCATTGTGGAATTACCTTCTTTGTACAAAACAGGTGGAGAAAATTGGAATGTGGCCGGTGTATTTTTTTTTTCCTTCAACGAAGGGAGGCAACCGTCACTTGGCAGTTTACACGTTTTTGTATTTTCATGCATTCAAAACCACGTTTCCGAAGCTAAGCGATAGCCGCTGACGTATCGTGTAACCCATTTATAAGGCAGGTGGATATTTTGTCATTACAAAAGCCGAACATTTGCATTTCCTTTCGGACATGTCCCTGAAATATTCCAGCGAAAGGGAGGACAAGGAAAGATTGTGACAAGGCACACGTCATTGGTACGGATGATAATGACGTCAAGCAGTAGCGTGCAAGTTATATCAATTATACAAACTGCTCAACTAGCAACGTCATCTGACCACGTGTTTTCCAGGGTGTGATGTTTTGTTTGCTCCGATTAGCAGACAAATATTGAAAGAGACCATTTAAGAATTTTTTTTTAAAAATACCGTGCTAAATTTAACATGTCAGTGGATGTATGTGTGTTTGTAATGCATTTTTCTGTGTGCGTGCATGTTTGGGTGGTTACAAACAAATGAACTAAGTAAAAAAAAGAAAGGAAAACATTCTGAACAATAAAAGATACAAACATTAGAATGAAAAAGGCGGAAACTAGAAAGAAAGAAAGAAAGAAAGAAAGAAAGAAAGAAAAAGAAAGAAAGAAAGAAATTTGAAATTGAGTAAAGAAATTGACCTACCTGCCCATTTCCGAAGCGACCTTGAGTCTCTACCTTGGTGATGACCACCAGGCGACCCAGGTCAATCTGCAAGAATTCGTACACATCTTTACTGATTGCCTGTCTTGGACACCAGGCACCGCCCTTCTCTTCAGACCCAATCCTGCAACAACACAGAGAAACCATTTTAATTTTAATTACTCTTACTTAGCCCAGTGTTTGATATACAATGGAAATGTGAAATCACAATTGAATTAAGCAATAACATTATCATAATTTAATCGCTCCACGCAGCTCCTTCCAAAATTTGATATACAATCGAAATGTGAAATTACAATCGAATTAAGCAATAACAGTATCATAATTTAATCGCTCCACGCAGCTCCTTCCAAAAATGCCTCTAAACTCAGTGATGATAACTTGAATAGTAAGTTAACCCATAGTGAAAATGTCCTAGACGGGGTCAAAATTATAGGACCCAATTCACACGTTCACACGGACACTGGGGGCTATGACAATTACTCCAGTAGATGAATCGATTGGGTAAAAGCAAGCACTAGTTGGTCACGTGCCATGAAAGAAAGACAAAAATAATACATTTTCCCCCACAAAGTCAAATTCTAGTCTAACAAATCAAACCAGCACGTGCGAAGTGGTGACTGTGATGACGTCAGTACTTCCTGTAACTGACTCTGTTGTCAGACTCAAGCAATATGTCGTTGGACGTTAGCTTGTTTGCCTCAAGCTTTTCAATTAATATCTTTTCAAGTCAGGTAATTTGCACGCCTTAAAAATAAGAACATAAAATCAAACCATGCCAACAACATTCCTACCATCACGAGAATGGCCAGAAACAGTGGGGTTTTATTTGATCCTCCCCTTCCCCCTCCCCCTCCTCGCACATCATTCGTACTCCACTCCCCAGACTTTAAAGAATATTTTCTTTGCTGGCAGAACTGGCAACAGATTTCATGATAAATGGAATCTCTATGAGGAACAGTCCCGGTGCACGAGATGTTTGTGTACACAATCCGGGTAAACGAATTTCTTTGGCCAAAGACATTATTTCCAGAAGAGTGAGTGCGAAGTCTTTCGCAACCAGGGTGTCGAGACTGAATGGGGTAAATACCCACGATTCCATTCATTTGAAACTTGAGAATTTAAACAGGAACAACAAGAGAAGTCCCAGTTCTATTCAAAACAGTTCACTGACATATGAACTAATGAAAGTGCAATATACTTTTCTATATTCTTTAAAACTAAACTTGCGTCGATAACTTCTGACATTACGAGAAAGTGCGTCACCCAAAGCGAAATAATTCTTGTAGACAAGTTTTCATACTAGAGTATACATAGACAAGCCTGCATGTTGAATTGTAGAAGCATGTGTGAATTATGAATTGCAGAAAACAAGAATGAATGCTTGATTGCAGACAAGTGTGTCTACTGTATTAGAGACAATAAGTTTACATATTGGGTCGAAAATAAGTCTGTATTTTGTATTACAGAGTGTAAGTTTACATACTCGATCGGAGACTACTTTGCATACTGTAATTATTATATCAATAAGTTTACATACTCGATTGGAGACTAGTCTGTATAATTTATTATAGACAAAGACAGACAGCATTACAAATTGGTGCGAAACTTTACACGTGACCCGAGGCATCGACCATCTCGTTACATCGTTACATCAAAGACACCAAGTCAGAGTAGAGAAGAAGCACTTCACACGACTAGCTTAAGAACTGTTCCCACCAAATTTGAACTGTTTCCACTACTGAGTGAGCACTCTTCACACGACTAGCTTAAGACCCGGTCCCACAAAACTTGAACAGCGTTCACTACCTAGTGAACAATGTTCACACCAATACCTCCTGGTTTAAGTCTTGTTCCCACAAATGTCTGCGGATTTGAATACTTCCACAGAAAATTTTCAACAGCCCTTGTCATCTGATTAGGTTTGGAGTAAGAAAACCTGTTCAGGAACAATGCACAAAGTTTTACTGACGTCTTCAATTTATTAATTTTAATAAATAAATGTCATTCCATAGCTATTTTTAGATGAATGACCAATTCGATATATCGCATTTCTTCATGACTCGCTTTTGTTATGAAACAAAGGTAGATAATTAGAAAATGTACCCGCATGTTTATCATTCCAACACAAGCATTTGTTAAATTGTCCAAGAACTACTTTTACTTATGAATATATAAGAGTAATTTTGCTAATTTGCATTAGCTATCTATTCTGGATATGGTCAATGATCTTAAACTGAATTCTATTTTTAAATCGTGCCTAGTTTGTCCGGCGAGTAGCCTAAAAAAAAAAAAATCAGCAAGCTGATTAAAGTACCTCGATCAAAGAAACGCGCGACTGGTGGATTCTAGTACTTTGGGAGGGCTACCGTCTGGGTCAAGTTCAGAGTCACTACAGTTTTTTCCTTACCCCCGAAACCTTCGCCCCACAGAATCCAGCTGTAACTCTACCCATCATTAGCAAAACTGCGCGTGACATACTTTCTCGTCCATTGTTTCCCCACACCGCAATTAATATGTCCCTGGGCACTTTAATTAGGAGGGTGGGAAATTGCAATTACTGGCCGGGCACGTTACATTGTTTGGCCTTTTCTACTCATATCCATTGGGGAGTATTAGAGTGGGGAGGGGGCACGATTGTTTACCGATTGAGTGGCAGGTCACACGTCCGGGAAGTGTTGACTGGCCCTCTGCTCTTCGCAAATTATTATCTAAGGGAGATAATTATTGTTTAATATTACTGCTGAGTATAATTTGTTGTTTATTTATATTTTACATAAATCTATTTTATCAGAAAGACAACTCCACACACACTAGTATGAAGAAAATGAAATAAAATATACGTGAATGAGTCAGAACAATATAAGATCAAAGTATACTGGTTAATGTCAGGAATGGGATTTCGACTTGAATAATGAAATCTAAAGTATGAAATCTGCACCTTTCTATATGGATAATACATTTTATTATGTAGAAAGTGACGCAGTGAAATGAATCAGACGAAAAACGTGAGTGTGTTGATATCGCGATGCATGACGCCGAATTTGCTCACAGACATGCACCAATAAGCAACGTCCGTCTGATCAGCACTGAACGGAGCACTGTGAGCTCAAAGCACAAGGATTAAGCTGAGGATTATCATCAATACGCTGTGAGCTCAAAGCACAAGGATTAAGCTGAGGATTATCATCAATACGCTGTGAGCTCACAATGCAAGGATAGTGTTGAGGATTGGCAATCTGCCTTGAGCTCACAATGCAAAGGTTACACTGATGATTATGAATCTGAAGGAGGGATCCAATGTCAGAACACGAGCTTAACGCCTTTTCTTATCTCCCTAATTACAGAACAAGACAAGAGTACTAATCAAGAAAGCAAAAATCTTGTATATTCAATTTGTTCAGTCAAAGTGAGATTTTATTATTCATACACGAGCTTTGGGGTTACAGGTGAAGGTTGAAGCTCGAGATTCAGTATGATAATCGAGGCTTCCACAGAATGTGACCAGAACGACATCCAAATACTGTTGGGGGATACCATAGAATGTGACCAGAACGACATCCAAATACTGTTGGGGGATACCATAGAATGTGACCAGAACGACATCCAAATACTGTTGGGGGATACCATAGAATGTGACCAGAACGACGTCCAAATACTGTTGGGGGATACCATAGAATGTGACCAGAACGACATCCAAATACTGTTGGGGGATACCATAGAATGTGACCAGAACGACATCCAAATACTGTTGGGGGATACCATAGAATGTGACCAGAACGACGTCCAAATACTGTTGGGGGATGCCATAGAATGTGACCAGAACGACATCCAAATACTGTTGGGGGATACCATAGAATGTGACCAGAACGACATCCAAATACTGTTGGGGGATACCATAGAATGTGACCAGAACGACGTCCAAATACTGTTGGGGGATACCATAGAATGTGACCAGAACGACATCCAAATACTGTTTCGGACTACCACAAAACACAACAAAATCGAGATCCAAATGCTGTTGGGGACTATCACAGAAGGCGACCAAATCGAGTGGTGCACGCCAAGGTCAACAATACCGTGACCTTCTACATCATAAAGTTATTTTCATTAATATGAACTGGTCGAGAATTGTATAGTTACACAGGAAGAGGTAGAAGAGAGAGTCGAACGAAATGGACTGACATTATAGGCTAGGAATTCACAAATGCTGGTTGGAAGTATTAATGATATGCAGCTCGGGGGGGGGGGGGGGTATGAGAAAACCGTATCCTTCAGTTATTCATTTATGTTTCTATTTGTTTCTAATTGCGATCTTACTATTTGTTGCTAATGTAAGAACGTTTTCCTGAGGCTGGTAGTATAAGGAATCATTATTATCTTCATTTCTTAAAGACTGCTAAACCCTTTCGTTAATCATAATTATATTATAGGGCAGGAGTCTCAAAATATATTAGTGTTTTGTCCGTAATTATTGGTGGTTAATTTCACCTGACGGTTCCAAGCGTGACATTTGTGGAAAGTCATGGTGGAAAAATTACAGAGAAAGTATGCGTGGGAGGATAGTCACAGGAGTTAGGAGCCATTTATGATTTTAATACAAAGGAATTTATTAATACGATAAACGTATAACCCCAAAAGCCACCTAGACAATCCTCTCCCCATCTTCACCATATCACACACACACACACACACACACACACACACACACACACACACGCAAATGTGTAGCAGCTCATCGCGGAGAGACAAGTGGTCACGTCACGTCAGGTCACGTCGTACGCCGAAACCACGATAGTCATCATAGCCCCATGCATGGGAGTTCCTGAGTGGCCGCCCCGGGTGTGAAAGACGTGACAGAGAAAATGAAGATGGAGTGTGTACAAAGACCAGTGACAAGAGTTCTCTCCCTATCCATCAAAGATGTGGGCATCAGGGAGCAAAAGTTGTAAAAGTATGCAGCTGTGAAAACACCCACCCACCCACCACTCACAAATATACATAACACAGACGCGCACACAAACAAAATGGCAACGAAGAATGATCAAGCAAAACTCTTATTGGATGAATAAGAGGAGAGACGTTTAGCTACATAGTCATACTGGTTTAGTTACCTAAAGTATCTGTATGCAATCCAAACCAGTTCTAACTAAATGAGTAATAGTCTCTCAATTGTTCATAAATTCATCCAATGGGGATGGACCGAAAGTTACTTTGTTCAAGAAAGTTTATATTTTAATCATTTTGATTTGAACATAACTCGTGTCCGGTCATAAAGGTGAACATTAACTTATAGTAAGTTAGCTGACTGATAAAGATAGAATGGACAATTCTATGGAACTATTTTGTACATGTTTGCTATTGATCTATGATTTGAATTGTAGAATACTTTAGGTAACTAAACCATTATTTCTATGTTCACTAATTTCATTGCGTTGTACATTATACTTGTGAATTTTGATCGATGCTATATTTATTATGCTGTGTGTGTATCGGGCTAACAAAATTGTTGCAGGATTTGTAAGTTGAGAATGTGTGTAATGGAGAAAAGAGTTTAGAGATCAAATATGCCTGAAATTTAACAGTGCTTTAATTTGAATTTTGCAGAGAAGAGTGTGCCTTTGTTCTTTAATGCTTTAGACCTGTTTCAGACTACAATGACTACTGTACTCTACCGAATTACGATGGTGTGTGAATCTCGCATTGTCGTCCAACTTATCAGTAAATGTGTAGCTGTAAGTTGATTCATGTTAATTCTGTTCAAGAGCAAATATGGTGGAAAATGGTGGCTAACGTTTGGTCTCAAGAATTCATGAAGATTATTTTGAACATTCCTCATGGGGTGCTTGATAGTGCATACAAATTTCTGGATGATTCTCCAAGGTGTGCTTTGTCAATGCATTGAAGATTCTGGAATAGTTGTGTAATGTGCTTAGAAGGTGTACATAATCTAATAAGAAAGACAGTAACTTGTCACATACTGCGTGATTGTGAACACGTGCTAGTAAGAAAGACAGTAACTTGTCACATACTGCGTGATTGTGAACACGTGCTAGTAAGAAAGACAGTAACTTGTCACATACTGCGTGATTGTGAACACGTGCTAGTAAGAAAGACAGTAACTTGTCACATACTGCGTGATTGTGAACACGTGCTAGTAAGAAAGACAGTAACTTGTCACATACTGCGTGATTGTGAACACGTGCTAGTAAGAAAGACAGTAACTTGTCACATACTGCGTGATTGTGAACACGTGCTAGTAAGAAAGACAGTAACTTGTCACATACTGCGTGATTGTGAACACGTGCTAGTAAGAAAGACAGTAACTTGTCACATACTGCGTGATTGTGAACACGTGCTAGTAAGAAAGACAGTAACTTGTCACATACTGCGTGATTGTGAACACGTGCTAGTAAGAAAGACAGTAACTTGTCACATACTGCGTGATTGTGAACACGTGCTAGTAATGGTGACTATCAATGGAAATTTATGTACATTGACTTCAATAATTTCTCTTACACTCTACTCTCATTTCTGTGATTAATGATATCCATGGAAATTTATGTACATTGACTTCAATAATTTCTCTTACACTCTACTCTCATTTCTGTGATTAATGATATCCATGGAAATTTATGTACATTGACTTCAATAATTTCTCTTACACTCTACTCTCATTTCTGTGATTAATGATATCCATGGAAATTTATGTACATTGACTTCAATAATTTCTCTTACACTCTACTCTCATTTCTGTGATTAATGATATCCATGGAAATTTATGTACATTGACTTCAATAATTTCTCTTACACTCTACTCTCATTTCTGTGATTAATGATATCAATGGAAATTTATGTACATTGACTTCAATAATTTCTCTTACACTCTACTCTCATTTCTGTGATTAATGATATCAATGGAAATTTATGTACATTGACTTTAATAATTTCTCTTACACTCTACTCTCATTTCTGTGATTAATGATATCAATGGAAATTTATGTACATTGACTTCAATAATTTCTCTTACACTCTACTCTCATTTCTGTGATTAATGATATCAATGGAAATTTATGTACATTGACTTCAATAATTTCTCTTACACTCTACTCTCATTTCTGTGATTAATGATATCCATGAACTTGATTATATATATAAATGTTAATGTGACAACTGATGTCTATGCTAGGACATACTGAACGATTGTCCAGTATTAATCAAACATTGTTGTGAAGTGACGTAAATTTCAATGCTCTTTTTGATTATAGTCATATGTTGTATATTTGATTTTTGATTTAATAAATTTATTGATCTTCTTACTAATATTGATAACCATATGTTGCTGAGATAGTGGTTGGATGGGGCTCACTAAATATCGATTAGAAACGGATTTGTCTTCTCCTTTAGTAAGAAGCTTTCCACCAACGGAAATATTGTGTGATGGTAAATGTTTTGTCTATAATGTTGTGGAAGAGAGAAAACGTTTACTGCACCTGTATATCTGCCAAGTGAGAGAGACGAGTGGTGTCTTCTGGAGAATTATTAATAACATAAATTAAGATTCTCATCACTTGTAATTAATTATGGATGATTAAAATAATACTAATAATAATTAATCATAACCAATAACTAGGGTGGCATTGTGTCCCACCGTCATAACCACATATATACGTGTCATCACATCCTGGCTTTACCAGTACAAAGTAGATACAGATGAAATAGTCAGATGAAATAGATCTGGAGATGAAATAGATTTGGAGTCGGCAACGAGTATTTTAATCTCATATTCTCTAAGCCACCACAAACTCCCCTCTGCAGTACATGTTTAGACATACAGGTTTTCCGTTCAAATATTCTTGTGGAACAAATACGCTTTCGGTACATAAATACTCAAGGAATAGACACCCTTTTTGCAGAAATTTATTTTGGAATGAATAAATCTTTGGAACAGGCAACTAGTGTACTTTTCGATCATGAACTCGTTTGGAACAAATTCAATTATAGAATAAATTTGAAATAACACGGCATCCAAAATAAGCTGCAGCACATACACATTTGACACACATCCGAACGTATTACATTCATTTATCAACTTGTCGTGCATCATTTGTTAGCTTGCCACCCTAAACTCCTCTAGGTATCTAGTTTACCCCTAAACTCCTCTAGGTATCTAGTTTACTGCCATGTATGAACTCGCACTGCAATAAACCCTAAACTCCTCTAGGTATCTGGTTTACTGCCATGTATGAAGTCGCACTGCAATAAACCCTAAACTCCTCTAGGTATCTAGTTTACTGCCATGTATAAACTCGCACTGCAATAAACCCTAAACGCATCGCCATGGTAATATATCGCTCTCTATAGCGTGAAAAGCACACAAAGGTGAACGTGCCACCTGTATGCAATCACACGTTTCCACAATTTATCAACCTGCCACTTGAATGCAATGAAATGTTTCCATCATTTATCAACCTGCCACCTGTACGCAATCACATGTTTCCATAATTTATGAAGACAAACGCATCGGATTATTATTTCAGACAGACTGTAAAGTTCAATCTGATCTGTTCACGTTTGTCAAACTGTTTTGTCATGCAGCCCTCACAAGCAAAACAATAAAAAATAATATCGATGGACAGGGCATATTCACAACCCGCCCCATGCAAAGAAAAATGAAATGTATATGTCACATGGTCAGGGTCTTCCTTCAAATTCCGGCTATGAAACTCAAAACTCATGGCTCCTTACACTCCCAAATTATCTCACACGGCCTGGGACTTTCTTTACAATCCGGAAATCCTTGACTTTCAGTTACAAGACTCAAAACACGTCACGGCTAATTTTCAGCTTCATCATTTGACTTTCCAAATACTTTTTTTTTTAATTCCCTGTTCTATGAGTTAAACCCACTACAGAACTGTCATCTCATTCATCACTCATTCACCAACACTGCCCCGACTTTAAGCAAAGTGTAGTAACAAAAACAAAAACAAAGCCGGCCACTACCCCTGGGACTTGTATTGTGCAATATCAATCACTTTTAGTCTGGAAAAAGAATTTGTAAGTCTCCATTTCTCTGCCTGTATCTAGCTTGCGCCCATAGTATAGGGTTGTCTGCTCCTTGGCCGATTGTTGTTCCATAATCGGTTTTCTCATTAGCATCTTTCTCTCTGTCTCTCTCCTTCACACTCTTCCCTTCAGTCTGAATGGGTCTCTTTCTCTTTACGCGCGTGTGCGTATGCGTGCGTGATATGCGTGTGTTTGTAGTTACGCGTTTCTCATTTGAAAACAAATATGTAAGTATAGTAGTAGTAGCCGCAGTGAAGTAGACACAGAACCAATTCACACATTTACAAAGAAACATGCGGACAAAAGAATAATATGTCAAACTTGTGTCTTGGAGCAAATTTTAAAATATTACAATAGTCAAGTTGCCTTCAGCAAACGTGCCCGAACAATCCAACATAGCTCCCACTATAATATACGCACGCACGCACGCACGCACGCACACACACACACACACACTCGCACACACTATCACGCACACTATCACACACACTGTAACACCCTCACACTATCACACACACATACACACCACACATTTTCAAATACACACGTACCCATACACTCACATTTAATATCTCACACACAGCAATACACACTATCACACGCATTCTTTATCACCCACATAAACACGCATCACACAACCATACACGCTATTACTATCATACACAGACATACACACTATCACACTTATATTCACTCTCTCTCACTCACACACACATATATATCAAGACACACAAGACTTACACATATACATATACACATACGAGACACATAATTATATATGAGACACGCACACTGCCATGAAAAAATAAAATAAATAATTCCAATTAGAAATCACGAAGAGGGAAATCAGAAGTATAAATGGGAACATAATCTCTCCTTTCAGATGCAATGACATTTCACTGACAGGAAGTGACGATTGAATTAGGCCTTGAATGATGGAAGAGTCTGGTCCATTGATTAGAGAAAAGCTGAACATATTAGCTTGGCTTACTTTTTTTTTTTTTTTTTTTTTGCTAGTTCAAATTTATCCGTTTTCTTTGACCAAGTGAGAAAACTATTGTAAATTTTAGGTGAATTATGTAAACCACAATTAGTGTTAAGTTTTTCTAACGTTAAAATCTTCTACCCAACAAGACAATTTATTTTTTAAGAGAAAGAAAGTAAAAATTAGTAGTGTTTTCGGGATTTACTAAATTCACAATAATGCATTGAATGCTACAATTTATTTTAATTGAAGGACTGGGTTTTACACACACACATTTTGAACTAAATTGACCTAAAAACCTAAAAAGTTAATACAGTATTAGTGTTTGTATAAAATACATAAACACTACAGTCAATAGCTTGCGTTTACCTTTGTGCATCTCGCCATTCACTGAGTACTTTCTCTTCTAGGCAATGCTGCAAGATGTATCTTTCTTTCCGACTGCAATAGCTGTGTTCCTAATGTGGGTCTGATGAAATAGCTGTGTTCCTAATGTGGGTCTGATGAAATAACTATGCTCCTAGTGTGTGTGTCTGATGAAATAACTGTTTCTAGTGTGGGTTTGATGAAATAATTGTGTTCCTAATGTGGGCCTGATGAAACAGAAACCGTGCTCCTATGACAAATTAAGTATTTATTAATGAAATTTGCAATATATTTAGCAATTACGTAAATTTCAGGGTTTCTATTTTTCTTCTTAAGTCTATTGTGGGTGCCTGCTGCTGAATTGTTCATTTGACGTATATGTATCATGTTGAGTGTCTGCAGCTTCTTCAAACTGTTTCAAGAACTGGAGTTAAGTTTTGTCATGGACAGTGACCCCATTGCCGGGTTGTAGTTGACTGAAGTCACAAGTAAGAGTGTTAGTTTAAATTGCTGGTGACAAAAACATAGGAAACAATATATTTTGCTTTGTTCTTTTAAATATTGCTGAACATTTCCTTTATTAAATTATTGTTAACTGTTTCAGTCTCGCATATCTGTTAGTATAAATTTACTTATTTTTTGTTTGTCGTCGTAAATTGTAGTGATAATCTAATTATTATGTCGTCTTCTCTGTCCGTCTATATATCTATTTATATATCCAATTTTTAAAATCTATTTCTCAATCTATTTACTGAGTGGGGGTGGGGGTCGTGAGTCAAATTGACGGCGTAGCAGTTGCAGTTATGTATATTTAGCCAGTAGTCCATACTCTGCACCGGCACTGCTAGATGTTTTATATCATTAACTAAGAAATAATTCATTATTACAACGTATAATTCATTATTACAACGTCAACCCTGAGTACATCGCGAAAGAGAGAGAGTAAAAGGAAAGTCGAGAGATAAGACGACATTAGAAACGAAAATGAGTGAGTGAGTGAAGAAAGAAATGAAGTGAGTGAGAGAGAAAGATGATACGATGAAGAAATAGATAAGGAAGAGGACAGAGAGAGTGAGAGAGAGAGACGGGGGGAGGCAGAGAGACGAGAAAGACAATGCGACAAAGGAGAGAGATGGATGGAAGAAAGAGAAAGAACAACAACAAAAAAAAAAGGAATAAAAAAAAAGACAACAATAAATATTTGATTCTGAATAATAAAACCCCCACAAACAAATCAACAACTTAATGCTGCCTCTCTGTGTCTTGAAAAAGGCCGGAGAATAGGTCGACTTTCCGAATCGTCTGCATTCAACCGATTGCAATCAGTGGTTGTAATAAAATAATTGACCTCTACTTGTCTCGATCTCCTCACACTTAGCGAAGTGTATTGGCATTTTCTTCTCGTAAGATGCCGTGTTCAGACATGTTCAGCGGAAAAATGTTGATGGAATCGATGCTCACTACGTCTCTCTACGTCACGGAGCCCAAAGAACCCACAGACCGGAGACAAACTAATTACGCGCCAACAGGAGACGGCCTACTTTAGGGTTTTCAAAACTCGACAACGGTAATTGAAAAGTTGGACCAATTCCTGGCCGAAGGGCGCAGATGGACTAAATGGGAAATCTAACTTCAACCTTCTCCCTTCTAAATTAAAGAGGCAACTAACGTAGCATTAATATTACTTGCATTAGACAAGGTATCCGTCCAGAAACTACAGTCCTGTTAAAATATTCACCAGATTCATCAAGGAAGAGCTTACCTGTGTCGGTTTCTTTGGGGTCTCATGACACCTCCCGCTCCACTGTGCAAAATTAAGAATCACTTTTAAAAGGGTAGGTATCGAAACAACAGAAATATGTTCTATGCCAAAAAATATTCCCACGTCCTTTGATGTGATAGTGTAACTGGACTAGTATGTTATAAAGTGTCAGTGTAACTGTACTATTAAGTTTTAAAGTGTAACTGTCACTGTAGTATTAAAGTTTTGAAGTGTAACTGTACTAGTATATTATAAAGTTTAAGTGAAAGTGTACTAGTATGTTTGAATGTGTCATTGCAATTGATTAAAGTATGTTTTAAACTGTATGATTAAATATTAAAGTGTTATCTGTACTATTGTGTTGTACGAAGTGGTGTTCTTACTCTATGAAACTGCTTGTAACTGTATACAGCCCCATTTCAGTACTTAAAATAATGAAAGGAAAGAAATTACTGTGACTACATCCCATTTCAGTACTTAAAATAATCAAAGGAATAAAATGAATGCATGAAAACTGAACGCAAATATTTACTGCCGCACTTGGTGAAACAAGAGGAAAGAGTGATATGATTACAAAGAGGAAATTAGATGCGTTATATATATTTACTAATATTTGAAGAAAAGAAAAAGAAACTTTTAAACCAAAATGCTAATTTAAAAAAAAATTAAAATTCTCTATTATTGTTTCGATTTTAAATTCCATGCTTCCCATACAAAGATTGGGTGCACTACAAAAATAATGCATCCTCCCGAGGCAATCGACTTTGAAATATATTGCTTACAGCAACTACGTCATGGGTCGAAAACATGTCACATGACTCATTTTTGAAGTCACGTTCAGGAAGCAAATGACAGGAAGAGGTTTCATGTGTCTCTCTCTGCGTGACGAGCTTTATCATCAGATACTTTAGATCGAATTCCATGAAGCACACACAAGACTTAGCGTCGTTGTCTATTTTTCAAGAAACAATGACCAAATGTGGAATAGGCCAGGTCAGCAAGCATTCATTTCGTCTTTAAGTGAGCGTTACTTTCGGGAGCTCCTGCGAAATAAATTTGTATCTTTAACCAGAAACCTCGAATTGATTTATTTTTCCTGTCGCTAAAAAGAATGCAGCAAATACGCCAGTCAATAAGCCGAAAATGAAAAGAAAAAACAAGCATAACAAAAGACTCTCTTTGCTTAAAATATTGATTTTATGTCAAAACCTGCATTTTATTCTGAGGCGCAAATTAAAATTTCAGGAGAAAAATTTAATGAATACCTGCCACCGAGAATACCAAACATAAGTCATCCGTATATATAATATCTTTACACTGGTAGTTCTTCGTCATCAACGGTTACTATAACGAAAAATTCATTACCCAGCACAGCTATTACATACACCGATTAGCTGACTGGCTATTTAATTCAATGGATGACTACTACATTATGACTGATAGACTGATGGATGGGTGGGCAGTCAGCTAGAGTGCTAAACAGATTGATTACTTAATTGCCTGAGTTAACCCTGATGTGGTCTGACAAGTATTTCAAACAACGATTATACAGTGAAAACTGCCAAAACACTTAACTTAATGGACCCACCAATACTCTCCACAACTAACACATACGTTACCTACCTTTAACTTACCCAACCTAGAATATAATCTGATGTAAGCCGACATCGCACTTCATACTTCATTGTTTGTTTTCTTAAGTTGAATACGGGTGCGTGCTTGCATATGTGTGGACAGTTAAGGGGAGGTCAAATACAAATGGTTATGTGAAAGCGATTGTATACATGAAATTACCCTCGGGCCGCTTCCAGACTCTTTGACACTCAATTCCCAAGTCTAAAGTGGAAACCCCGCTTAAGGGGTCCTGGGACTAAAGTTAAGGCTGTCACTTCAGCACCCTCTTGGACAAAGTGGTTCGAAACTCAAAAGGTCACCTGAGGCACAAACTAGTCAGAAGTCAAAGGTCACGTGAAGCTCTCGGCGAAATGCTTAAAGCCTTATAGGATCTTAGGAACGAAGAGTAAAACAATTCAAGATTTCTAAATGTTCACACAATACTTCAATATGAAAACTGGCTTGTCTGAACACGTTTGTCTGTATTATGTTCACTATCCACTTCATGTTAGCATATATGAACACCTAAGCATGACATACATCGCCTTGCTGGCTTATGTGAACACGTCAGCATGAAATACATCGCGCCACGTTAGCTTATGTGAACACCTCACCGTCCACGGTATGTTACTTTTGTTAGACTGTATGAACATATTTGTCTTTGCCATGCAAGAGGGAGAAGAAAGGCCTGTTGTGTTATCGCTAGCTATGGTAAAATTTCTTCAATCAACGTTGACCACGCGCCGATTGAAACGCATCTACAGGCTTTCGTTAATACTATTATTTACACACAGCAAATAATGTGCACATGTTTAATCTATCTATATAAATACTATTGATGTGCATTAATAATGATTCCTATCAGTCTCTCGCTCTCTCTCGCTCTCTCTCTCTCACACACATACACACACACACACATAAACATACACACATACATACACGCGTATATTTTCATTTGCTAGCTACATGAAATGAACCAATACTTACATGCTATTTTTTGTTAGTTACAAACGCACACGCACGCATACACACACACACACACACACACACACACACACACACACACACACGTGCACACGTCTTCTCACTTACACCTTAATCACATTCATTCATACAATCACAAGCACACACACATCCATACAAATGCGTTTCCCATGAAGGCCTAACACTTTCCGAAAGAGAAGGAAATATCCCGGTAAAGGAAAACGTTAACATTTCAATATGATTTTATTTTATTTTTAGATTTCAGCCAGCTCAACTTAAATTAGACACCATGTTTCATTATTTTCCACAAAGCGTCTTATTTTCATTGTTTTTATTTCCTTTAACTGCAGAAACAAAAATCCATAATTTAATAAAGAACACTGAATGTTACTGACAGCTGAACAAATGGACACAGGGAAACCTAAACTTGTGAGAGCGGTTTAAAATCGTTCAATTAAATATTGTTATCACTCGTCAAAAAGTGATTTAGACAACTGCAGATACATATTTGGAATTGTGTTCCTCATTTTACCAAAATTCTAGTTTCTATCGTAGAATGAAACGTGAACACTAACATAAGTAGTTTTGTAGGTGATGTTTATTTACTAGCGGGAAAAACGTTGGAGGGTGTGGGGCGGGGCAATTTCTGTTAAAGAAATTTGAGAGGAGTAGAGGCTACTTTGATTGCGTAATGAAAACAGGGTGGAAATGCTTCCTGGGGGGGGGGGGGGATCCCAACTGTTTGAGAAATATAAATTACAACAAAAATATCAGACGACCGTGTCCGATTTTGACCGTCTTACTCCCCCCCCCCCTCTTCCCTCTTTCTTCTCCAGGACTCTCTTCCCTATCCCTCTCCCTCCTTTTTCTCCCACCCCAGTCCCTGTCAACTAAATGAGTCAGTTCGAAAATACTAGTGAAAGTTGGCTCCTGAACGCCTAATTTCGGGCGTGGACAAAGTTTGCAAATCCTATTTGGCATGATTGAGTTACGCATCCGCCATTTTGAAGAAAGCGAGAGATTTGGGGAAGAGAAATGTACACGACGGGCATGGTGGAGATTGACTGACTGAATAAACTCTATAAGCGGAATTGCTTAAACTCTAGAAATATAATTGCATTAACACTACACATATATCGTTACGATTTAAGTTTCATTGACTGATTGCATAAAATCTACAAACATAAGGGTTTTCAGCGTTAAGTTTATTGTCTGATTGCACAAACTCTACAAACATAAGGGTTTTCAGCGTTAAGTTTATTGTCTGATTGCACAAACTCTACAAACATAAGGGTTTTCAGCGTTAAGTTTATTGTCTGATTGCACAAACTCTACAAACATAAGGGTTTTCAGCGGTAAGTTGTTTATGTGACGGCATGAACTCTGCTAACCCTCAGTTTTACTCCAAAAGTCAATTTAGTTGATACCTTACACTCAATAGATATGTCTGAAGTCAATTTAGTTGATACCTTACACTCAATAGATATGTCTGAAGTCAATTTAGTTGATACCTTACACTCAATAGATATGTCTGAAGTCAATTTAGTTGATATCTTACACTCAATAGATATGTCTGAAGTCAATTTAGTTGATACCTTACAGTCAATAGATATGTCTGAAGTCAATTTAGTTGATACCTTACACTCAATAGATATGTCTGAAGCGTAAAAATCTATTGTCTGAAAATACAGATTTTAAGTGTCAAGTTACATTGATTGCATGCTTAAGATCCTGAAATGTAAGGGTTCTAAGCACACAGGTCCACTGACTGATTGCATAATTATACACATATATGGGGTATTAAGCGTCAAGGTCCACAGGCTGATTACATAAATTATAGAAATATATAAACTTTCATAAACTTTCAACGTACAGATCTATTGAGTGATTGCTTTAAACTGCATCAATAGAGGTTTCAAGCGTTACAGGCTAGAAATGGAGTTTAATGTGATTTAACTATAATAATAATACTCTCGGAATTTACTTCAGCAGATCGGCTACTGCGTGAAGGTCACTCTTTCTGCAAGGTTGACTGAAGATGTGTTAGGATGTTAGCTTGAGAATGGCTTGGGAAATTTGCAAAGAAGTTGGCTTCAGTGGCTTGGAAAATTGGTTAGAAGGTTGGCAAGCAGTTGGCTACGAGATTGGCTAGCAGTTTGGCTAGGAGATTGGATAGGGGACTAGTTACGAGATTAACCAGCAGTTTGGCTAGGAGACTGGCTTGGAAAACTGGCGAAAAGGTTAGCTAGGAGATTGATTAGGAGTTTCGCTAGCAGTTTGGCTAGGAGGTTGGCTAAGAGATTGGCTGGAAGGTTAGCTGGAGAAACTGGCTAAATGATTGACTTAAGAAACTGGCTACAAGATTGGCTAGAGACTGGCTTCGAGATTAGCTAGAGAATGACTTGGTAAACTGGCTACAACATTGGCTGGAGAATGACTTGGTAAACTGGCTACAACATTGGCTAGAGACTGGCTTCAAGATTAGCTAGAGAATGACTTGGTAAACTGGCTACAACATTGGCTGGAGAATGACTTGGGAAACTGGCTAAAGATTGGCTGGAGAATGACTTGGGAAACTGGCTACAAGATTGGCTGGAGAATGACTTGGGAAACTGGCTACAAGATTGACTAGAACAGTAGTTCTTAACGCTTATTCCCCCCCCCCCCCCCCCCGTCCCTTTCCGATACTGTCTGACTCGAATGGTGCATTCCAAATAATATGCAGTTTGAGTGTGTGGTCCCAATTACCACACACCCCCACACAGAGAAAACCCTAAAATTCACCCCTGATTGAGAAACCCTGAGCGGGGTGTTTGGTTAGGAGGTTGGCTTGAAATAAAGGTGCATGCTTATTAGAAGTGGAAAAATCTCTCATCGGAGTAGGGTTAAAAAATGAGAAATAAGTTGCTAGTAATTAACACTGTAACTGTTAAAAAAAACACAAGCCTGGGAGGAGCAGAGATAGAGAGGAAAAAAAACCGAGTGGGTGAAACTGCTTGAGAATGAATAGTGCCTCTGAGAGAGAGACACAGTAAAATAGTGAAGGAGAAAAATGAAAGTGAAAATCACACACAGACTCACTCACACACACACATGCACACACACACATGTACATATGAGAAGGAAAAATTCATACAGTTAATGGCATACAGACAGGCAAAGTTAGAGGTGGGAGGGCAGGAAAAAATACGTAAATCACATGGGAAACACAACAATTCATGCCAAACTGATTGACGCGGTGTAAACAAAGAAAAGATAATCCAACAAAACAACTAACGTTAACGTGAAACAAAAAACATCGAATTGCCTGCAGATCAAGCTAAACAACAAATAATTCCAAAAATCTAACAGAAGGACATTCCCGGCATTGTAAACGTTTCCCTTCATTCTCATTTTCTTCTGTTTTGGCTTTTTCCGGCATGCTGTCTTGTCGCTTAGTTTTGTTTTACCCTCGTCACGCGACGGCGTGTCCGGTGTCAAGAGGAGACCACTTTGAATTCAAGGAAGAAAAATAAAACTATCTCAGGCGAACTGATAGGACCAACCTTAGTTGAAGGCCTTTTACTTCTAATTTGAGTATTTTTTAAAATTTAATTAGTTTGAAAGATAATTCTGAGGATACACTGATACGAAAAGACTTTCCTAAGAGGAAAAAAAATAATATTGTGTGGGGAGGGAGGCAAAGGCGAGTCAGGCATGAAAGGAATAGGGGCCAACATCTGCCTAAAATTATGGGCATACATTGCGTAAAGACTTGTTTGCACGATGAAGAAAAGGTGATCCGGTTTTAAACACATTGTGGAGTTTTAATGGAGTGACAAATGATCCATACGTGCATTGGTTTCATAGTAAGTGACCTCATGGAAATGGGGTTAGCAAGTACTATATCCGATAATTAACAATTTGTCTATAGGAGACTAGCTAAGTATATCATTCTACCTTCACTATTCGCAACACTTTAAGTATAGCGTCACTGGTTTAGTACTTTCATGCATTTCTGCTAGCCTGTGGTCCATACTAAACACACACACACACACACACACACACACGCACGCGCGCGCGCACAATCAGCAAAATATTTTATGGGTTTTTTTTTCAAGACAGCAGAAATATGTCTAAATTAAAAATCTGCGAAACCAAATTTTAAACTGTTTTCTTTTAAATTTAAAAAAAAAGAAGAGAAAAATTGGTTGTTTTAAAAAAAAATAATTGCTAGACATTATAAACATTAGCGGAAACTGTCATCTAATAGTGTTACTGCTGTGTTAAATTAGGAACCTGGCGAAAACATCCACATGTGCCAACATGATTGCATCGGCACATAATCTCAGGATGCACACCAGAGCCGCATGTAAGGCGGTTGTTAAATAAAAGAAATACGAATATGTGAACAAAGACGTCAAGAGACGAAATCCCTAAGAAAAGGTCTGACAGCTGTTTGGAGTTTCAAATATCTTGTCAGCACCTTGCTGAATAAACGAATAAATGAAAGTACAAATTAAAAATAGTCATGGGAAATACTATCTATCTATCTATCTATCTATCTGTGCTTGTCAGTCTCTTCATCTGGCTAGCTAGTTTGCTGCCTTAATGGGTGCTTTTTTGATTTAACTGTTTATCAAGTTATCCAAGTGACCCGTCAAGGACTTAATTATTAGTCAGCAATGAAATACTATTATATTAATCGTAGTTATCTTGCAGGATTTAATTAATTTAATTATAGATGCGTAGATACTTTTTACGTTCATGTTCCAGTTTAGTTTTCTAGTAGCAAGCCACAGTAACACATGGAAACAAACACAAAAATACTCGTTATTATTCACGTATGAAAGGAAATGCACTTTTTTACGATTTTAAGGTGTCGAAGTATAGTAACAAATTCCACACGTATACTAATAATAGCCGTTTATTTTACAATTTAGGCTATATTACAAAAAAAATTATTCAAAAGAGTCGTATCATTTAAGTAACATTGCCTTCTTTTCCTGTAAAAAACACCCCAAAACATATAAGGTGAAAATACGTCCCAAGACTTGTATTTCGTGACACATATCGTGACTCCTATGATGTTACACACATATCCAGACTCCACGACGTGACACACATCTCCAGACATCTATGTCGTAACCCATATATATCATGACTCACATGACGTGACACATATTACTCACACGACGTGACACGTCTACCATGACTCACATGTCGTGACACATATCATGACTCACATAATGTGACACATGTCTCCAACCTTGTAGGTCGTGACACATTTCATAACTCACAAGACGTGACACACATTTCTAGATTTGTGTGTCGACACATATCATGACTCACATGACGTGACACACGTCTTTAGATTTGTAAGTGGCAACACACATGACTGACAAGAAGTGACACGCCTCTCTAGACTTGTGTATCGTGACACATTTTTCACGACCTGTACCGCGTGGCACGCATATCATGAGCCACATGATGTGATGCAATCTGATGACTGCTTGTAAATTTAGTGAATTTCATATTGTAAACTAGGTAGAGGGATTCTGCCACTCTATCAACCAATGTCCACCCCCAAACCAACCCGTAAGTAAAATAGATATTTGTTATGTGTAGTACACAATTCATTAGCTTTATACCATTCCTGAATGTATTACCCATCACTTAAAAACATGGCGTTCTGATATAAAAGTCGACTTGCTAAATGTAGGAATATATCATTAACGAAGAAGAGTGATAATAATTTTCATGTATCAATTTACTACATAATGTCATAATGAGTTATCAGTGATACTAAAGAAGACGCTCGTGTCACTGATATTATGAATGACAATATCGGGTTATTAATTTAAAGAAAAAAACTCTTACTTCCTTCAGATGTTAGGTCCCAAGAACTTGCATAAAAAGCCTAATATAACATACTGACATATAATGGCGTTAAAAAGAAATACTGAAGAATTAAGCATGCAACTGAAAGGATGGAGCAGGTGTATTGTTTAATACACCTGGCATAAGTTTGACTTATTAAAATAATAATTTTAATGAATCAACAGAGAAATTAATGGGAGAAACTAAACTGCCTTTTTGAATTATGAACACATGAACATCAACTTATTAACAAGTACAAACATCACAATATAACATTGTAAGCACACGAACATCAGTCATAGTATTAACAGTCACCAGTACAATCAGAGGAGGAGAAAGGAAAGATGGAAGAAAGAAAAGGACAAGAAAGGCAACAGGAACGACAGCCCCTTTCCCCCGGACTTCCTTCTTCTTTTACCGCTAAAGACAGAAAAGGAAATCCGCCATTAATCACAGTTAATTGGGGAGACCAGGAAGGGAAAGAACTCATTGCCTGGTTGTCCCCAGGGGGGGTTACTTCATTAGACCAACTTGCCGCCATGGACCATGAAGATAACGGCTGCAGACTACGGTCTAGTCATTTCACTTGTCAGTCTAGTCGATATTCTCCCTTGCTTTTCAAAGGTTAGCTATGTATGAAAATGTTTCATGTGTGAAGGACACCTCACTTTAGAAAATCCAATTAATCTGATTTCGAGAATCAAAATCTTGAAATACCCCCACCTTACTCCAACCTGCAACATGACTTTGTATACAACGCCTAAAATCTCTGCCGTTTGAATTTATGATACCATTCAGAATTACCTGTGTATTTTGGGAAAATTCACATTATATCTGCATTATGTGCGAATTGATACATTTAAATAAACTGTACTCAGGCAATTTGGACTTTTGATATAACCAACATATTGAGAAAACGCGTAACTAAAAATAAATATTTTAATTAAAAACGAAAATCAAAATTTCAATTTTTAAAAAATCGCACCCTTTTATAAGGACGATTATTTATTTAAGGAGAGGAAGAAAAAGGGAACGAGAGAGAGAGAGAGAAGAAGAAGAAGAGAGAGAGAGAGAGAGAGAAGAAGAAGAAGAGAGAGAGAGAGAGAGAGAGAGAGAGAGAGATAACAATCCTTGTTACAAAAGGCAAATCTGGTGTGCCCTAGTCAATATATTTCTTGCTGATTTTCTTGACATTGTTTTGATGTGGCCTTGTGGAGTGTGATATTGGTTTTATGTGGCTTTGGTGAATGTAGAGTATGGCATTGTTTTGATGTGCCTTGGTGGATGACTTTGTTTTGTGTAGCTTTAGTGAATGTGCCTTTGTGCACGTGTCCTTGTGAAATTGGGTTGAATGAAAGAAAGAAAAAGAGACGAAGAAAGAGTGCATTAGTTTACCGATGTGAGAAAAATATTTAATATTTGTGTGTATATGTATGTATATGCAGATATGGTTATGCGAGAGAGAGAAGGGGGAGGGGATGCTTTAAAGTGCTGAGCACTAAATATTACAAAATTATTCAGGTCAAATCCATGATGAATTTCGGGATTTTAATTTTGTGTGATCAGAAATGTTGTTGCATACTAATCATTACAAACATTACAAATGCAAACCCACATTCGTGATTGCAGTGTCAGACAAGTGGCCACTCAAGACAAGACAGAAGTAAACTGGAATGCTTTATGACATTCACAGGAGGCTAAGGTTCAAATTTGAAGGAACACTTTACATGGTCCCGAAGATGGATTTCTGTAAACGAACAAGTCCACAGCCAGACCCGTGAGTAACAACCATGGGTCCAACTTTCTGGCTTCGTCCCCAGGATTGACTCATTATGGGTTTTTGAGAGTTTGCCGCTGTTGAGTAATCAGCCGTTTGCCAGGAGTCAGATAACTATCGCTCCACGCTGTCACAATCTGTCAGCTAGTGGGAAGAGCCAAGGGAGTGCACTCTAGGCTGGACATTATTTCGGAATCCATTATTTTTCTTCTCAATTTCTCATCATCACCCTTCTGGACGAAAGCACGTCTCTCTTATTCCAGGTTCGTTTACATTGCATGCAGCACAATATTAGGCTCTCTCTTGCCCTAGAACTGCGGAATTCTGTGGCTAATGCAAAATAATTAGGCATAACTAAAGAGATAGTAAAACGCAGAGAAAATTAATGTTCTCAACTGCTTTAGAGTGAAAACATTTTGTAATAGATTGCTACCAAACTAGGCACGCCATTATATATTATAATTTTAAGATGTGCTTTGACATCACAATGCAGAGACCAATTATGAACTATTTTTATTTGGAAAACTATTTAAGGTACAGTTTCAAACTATTCATTTTTTATCGCAACAGCAGCACAAGGCATAAGAAAAAGTACTTGTGAATACTATTAATTAACAAAATTCCAAACAGTAAGCAAAATACTGATAAATCATACCGCAACCATTACACACTCGTCGAATTGAGACTGTATGAATCTGAAAATGAATCGAGACTGTATGGTCTCCGATGAATAGGGATTCCTAACCTAACACTAGTTCGAACCTAAGCCAGAAGAACCATAACCTAACTCATAGTCCGGTAGTACCCATTACTAACTTAAAGCTGGGTGGAACCCTAACTTAAACCGTTAGAACTCCAAAATTTTAACACCTAGCCCACTACAACTCTACTCTCCCTACAAAGTTAAATGTTACATTCTTTCGCTGCCATCTTGAGGGGGGAAGAGACCCGGATAGTGTCGCAAAAGAACGGAGGTCATCAATACCCCGAAGTCAATTCATACACTGACACCGATTAACCTGAACTGCCAGCATCACACCTCACATCTTACTCAGGGCGCATGTTGCGAATATTAGTCTCTGATTTCAAAGACAGCCATGAGTACGGCCGTCAAGACAGCCAAGAGTACGGCCGTCAAGACACATCCAAGAGTACGGCCGTCAAGACACAGCCAAGAGTATAGCCATCAAGACACAAGAGCAAGGCTGTCCTAAGCCATAACGATGAGCGCAATACAATGTAGGTATTGCAAAGAACAATGTCCGTATTGTACAATGTCAGTATTGTAAAATCAATGTCCATATTGCAAAGAACAATGTTCGTATTGTACAATGTCAGTATTGTAAAATCAATGTCCGTATTGCAAAGAACAATGTCCATATTGCACAATGTCAGTATTGTAAAATCAATGTCCGTATTGCAAAGAACAATGTCCGTATTGCACAATGTCAGTATTGTAAAATCAATGTCCGTATGGCACAATGTCAGTATTATAAAACCAATGTCCGTATTACAAAAACAATGTCAGTATTGCACCTTGTCAGTACTGTAAAACCAATAATGTCCATGTTGCAAAAATAGTGTCAGTATTGCAAAAACGAATGCCAATATTGTAGACAATAATGTCAGTATTGCAAAGAACAATATCCATATTGCACAATGTCATTATTTTAAAAAAACATAATCCATATTCCAAAAACAATATCGTTATTGTAAAAACTATGTCATTATTGCAAATAACTAAGTCTGTATTGATAATAATATTCGTATTGCAGAAAAAATGTCAATATTACACAAATAATGTCAGTATTGCTATAAACACAATGTCTGTGTTGCAAAAACGATGTCAGCACTATGCAAAAAATACATAAAACCCGAACAATGTTAGTCTTGCAAAAAATAACAAAAGCCCCAAACAATGTCGATATTACAAAAAAAGTCAGCATTGCACACAGCGATGTCAGTATTGCAGGAACAATATCAGTATTGTAAAATTTGTCAGTAATGTCAGTATTGTAAAATTTGTCAGTAATGTCAGTATTGTAAAATTTGTCAGTAATGTCAGTATTGTAAAATTTGTCAGTAATGTTAGTATTGCAAAATTTGTCAGTAATGTCAGTATTGCAAAATGTGTCAGTAATGTCTGTATTGAAAAAGCAATGTCAGCATTACAAAAAAACAATATCACTCTTGCAAAATATGAAATAAAACAAATAAAAAAGCATTGTTACTTTTGCAAAAAAAATAAAAATAATATTACTATAGCAAAAAAACGAAGGTATGGGGAGCAGATTATGAGGTTCATTCGCCTGGGCTCGACTTTTGTGTGCACTGCCCACGGACATGTTTTTAAATACACGAAGACTAATTCTCTCTCAACGTCCTAACAGACGAAACATTTAATTGATTCTCCATATTGAAACAATGAATGCCACTTAATTTTGCAATATATGCTATTGTTATATTAAAAAAGTTAATAGATGATCTAAAATAATTAATGATTGCAATTTCTCCATCTCCATTAAATTCCCGATAAAACGATGTGCGAAAATATACAAAATGAAGGGCATTAATTCTGTCTGGCAATACTGCTAACTTTCTAACAGAAGGTATGACTACCAAAAACCTGCATTTTCTTAGTTGTGGCCGACTTCCGGTCGGCACTGCGTCTACACTTTTGATGCCAATATTGCCTCTCCTGGAATGAAGTGTGATGGGAAGGATGAAACAGTGGAACCAATAAAAAATTAATAAAAACTCAAAGTTGGTGCGATTCACTCGCTGAACTTGAGGAATAAAAGCATACACAGAGGCTTCGACATCCGAGCATCTTGCTCTGAAGTTAGAGGTTCAAATACCACTGCACCAAACCTCTTGAGTGGCTCTTTGTCGTCTCCCTTGATTTCGGGTGAAAAAGCTTTCGGCACTCCTGCTTGCGAACTAAGGAAGGTAAATGGACAAACGCATATGCTGCAAATAAATGTCAAATACAAGTATATAAACATGTACAGAAACGCGAACCGATTGAATACACGGTTTTACAATCTAATCTCTAAGACTAACTCCACAAAAAAAAACAACTCAATTGCTCAGCATGTCCACTGCCTCAATAAACTACGTGAACATTTTAAACCTCGATTTCACATATTTGAAATTTACAACAGTTTTATTAACACAAGACGACTACTCATATAAGAGAGACTTTTGAAGGTTAATTAAAATAACGAAAATGCACATTAAAATCGCGTTAATATTCATCTACACAGTCATCGTTTTCCATAAGTTCTCAGCAATCCTAATCAGTACATTTCCTTATTGCTGCAATCAAAATCCTTAGGGAAATTATTGCGTGTAGTGCATTTGAGTAATTGTATTATTTAAACCATCTTCAACTTCCGAATCCCAGTAAAGGCCTCCAGACCGACGACAGAGGTCGTTGGCGTTTATTTGCGAACTTTTTCATAGGGGGCAAGTCCCATGGGACTTCGAATGAATTTCATCGACCGATTAAAAGGATTCCTTAATTAATGTTCACGTGATCTTTATTCTTTTCTCTTTCTTCCTTCTATTTCTCACCCTCAAACGTCGCCAGCATCCTGATTCCTCATGTATGTTTAACAGGCGTCTGTATGTCAAATGAACATCCGTCTGTAGGTCAAAAGAACACACGTCCGTATGTCAAATAACACACGTTTGCATGCTAAAAGAACACACAGTTTATGTCAAAAGGAAACACGCCTGTAGGTAAAACGAACACTCGTCCGTATGCCAAAAGAACACAGTTATGTATGTCAAATAACACGTCTGCATATTAAAAGAACACACATCTATATGTCAAAAGAACCCCACGTCAATATGTCAACAGATAATGAGCGTTGTTAGAAAATGTTGAGTTGATGAAAATAATAGATATATGTAATTATTTTTAAAGTACCACATTATATACAGTGTTACATGATTTACATCACTGCATTTATCACTAGAATGATAGCACTTAAGAAGAGTGTTAAATCATATACTGTAAAGTTGTTTGTGTGGGGTGCTTGCTTGTATGTCGAGTAGGTGCTTGTGTAAGAAAGCATTTGTGTGTGTAAAGATTTATGTGCGTGCGTGAGTGTGTGTGTGTGTGTGTGTGTGTGTGTGTGTGTGTGTGTGTGTGTGTGTGTGTATGTGTGTGTGTGGTGGTGGTTTACGAAGTTTGTAATCACATTGCATTTGTGTTTTCAGGTACCCTATTAATGAATGAGGTACTGTGAAATCTCTTCATGTAACATCTCTACATGTAATATCTCTTCGTTAACATATCAGCATGTAATATCTCTTCATGTAACATCTCAACATGTAATATCTCTTCATGTAATATCTCTTCATGTAACATATCTACATGTAATATCTCTACATGTAATATTCCTTCATGTAACATATCTACATGTAATATCTCTTCATGTAACATCTCTACATGTAATATCTCTACATGTAATATCTCTTCATGTAACATATATAAGTAATATCTCTACATGTAATATCTCTTCATGTAACATCTCTACATGTAATATCTCTATATATAACATCTCCACACGCCCTTTTATGTATTCTGTAAATGACTGTGCGGTGTATGGAATTGTTTTCAAAGCATTAATGAACGGTGTAACATATGTAACGTGTTTACATATTTCAAGCGAAGATCTCGATTTAAAATCATGTGCTCGAATGTTACATCATAGATTTCTATAAAAGCGTAATGGGAAAAACTCTAGCTACATCTATATAGATCTTGTACATCTTGGATTTCTATAATATTATTATGGAAAAACTCTAGCTACACATACATAATTCTTATGCATCGTAGATTTCTATAATAATGTCATAGAAAACCTTTACCTATACTATACATATCGAGATGAATTTCTTAAGAAGGCGAGATGTCGAGTTTACGTAAAGTTCTATAGTACGCCACATAAAATGCATGAATGGTATTACTCACGAAATGTCAACCTGCAAGAAGGTAAACAGACATACATACATACATGCAAAAGACGTTGTATGGACAATAGGAATTGATAAAACATAAGACGTTGTATGGACAATAGGAATTGATAAAACATAAGACGTTGTATGGACAATAGGAATTGATAAAACATAAGACGTTGTATGGACAATAGGAATTGATAAAACATAAGACGTTGTATGGACAATAGGAATTGATAAAACATAAGACGTTGTATGGACAATAGGAATTGATAAAACATAAGACATGCTAATCGTGCAAAATACGGATAGCACATATTACTACTACCAGTAGTATTGTAGGATCCACCATGATAATAATTATACATTTCATGTTTCCCATCTTCCTTCCTAGGTTCTCAGCACTTTACATTTAAACACTACCGTTAAGCTCGGCACTACTCCTATTAGCAGTTGAGTACTCGTAGTATTAGCAGTAGTAATTGAAGCAGTATCCATTAATGGTAATAATAATGGTGTTTGTTAGTAATTAAAGCAGTAGTAATACTAATGGTGATAGTATTTGAGTCATTATTCATAACAGTTCTAGCAGTATTTATTGCAATAGTAGTAGTAGCAGTAGTAATAGTAGTGGTGATAGTATTTGAAGCAGTACTCAATACAGTAGTACTAGAGTAGTAATAGTAATATGGTAGTAGTAAATGAAGCAGTATTCATTGGTAGTAGTAGTGGTATTTGATGTAGTAGTATCATTATTAATAAAACAAGACAAATATCTAGACGTGTTTGCTTACGACTCGCCAAACGCCCCAAGAGCAGTATGAGCATATGAATATTTTGCCCTCAGCATTCACAAAATAAACCTATTGACCAAGATAAACACTCACGAGAACCTCACAGCGCATGGTAATGTGCGTCCTGACTCACAGTAATGGTTGAAAAAAATCTGCTTTCAGAGCAGACACACGTGAAAAGTACACCAATACAAGACAATACGAGGCAATACGAGACTAAACGAGACCCAAGGGTCATGCCCTTTTTTTGATTGTCCTGAAAGGCTAACATCCGGAAGGTAACCCTCGCCAAGAAACAATTTCCCCTAGTGCCAAAATACATTAAAACACAGATATGACATTTTATTGAGAGAGACAACAACAAAAAATGTCGGCGACCCTCCCCCGCTTCCCCGCTGAGAATGTTTACTCAGAACTATCTGGTTCTAGTCGTTCAGTGTTCACTGATGTGGCGCTGTGACAAACATTCGACTTCGCTTTAAAAGACGAGACTTATCTGCTCATCACATCTCAATTCGCGCCGTATTGTGTCTGGAAGGGGGAACAACTTCTAAGTCCCAGGCCCTGCGGAAGCTTCCCAACCGGATAGCGTTACATGCAGTGGTTATTTTTTTAACGCGTTCTTGTCACCGAGAGCCGCAAAACGGGGCGGCTCTTTCCTTTCTTTTTTCTTTCTCGAAACTCAAGACAGAGATCTAATCGGCATCTCGGATGATGACAGCAGGAGGAAGTGTTTCAAAACAGTAATTGAAAACCAGGCTTCAGTTTGGGCTGATGATTTAGATCTGTGTTAGTCATTCTCTGTTAAGTGAAACCGGCTTCGGTATGAGCTGGTGATTTAGATCTGTGTTAGGCATTCTCTGTTGTGAGTGAATCCGGCTTCGGTATGAGCTGGTGATTTAGATGTGTGTTGGGCTTTCTCTGTTGTGAGTGAATCCGGCTTCGGTATGAGCTGGTGACTCAGATCTGTGTTAGGCATTCTCTGTTGTGAGTGAATCCGGCTTGGGAAAGAGAGGTGGTGATCTAGATCTGTGTTAGGCATTCTTTGTTGTGAGTGAATCCGGCTTGGGAAAGAGAGGTGGTGATCTAGATCTGTGTTAGGCATTCTTTGTTGTGAGTGAATCCGGCTTGGGAAAGAGAGGTGGTGATCTAGATCTGTATTAAACATTCTCCGTTGTTGGTGTTTAGATATGCATGCGCAAACACATGGTTGAATAGGCCTTTTTAATTACAAACGTATTTAGAAAATTATGCGTGAACTTACAAAAATATCAATGACCATTTAAAGTATATTTCTCTCTTGGCATTCAGCCAAACCGACAATGAGAGAGCCTTTAACGAACGAACGAACGAAAGAAAGAAAGAAATGTCAAAAAGTTAAATGAATAAATATTAAATACTTATTTTTTTATGGAAATTAATGATCTAATTGACTGCCGAATATAACTACTTTCGACTGGCTGAGTAAAAATGACTATACTCTGAGTTTGTTTACATTTGGATTCAAGCGTACGGAGTGATAAATAAGAATAGCAAATCATTCGCATGCACTGGACAGTTTATCGTCACTGCTTCTAAATCCACGCTTCTAGAAAAAATAATTTTAATATACAGCAGGACATGTTTCGACACGCTTCTAGAAAAATAATTTTAATATACAGCAAGACATGTTTCGACACGCTTCTAGAAAAATAATTTTAATATACAGCAGGACATGTTTCGACACGAATCACGAGGAAAAGTTGTCTTTGCGTTTCAAACAACAAGAATAAGAAAACACTTTTGACCTTGAACTGGTAAGTTAGCATGAGCTCACTGCCGAGTTAGGGAGAACCTAAAATTAGAACATGTCTTGAAACATCTAGGAAACAGACTTTTAAAATTAGTTTGTTTTTTTTTCTAAGGCCTGGCCGGAACGTTACTATTGGCTGTGCAGTGAGAGAGAGAGATGAAGGGGGGGGGGGGGGGGGGGGGGAAGAAAGGCATAGATAGAGAAAACAAAGAAGAAAACGAATGCCAAGAAAAAATGATTGTGTGTGTGTGTGTGTGTGTGTGTACGTGTGTGTGTGTGTGTGTGTGTGTGTGTGTGTGTGTACGTGTGTGTGTGTGTGTGTGTGAGAGAGAGAGAGAGAGAGAGAGAGAGAGATGGGAAAAGAAAGTCGACAAAGAAGAGATTCGAACTTACAGAAGTACAAACAAAAAAAAAAAAACAAAGTCCCGAGAACACACACAAACAGAAAGGGAAAATAAAAAGATAATAGTCATAATGACAGAAAAACAGTCTAATGAAAAAAAGTTCCTGAACTGAGAGAAAGAGAGAAACAAAATGGATATATATCAGACTATACTCACGCACGCACTCTCTCTCTCTCTCTTCTCTCTCTTGGAAGAAAATACAGACTAAGAATTCCCTAGTAGAGAGATGTGTGGAGGGGAGGAGAGCGTAAAGACTGTAGACAGAAAGAAACAAGGGGGAGGGGGGTCCGACACAATAGTACTGTTCTTAGAGCTGGGAGAGACAGGTGGTAAGATGAGTGAGCGAACAAATATAAAGACGGGAAGACAAAGCAACATAGCGACTGCGCGGTTCTTATTGACAATTCGATCCTTTGTTTCCCCCACCCGTCCCAGAACCCACTCCTGCTCTATTTCAGGAGCTTCTGGCGCAGCCATGCCACAAACGCATCCTGAAGGAAAGCTATTGTCTTGACGTTCCTTCGGCTAGAAGATTCTAAAACATTGATCATGCAGGGCAAATATTTTTTTTTCCAAAGAAAACTCATAGAACACCCTCGAAAAGCAGGCCAAGTGTTAACTGGCAACAAACTGACGCCATGTAAAATGGGACAAAATCAAAACGGGTAGAAAGCAAATCGGTTTTAAGGGCAGATAATCTAATTCTAATATATGCACACACCCAAAGTATGCAGACAAAAATTAGTCCAGTGAGTAATTTTATTTTTTTTTTTTTTTTGGGGGGGTAGCAACTCATTTTTTAGATATATAAATAGCAAACTCTGGGTGATATGTAGAAAATCATAACGGAGAATAAATAAATGCAAAAATATGAAGTACATAAAGTAATGACCTTCAAAAAGTATTGTTAATTACAAACGCAAAGACATGGAAAAACTAGTCTGCCCTTTGATATTGGTATAAATTGTTTGATTTTGCGCATTCGCATGGAAAGTAAATTTTAAGCAAATATTCTGCATTCATGGAGTGTGAATTGTTAAAAGTTTGTATGACATGAACACAAAAGTACAGAAACACACGAAAGCATCCGCATACACACACGCAAAAGTCCACACAGACACACAAAAGCATAACAGAGACACACAAAAATAAATATAGACACACAAATGCATAAACACACACACATACACACACACACATACACACACACACACACACACAAGTATACACATACACACAAAAAAGTATACACAGAAACACACAAGTACACACACACACAAAAGCATGACAGACGCACACACATAATCATACAAAGCTTACACTAAAGTATATACCGTTACATAACACAAAAGTATACACAGACGTTCACAAATGCATAGTGACGTACACAACGGCACATTAACGCATAGAGAGACACAGGACACAGACCTCAAAAGACAAGGTAAAGCAGGGACGCATAGTCACTCAAAAAGACACATTCACTAAGGTACACTAAGATACATGCCATCAAACTAAAAAAAGGAACAAAAAAAAATAACAACAGTATTTCGAATTTGGAATTGCACAGTTAAGGAAAATAAAACCTTAAACGCTTTTACCAGCGTGCCTTTTCTAATCTGATAAAATTGGGACGCTATGATGACTCAAACTTTTGTGGTTACATAAGAAATAAGACTGACCCCAATGGGACACTACACAGGCTCGAAATTATGCGGTTACTAATGAAATACGACTGACATAAATGGGACAGTACATTGGCTCAAAATTATGAAGTTGTGAATGAAATTTGACTGACCCAAATACACTTGCTCTAAAGTATGTTGGTTCCTTACGGACAGTTTATTTATTCTTCTTTATTTTTTGTTTGGACGTCAACAGACACGCTAAAATACAAAACGGTACATTTCCTGATCACTAGGCCTAGTCTACAGTTCTTAAAGATACAAAGAAAAGAAAATTGATTAAAACTCCTTTTTATCATTTGAAAGAACATCTTCACTATCTTATTTTTAAAATGTACAAATTAAAAAACAAAATCTTTTAACGTGAAATGTCGTCACATTGCTTTTGAGCAAAAGATCCAGATTATCTAATTTGTACCACTGCAACACAACAGACCTAGGTTGTGGTACATTTAAAAAGAAATTAAATGCTTTGAACTTAATGATTTAATAAATATTATACAAAGCACAGCTGTAGTAGAGCGGTAGTTATGTATGCCGCCCATTCGCCATAAATTAATATGTTCATTATGCGAAATTCCTTGCAGAACGAAAGATCGAGTTTTCTCGTTTCCAGTTGCTAAAATTAGCAGCAGTTACAACAAACACAGGTTTTATCTTATATTCATTACCTATTTTCTTAAATTTATCCCTCTGCCTGTCTGACTCTCTCTCTCTCTCTCTCTCCTCTCTCTCTCTCTCTCTCTCTCTCTCTCTCTCTCTCTCTCAAATGGTTCGATACATTCTTCATTGTCCCATTTCAAGTTCAGGGTACGAGATCTACATGAATATATCAAAGTATACAAATGAGCATTTATGCGTTTTGATAAAAGTTGCCAGTGAAATGGAAGAATTGTTTCCGTTAATACAAATATTAAAAAGAAACAAAGCAACATGTGTTCGTTCATTTTTTTCAAGAAGAAATATTTCAGCAAAATATAATTCCATTCTTTTCCTTTCCTTAAAAGAATCAGTCCCCGAGGGGGTATTGACCGGATTGCTTTGATCTTGAGCCTACTATCCCGGACCAATCAATATAGCACTTTACCTTCTTTCGTGAGAATGATGGTCAAATACTACCCCAGACCAATCAATATAGTACTTTACTTTCTTTCGTGAGAATGATGGTCAAATACTACCCCAGACCAATCAATATAGCATTTTACCTTCTTTCGTGAGAATGATGGTCAAATACACGGTGAGTACGTGTCCACAGAAAAAAAGATGGGGATTGGTAGGGTTCATAGTGCCACCCTCCCACCCACCCGCATGCAGACTGAATCGTCTAAGACTTTCGGTCCGAAGAGAAACAAAAGCAAAAAAAGGCACACTCATGCGAGCACGTTGCGATGGAAACGAGCGAGAGTTCTCCACTCGCGAAACAAAAGCAATTACTCATGGCGTGAACGTTGACAGCAAAAACGTCTTCACTCAGCGTATGTTAAGGTGTCCACCCGTTTCTTTGCGTCATTGCGGGTTTGAGAAAAACCGTAATTTAAACAAAAATGTGCACATTGTAATGCCAAATTCCATCCTTGACCGAGTGCTAGTGTTGAGTCACGATGTCCGTAATGAGGAGAGAACTCTCCGTATTTTCAACGCTAGGTGGTAATAAAGTACTGGCGTTGATTTGTTGCATCCATAATTTGAATACGAAATGAACCAATCAGAATTGAAGACTACGACAGACATCTACGTTCAGCATGCACGCACGAAAGCTCTCTCTCTCTCTCTCTCTCTCTCTCTCTCTCTCTCTCTCTCTCTCTCTCTCTCTCTCTCTCTCTCTCACTCTCATACACGATCATACACAGCCTCGCAACCATGCGATACACATACACTCCTGCACATAATACATATACACACGTGTACATGCACACACGCACACAAAAGTAAAATAGACTAGAAGGCAATTTTCTTTTTTAAAAACCCACAGGCAAGAAAAGCAGCTATGGTAGGTTTGTGGGGTCTTTTCCGAGAAACAGAGAAAGCAGACCAAAATAAGGCAATGATTCGTCAGATAGTTTTTAATTTACTAAATATACTCGAATAACAGAGAAAGCAGACCAAAATAAGGCAATGATTCGTTAGATAGTTTTTAATTTACTAAATATACTCGAACAGAGTAATTTGTTTGCGAGCTTACATCGAAAATCACACGGAACCATCTATTTTTTTGTTTTAAAAAACAGCGTGCATTTATTCACCCACCCACCTCTCCCCCCCAAAAAAAAAAAAAAAAAAAAAAAGATTATACTTTAATAGAATTTACACAAAATTGGAATGTGAGTGTGTCGGTATGAAGGTACAAGGGAGAACGAATAGGATGGTAAAAACGAGTGAAATATTGTTTTTTAAATGTGTACAAAGTAAATACGTATCGTTTAATGTCAACTGGATCTGTCGACTATGATGACCTGTGTCAATCAGTAATAGGAAATGAAATATACATAATATTGTGTTCAAAGAGGCTGAAGAATGATGGAAATAATTATATACTTTTAAAAAAGGAAAATACATGAATGGAAGGAAGGAAGGACGCTTGCCAGACAATGATTGTGTCTAAAAGAAATTAAAAACAAACGTGATGGTGGAAAAATGAAAGAAAATGGGAAATAGTAGAAGCCATGAAAAAAAAAGGGGAACGAACTAAAAGACAGGGCGGACATCTTTAAAAAAATCCCAGAAAACTACAGGCGGGCGGGGGGGGGGGGGGGGGGGGTGGCGGAATATGAAAGTGACAATTCACCAGGCAGACGATACAGCTAACCGTTTAAGTGTCAATATTTATGCAGGATATTTAGTTTAACACTAGCGTGACATAGCTGTCGTATCCTTGGTGTAGATAAATGTTATACATCCTTATAAATGTATATGTGTGTGTGTGCGTGTGTGTGTGTGTGCACGTATGTATACGTATATATCGCTTTCCGTTGTAAAATTATTTCCAGACCAACTGCTAGCACTTACTGAAAGTTCGGCGCCACTTTACAGAAAACCACGTCATTACAATAAGTGGGCCCAAAGAGCGTGTTGCCTGTTTATGACTTTCATTCTTGGCACTGAGGCAATGGGTAATCTTGTTTCTTTCCTGTTTTTTTTTTCTTCCTTCCTTTTATGTCGATATTCTCACCCCTTCACTTCTCTTTCTTTCTTTTCTACGCCCCATTTCCTTCACACGTTGCAAAGAAAGAATAGTACACAGACAGAAATGTACATTTCTCAAAGCTTCTACACCGCACCAAAGAGAGCACATTCTTAATACAGATCGACAAACGCATTTATATCTTAGCAAGAAGAGCATATTCTCAGTGCAGATCGACAAACACATCTACACCTTAGATAGAAGAACATATTTTGAATACAAATCAACAAACATCTAATTATAGCGTATCTCGCTCCATGTATATGGAAGAAAACACAATTCTAAGAACGATAACTCACAGAAGTACTCAATCAATTTGCAACAACCATCAACACAATCATTTATAAGGCATATAAACGTATACTGTATATCCCTGTAATAAAGATTAATAAACATACTGCATATTCCTATAATAAAGATTAGCAGGTATAGTGCATACTCCTGTAATAAGGATTAACAGGTATACTGCATATTCGTGTAATAAAGATTAACAGACAAAAAGTATATTCCTGTAATAAAGATTAACAGACATACAGTATATTCCTGTAATACAGATTAACAGATTTCAGTATATTCCTGTAATAAAGATTAATAAGACATACTGCATATTCCTGTAATAAAGATTAACAGACATACTGCATATTCCTGTAATAAAGATTAATAAAGCATATTCCTATAATAAAGATTAACAGGTATAGTGCTTACTCCTGTAATAAAGATTAACAGCATACTGCATATTCGTGTAATAAAGATTAACAGACATACAGCATATTCCTGTAATAAAGATTAACAGACATACTGCATAATCCTGTAATAAAGATTAACAGGTATAGTGCATACTCCTGTAATAAAGATTAACAGACATAAGTATACATTATTACATCGCACATATTTATAAGCTATGAGAACATAAATGCACGAGTTAAAATGGTAATATACACAACTACACAACATGCATACATTATAACATACCAAAACGACAACACAAAATACTCACTTAAAGATTAGCATACATCACACATTTGCAAACTATGATAACGCAAAATGCACACTCATAAAGATTAGCATACTCAATTACTTAAAGTCCTACCAACTATTTACAAACTATGAGAACACAAAATTAACATCCTTAAAATGAAGATTGACAATCAAATCTATACAATACATGTATACCATACGTTGCCATAAGCGCATTTACCTACTGTTAGAACACATCTACATTGAGGTGTAAAAGCAATACACACGCAAAACTGGAACACAACTACACATACTGTAATATCAATATACACGCTCTAAGATCACATCAACTCATTGTGTAATATCAATATACACGCTCTAAGATCACATCAACTCATTGTGTAATATCAATATACACGCTCTAAGATCACATCAACTCATTGTGTAATATCAATGTACACGCTCTATGATCACATCAACTCATTGTGTAATATCAATATACGCGCTCTATGATCACAAACTCATAGTGTTATACCAATATACACGCTATTGGAACACAGCTATGCATAGTCTAACAAATAGCAGAAACTACACGCACAAAACATCGACATCTCGCTTCAGTACACGCACTGCTACGATCTAAGAAGTCCTCTATGCATACGTACTCTTCGGCTGAAACTAATACACGGACAAAACTAGACTGCAAGGAGTGTTTAATACCATATGACGTCACTCTAGAACATACGGACAAAACTAGACTGCAAGGAGGTATTAATATCATATGACGTCACTCTAAAACATACGGACAAAACTAGACTGCAAGGAGGTTTTAATACCATATGACCTCACTCTAGAACATACGGACAAAACTAGACTGCAAGGAGTGTTTAATAACATATGACGTCACTCTAAAACATACGGACAAAACTAGACTGCAAGGAGTGTTTAATACCATATGACGTCACTCTAAAACATACGGACAAAACTAGATTGCCAAGATGTATTTCATGCCGTACTGATGTAACTCTAAAAAACACACGGACAAAACTAGATTGCCAAGGTGTATTTCATGCCGTACTGATGTAAGTCTAAAAACATACGGACAAAACTAGATTGCCAAGGAGTATTTTATATCATATGACGTAACTCTAAAACTCTAAATTGCAAATGTGGACTTTATATCATATGACGTAACTCTGAGAAAACGGACAAAACTAGATTGCCAAGGTGGGTATTTTATATGACGTAACTCTAAAAACACACGGACAAAACTAGATTGCCAGGGCGTATTTCATGCCTCGAAACCAAAGATAGTGATAACAATCGGGATAAATAATTGAAAAGGCACTGCCTCTATCCTGGGATTAACTTACAATTTTCTCTTTCTAATCTTACATATTATATTTATTGTTCCACTTAACCAATGAAGAGCGTTTCAGTCGCGATTCGTGTGCGTGTTACATGCGTCAAAAGTGTAAAACGTAACAGACAAAGCCGTTTCAAAGCATCAAGACTATGGAAAGAGAAACAAATATGTGTATACGTACGGGGGGGGGGGGGGGGGTAGGGGCAGGGGATGGGGTTAGAAAAATGTGCTGCAAGCGCCTTGCTTGCTCAGTCGAACATCTGAGTTTCCAACAGTTCCTACTGTGAACAGTTAGAGCCGACAAGTAGCCAACCCCAGGGTAATTTGTTTATTTGTATTTGATCTTCGATTCCATTCCTAGACATAGCTTTCCATGCAGGCTGAATCAAAGACAACAAGCCCGTAAGATCTGAGGATGAGCTGCCTGAGCAGACCTCTTTTGTCCACTTTGGAAAATAAACAGACTAGAGCTGTTTTACTAGTATTCTCTCCCTTGCCAAAGGTTAAGACAGCAGGAATAAGGGCAGTGGAGGAAACCGCGAACCACCGTGCAATGCGGACTCTCTAGAATCAGAGGTGTGCCGCCCGCCAAAGTCCAGCGTCTGCTAGTGCTACAATTCTCCAGTAAAACTGGAGCAAGCCGTGCGTGTAATGAGGAGAGGGTGGGTGGTAGTGCTAATGCCCGAAAGGCAAGGTTAGCTCCTGAGATTCATCAAGCAACTATCATTTACCTGTGGTTGCCTGGATACGAAATACCTCCAGATTCCAGGCGATTTTATCTTCGCACGGGAGCAGAAAGTCTTGACACTGCTCGCATGGAAACACGCGTCAAGCATGACTAATTTCTGTTCTGTTTTGATTCAGTCATCTGTTATGACCACTGGAAAATAGAATACAATTGGCACATTTCTTCCGAAAATATTTTGCTTACTATAAGCAATGCTGTTTAGTCAGTAGACCATATATCGCTCTCAGTTCCTGCCTTAGCGCGTGCATGTGTGTATGTGTGTGTGTGTGTGTGTGTGTGTGTGTGTGTGTGTGTGTTTATGTGTATGTGTGAGACAGACAGACAGACAGACAGATGGAAGGGGAACGATTCTAGAAAGCATGTTTCACCTGTCCCACGCGCAAATCGCCTCCATCCCTCAATAAACACGCTTGTATTTGCCAGTTTGTGTTTATAAACACTGCATCTGGCTCAATCGCCTACTTGAAAAATACAAGTGCGAACGCAAAGTATGTGAACTTCCTGGGTTTGAGTAAGTTTATGTTAGTGTACATGTGTGTGTGGTGCCTGTGTGTGTGTGTGTGTGTGTTGGTGTATGAGTGCCATTTCGCTATGTTTCTCTTAGTAAGGTCCTTAGTGATACGTTTGTTTTAGAAACACAATGCACTGATGTAACTAGTGTAGTAAATGCACAGAACTGTTTACGAAAACTGTTCCTATTTTTAGTACCTTCCTGCTGTGCTGTGCAGCAAGAACATAGCGCATTGTTAGTATACCAAACCGACTGTTTCATCCGCGCGTATTCTGGTAGCTGCACTGGTAAATGACACCTAGCTGTCTGGTTACTTGCTTTTTTCCCCTGAAATTCTTAAAGCAGAATTTTCTGAGTTCCTCATCAGATGCCAAACAAGTCTGGTCAAGTGAGCTGCAACACTTTGAGAATTACTTCCCTCTAACGACAATTTTTTTTATGTTTAAAATGATGGCACTAATGCCTGTTTAAGTGCGCTGCACCATTCTAATTACTTCCCCTTGATGACAACACTTCTCGTTTCTAAAAGCGGAACAAAGAGTGTGAGCCTGAGATTCATGTTTAGCATGTGCAATCCGAAACAACAGAAACATTTCCACCTGCGAAATGGGGTTAAAAAAATGACAAACGTGACTAGAATCGACACCTGATGCATTCGTTAAATATATTTTTTATTTACTATTTTTTAAAAAAAGAAAGAAATACATCGTTCAGGTGTACTGTTTCATTTTCGCATGCAATTGTTTCTCTTGCTGGCTCTAGAACGAGTCAGGCGTAAAAAGGTGTCATGCCAAACCGTCCATCACTCGTAGACGTCTGAGAGAAGAATGGCAAAGGTAATTTTTAAGCTTTGGATAATCTGATGATAGAATTCTGTATTACCTCATACACCTCTTGCACAACCACAACGATCTGACTGGAAAGGTGTGTTGATATAATTGAGGGAAGTAGCTTTTGTCCAGCACAACTCGTGCCAGACCACGTGACATAATAAAATGTTTAAGTTATTTTGGGAGTGGCAAGACTGAGTAGACGTAGAAATTTTGCACTGTATGTTGAGAATGCCTGTACATGATGTATGTTGAGAATGCCTGTACATGATGTATGTTGAGAATGCCTGTACATGATGTATGTTGAGAATGCCTGTACATGATGTATGTTGAGAATGCCTGTACATGATGTATGTTGGGAATGCCTGTACATGATGTATGTTGAGAATGCCTGTACATGATGTATGTTGAGAATGCCTGTACATGATGTATGTTGAGAATGCCTGTACATGATGTATGTTGAGAATGCCTGTACATGATGTATGTTGAGAATGCCTGTACATGATGTATGTTGAGAACATTTATTTAAACTTAACGAAAGATTCGTTCATGAACTCTGCCCTTATCAGTAAATCGTGGCATTGGTAGTTGAAGATTCCAAGAATTATTGCTTTACATTTCTACTCTGGTCCGAAATGGGTATACATTCTAGTCCTGGCAAATCTGCTGGCTACAGTCTGGCACTGTGATCTTCATTTCTTAAGACAGAGGTCAAGGTTGTAAATTTAAAGACTACACACGCTTATCATACAACCTTTGATATTGATTGGACTGAAGGCCTCAGCGTGTAGCATACAGCTCGAGAAGTGATGCCCTTTGAACTAGTTATAGTGAAATTCGATTTTAGACGTGAGAGTCTTTGTAACTAGATTCAAGGTAGTTATTGACTATTACATTCTATTTAAAGCCTCGCCATCTACGCAACAACACAAAGTTGATTGCATAGAAATGCGATTCAAGGCCTTTGCCTAGGAAGTAAAACTAAAGACCTTAAAGCTCCTGAAAAGACCCTCGTGGTCTTGCAGCTTATGAGGCTAAAGAACTGACAAAATAGACACAAACAAATGACCCTGAGGTACAGTTCAAGATCTTGTAGTCACTGAATGAAACACGTGACTATTTCTCAAGTGAAAGGGCTCAAAGCCTAACTTGGATAAAGAATCCAGTTCCTGAAATTTGGCGCTTGGCAACTTTGATATTGCTGTGTCAGTCACTCGGCTCTTTGTCAGTATAACATTGCTGTGTCATTAACTCGGTCCTTTGTCAGTATAACATTGCTGTGTCATTCACTCGGTCCTTTGTCAGTATAACATTGCTGTGTCATTCGCTCGGTCCTTTGTCAGTATAACATTGCTGTGTCATTCACTCGGTCCTTTGTCAGTATAACATTGCTGTGTCATTCACTTGGCTCTTTGTCAGTATAATATTGCTGTGTCATTCACTCGGCCCTTTGTCAGTGGAACATTGCTATGTGAACGCTTAGTCTTTCATTTGGACGTTGCCGGCGTTCAAATCTTCAATAAACTGTTTACTGTTATATGTCGCATACTAAAGTGTTTACTGCTGTTTGTCACGTGTTAAACTGTTTACTGCCATTTGTCACATACTAAACAGTTTACTGCTATTTGTTACATGTTAAACTGATTTATATATTTGTACAGATTCATTACAGTACTACCATATTATACTCTCGAACATAGTGGCACTCTGTTACACTATCAAACACAAGAGCACACTGTTACACTATCAAACAAGAGCACACTGTTACACTAACAAATTCGAGGGCACACCGCTATACTACAATACTCCAGGGCACACTTCACCTCTACTGGAGACTATACTTATGATAATATTCTAATATCATTTGTTCCATTTGTACTATTTCTCAAAGTTTCTGCCACTAATATCTCCCAATGTGTTAACAAACGGCTGAACGCCCGTACTAATTCTGGAATATTCCTGTCTTTCGTAAACCGCAAACGAAACGCCAACGCTGAGACTGAAACCCAATCAACAGACTCTCAACAAGCGAAGCCAAGTAAGTCTTCGCCGTTATTGGCATCGACCTACCCAAGGAGGAAATGTGCACGTTAGAATCAGAGAACAAACGAATGAAAGCATTCCAGCCTATATACGACAAGTAAGCAGTTTTCTGGGATAACATCCAACCACCTCGTGCAGCAAAACTGATGAAATGTGAGGAGACAGGTTGCTGCTTGGCTGGCGCACCCCTAGCTCAGACTGACTTAACTCGAATAGGCAAGTTTTGTTTGGTTGGCGCACCATGTGTTTGTTTGACGCACCCCTAGCTCAGATACTTACTTAACTCGAACAGACACGTTCTGTTTGGTTGGCGTACCACTCTAGCTCAGATACTGACTTAACTCGAACAGACAAGTTATGTTTGGTTGACACCACTAGTTCAGGCAATGACATAGCTCGAACATATAAGTTCTGTTTGGTTGGCACCCTCCTAGATCAGACGCTGACTTATGCCCAGCATAAATTCTGTTTGGTTGGCATATCACCGGGATCAGACACTGATTTAACTCAAACTGATAAATTTGTTTGGCTGGTACGCCACTAGATCAGGCAGTGACAACTCGAACAGACAAGTTCTGCTTGGTTGGCCTATCACTAGATCAGGCAGTGACTTAACTCGAACAGACAGGTTCTGTTTGTTTGGCCTAACACTAGATCAGGCAGTGACTTGAACAGACAAGTTCTGTTTGTTTGGCCTAACACTAGATCAGGCAGTGACTTGAACAGACAAGTTCTGTTTGTTTGGCCTAACACTAGATCAGGCAGTGACTTGAACAGACAAGTTCTGTTTGTTTGGCCTAACACTAGATCAGTCAGTGACTTGAACAGACAAGTTCTGTTTGTTTGGCCTAACACTAGATCAGTCAGTGACTTGAACAGACAAGTTCTGTTTGTTTGGCCTAACACTAGATCAGTCAGTGACTTGAACAGACAAGTTCTGTTTGTTTGGCCTAACACTAGATCAGGCAGTGACTTGAACAGACAAGTTCTGTTTGTTTGGCCTAACACTAGATCAGTCAGTGACTTGAACAGACAAGTTCTGTTTGTTTGGCCTAACACTAGATCAGGCAGTGACTTGAACAGACAAGTTCTGTTAGGTTGTGCAATACATTGGTATAAGAGTGGCAATATATCATAAAATCAAATCCCTCTCATTTACGAGGTTAGAGGATAAAGATTTGAGTATCATTAGTCAACGCAATTATTATTGTTATCGATGGTTGTAGTATAATATTATTATCGATAGTAGTGGTATAATTTTTATTACGTATAGTAGGAGTATAATATTATTAACAATAGTAGTGGTAAAATATTAATATCGGTAGTAGTGGTGTAATATTATTACTTATTTTAGTAGTAAAATATTATTATCTATAGTAGTAGTATAATATTGTTATGAATAGTAGAAGTAATATGATAATCACGTTGACTGTGACGAGGAACATGTCTATGACGATGACAGTACAGGTGGTACTGACGATGAAAGTTGTGTATTTGGTTCTCAATGAAACGGACATCCTAATGCTTTATTATCACTACTACGACTACTGCTTATACCACAACTATTATTAATACTAGTCACCCTTGTTGATGATACCCTTCCTAGTAATTCCCTTAGGCTGGTACCATCTGTAGCAAACCTCGTGCTGTACGGGACCGTTCGTTATTTTTACAACGTAAGACAAAATGACCGAGAGAAGGAAGAAAACAAACTTCCTAAATAATTGTTTGGAAAACAATATGTTTTGTGACTATATGCAATATGCGAATCATCTGTAGCATTTCTTTTTTCCCACAGAATGTTGTTTGGCTTTCATCATGACGTTCAGCGCCAAAAAAACCCCACAAAAAATGAATTCTCTGTTACCACTGCGTCTGTCAACAGAGCTACATCAAAACCATATTTTTATGAAAGGAGGGGATGAAAGTGGTTCGTGTGTGTATGTACGTGTGTGCGTGCTTGCGCATAAAGCGAGGGAACTACTCTTAAACAAAAGTAATGATATATAAACAGAACCTTGAATGTGCAACACGTGATAATCTCCCTTTTGTGTCGTGATCCCCACACCCTTTAGCACGTACCATCAGTTCCTCGGGGAAGAATATTGAAAAGATTGTTATGTGGATTGACCGATCACTGCTGAGGTAGACAAAAATTAAGTGCCAATATCACTTTTCTTTTATTTTTGTCTTTCGTGGTTTTCGGGTGGAGAGAGGAGTTCCCTTCCACCCTGCAAGACTAATTAGCTGTTGAGTCGCACAAAGCGCCACCACAGTCACGACATGATGCCATATATTATTTATAGACAATTGATTATTTTTTTTTCTTTGTAATGCGACTAATATTGTATCACGGAAAGTAATGGGTTTTGAAAAAATATTTCGGTACAACCAGTGATATAGTAATACAAAGAAATCCCCCAGTACCGATGTCTGGATCGCAGGAACAGCTCATTCCAGTTACCGCTAAAGGAGGTCAGGGGTCAAGCTAATAATAATAAAATTAAGGTTATAGAACACTTATAATTAGAGGCCAAGGCAATACATTTATATTTCCCTTTTTTTTTTTTTTTGCGGGATGGGGGTGGGGGTAACTTCTGGCGCCATGCAATGCATTTGTATTTCTGCTAATGGGAAGACAACTCTTGACCCCGTGTATAAGTATTTTCATATTTCTACTTATGGGAAGATAAGAGCCTGTGGGATACATTTATATTTCTGCGGAATGGGAAGATAACTCCTGATCCCTTTCGGTGCATTCTTAATGGTGATTATAGGAGTTCAATGCCCATCTGTCTAAAATCACATACACTAAATGAAAATGTTTGTAAATCGTTGAACAGATAGTAAAAACGCAAAAGTTCTATGAAATTGCTCCTAGACGAAAATAAACATACGCTCAGATCCGCGCACAAAACGTCCCTTTGATCAGCTAATAGTTTTGCCTTTAGTAAATCATTATTATCTCTACAATGGTTTCTTACGCGTTGTGAAAATAAAAAGTCAGCAATTATTCATAAACATTTTCTCTTGCAATTCGGCAAATTCATCTGTCCTTCCATTTATTCTATAAGTATTGCCTTCAGTCTCCTCGATCGCAGAATTCCCCTGATGGTGTTGGCGCAACAATGCCGGCAGCTGAGCACGAACCATTTACTTCAAGGTCATCAAACAAGTACAAAACAAAAACATAAGAATTCCATCACTGATCAACAAAATCAATTCTGTGAGACATTTCGCGCACCATATAAAACATATATAATGATTAGTTACTTTTATCTTGCACGGTTAAGTGGTGTTTTATATATAAAATTAGATTTGTTACTCTTGTGCAAATAAATGAAACATATAAACAATGACGATTATTCAGACATTGGCGAAAGAACCAGACAAATTGAGACAATTCAGATCACAGACAAGAACAAGCAATGGTAAGGGAGACAAGTGCAAAAATCTGCAAGGGAGACAAGTCAGAAAAAATCCTACAAAACGAGGAGTTCTTGGAAATAACAAGACACGTCAGGATACATTAAAGAAATTTCTATGAAAAATAAATGAAAGTAAAAGTACAATATGCTCAAAAAGCTGTAAAAACTAAATCAATCAAACAAATACAAGTTAAAGGACAAAGAGAAACTAAATAAGTAAACTGTGTGATGTAAAAATCGAATATCTAACTACGGAAAACAACCACAAAAAGGGGAGAGAATTCAGATTCAGTAAGATAAATGTGATAACCTTAATGCGTTTGAATAAATAGATCTAAGGAGATATTACTGAATAGATATGTCAAATGAGATTCAACAACACACTGAGTTTGGATACAGAAGACAATCACCATGTGAAAAAAAGTTGAACAGAGGGAAAACAAAATAATTAAATACGCAAAGAGGAAGGAGCTAAAAACAGAAAAGAACATGAAATATGATAAGGGAAAGGAACTGAAAACAGTGAGAAAAGAACATGAAATATGATAAGGGTAAGGAACTGAAAACAGTGAGAAAAGAACATGAAATATGATAAGGGGAAGGAGCTGAAAATAGACAAAGACAGGCCCGTACTGAAAGACAGACAGGGATGAAGAAAATGAGAAAAGGAAAAAAAAAAAGACAGACACTGAGAAAGCTTTTGTTATAATTTGTTACATGTATGTGTAATCTGAATCGCCTTATATGTATATTTTAGCAATGAATATTAATATTAATTTCCGTAATTTTTTCTTGACAGTCAGCGCGCACACATACACATACCATCTCGCTAAAATTTAAAGGGGAGAAGCACGAGAGAGAGAGAGAGAGAGAGAGAGAGAGAGAGAGAGAAAGAGAGAGGGAGAGAGAGAGGGAGAGAGAGAGAGGGAGGGAGAGAGAGAGGGGGAGAGAGAGAGAGGGAGGGAGGGAAAGTAGATAAAGAAAAGTGCAGCAACAACAGGAAAATAGGAACTTGAACGCGAAAAAAACGTCCTAACGACACTCACCTGAAAAAACAGACCGGTGATGGCCCGTTGTAGGGGAACGCGGAACGGTAATGGCTCCAAAGGGAGGCGAAGGGGTGGAAACATTATGGGAGTGCTTTTAGACACAGTCGGAACAATTTCTTTCTCAGAAGCGCCAGCTTCCAGTGAAAATACGTCACAGATTTGTCGTTCTTAAAGTCGACGATACGCTCGATAGTCCTGTATTTTATGTGTGTGCCTGTGTGTGTGTGTGTGTGTGTGTGTGTGTGTGTGTGTTGTTGGTTTGTTTTATTTGTGTGTGTGTATTGTTGGTTTGTTTTATTTGTGTGTGTGTATTGTTGGTTTGTTTTATTTGTGTGTGTGTATTGTTGGTTTGTTTTTGTATTGTTTGTTGTTTTTTTCTTTTTGGTTTGCCGACTTTAAAGTCCGGACGACGAGGAATATAGGTTTTTGTTTTTGTTTTTTGTCTGCCTCATGCTGGATGAATATTGGGAGAATTGGGGGGAATTCTGTTTTTTTTCTTTTTTGTTTTTTTTGGGGGGAGGTGTGAGGGTATTTGTTTCATCAAAGACATTTACTGCAATGAAATGCAATGTTTGTATTACAGACTATTTCTGTGTGTGTGTGGTCGGTTTTTATTTATCGATATAATTTTTGCTATTGGACAGTACTATATAAAACTATTTTTAAATGTTAAAATGTTGAAAGGATGTATTTTACATAATTTGTGTATACCTATTATTTTCTACAGTTGTCGAACTTTTATTTTTACACAAATAATATTGGTCTCTATTATTTCTTTGAGCAAAGTAATAAAGGCGTCCAGTATAATTGATTGTACATACAAAACTGACGTTTCTCAACTTATTAAACTGATGACAACACCATCCTGATGATGAACAACGTTGGTAATGATGACAATGGCAAGAATGATGGTAGTGGTTGTAAAAATAAAAAAAAATGGGAGACGACAACGATAATGACGCTTGTTCGAATAAGAAATTGAATGCTTGGAGAAAATGGAAAACGGCCGCTTTCCTGCAGTCCATTCTGGCATCCATTTCTTTCCCACCCGCCGAACTTATGTGAAATGATTCGAGTCAGAGGCCCAGATGCTGTCATAATATACTGCTTCTATTAATGCAGGATGCTTTTAAGGAACAATTCGAGCCGCTAAGTCTGTTGGTATGCCAAACTTGTCTATGATCGAAGGAACGAAACATTCTACCTATTTGGGAAACCTAAGGCAACTTGTCAGTATCTTTCTGAATGAATGTGAACTTGTTTACATTTTCCCACCCCCCTACCAGTGGTTCTTGTATCAACTTATATTATTTTAGCAAACTCCGAAAGCCCTGTTTTTTTTTCTGAAATGCCAAATTTTTCTTTGATAACCCCATGACGTTTCTCGGTGGCTGAGAACTTGGGGCTGAGAGCTGTCGCAGACATATCAGGAATTGTTTCAGATTTCAAAGCATTTCAAATCTCTATACCTTTTCCACCCGCGCTCTGAAAGAATCTTTCAACAAGCTGAAGAAAGAAAAAATGCGAAAGGGAAAGAAAAAGGGAATTCCGATTTTAAACACCAGATACTAGTCAACTTTCTCCTGATAAGCATACATCGCGATTGGTTTCTAAATATAGAGAGCCCACAGAGCCTACAGTAACCCCAGAATACTTCAAAGACGGGCTCACACGTGTATACTGAAGTATCATGTGACTTCTGGCCACTCGACATAGTAATGACTGACTAAGAATTTGGTATAATCCAAGAAACCCTGCAACTACTACTGAATGGAATTATTTTATCATAAGTGTTTGAGTGTCCACGTGTATGTGCGTGCGTGCGTGCGTGCGTGCGTGTGTGTGTGTGTGTGTGACACGGAAGCAAGGAACATAATGAAATCTGCGTTTCCGAAAGTAAGGGAAGAATATTTATAAAATGCACGGTATATCCACTCTTGTTTCCAGTAAGAATAATTTCAAGACCAGTCGAGTGAAGTGAAAGAAATAAAAGTGTATTCCGATAGTCTTTCAGTGTACATGACAGACTTCAAGTTATAATAATGTACATGACAGACTTCAAGTTATAATAATGTACATGACAGACTTCAAATTACAATAATGTACATGACAGACTTCAAGTTATAATAATGTACATGACAGACTTCAAGTTATAATAATGTACATGACAGATTTCAAGTTATAACGTAATGAATCGCACATTAATAATGTACATGACAGATTTCAAGTTATAACGTAATGAATCGTACATTAATAAGAGTACCAAATCTACACCCATTATAAATGCTAAATATATTTCCCAAACTGATGCACTCTGTCAAATACGAAAGCGCACATTTGTATACACCTATTCACACACGTCTCTATTCAAAACACTTCAAAGTACACTCATCCGGCATTTCCGGTCTATTTTATTCACGTGTCCATCCAAACAAAACATTTCAAAATACATTCATCTGACATTTTCTGGTCCACTTTGTTCACAAATGTGTCCATACAGAACACTTAAAAGTACACTCACCTAACATTTTCTGGTCGAGTCCATTTTAAAACACTTTAACACACACTCACCTGGCATTCTCTGGTCCGACTTGAGCCTGATCATAAGACGAGCTTGCAGTGATGGCCTCGTCAGGAATGGCACCTGACCGCATGCCAAGAGCTTGTTTGCAATCGTCTGTAACACAGGAGACGAGAACAAAGGTGTAGGATTTCGAATGGGTCAGGCAAACATTTTGTAATTAGTCCATAAATGCAAATAGATCTTCATACATGTAGATGTATTGCAAAGTACTAATCATTCAGAGACGAAGGGCCTCAGTGTTCCAGCAAAAGTTAATTATATAATTATACGGAATACAAACTACATAGTTCTTTTTAATAATATCAATGTTAACAAGTAAGCATTAAATTAAGTTCATTTTTTTGTGTACATAGTTCTTATTAATAATACCAATGTTAACAAGTAAGCATTAAATTAAGTTCATTTTTGTCTACATAGTTCTTATTAATAATACCAATGTTAACAAGTAAGCATTAAATTAAGTTCATTTTTGTCTACATAGTTCTTATTAATAATACCAATGTTAACAAGTAAGCATTAAATTAAGTTCATTTTTGTGTACGAGCACATGACCGTGTTTGTGTGCGTCTTGTTCAGTATCTATCTGTCTATCTATCTATCTGTCTATCTATCTGTCTATCTCTCTATCTATCTATCTATCTGTATCTATCTATCTATCTATCCATCCATCCATCCGTCCGCCTGCCTGTCTGTCTGTCCATCCGTCCAGTCATCCCTCTCTTAATATAAATTTTCTAGGCTTATAAAACGCACAGTATGTAAATGCCAAATGCAGATCCGCTTATCTCACAGAACACTCAAAATATGACTAATAAATATTTTACATTTATCTTAACGTAATGTACGTCAAAGGCAGCAAATTCCTATTTGAATAATCTGAGCTCAAACACGACAATTTCCAATCTTCACGATTGCTGAAACATATTTCTTTCGCACACATCTCTGCTGCGTGAACGCGACCCCAAATATATGCCTTTAATGTTCCTGAAAGCCTGATAATACCGTACAGCGTTTCGTACTCCTCCTGGTAACCCCCCGCCATTTTGTGACGGGTCAGGCGAAAGGGTCACTGACTATCAGACTTCCAGGACAGAGAGTGACGCGCCTAACTAACCTCACGTGAAGAGGAAGGTTACATCACTGGGTTAAGATCAGAACTCGACTTCACTTGAGATAAGAACAGCCTCACAGACTGTTTTTAAGCGAAGAAAAGAAAAAACTTTTATATATATATTTTTTCTTTTACTCACTGCAGATACGGGTGAACTCAGGCAAATCTCTGATTATCTACTGAGGAAAGCGAAGAGAAAAGCAGGTGATAAAATAGAAGTGCCAAAGACAAAAATAAACGAAATACACCAATATATGCAGACAAAATATCCCAAATAAAAGATCCAAAGAGTAACACACACACACACACACACACACACACACACACACACACAAGCAACAAAAAAAAAACTCCCACCATATCTCGACAATCTTTCTACTGAAGTCATTTTCAGGAATGTGGTAATGAAAGCCCATCTAATCGTAACTAAAATAGACTTTGCTGGTCGGATTTATCTCCCTTTTCCAATACTCGCTAAATTTCCTTAATTCAGTGTGTAAACATTTTTTGATTGTCTGCAGGCAATCTCGTTAATCTTTAGTGATAGATGTGGGAATCGAACCTCATCCACGAACTAGCAAGCTCCCAGTGAGTGAATAAATAATGCGAAAAACGAAACTATGTTTTGGCAAGCATGTCTCGAAGCTTCCCCACGGTACACAGAATACGAATCATTAAAAGTCATTTGTAAGTATTCAAATTAAATGTAATGATCTGAATGGCTTTCCTAGTTTCATTTCTGAAATTAAGACTTGTCTTACGAGAAAGTAAAGATGATTTCTACATAGCTCTAGTCTATTGTTTTTAACGACAAAAAAACGTTACTTGCGCGGACAACAATGGTCATGTGCTCTTGAAATCGCTCCATTGGTTTTATCACAATCATGAAACGCGTGTTTTATCACAATCATGAAACGCGTGTTTTATCACAATCATGAAACGCGTGTTGTATCACAATCATGAAATGAATATTATACCACAATCATGAAATGCGTGTTGTTCAAATAAATTAGTCTTGAAGTAAAATTTAAAAGTCGTACAATGAAATGAATGTTGTACAAACATAAATCAGTCTTCAAATAAAATTCAGATGTCATACTATGAAATGCTGGTCTTTGAAAAATATTAAGAAAGTTTTAAAATACTTAATATAGATGTGCATTAGCTAATTAGCAAGACATTATCAATGTGTCAGAGTTATTATAAGTGATTAACAGTTGTTGCAGACATTATCAATGCGTCGGAGTTACTGTAAATGATTGACAGTTGTTGCAGACATTATCAATGTGTCGGAGTTACTGTAAATAATTGACAGTTGTTGCAGACATTATCAATGTGTCGCAGTATCATGCTTTCCGAGTAAGTGCACCAATTCGACTGGCATGAATTTAAGAGATTTAGATCTTTTCCCATGCTCTCTTGAACACAATTCTCTTTCATTTGACAATCTACACACCAATCAATAATTCACCTATCTAGCTAGCTAGCAAGTTAGCTATATATAGATCCCGTATTTATTATGCATATATTTAGCAGTATGCCTGTCTATTTCATTATTTAGTTATCCATCTACCTATTTATGTATCCTAAAAACTGCCTTTATATGTAAAAGGCCTTCAAGTGACCTATCATAATATACATGCCATGCTGCACAACATCTTTTAGCAGGTTCCAATATGCCCCTTACTTATGTACACTCTGACATAACATAAATCATGTTCAATTAGCAGTCGTACGGTTGTTCTGTTATTGTAGTGACCTTGTTTTTGCTTTGTATTAGGAACTAATTTTAAATATCCAGATCCATGGATATGAAGATGATAGATTGGTAACAAGTTGGTCAAACTCTCTCTCTCTCTCTCTCTCTCTCTCTCTCTCTCTCTCTCTCTCTCTCTCTCTCTCTCTCTCTCTCTCTCCCACACACTACTGTCTGCCATTGTTTATTTTAACCAAAACTCTAAGTTAACATCTCAACAAAGGTGCGTTAAAGTGCGCGCCAACTTTTATAATAAACCGATGACCTAAATCGTGCGTTATTAGACGCAGTTCACCTGCTGCTTAGCAGCGTTTTATAGTGTGTGCTGCTTGAAGGTGAGAAAAGATAACAACAGGATGACTGTTTTCATTATAAGGAGTTATTGTTTATCGGGAACGTGAAGGTGAGAAAAGATAACAACAGGATGACTGTTTTCATTATAAGGAGTTATTGTTTATCGGGAACGTGAAGGTCACGGTCGATGATCATCAATAGCTTAAAGTGCTATCCGCCAAAGAGTCAGGCATATTTCATGAAAGAACACAAAGAATATACTTCGAGCACAAAACAAGGCATGACAGATAGAGATGACAGAAAAAGGCTTCACAGATAGAGATGACAGAACAAGACATAACAGATAGAGATGACAGAAAAAGGCTTCACAGATAAAGATGACAGAGCAAGGCATGACAGATAGAGATGACAGAACAAGGCATGACAGATAAAGTTTACAGAAAAAAGAAAATGGGTGTTCTTAGAACACAGATCAACAGACAGTAGTCACTTTTAGAACACAGAACAAAACACTCTGGACACAGAATTCAAAACATGAGATAATAGTCATACGTAGAAAACTGAGCAAGAAATAGTTGTCACAGTTAGATCATAGAACAAGAAACAATGGAACAATACAATAAACAATACATGTTCATTCTTAAAACGCCCATGCTTACAACGCTAAACAAGATATCTGACACACTGTTCAAGAGATAACGTTTATAGCAAGAAACAAAAGAGAAGATTTACATTTAGCACACTGTGGAAACTAGAACATAAAATGCACACTGTGAAAACTAGAACATAAAATGCACACTGTGGAAATTAGAACACACAATGCACACTGTGGAAATTAGAACACACAATGCACACTGTGGGAATTAGAACATAAAATGCACACTGTGGAAACTAGAACATAAAATGCACACTGTGGAAACTAGAACATAAAATGCACACTGTGAAAACTAGAACATAAAATACACACCGTGGAAACTAGAACAATGCAGAAGAGATAGGCATGCTCAGCGTCAATGCTTACCATTACAACACGCGACAAAAACAAGCTCTTTAATTAACAATACACCAGAGCAATAGATTACGTCACGCAGAAGTCTTGGGTGCTTGTGCGCATTTTTAGATTTTAAGAGTATTGGCTCAGCCCGCTCTTCAAGGACAGCAACTAAATTACAAGCGAACCGGAAAAATCCGCAATAAAATAATGCAGAGAAGACAGACGAGCCGGTAAAAGCAAAATTGGAAGAGAAAGAAGGGGGGGGGGGGACAAGAGTGTTGAAATACAGAGGGGGGTGGAAAGAGTCAAGTCGGGGTGAATCTGTTATGGCAATGAATTGTGAATACCATAACTATTCTGACATAACTCAGAATTACGTCAGCACATTTCTGACTTTGGGCTTGAGGGCATCGCTACTGACTTCCCACAAGGCTTTGTTCCTGGCTGCGATGTGAGTTCCGATTGTCGCCAGGATAACGTTGGCGAGGACTGAATTTATGAGCTCGAAGACATAAAGATAACAGACAATTTTGTGCACTTAGAGACATCATTGATGCGCAATGCCTGCACTCTGATGGAGAGGGGGTGGTGGTGTATGTGTGTGTGGGGGGGGAAAGAGAGAGACACAAACAGTGTGAGTGCTCTATCTTATTTGTCATCGTCATTTTTCTCTCGTTTCAATTTTTTTTTTTATAGAACCCTTTGTCTGAGGATTTTGCTTCACCCTTTGTATGCTGTGGGCATTGAGTGTCGAAGAAAATAGGCAGAGCCGTGAGGTGCATGTCGTGCTGTTGTTGCGAGGGTGATGATGGTGGTGGTGAAGGCTAGGGTGAGTTTGTCGAAAGTGAAACAGTACGCCCCATCGTGATTTACCTCTCTCTAACGATTGCATGCGCAGGGATAGTGTTGAAAATCGGGATGAGTGCCACAACACCTACACCCACCCTTCCCTCTAAGAAATATGGATTGCACTTATCAAGCACATTTACAATTGTTCCAGGCAACTGTTGTGACGTCAAGCGATCTGCCTGGGTCTGGAAGTCTATCTTGCAGTACGAGACATGTCACAAGAGCAATTCTTTAAAGGGGGAACATAATGCGTTTTTGAGGTCACGATCAGCCTGGGAATGGAAGTCTGTCTTACAATGTAAAATACGTCACAGGAGCAGTTCCTTAAAGGGGACATAATCCGTGTGACCGGATATTTTTTTAAAATGCAGAATATACATTATTTTTTGATTTCAACTATTGCGAATGATTACGACGCCTATTTCTTCATTGGACGGGCCGTGCTTAATATTTAGTGAGGGATGAGGGTAATGAAGAGAGGGGTGTGGGTGGATGAGACGGATGTCGAAGAGAAAAATATATATGACACTGACAGGACCGACTTATGTGAACAAAAATGAAATGACGCGGAGTGATCAACTCTCCAAAGTTTTTAGTGACTTTTTAAACCACGGACTTGTGAATTTGACGTCGTATTCTGAAACGATCCTAATCCTAATAAACTATTTATTATATTTGGAGATTTCAACACTGCGGGAGCAGTGAAGCTCCACAACTCTCTCTCTCTCTCTCTCTCTCTCTCTCTCTCTCAAATATCTGCACACGAAGCCCTATTCCAATTATGAAAATTGTGTTGTGCTGTTGTCTCCCTTACATACAGCCTTCCACTGCAAACAAAACATCCCAGCAGGGGCTCTAGGAAAAACAACAAAACTATGATGTGGGAGCAGGGCTTCTTTGCAAATTCCCATTTGGTGGGGAGATTGTTTTTTAGACGAATACCTCTGAAGAAAAAACAGAAATAAAACACCTTAGCATTCCAATCCGTAGACGCGTGTATGGCGTTACGCTTAGGGTACACTGTGACCTGAACAGCCGCGCGCGGACATTGCTAAACTCAATTATGTTTGTTCTACTTTATTTTTTTAAATAGCGCAGCAAATGGAACCCATGTTAGTGTGCGCACCAATGCGTATAATTAGTGTCATTTGACTGTTTCTACCGTTCGACAATTTATTTACTTCATTTTAGCAATGCAACTGAGCATCTGCTAACAGTTATGTCAACACAAACACACACACACACACACACACACACACGCACGCACGCACGCACGCACGCACGCACGCACGCACGCACGCACGCACGCACGCGCGCGCGCGCGCGCATCCTCAAGATGGTATCACATTTTCAGGAGGTGACATCAAAATCCAACTAGAAGCGCGCCGATACAATTGCTAGTAACATGTATTCTGCCAATTGTTCTCCAACACTTAATTAAATGTAGCAAATTTAATCAGTTTCATCTTAAAAAATATTTATTGCTTTTTCTTCTCATTTTGTGTGTCACATGTCACTAAATTGTCGGCGTGTCTATCCAGTGCCAGAAAAAAAATAACGATGTTTGGGTGGGGTGGGATGTGGAAAAACACAATGTTCCCAATAAGTCTGATGCCAACGGTCGCTTTAATCTTGATTTATTTGTCATGGAAATAAATGAATAAATACCTAAGTCAGTATGTTACGTGAGCCAAGTAGCAGGTCTGTCGGAAGCGGTCAGCCTTTCTTAATCATTTTGCCCTGAAGAAAACCTTGAAATAATTTTCAGTTCTCCGGGAACCCCTCAGTGAACCCCTGCATTAAAATTGTTATATCTACGGTGCTTATTTTTTCCAATGATCTTTCAGGGAACCCCTAGCGATCGCTCGCTGAACCCCGGTTAAGAAACCCTTTTACAGAGACTTTAATAACTTGACTCAACTTTCATTGAGACGACGTGAAAACGGTATTCGTTCACTTCATAATTTACAAACTGAAAATATTTGTCCACTTGCGAACTAAACACAAACAAATAAAGAAACGAAACACATTGTTTTATATTTTTAAGTAAAACAGAATGTGTGTACGTAACATGCGAACTAAACACAAACAGTTAAAGAAACAAAACACATTATTTTATATTTTTAAGTAAAACAGAATGTGTGTACGTAACGTCTAATGAAAGTCATTGGCCAACCGGGAATGTTGTACAAGCGATGGGCAGTTTGAACGCTTTGTTAAGTCACGAGCGATATGTACCGTTCATACCCCAATAACCGTACCAGTCCTTTCCAGGCACAATGGCGACGACCAAACGCGTTCAGACAACACTCAAGGTGGGAGTGTACTCTCGGATAACTTCAGAGCACTTTCTGACTTCTTCAATGAAGCTAAGTGCCTTCTGAGTATCATGCACAATGCCCCTCTACTTCCGGTTTACTGAGTAACGTAGTGAATGTGTCTGAGATACATATATTCTAGATTGCTCATGGGATAATCGTTCTGCTACTCTTCGACATTCGTCATCAGTCGTAAGACTGACGGCCACATTGGTATGTATACTTCTTTTCAGCGCCAAGCCTTACACGAAGTGACGTTCACATACTTCCTATAAGTCCTCTTTGGGATTAGCATTCAAGTGACGGCAAACAGGGTTTTTATGTTGCTTCCCTCATCACGCAGAGCAGTTGAAGTGACGTCCTAATATTTCTTATTCTGCTTCACTGACTGTGAAGTTTGTCTGACGTCCTAACAATTCTTATTCTGTTTCATTCACTGTGACCGTTGTCTGATGAATAGTAATTTTTATTCTACTTCACTGACCGTGACATTCGTCTTATGTCCAACTAGTTGTGCATATGTCTGCTGTTCTTGCTATATGCACACACAGGGTGCGCTAAGAAATGCACATTCGTGTTAATTTTTAAAAAAAATATAAAAGGAAGGAAAGAGAACAAAACCAACGACGACAGTAATTAAATCGTTCAGACCAAACTTCAGAAGTAGTTATCCATCCCCACTAACCCCACCCCCAACAACAGCTAGATCATAACGACCATAGCCAAAATCTTACTAAGTACATTGCACACCTGACATTTTACTAAACGTACCCCGAAGAGTCCGCCACCCACCCACCACCCTACCTTTAACCAACATTTCTTTCACCCGACATCCAGCCCACTGTTTCTGCTCACGTTAAGTCTAAACAAAGGTTCAACTTTCTCGCGGCAGGTGAACTGTCGACAAGAGAAAGCATGCAGGTTTGGTAGAAGATGTACTTATAGTAAACATATCAACACAGTATCCCAATGTACTTATAGTAAACATATCAACACAGTATCCCAATGTACTTATAGTAAACATATCAACACAGTATCCCAATGTACTTATAGTAAACATATCAACACAGTATCCCAATGTACTTATAGTAAACATATCAACACAGTATCCCAATGTACTTATAGTAAACATATCAACACAGTATCCCAATGTACTTATAGTAAACATATCAACACAGTATCCCAATGTACTTATAGTAAACATATCAACACAGTATCCCAATGTACTTATAGTAAACATATCAACACAGTATCCAATGAGAAGTAAAGTTTGCCCGGCGTGCTCCGACGACACTGAACGCTCTAAGGTGTCAACACTCGTCATGCTCTTGTTTCCAAGAGAACAGCAAAACTTTGAGTAACTGAACAGAATTGAATATTAGCATGAGTGCAGCTGGTTTAAGAACAGATTAAATGCAAACAAACTAACACTGTGTATGTCTTTGTGTTTCAATGCCTTTCCATAGCGGAAATATAGGCACATTATGTGCACACTTTGGGTAAAAGCTGGAGGAAATAGCACTTCCGGTCACTAATGCCTAAGAAGAAAAGATAACTGTTGTTTATATGCACATGTGACAAAAAGAAGAAATGCTACGCCGAGAAACAGGCGTTCTTATTGTAACACAATATGTGAGGCATTTTGCAGGTAGTTTGATAACCTCTTCATGTTCCTGAGCAAGGAAACAAAAATATTTTAAAAGACAATCAAGAGTTCCCGATTGATGTAGACAACAGATTAAAACAAGAGTTGCATACTGACAAACCGTGCAATTCCAGATTTAAAGTCACTGTCCCTCCTTCCTTCCTCCTTTCCTCCTCTTTTTAAGTAAACATTGGTCGAAAGTCATTCGGAAAGTTTCGAACATTTTAACGTTGGTTATCTTCAAAAGTCAACTCATTACACATAAGTCATTAGTCGTGGGACAGGAGTCTTTAGCCATTAGACATGAGTCAACAGTCATTAATTATGAGTCATTAGTCATTAGTTATCAGTCGTTAGTCGTGAGTCAATAGTCTTAGTCGTGAGTCAGTGGACACGAGACATTAGTTGTGAATCATATCTCGCGAGTCATGATGCATTCATTAGTCTGAGTCGTGAGTCATTTAGTCATGAGTCATTAGTTTTTGAGTCATCAGTTATTAAAAACTATGCTGCCATTATCATGTGCGCCACAGAGTGCTGCATAATCTGTGGGTAACTACAATTGTTTTCCATGTCATCTCAATTTCCTTACAGTTGCACATTCTCCTCATCTGTCATGCAGGTGCTATTTTTTCTCTTTCAGCTTAAGAACCATAAACTACAGACTTTATATCTGCTATTATTGACAGAGCGGAGTGTGTGTCTACAAGCGTAGTTGCGTGGAAAGATGTGAAGGATGGGAGGGGGTGGGGAGACGAGCAGCAAACGTCTTTTTGAGGTTAACTTGAAGAGGGGAGTATGTGCACATGCTTTGAAGGACGGAAGACAAAGAATATATTACTAAAGGAAAAGGTAAGTTGATAGCGAACTACACAGGTCGTTAAATGTAAAGTAAGATAACTCTTAAGAATTTGTGCAGAGCATAATTGTTTCAAGTGCCCATGCTCTACGTATGTAAACTAATTTTCAAGTGCCCGAGGTCTACCTGTGTAAACTAACTGTTCAAGTGCCCGAGGTCTACGTATGTAAACTAATGAGGGTGATTGGGCGATGAATATGCCGTGAATGAAAATGAATAGGCCATGAATGAAGTGTGAAAAGATTATGAATAAAAGGTGAATACGCCATGAATGAAAACGAAGAGGCCATGAATGAAAGGTGAATAGGCCATAAAAGAAAATGAATAGGCCATGAACTAGGCGTAATAAGCCATGAATGAAAGGTGAAGAGGCCATGAATGAAAATGAGCAGGCCATGAAAGAAAATGAATAGACCATGAATGAAAATGAAGAGGCCATGAAAGAAAATGAAGAGGCCATGAAAAAAATGAATGGGCCATGAACTAGGCGTAATAAGCCATGAATGAGAGATAATGGACCATGAAAGGCGTAATAAGCCATGAATACGAGGTAAGTTCTATAGGTCAAAGAGATATGGCTGATTCAAGATGAGCGCATATTTTTAAGAGGAGAGTAGATAAGCGTGAATCGAAGTCGTGAACTGCATTCTGCAGTGGACAAGAAAGGTAGAGAGAGTTGCAATTTCTAAAATGGTATAACTTTTAAAACCAAAAATAAAAGTGAAATTAAGTGCATCCAAACATGTTTAACGTTGCGTCAGCGCACACAGTTCGCCAAACTTTTATAATTCTCTCCCTTTGCGCGTGACCATGAACTTGACGCAAGCCAGGTGCATCTCCCAAATTATGTCGCTTAAGCATTATTAACCATTGTCAAAAAGTCATACGTTTCAAATGTCTTATAACTTTCTTACAAGAGAAATAAATATGTCACAAACTTTCCTAGTCCAAGCATCAGCACTAAAACTACGCCATCTACTCCATCAAAAATCTCCAACACATAGACATCGAGTATCGGAGAAATTAAAACTGCATTCTTGAGGATAATGCTAAGAAGAAAGAAAGAAAGAAAGAAAGAAATCGCGCGGAGAAGGGCGACCATTCGTTTTTTACCTCTCTGCCACGGTTGACTGACAGCTGTGTACGATCTTCCAGTTAATCTCGTTTCACTTCAGTCGTGCATTAGAGAACTTTCCATTTAAACATTTTCTGTCAAATCTAGAATTCGATAAGGTTATTGCGCTGAAACATGCTTAATTCTTTATCTGGTGTCTGTTGTAATGACATTGTTTGTAGTCCACTGCAAAGACAGTGTTTGTAATCCACTGTAAAGACATTGTTTGTAGTCCACTGCAAAGACAGTGTTTGCAATCCCCTGTAAAGACAGTGTTTGTAATCCACTGTAAAGACAGTGTTTGTAATCCACTGTAAAAACAGTGTTTGTAGTCCACTAACAGTGTTTGTATTATTAATCTACAAACATTTGTTAAACTAATTCGCTATCGAGCCAGTCATACAAGTTTATAATGCGAAACAAAACGTGACCTAATAAACCCTGTGAACAGTCAATCCCCAATGGAAAGGGAATAAAGGGTTGCCAAGTGATGGAAGGATATTATTTTGAAGGGTCAGGTTCTAACTCTGAATGAGTGTGGAAATAAAACAGACCTGGAGAACATTTACTTTACAGCATTTTGTCTAAGTTAGCATTCAGAATTAAAAGACATACGAATAAAAAGAATGAGGGAATTTCTGTTATTCCATTATAACCAAGGTCGTCTTTTTTTTAAACTTAACCACCCCCATCCAGCCTCCCACGCAGACATCACACATGCACCTCTTCTCACATATCTCTACTCGATTCATTCACAGAAAACCGTGACGTACACATTGACAGACAGGAACAGATCACTCCCGTCAATACTGGTCTGGAGTATCCCGCCTTGGAGTCACGGAAAATCTCAAGAGATTCGAAACTAGTCAGGGAAATGTGAAGTTTGAAGTGTTAGAGACGCTTGTTGTGCTTTCGCTTTAGATTTATTTTTTCCCACCATCACCACCACTGTGGGAAGTCAAGCTTTTGTATGCTGATTAGAATTCAGTAAGGCGATACAGTTTCCACCTTCTGCTTTGTCTGCTGTCGTTTTACTTCTTGGCATTGTCTTCTTTTATCGTTCTTCTTCACCTGCTTCACGTAATCAAAGCCCTCGGTTTGCGGCTGTTGAAACCTATATGACTTCTGCAGTTTTAAGAATGTATTTTTAGCAGTCCCCTCGACCGTAATGTTTTATGTAGTTTCTATTGTAATATGGTGGTGTGCTATTCTTTACAGTTAACGATATCTTTTCTCTCAGGAGCGCTAATAGTTAGGTCCGCGCATCTTATTAATCTGTCGTATGTTTCGAGCTGTTCAAAATGTGCTTTAAACAACAACAACAAACCTGGCTATTTAAGGTGCAGCTAGCACATACATTTACAGATTCGCCACACACACACACACACACCGATGGAGGGCGGTTGAGGGTGTGCGCCAAATAGGTGCGACCTGTTTCACCCCCTTCCGCCAGCCCTCCTGCCTTCCACTCCAGACGCACCTCGAGGCTGTCGGGATCCCCCAGAAGCAGCCCAAGACCGAGAACATCGTGAAGATGAAAGGTCTATTGCGGCTTCTGGGATGAGTGTGAGCGAAACACACACACACACATACACACACACAAACACACACACACACACACAAACACACACACACACATACACACATACACAAACACACACACACATACACACACACATACACAAACACACACACACATACACACACACACACACACACACACACACACACACACACACACACACACACACACACTTACAGCCAACTTCAGTATGATGCCCACCACTACCTTTTAGTTAGGCCATATACTAAATTTACAAAAATGAAAGCAGACCAGAAAACAGTTCTATACATTTCAGTTCATTTCAATAACGCCCACACACCAAATTTGCACACATGATATCTGAACAATGTAGCAAGTACATTTCAGTTAATTTCAATAACGCCCACACACCAAATTTGCATACATGATATATGAACAATGTAGCAAGTACATTTCAGTTCATTTCAATAACGCCCACACACCAAATTTGCATGCATGATATCCGAACAATGTAACAAGTACATTTCAGTTCATTTCAATAACGCCCACACACCAAATTTGCATGCATGATATCCGAACAATGTAACAAGTACATTTCAGTTCATTTCAATAACGCCCACACACCAAATTTGCATGCATGATATCCGAACAATGTAACAAGTACATTTCAGTTCATTTCAATAACGCCCACACACCAAATTTGCATGCATGATATCCGAACAATGTAACAAGTACATTTCAGTGCCAAACTTGCATAAATGACCAATCGAACAGTTCAACAAGTGATGCAAAGCATAAGCAAATGTTCGAGCAAATTTATACGAAAAGTGCAAGCCTTTAAGATTAGGCTTTTTTTTTTTTTAACATTTCGCTGGAAACTGTATCATTTAATACAATTTGCATGCACTTACAATTCATTAAATAATGAGAATTACACGAACTTATAACAAAATCTAAACAGATAAAATGTATAACACAAATGAAGTCCCATTATTTTTCGGTTTGAAGTGTGTTAAAAGCACATATACACTCCAATACGCGCGCACAAAAGTTTACATGTCCTGACCATGTTCAAGAGGAAAGAGTGACGTCATCTTAGGGATCTTAACGTCATCTGGGGGACCGTGGCACGATTATAACAGCAGCAAGCCGGATGATATATCCTGCGGCCTAACAACTGTGCCTGATTCCTTTTGATCTGGTCGCCCGTGACAACAACATGCATGAAAACGTATCTGCCAGCCGTGACTGCTATGGAGACTCACGCTCTGTTATAAAAATCTATTTATAAAAAAAATATTTTCGAAAAAAAAAAAAAGAAAAAAAAAGCATTAGAGATCTTAAGGACAGCTAAAAGCAAATTTTTTCACCACAGTCATGTCGCTTCTCTCCCTTTAGTCAGTCACTGTCTCCCTTGCGGGATGTAAAACGATTAATCATTTAAACTGACAAAATGTGAGATGTATCAGAGCATGTATTATTAAAGTGAACAGTGTTTTTGTGTAAATGTGTGTGTGTGTGTGTGTGTGTGTGTGTGTGTGTTCGAGTGAAATCTGTTGAAATCATTCTTTAAATTAAAATTGTCTTCAGACCAAAAATTTCGATTTTGGACCCTTTAGAAACAAGATCTAGCACATGATTTGGATATTTGACTTTAAAAAGAAAAATAGAAGCCCTAACACAAACAAGGAAGTGTATCGAACATTGATGAAGCAATAAATCTAAGTGTAAAACAAGCCGAAATAGTAAATTTAAGTCTAAAACAAGACTAAATAATAAATCTAAGTCTAAAACAAGACTAAAATAGTAAATCTAAGTCTAAAACAAGACTAAAGACAATTAATCTAAAGCAAGTAAATTTTAGCCCAAGCAGAAGTGCTTATTTGTTCTAATAATTATGTGGTGAAAATGGCTTTGAACTGCGAATCGACCGGAAATGTTTCACTCAAGGGATTTCTGAATGTTATACTTTGTGACGATCTGTGACAAATTCTGTGTCATAGCCTCGTGACCCAATTGCTTGTTTTCAAAATTGAAATTTTGAACGGACCTTTGTTGAAATTCACCCGTGATACATCAGTATCGCTAGCAAGGTCAGATTGTTGCATAACTTTAGGCCAGTGTCCAGCACCTTCGAGATCAACAACATACCACGTGAACGGTCACGTGATGCGTTCAATGCAGTTTCATAAAAATGATCATAACGCGCCAAAATCCCTCACTCACTTCCAGACCGGCAGACACACCAGGCAGCTTTAACATAGCTCCGTCCCGCCGCCATACCAGAGTCGTAAGAGAGTCGAAGATGAACCCGCGCTAGAGCAGTAAAATCTACTTTGAAGAGGTAACAATAACACGTCTACTTCTTACAGTATCTATTGCATTTATTGATTGTATTTTGTAATTGAATTGACGTATGTATTTTGTGCAGCTTAGCGCTATTTTAGCCAAAGCACGTGTTTCGATGTAAAGGGACAAATCTAAAAGTTATTGTATATAAATTATTGTAACTTTTTCTTATCTTTAATTTATATAAATCGTAAATTCACTAGTGCCGCCAGTATGTCTGTGCACGTGGTGAATTCTTCTTTGTAATTCAAATTGTTCTTGCATATAATTTTTCGTGTAAAATTGTAAAGCATTCATGCTTCATTTTGAATTAATCCTTTGTGTGAATTCCAATTTTTAATGCTGTAAATATTTGAGAATTCATACGTTCGTGTAACGTTATATGTAACACACACGTGAACCACAATGTATATTTAAATATAACTATATTTGAATTGTAAACGACACGATAGTCAAAGATTCTAAATTCAGAACCTTAACCAAAGAAACATGTGCTTGGGTTTTGCGAATATAGACGCAAATAGTTACAGAGCCCAAAATCCTTTGTTTCAGCCGGGTTCTTCTTATGTTACTCCTCTCTACCTTCGTACTTCTTGAGTCGTACACCGACTCGGGCGTCTTCATGACCCATACGTAAAAGTACATCGTGTTAACTACGGTTAACGATCGTCGCAAGTACATTAGCGATGCAGTAATTGAGTGGACATTGACTGTTATGCTATGCGGTACTGACGATGAGCCAAAGGATGTGGACCAGTTCTAACCAGTTGAACCCCACATGCGACCAAGAGAGTAGTTAAGTATATCTACTAGGGTCCAGAATCAAGTGACTATTTGGCAACAGAAAAGCAAATTCTCGTTAGAACTTTTAACCAGGACGGTAAATGAGAGAACAACGCTGTGTAGAATTAAGACGTCGTGTCGTAATTAATCGTTGCTGTTAATTGTTAAACTTATTAAATCTTATTTCATTTTGTTAAGAACCTCTTTTTGTAGTAAATTGTATGCATATAGACCAAATGGGATTGGATGGGGGCTGTCTGAGCTAAACGAATGACGTAATGAATGCATATGAATCTAAGAGAGTTTTTAACGATTTCCAATCTAGCTAAAGTACGCAAATTATCAGTTTCGTAAATCTGTGATCTAGACTACAAGGATGCATTTTTAATTTAGCCGAATGATGATTTGAGCAACCAGTCTGTTTAGGTTAAACGAGAGGGAATTAATTTAAATAGTAAATTAAAGTTCTATAATTTCCTAAGCAGGGTCTTTAAATAAATACTGGAAACGTAACAAGTGTGGCCTCGTCATGGGATTGATATGTATTAAATTGTAACATTTTTTATACATAGGGCGCATCATATCTTTAGGAAACGAACATCTGAGAATTGCCAATATTCTATTGATTCAGGATTGTTGAAATATTTATCTTGCTTTTGTTGTGACATGTGCATGTATTCTTTTGCAGAGTAGCGTGCATGTTAGTTAATATATGTTTAAGCGTAGTTAAGCATTATGTTAGCTATTGATGATTTATTTAGTATTGTGTTACTGGATACTTCATTGTAAGAGGTCGACGTGTTATACCGCCAGCTAGGAGAGTTATCGGTAGTAACAGACTTCGGACTATTATATTTAGGGTGCTAAGTATAATGTGTAATGTTGTATGGTCGGAGCCGTGACATTACGAAAGCCTTGGAGACAACAGATTGTAGCCAAGCAGGTGAACGTGTAACCAACGCGTAATTTATTTCGGAAGGTGTTCTGAATAAATTCAATAATTTTTGTAAGGTCGTAGCCTAAAAGTTATTGTGGGATAAAAGCGGAGTTTTATCGCCTACGGTTAGATACACAATCACGAGAGATATTTATTGTAGCCACACGCGCTAAATAAATAAGATGGACACTTCGGATTTTGAACAGTTTGTTGAACATCTGAGAGAGAAGCATGAACGAGAGATGGAACGGATAGAGATAGAAGATGATCACCTTACGACTTTGATAGATCTAAGGATCGATGAACGGATAGGGAGCTTACAGCTCATGGAGATTCTAAAACGCGAACACGGGATAGGCATATCACTAGAATATAGAGGTGAACAGCTACGTATTTTCGTCCTACTAGAACTCAATGAAAAGGAAATAGAACACAGGGAAGAAATTAGATCTTCAATAAGCTCACGAGCAAAACAGTTGTGTGATAAAGATTTCCGATTCAAAGGGGAAGGGGAGGCTGAAATGCGAGACCTAACGTTCGAAATTAGAAAGTTGAAGAAAGAGAGGCTAGTGCTTATAGAAAGGAAAGAAAGTCTAGAATTAGAATGGTTGTGGACAGAAATCGAAACAGAGTCTAAAATTGCTGGGGAAAGTACTGTTGACAAATTACGACAGGAAGGTCAGGCCGTGAACTTTGACTTGCCGAGGTCAAACGCCGGGAGCGTAGAGACTGACACACAGAAATTAGTCGCGCTACCAAGCACAGCAGACGAATTAGACAGTTTGATTGAAAACAAAAACAAATGTTTTGACGAAACCATTACAGTTCAACATGCTAACCAGTTTACAGAAACAGTTAGCGCACCAAAGCTTGATCTTGAAACAGAGACAAGAAAAGACACTGTTGTTAAGGACTTAATAACACGTGTAGAATTTGGACAAACACATACACCGCCGTGTACGTGTGACACCTTGGTTGACGGACTGAATGCGCATGATAAGATAGAGACAGATTCTATCGGTTGTGTACCGTTAAGGTGTGATGAAACTTCTAGCAACACAGTGACTGATTTTTCTGACAGGACAAATATGCATGAGAAGATAGAAACGGACTCTATCAGTTGTGTATCGTCGAAGGGCAGTGACACATCGACTGAGTTTACTGACCGAACTGTTAGTTTAAGAGAGAATGTGCTCGCTACGAAGACTGACATCGGTAGATCTCGATCTCCGATGATTGACGTGAGTCATGACGTAATTTTGGAACACAAGATTATTGCGTTATGCGAGGTTTCGAGTGCTAACACATTGACAGCCAGGGAAACAGAAGTATTTGATCCAGATGACAGTATAGGTAGCATTACAGACGGAGACAATGTGCCTATGATAAATTCATTTACTTCAGATGACATGACAGTTGTCAGAGCTGAGACAGAGTTCTTTTCCAAACGTGACATGGAAGAAGATATGGTCGAAAACTGTACAGGGACGGTCGACGATAACAATGCATGTGTACTGACGTGTATGCACGCAGTTGTCAGAGACATGGCAGAACCGTCTGCAGATAAATCACTTAACGGAATTAGTGACGTAGACAGAAGCCACGGTACAGGGACTACCTTTATTGACTCACCTGTTGAGATAAAGGAATGTCGTGAGTACGTACCAAAAACTGAGACAAGTGGAAGTAAGGAGGAGGGGGTTTCATTAACTGATATGTTCCTTGATTCACTAATGATAAGTACGGAGTGTAATCCCGAATTGATCAAAGACACAGTACAAATGAGTGACAGAACTAGATCGATAGACAATGAAAACCGGAGTGACGGACTGATAACCAGAGTAGGTGGGACCTCAGGGCTGTTACTGACATCAGATGCAGAGAATTATGATAGAGGAAACAGTGGGAGTGTAGCCTACAACACACAGAGAGTAGACATGGTGATGTTATTCAGTGTAATAGAGACAGGTAACATTCACTGCCAGTTGGTGACTGAAACTGACAGAATTTCTATCATAGATTCTGACGACCTGATGAGGAGACACATTGAATTAACTGAGTCAGTGGAGACAGATTATGTTGGTTCAATAAACGGTATGGTCCAGGGGAGACAATCGATAACTCTTGGAGAGTTTAAAACAGAACCCTTGTTCATACAACCACGGGAATCTGACTTGCTAGCGAGTGAGTCTGACCCCACAGTGACTAGAAAATACTCGAGTGGAGAGTTAGACAATTCTAGAGTCACAAAAGAGACACAGACTTATGTTGTCAAGGAGAGAGACAAATTGACAGACATAACAGTCGAACACCTAGTTGTGAATGGGTTAAAACAGAAAACAACTAGTGGGATGAGGTATTTCACTTCAGTCTATGATAAGATCAGGAGAACGGAACCTCCAGATTTAGAGGGGACGCTAATGTTGCAATTCAGGTACTTCAGAGAGACTGGTAGCCACGACAGAGCACATTTGCAAACCTATGACGTTAGACTTGATGCGAAATGGACCCATAGTAGATCTGACGCCATTCCGACAAAAGACGTTGAGTGCATGCGAACTAGAGACGTTCAATGTGTACACAATGACGTAACTACAAATGCACGAAACACCAAGCGAGCAAATTTCCATTTGCGTGAGCTCAGTGACAAGGCTAAGAGCGATAGATTTGAAATTCTGACATCGCATAGTCAAAGCCACAGTGACACTGACATGATACAAAACGTATCGAGAAGTTTGAAACTGTTAGACAGGGTAGAGACCAGTCATGCAGAAACTGACACTACCAGAAACATTTTAAACTTGACAAGTACTTTGGGGAGTTTTGAAAGAGATAAAACACTTCAAGGACGTACTTACCGGACGAGAAATGAAAAGTCTAAACTTGACATGCAATATATTGCACCTCACAGTGACATTCTGACGAACAGAGTAAGAAAGAAAGAATACAGTTGTCATGCCGTAGACATGTTGACACACATGGACGATGACGTGTATTGGGATTGGGGTAGAACTACGAAGATTGTGCTAGGCAGGATAGTGCAGCAGTAGAAATAATGATTTGGTACCTTCTTTGAATTTTCATTATTTTCTTGTTGTACCGTAGTTGGTAGTTGTTACTGTAAATATGTTGGACATTTCATAAAAACTTGGGACAAGCTATGACACTGATTGAGTTGTGTTAGTGTTGTAACTCTGAATATGACAGGTGGACTGATAGATAGTTCATTTGAGTTGGTAATTCATAAACTCTGATATTTGGTTGATACAGGAAATCAATATCTGGAACTTTTCATAGCCTGCATATTGATAGTGTTGTTCATTGGAAGTCATTTTTTGATCACACTATTGTTGGATACGTATTCAGTGGAATTAGTTGATGTTGGATTTCTATTCTGAATAATCTGATTAGATCGAACTAGGTTGTGTGTGAACTATTGATTATTGGGACAGATAGTGAGAATTTCAGAACATGTTATTCCATTGGATGGATGTCTATTCAATTAGACTGAACGTTTTCTTAAATCATTTTTATTTGATTTTTTTTCTTAAATCATTTTTCTCTGATTTCTGAAGAGAGAAATATTGTATGAGAGTGCCGTTAATCTAGAGTTGATTTCTCTGCCGCGTTACATTATTTCTGGTTATGTTGAAATTTTTTAATTGTAAATTTTTTCTTCATTTTGCACTTCTACATTTTATAACACATAATTTGTAGGAGGCATTTATCTTTTGGTAAGATAAACGCCTCAAAAGCAAGGGGGTGTGACGATCTGTGACAAATTCTGTGTCATAGCCTCGTGACCCAATTGCTTGTTTTCAAAATTGAAATTTTGAACGGACCTTTGTTGAAATTCACCCGTGATACATCAGTATCGCTAGCAAGGTCAGATTGTTGCATAACTTTAGGCCAGTGTCCAGCACCTTCGAGATCAACAACATACCACGTGAACGGTCACGTGATGCGTTCAATGCAGTTTCATAAAAATGATCATAACGCGCCAAAATCCCTCACTCACTTCCAGACCGGCAGACACACCAGGCAGCTTTAACATAGCTCCGTCCCGCCGCCATACCAGAGTCGTAAGAGAGTCGAAGATGAACCCGCGCTAGAGCAGTAAAATCTACTTTGAAGAGGTAACAATAACACGTCTACTTCTTACAGTATCTATTGCATTTATTGATTGTATTTTGTAATTGAATTGACGTATGTATTTTGTGCAGCTTAGCGCTATTTTAGCCAAAGCACGTGTTTCGATGTAAAGGGACAAATCTAAAAGTTATTGTATATAAATTATTGTAACTTTTTCTTATCTTTAATTTATATAAATCGTAAATTCACTAGTGCCGCCAGTATGTCTGTGCACGTGGTGAATTCTTCTTTGTAATTCAAATTGTTCTTGCATATAATTTTTCGTGTAAAATTGTAAAGCATTCATGCTTCATTTTGAATTAATCCTTTGTGTGAATTCCAATTTTTAATGCTGTAAATATTTGAGAATTCATACGTTCGTGTAACGTTATATGTAACACACACGTGAACCACAATGTATATTTAAATATAACTATATTTGAATTGTAAACGACACGATAGTCAAAGATTCTAAATTCAGAACCTTAACCAAAGAAACATGTGCTTGGGTTTTGCGAATATAGACGCAAATAGTTACAGAGCCCAAAATCCTTTGTTTCAGCCGGGTTCTTCTTATGTTACTCCTCTCTACCTTCGTACTTCTTGAGTCGTACACCGACTCGGGCGTCTTCATGACCCATACGTAAAAGTACATCGTGTTAACTACGGTTAACGATCGTCGCAAGTACATTAGCGATGCAGTAATTGAGTGGACATTGACTGTTATGCTATGCGGTACTGACGATGAGCCAAAGGATGTGGACCAGTTCTAACCAGTTGAACCCCACATGCGACCAAGAGAGTAGTTAAGTATATCTACTAGGGTCCAGAATCAAGTGACTATTTGGCAACAGAAAAGCAAATTCTCGTTAGAACTTTTAACCAGGACGGTAAATGAGAGAACAACGCTGTGTAGAATTAAGACGTCGTGTCGTAATTAATCGTTGCTGTTAATTGTTAAACTTATTAAATCTTATTTCATTTTGTTAAGAACCTCTTTTTGTAGTAAATTGTATGCATATAGACCAAATGGGATTGGATGGGGGCTGTCTGAGCTAAACGAATGACGTAATGAATGCATATGAATCTAAGAGAGTTTTTAACGATTTCCAATCTAGCTAAAGTACGCAAATTATCAGTTTCGTAAATCTGTGATCTAGACTACAAGGATGCATTTTTAATTTAGCCGAATGATGATTTGAGCAACCAGTCTGTTTAGGTTAAACGAGAGGGAATTAATTTAAATAGTAAATTAAAGTTCTATAATTTCCTAAGCAGGGTCTTTAAATAAATACTGGAAACGTAACATACTTGACACTGAATACTAGTTTACACAACCTCGGCCGACATCCAGGGGCAGTTCATTCTGTGTTCTCAAACCCAGCCAATCCCTGATTCGCTTACATATGCAGCCTGTCCTGTTTGTTTAACAATGAATGTAATTTATTATGTTTTCCTCATGTTGTTTGTATGCAACTGGCGCTACTTTTCAGGCAAAACCGGCCATTGGCATTCTCTGTTTTAATTAAATATAAATAATGAATTAAACAAGAAAACGATGCTGATTTATTTACGTAACGTTTGAAATGAGCTAGCGCGCTCTCTCTCTCCCTCCCTCCCTCTGCTGAAGTATGCTTGGCGGTCAACAACTATTGACTGAAACAGTCTTGCTAATCCCACACCATACCCTGTGACTTCTCGTACAGCTACGTGTTGTGTGGAAGACCACGTGACGTTGAAAGGAGTAGAGATTGAAAGTGTCATTGAGGGTGGATTTGACGAGAACACGCAGAATGCGAGATGTCAGTGCCAGACCTGAATTATCTTGCCTATTAATGTCCGATTATTGAGACGTGACTACAGAAAGTGCCATGTCCTAAGGAAAAGCATTTTTTTAAAATATGATTGACACGTCTCCAGTGAGCGAAGACTGTGAGTAAATTACGTATGTTGATACGTGTACATGTCTGTTTCAAACCTCGTGAGCATTAAAATAACGGCATTCAAGTAAGGTCAGTTCAAACTATAAAGGGAAATAACACACAAGAGTAGTCAGTTCAAACTATAAAGGGTAAATAACACACAACAAGAGTAGTCAGTTCAAACTATAAAGTGAAATAACACACAACAAGAGTAGTCAGTTCAAACTATAAAGGGAAATAACACACAAGAGTAGTCAGTTCAAACTATAAAGGGTAAATAACACACAACAAGAGTAGTCAGTTCAAACTATAAAGTGAAATAACACACAACAAGAGTAGTCAGTTCAAACTATAAAGGGAAATAACACACAAGAGTAGTCAGTTCAAACTATAAAGGGGAAATAACACACAACAAGAACAGTCTTGTTTGTATCAGGAATGGAGGATACGCGTGTTTTATGCGTTAAATGATGTTTGTTTTGTATTTGTTTGCAGTTATAAGAGAGGGTGAAAGGTCGTGGTGCGTGTGTGTGTGTGTGTTTTATTTCCATGCCAGTAGTTCTAAACACTTGCATCGTCTTTACCATATGTAAGAATGTCACCCCCCACCCCACCCCACCCTTTCCAAGATTCTGACTCAAAAGGTGCATTCTAAATAATGTGTAGTTTGAGTCTCAATTCCATGCTTGAAACCATAAAATCCCCACCCCACCTCGCCCCGGTTCAGAACCCCTGTTCTCTACATTAGTAAGAGAGGGTGAGAGGTCGTGTTATGTTTGTGTGTATGAGGAGAGAGAAGAGAGAGAGAATCCATAATGTGTGTGAATATACGTGCGTGTGTCTGTGTGTGTGTGTGTGTGTGTGTGAAAGAGAGAGAGAGCGCGCGCGTTTAGAGTGCGTTATGATCCATGATGATGCTTCTATGAGAACAATTTGTGCATTTGTATGTTTGCTTATATGATATGTCCTATTACATGTGTTTATGAGTGTTAATGCATGAATATTTCACATTAATGATATTCCACGTGCTAAATATATACATGTAGATGTATGTTAATGCAAACTGCATGCAGAAGTAAATATATCGTGATGTAAGTATGCATGTACGTGTGTGTGTGTGTGTGTGTGTGTGTGTGTGTGTGTGTGTGTGTGTGTGTGTGTGCTGGTATACGCGTAGTGCATATTACACGAGATTGATGCAGCATGAAATATGCACAGCCAACATCCTTTGTGTGGCTTGGGGTTATGGGCTGTTACCCATCTCCGAGTCTGCACCAGGAAATGCCAATTAAATTGCTGATGAGGTATTTACCAAAGAGATGTTAAGTTCATAATTGTTTGCATGTTGTCTTAGCTTATCCTTTCTTTACGTTATAACACTTTTCTTTCCATCATCATCATCATCACCATCATTATCATTTCCTTTCATAAAGAGACTCTTCAATTCATAGTCATAGTTTATAAGTCCGTCCACCCATTCATTCATATACAACATGACACAAAGCTTCCGGTCATATAATTACATCCATTCGTCCATCTATTGTCTATTTTTACCCACGTTTCTATAAACCTATCTATCTATCTATCCATCTATCTTACATGTGTCTCTCTCATTCATATCTCTGTCTATATAATAGATATATAACAAATATCTGACTATAAACAATTAAAAAGAAAACGCTATAACGACACTTTACTAAAGAAAATACAACTGTCTTCTGGTGAGAGGACAGAATGTGAAAACAAATATTATGCATGATGACGTCATTGAATGAAACCAGCACTCCCCTCAGCACACTGCTCATTGATTACGTCACACGCGTCTGTCCTCTCTGAATAACTGCGCGCTGAGAATGGGCTTCTGTCCAGAACATACAAGTATCCATCCACCCCCAAGGGGCTGTACTCTTAGTCATAAACCCATGCAGTCTTTGATCAACACGACTTTCTTTAGAGCCAGCCATAATTAGGAGCTTAATATTACACATTTCTTTACCCTGCGGATAATTATTTTGCATTTTGTTTCCTTGTGAATCTGCTCGCTTCACTTTACAATTCAATGGTGTGCGCCGGCCCAGGTAGGCCACGCACACGTAACACTGTCACCTGTTATTATCTGGTGTCAGATTTTCAATGCGTTGTGGCCAAAGGGAGGTGATCCTCAGTTACACTCTATTTAAGCACGTCCTCTCGCATGGGAGACTTAACTCAGGGGACTTAACCCTAGACAATGGTCTCCTGGTATGAGACAACTTCTGCGAATGACGACTGGCATCATTTTACTGAAGGGCTCGGTACGAGCATCCTCAGACACTTTTCTTTGATCCTAACTCAGTCTGACAAGCCGTCTTCCCAACCGGTTGATATTTAATACGGCATTTATTTTCAATGAAAAGATCGGGGCGTGCGGTGTGATGGGGAGCTCTGTTGCAGATAATACAAAATAGTAATCAGTGATCCTTTCACTCAGGTAAGTAGTCCCCACCGACCTACACACTGGGATAGACAGTTGCCACAGTAGAAGTCATTTCGTTGGCGTAGTTGCTGTTGTTGGGCGTGGGGAGGGTGGTAAATAAATGCCAGTCGCGTAAGGCGAGACTACAGAGCTGTTTACGGATCGTGTAGCCAATGGCTATTGAGCTAGCAGATTCCTATAGGCCGTATAGGGGGTTATTCAGAGACTATAAATTCCTTTTCTAGAGGGTTTTGGATTTGTATTCATTGTAAAACTATTTAAATTTCTGAACTAATCTTTGACCACAAATAGTGTTTGGATTTTTATTCAGTGTAAAACTATTTATATTTCTGAACTAAGCTTTTACACAAATAGTGCGAGCACGAGCAATTTCTTCTAAAATAAAAATTACGAAAATTCTACACAATGTAAAATGAATGGCGATAACGAAACATAGGTGTATGTGTGGGATTGGTGGCGCGGGGGGGGGGGGGATTAGTCCTGGTTGTTCATGGCTGCAGGAGAACTGTAGGTGATGAACTATCAGAAAAAGAAGAAAGGGGTTGAATGATTTTGTAAATGAAAACTCTGCAGCTGGAGATATTTCTGTGAACTTGAGATATTTATAACAGCAGAACAGTCTTTACAGGCCAGGCTCTCAAACACCTATGCAAACCCACACGCACACACACGCACACACACTGCATATGCAGTCTTTAATTACGAGTCGATTCGTTACGAACGATATTTCTATTCAAATACTGTTATGATTCACTAAGACAACATTTAATGGCACAATGCGCATCACATATTTCCACTTCAGTATAAAGTGCCTAACTGCAGTAAAAAAAAAAAAAAAAAAAAATGTGTTAAGTCCTAAAAGAGACACTTTTGTTTGAGATGTGATGAGAAAAACAGATTCGTACGTCATCTCTGTTCTTCTCGTCGTTATCTACTAAATGTTCTGAGGGGGGGGGGGAAGGGAGTGGAGAGATATGGGGTGGAATCATTGTTGTACTGGAACATTCTGCGGGGATTTTCCTTGGACTGTGGCACGCTCACCTGCTTCTAAATGCCGAGCTATTAAGTGCGCCATTAATCACAGTTACACACCTATGCATTCTCTCAACCTCATCTACTTCTATAACTTACAAACTTCCCATTCTTCACACCATCCACCACGTGGGAAACTGCTATTCTGCTTTAAATAACAGTCAGTGATTGCAGTGTAATCATGCTAAAATGATTTAGTTCTTAAAAGACAAAACTTGCATTGAAATACTACTCCATTTACCATACATAGTAGTAATAGTAAGCTTGTATATGAAGCTTGTAGTGTAGTCCAATTTACAATGAGAAAATATACTATAGCAAAGCTTTCAATGATCGTGTGTGGTGTTATATTACACAGGAAGTGTATGAAATCCAGTTTACAATGAAAGAACATACAATAGCCAAGCTGCAAGAGAGTGGACGCGGTATAATATTATGCATGCAGTGATGTGGCTTTTTTCGGAATACGAAAATTGGGACCACCCAGTCAGACATGGAAGAATTGCAAACGAAAATAATCCGTAAAGCAAAGTAACCCTGAAGCAAGAAAAAAGTTTGATCACGCTCTAAATAAATTTGCAGAGCGCAATCCTTCTCTGCGTTACACATTCTGCAAATAATATTTACTGTTCATTGCAACAGTTCTCTGCGTTACACATTCTGCAAATAATATTTACTGTTCATTGCAACCGTTCTTTGAGCGAGTTTAGTATCATTCTGTTTATAATACGATAACATTTATCGCAATAAATCACTAAAGCAGTGAGAGCAGTTTTCTATTTCGATGAATACTTTGCCCCTTCCCCCCCCCCCCCCCATTATTATAATTATTATAATTATTTGAACCGTCTCTTGAAGTTTGCATGTGCGTCTTTGGTCCATACTGATATGAATCACACAAGTCACGGCATGAAAGAAATCTGCGATATTTGTTCAGAAGCTTGCGTTGGTTGAAACCTTAATCCTCACCCTGTGGATGAAGTACCAATAGTTAAAAAGCATTATTAACATTTTATCTCCCTTGGAAATCCAATTATCTTTCGTACACTTCAGCTTACCGCCTATACAGCTCAAATTACTTCCTGTACTTTCTACTAGTTTCCCCGATAATACTGATTTCATCAATTACCAGAGATCACAATGGATGCTTTTTGTTTCACCGTCACGTTTGAAACGTTCTCTTCAATTAAACTGCGTATCTCTTGCGCGCTCAGCTCGCGAGAGAGATTAATTAGTAGGCCACAGGCAGAAGTCATGACGGGGCCCAGACAGGGTTGCACATCCTCTTTGTCAATATGTACTCAACTTTGGAAAGCAGAGAAGCATCAATATTTCTTTGCCAATTTGAAAAGCTGCAAAGGTGTGTACCCTTGCCGATAAAATGCTTGTTTGTCTCCCTTTTGAAGCGCGGTGGCTTTTTTTCCCCTTTCGGGTCTGTATAAATCTCATCATCCCAGTTTGATGGGTCGTGAATGGCGCCAACCAATCCCATGTTCACAATAGCAGTCGTTGCTCACAGAAAATCGAACAGACCAGGCTTTTCGTTTGATTTTAAAAAACCAATGAATATAAAGCTCGTTCCAAAGGCATTAAGGCTTGCTAACAGGATTGGCGAGTTATTGCAAATGTCAGAGTGATCAACGAAAAAGTGGCAGATCCTCAAATGTCAGTAAACACTGTATCTCTTTGAAGAACAACAACAAAAATGTTACTTCTTCTCATCCAGCACTTCTTTAGACGCGAAACTTTCACAAAGCATTTGGCAAAATGTTCAAGAAACTTCGAAATTATGTTATTCTGTCATTGATGCATGACTTTGTATAATTTGGAAGTAATCAGCAAAATGTACCCGCAGTATATAAAATTGTTATTTTGTCGTTGTTGTTTCTAGGGAGCAGGCAGTATCATGTACCCGCTGCCTCACATGACCTATGCGTACGTACGAATTTATTTCGGAATTGTTATTTTTGTTGCTGTTCTTTTCAGTGAACGTTTTTTCTGGTAAAGGGAAAAAACAACAATCAAATAAAAGTACGAGCATTAACATTAATATATAAAAGAATGTTCTAATTTCCCGAGGATTGTCTACAGTCGTTCAGGTAGACCGGTAAGTGGAGATTTATATTTGGTGAGGGATATATTTTATTTACGCTTTAACCTACTTTCGCCCTTTGAAAAGTTGAATAAGGATAAGTCTGCCAAAATCTCTGGGGAATTTGCTGAACTCGACGTGTCTTTGACAAGATTCTATCAACAATTTCGTCGGAACAATGAAACACTTGCGTTACAAATGTGATTCCAGAAGAAGTAACATTGTGTGAACGCAAATGTTTAGACGGTGTAATGTTTGCGAGGAACACAAGGCTAGACAAAGTCAAACAACACGGGAGTGGGCGCCAAGGATAACGTACCAAGATAACGGCAGCATTGACAAGTGTGTCTGCTTAGCTAGCAAAAATGCAGCGACCCCTACCTGTGTCTAGCCGCTGGACAATGTAACTATTGTAGTGCATGTTATGTCGAGATAATACAGGTTGTGCAAGAGTCGGGCGTAGTGCTAAAATTAAAGTGAAGGAATTTTAATTTAAAATTTTAATTTAAAACAAAATGCTTGATCCACGAAACGTATGCGACGTCGCGGACACGTTGTTTAATTTTACTCACGAAATTAGGTGACGTCATGAAACACTTCACGATAATCTACATTGACAATTTGCAGTTATTTCCATGTTTGATTTCTTTTTTATATTAAAAAGAATTAATGTGTTCGAAATATTAATCACATAAATATGTGATGAAGCATTGCAATTGATTGAATAAGGAACTACAAGTAGGAATTGTCACAAGGAATGTGATTTGTTGCTGAAAGGCAATTTATTTAATCACTAAGAAGGTAGCGTGAACAATATCTGAAGTAGAAGGGCCCTGCAGTGCAGCCCAAACTATTTTATCGCAATCCGAGCAAGTCCGTGTCAGACATGGTTAAAACTGCAGTAAACACTGTTTGTAAAAAACATTCGAATTACTTATAGACAATTTCTTTCTTTTTATTTTTTTTAAAAAAAAGAACGTTCTAAGCCGCTTTAATTTCCAGATTTTAAAAAAGCATGTTAATTCTTTTCCAGGTCGAGTTTCGATTGTAGATAGCTAGAACTTGAGTGCATTCTATACTTGACAACGGCTCGTTTTAGAAAACTCTCCAAGATGACGGGTGAGTTTATTCTACTGCTGCAAAATGTGTGTGCGTGTATGTGTATACTGTATGTATATATGTGTGTGTGTGAGCACATACTGCCAACGGCATTCGCGAAAGCGTGGCTAGCGTACCGTGTGAACCCAGACCCACCCCGACTACCAGGAGCACTCGTCACCGAGGTCATCTAGCACTGCCGCCACCCGTACTACACTTTCATGCAAAACATCTCCATGAAACCGAGACGTCCAGGGCGCCCGCCATCTGTCAGATCACCAGAACATTGGACCGGGAGAAAGCCACAGGAACACACGTATCTCTTGCTCTCTACCCTAGCTTCCCTCTGTCCTCCACCTCATCCCCCATCCCTCTCCATATTTTGCATGTCTGACTGCCTACCTCTCTCTGCCCTCTCATAAATGATATGTTACGATTACTATATGATATCAGCACGTCTGTAAAAAGGACGGCAAAAGATGCTTGCAGAAATGTGTCTGTATCTGCTCCAGGAGTTGTCAAGCACACGCGCTCAATAACCTTAAGCCACACTTTAATATTAGCAATGCAGAGAACTCTCCTTGTTACGCTGGTCAACGACAAAATCTTATTGTCCCTCCGGGCAAGGGGCAAGTTTACTAATTAAATTTCTTTAGATTGTGAACTATTTATTATTATAAAAAGTATTACCTGGGCAATTTATTAATATTCAGTACTATGGGCAATGTGTTAATATTCAGTATTGTGGGCAATTTGTTAATACAAAGTACATGTAGTGTGGGCAATATAAAGTTTTGTGGGCAATTTATTAATGTAAGTACATTGGCAATTTATTAATATTAAGTACTGTTGGCAATTTATTACTATAAAGTACTGTGTGCAGTTTATTAATATAAAGTAATGTGTGCAATTTACTAATATAAAGGATTGTGTGCAGTATATTAATATAAGACAATTTAATAATAAAAAGGATTGTGGGCACAACGCATCAATGTGCTATGTCTCTCTCTCTCTCTCTCTCTCTCTCTCTCTCTCTCTCTGTTCCTATATACCGCGAAATCAACAAAATGATTGCTGCAATTTACGTGCACTAACTGACCTCTAGTTGTAAATGTTTAACGCTGGGCAAGCGATATAATGGCGCTTTGTTTTTTTTGTCACCAAATTACACAGCATCAAATTATTTATTCACTTAAGTGAATTCACTCCAGTCATCACAGGACTATTGTCATCAGAAGAGTATTGACATCACAAGACTATCGTCATCATAAAACTATTAGATTGGAAGGGCGAAGACATTTCAAACAAAAATTAGCCTGTGGCATTCACAACCTCGTCATGTTCTCTTAGTAAGACCAGAGTGACCCAACAAAGTCATTTCACTCCCTTCCTCCCCAAAAGGCAGAGAGAAAATTTCTTGATACGTTGTTACAAATGCTTTTAGCCTCTTTTACCTCCTTATTGTTTTCAATTATACATGGAAATGCTTTACTAAACTGAATGAAACACAAAGCATTTCATTCAACGACTAAACTGAATGAAACACAAAGCATTTCATTCAACGACTAAACTGAATGAAACACAAAGCATTTCATTCAACGACTAAACTGAATGAAACACAAAGCATTTCATTCAACGTTTAAACTGAATGAAACACAAAGCATTTCATTTAACGACTGGCATAATGCGTAACGCTCATTCATATTAACAATTTGAAATCCACTACAGTCCACTTCAAAGTCCACTAAAGCAGTAAATGTTTCACTTTTACCGTCGACCTTTCTTACAAGAAAAAGAAACAACGTTTGGGGAAAAGTTATACAAAAATAAAATGAATAATACAACAACAAAAATTGCTATGAACAGAGTTGTATACCCAGCATGTTCATATCCATCAATCTGCTCAGGATGTGAGCCTGTACTTTCAACGGGTTCAAATCTCTAAGCTGCAAATCCGGCAAAGCAGAACCCCGTTTGCAAAGGAGACTCAGAAAATCTGTTTCAGACAACTTGTGCGGGAACAGAAATGGATATTACCTGTATGTGTTCGTACTTCGTGACAGACGTAGCGTTGGTGACTGTTGGGGTGTTCGTTGTCACGAATTTCCGGTCTGGACAGTCACATTAAAAAAAAAAGCCAGGTTTCTGTCACACGGTTTCGCTATTTGAGCAATATCTCTAAATATCTTTGAACTATACACTCCATATGTATTCGATTTTCTTCTTTTTTTAAAGCAACCGAGCGCAGAGACGGGGTAGGTAGGCCCTGGCTTGAGCATATTTAAATACCTGTTTTCCGGGATACACGTGTTTAGCTTTTCAAGTCGAGATTGCGTGGAAACAAAAGACAGCTTCAGTGCGCGTGATTAATGTAATCTTGTCGGAGGTTTAATTGAGCACAGCAACGCCGATTGGAGAGCGGTTTGTGGCCGAACTTATCAGAAAATGCTGAGGAAAGTCTAAACGCAGAGTAATCGGGTAAATAATACCCCCACCCCCACCCCAACGGGTTGATAATAAATAAATAAATCATGTTTTGGTAGGATGAATGTGTGGTTCCTAGTCAGTAAGATTTATCTTTGTAAACTAAAGAAACGAACACGTGGAAGGATTTCAGTTTCACAAGCAACGAAGGTACGTACAAGAAATGACCGACAAGCGACGTACGATACCCACTAAACCTATACACTTCAAGGGTATACAAAGGATGCATAAGAAGATAAGTAGTCAGATGCATAATTGATTGGTTGATTGGCTGACCTGGTTGATTCTACCCTTTCCAGTGCACCCAATAAAATGTCTTTTTTTTTTTTTTGGAAATTAAAATCTATTTTCTCTCTAATTTATTCGGCTAAACGTCCGGGTACAAAGTTCCTAAGGGAGATTAGTCTGAAAGGAAACGAACCATTTGCTGTGTCACGATTACAGCCTGTAATTTATGTGTCATCAAATAAGGTGCTTAGGCACACCAAAAAAAAAAAAAAAAAAAAAAAAGGTGAGGTGGGGGGAGAAATGCCAGGACTTAACATGTCCTTTGTCGGCCTCAGTATCAAAGCTGACATTTGAAGGTGAACTTTATTACTGCCCTTGGCGAAAGATTTCGCACCAGTCTTACACTTTCCATCAAGCCTGATGAGCTCCTACTCTCGGGAAGCAGTACTTAACTGTTACGGTCACGTGACGGTCATCAGCAGTGTTACTTTCGGGTCGCAGAGTATTGGTTTGAAACAAAATGCGTGCGTCAGAGTCACATTCCCCATCAGCTCGGAAGTAGGAGGGGGTGTTGGTGCTTGCACATTTGTAAACTGAAGTAATCACAGCATTGGCCTTATGGCCGCAGTCCTCAGCACCGGAAGTTAGTGTGAGGGTGGTTCTGCGGAAAGGCTTTGATCACCATAGTCCTTGATTGTCGGCCGCTTTTTAGGATATTGTGTGTACCTGGTTTATTTGCTTCAGTCTGATTGCTGTACGAGGTTCTGAGCCCTGGTTACCTCCATACTGCACCGGCCACCCAGCCGCCGATACCCTAGCACAAGTCTTCAAACTTCTATCATCGTAACTACTCCACCATCTCTCATCCTAGGTTATGACCACTGCCCCACCGCCTTACATCCCTCCCTAAACTTAGTATACAATTCACTGCACTACCGTCTCAACCAACACTACTAGCCCGAGTATGTGAATTCACCCCAGCACCACCACAAACAATAGTACCCCCCCTCCAAGGAATTGTATTCAGTGATCACATGTACCAAGGCAATACCATAAATGCCGCAAAACGCACTGAAATTAGTTCATCCCCCAAGGGGGTAAAGTTAAATGCGTTCTTTCTCCACTGAGATATTGGTATTACCCATATTTCTTTCTCAACTATTTTCTGCTTTAGTTCTATTCTAACGAATATCCATGTCGGATAGAAATTGTAGTGTATCATTATTTTACTGTAAAAATTCAAGTTTTATTATGCCTTGTACTCTGTAGACGCACTACACCTGTCAGTTGTTCATTTTAACACAGAACCATTCACAACGTCAAAATGCTGCAGTCAGTCTTACAACATTGAAACATTGAAAAGTACTATACCTTCATCCAACTAGACAAGAGGATAAAGAGTTCCATCGATGAACGCAAAGAACTAACCAATGCTGACTTTCTCAATATTTAAATCTAGTCCGGAAACAGTGCTAGTTTGTGTTGGGACTCTCCCGCGCCTTCGCCCCGACTGAACCCACCCACCCACCCAATGTCAACTCCAAATGGCCAGTGTTGCACTGTATATTGTGACCTTTCGCGAACGACCCTTAGTCTGTGGTTCTTCAAACCCTCTGCACTGCGTCCACCCGACCTGCTGCCCGCTGCGATACATTGGCTGATATAAACACACCGTGAAATGTCAGACATGTCCAATAAACGGAACAATAAATAACACATTTTCTCACCTAAAGACCTTTTGTTCTTTTAGCTGGCAGATGAAGAACGGAGAGAGGTGGGGAGAGAAGAGAACTGGAATGAGTGAACGAAAGCATTATTCTGACCAAGTGGACACAGATGGACGTCGGCAAAAAAATGTGCGGATACATTATTAGCACAATCATCACTAACTAGAAGAGTGGTTGTAGTTGCAATTTTTGCAGTGGCAGCCAGAACAGTAATAAAGTAGTAGTAATAGTAGATGCAATAAAAACAGTTACAAAAAAATAGTAGTTGCTGTTGTAGTAGTAATATTTGCAGTAGTAAGTTGTTGCAGCAGTAGTGAGCGGCACTATAGTTGTAGTAATGCAGTTGCTGTAGTAGTAATAATAATTACTAGTAATAGATGTTATAAATATTAAAGGTAGTAGTAGTGGTAGTTGCAGTAGTAAGTAGTAATAGCTGCAATAGTAGTAATAGTAACAGTAGTAATAATAGTTGGAGTAGAGATAGTAATAGCAGTATCAATTGTTGAGTATTTGTAGTAGTAATTGCTGCAGTAGTACTAATTGTTGTAGTATTAGTAGTAATAGTTGTCATACTAGTAATACATGCAGTACAAGTGTAAACGCAGTTGTATTAGTAGAAATTGTATATACTAGTATTAGTATAGATCTTGTAATAGCTTCCAAGCAATCATCGCGTTAACCCTCTACAACAATCTGCTTGAAGTTATCTAGTTAATGATTATTCTGCTATAATAAAATACTCGTGTACATCATAATCGGGGATGACGAATATAAAAGACGAAAATTGTCAGCAAAATAAACAAAAAAGCACGCCAACAACATTCTATGGCAGTCAGAGAGGACATAAAAAGCAGAGGTTTACAAGAACAAGTTCCATAACTGTGAGAGTTATACTTTAGAGTTATCTCCCTTCTAATACCCCGTAGCTCTGTGCTGAAGAGCGTGTGAAAGATTATTAATATCCATAAAGTGCAGATTGTGTCGGGAATTCTGCCTGCCAATCATGTAAGAAAATCCTCACATCTGCGCTGAACAGTACAGCTCCTGAGAGTCTAGAATCTAGATTCAGTTGATATTTGATTATTATGACATGTTCATACAAAAGGAACACCAACTCAATGAATCTGTTTCAAACAAGAAAAGACAACCGCGTTTAGAAAATGAAAATATATGTCTATTCATGCTTACTGCTAAACAAATCATTCGCTATAATTAAATCTCTCTTTTTCTCTCTCTCTCTCTCTCTCTCTGATCTTATTCGACGAATCTATTTCAGTGGCATTCTGGGACAGAAAAAGATATCAGTTGCGTTGAATAGCAGCATCTCCCGGCGTGCCCTCTCTCCCGTCAGGCCACACACAACATGGCGGGAGGAAGAGAATCTTTTCCAGCGTACAGATGGTTTGTTCGTGAAGAGAACAACTAACTTCTTCACAGCAGACGACAATGAAAGACTGTAGCGTAGCTGCTAACAAGGAAAGAGAAGATGGAGATTGTTTGGAGTAGTCTATAAGGGGGCGAATTCGTGGCGGACTTTACAAGATAAGGGTACTCCAAATGCGAAACCCCGTCCCTAACAAGCATGTATGGCAGTAGTGTTTGCTTCTAACTGGAGACCTAATTAGAATAGGAAATCGTGAGGATGACAAATTCATGTCCATCAAAATTAGCAGATGGTGGTGATTTAAGAAGAAACATACTCCCTCTGCTTTTTTTCCAGTCTTCCTCTCTTCCACTGTTTCATGCAGAGAACAGTAAAATATAAAAAACACGTACACATAAGCAAAGAAAATGTATCATTATAACAATGCTAATAGATGGTTCCAAAGAAGGCATAAGAACCCCTATTATTACTTTGATGAGTCTGACATAAGAACCCCTATTATTACTTTGATGAGTCTGGCATAAGAACCCCTATTATTACTTTGATGAGTCTGGCATAAGAACCCCTATTATTACTTTGAGGAGTCTGGCATAAGAACCCCTATTATTACTTTGAGGAGTCTGGCATATAAACCGCAGACGGTTGCTGGTCCATTTTCACAGGCTGCTCGTTTTGGGTTTTTTTTTTTCTTGCGAGGGTTTTGCTGCTTTTCATGACCTATAATTGCATGAACCACAATTTAGTTTGGGTTTGCCAGATCATCGCTGAGGGAACGATAAACACGAAAGCGATGAAATCCCCCCCCCCCCAACCGTTACAATACAGAAAGAAAGGGAAAAAAATGATAATTTTGGGTTTGGGAGTCAGGTGATACTTGTCAGGGAGCCTACCATGACTTTATTTAAAATGATGTGATTGAGGGTACAAGTCGGGCGAGTCTGAATGCTCTCTCTCTCTCTCTCTCTCTCTCTCTCTTTGCCATTATCATGTTTGAGGAAGAAGCCGAGGAGAATGTTCAGAAGGAGAAGACATAAAATTCGTGATTTGACTTGTGGGTATAGTTTTAATTTTAGAACGTATCTTTTACAAAAACAAAATAATAACCATGGACTGTCATCATAAAGTTCACACCACCACCCTGTCCCGGAGGTATGCATTTGGCACGTTCTCAAGACAAAGGAAGATTTTGTTGATCAGTTTTTAAAAAAATAAAAATGTCTTTCTTTCATTTAAGTCTTATGAATGTTTGCCTTTCTTTGCGGAAACGTTCACTGGTGTGAGGCTATGTAATAAACAGTTTCATCTCAGTGATTTCGACCCGTATTACAAATATCTCTACGGGATCAATATCTTCATACTGTTGGATATCGAGGGCAGATTTCTTTCGATTATATTCAAAGATAAAATGTAGATAAAAAGAGTCAAGTAAAATATATATCCCATTAGTATATGAAAAATCTATTCAAGTCAATTTTCTATCTATTAGTAGATGGATATTTTATTCCATTAAAAATATACCTCGTTAGTAAATAAAAATTCTGTTCAAATAAAATGTATTTTGATGGTAGACGAAATTCGTATTCAGTTAAAAACATACATCGTTAAAAGATTTTTTTTAAAAACAATTTATTTCAAAAATGTGTCTCATTAGTAAATGAAAAATTATATTCAACTTAAAACATCGGTAGTAGGTGAAAAATATATTCGGTTAAAAATATAACTCGTAAGTGGATGAATATTATATTCAATTTAAAATATATTTGTTTGTAGATGAAATTTATATTCAATTTAAAAAATTCTCTTTACTAGATGGAAATTATATTCAATGAAAAATATATCTCGTTACTAGACGAAAAATATATTCAATTAAAATAAATGTTGCTAGCTGATTAAATATATATATATATAGTTTTAAAAAAATACATCACGTTAGCAAATGAAAAACACTCATATTAATTTAAGATATATATATATCTCGCTTTTAGTAGATGAAAAATTATATTTAATTTTACAAAATCGTTAGTGTACAAAAAACATATTCAGCTAAAAGTATATTTCTTTTGGGGACGAAAATGATATTCAATTAAAATATACCTCTTTAATACATTAGAAAGTACATTAATTCAAAACATCCTTAGTACATGCAAAATATATTCAGTGTAAATATATATCTGTTTATTGGGCGAAAATTATATTCAGTTAAAAATACATCTAGTTAGTAGATTAGAAATTGCATTCAATTTAAATTATCTTTAGAAGACAAAAATTATATTCAATTAAAAATATATTTCGTTAGTGACGAAATGTAATTTTCAATTGTAATATGTAAACCAAATCTTGTTTGTAGATGAAAATTTATACTTAAGTTAAAAAATACATCTCGTTTGCTGACAAACTAAATATTACATTTAAATTCAAATATATCTCGTTAGTAGACAACCTAATGATTATATTTATAATTTAAATATATTTTGTTAGTTGACAGAAAAGAAAGCATAAAGACCAGTAACTCTGTAAAACTCGCGCAAAGTAAAACAGACATCGGAACAATCCCGATTTTGAAATTAAGTTGTAGGGCAAAGGTCAAATATCCAGTAAGAGATGTGCCGTGTATTTTTAAAGAAAATTAAAAAAAACCAAATGTTTAAAATGAAAATAGAAATACAAATGTGTCAAAGAAAAACATATCCTCTTTAGAAAAAAATATTGACGGGTATATTACGATCAATAATCAATTCTCAGTTAATATAGTTCGTTGGGCCATCGTTGGCTGAACACCAATTTGTGTTGGCAAGTGAGTGCTTTGGGGTCAACCTCAGCTTGCTTCAATTTTGAAACAATTTTAGTGCACTGGACTGACTTAGATCTTCATTCTGCCCCCAATCCTGTTCTTATCTCGTGTATAGGCAAGAATTATGAAAGTATTTTTTTTTGTTCTATATTTGATTTTTAATTTGCAAAATTGAAATGATTTTATTTTATGTGAAATTATATTTATTAGTCTATCATGGGTGCTACTACAAATTTTGCAGTGTACATTTATTCTATCATGGATACATTGTAAATTTTGTAAAGTATATTTATTCCATCGTGGTACCATGCAAGATGTGTAGAGTTCATTTATTCAATCATTGTGTCATTACTAGTTTTATAGAGTACATTTATTCAATCACGTTGTCATTACAAATTTAGTAGAATAAATGTATTCTATGATGGTGTCATTACACGTTTTATACAGTACATTTATTCTATGATGGTGTCATTAAAAATGTTGTAGAATAAATGTATTCTAAGCTGGTATTATTACAAGTTTTGTTGAATACATTTATTCTATCGTGGTGTCATTAAAAGTTCTGTAGTGTACATTTATACAACTATAGTAGGAAAGTTGATCGCGCGTACTTTCATAAACAGTATCCTTGATAATAGGAAGTGTGTCTGTCGGTCTGTATTGTTCTCTTTACAATGTGAAGCATGTTTAAATTACTTTTGTATTTGTTGCAGTGGAGTGAGTATATTCGGTGCATGTAGAACAAATGTGTATGTGTGTGTGTATGTGATCTTTTAGGCATTGTGCTGAGGAAGGGGGGGGGGAGAGTTTGGAAGTTACACCACTGATTTGAATTGATACCGATTTGTAATTTGTATGGTGTACGTCACGAGATTAGCATGCATACGTTAGATTATGTCAGTCATTCACCGCAGCCTTCAACTCGCCTAAGTTCCCCTCCATCCCCTCGACTGCATCTCAGAATTCAGAGAGTTTAAAGACATATTAAGATGTTATAATCATGGGCTGTTTATTCGTTGGCTATAACTGGAAATCTTTCGTCTTGTCGATTTCGGACACACTAATACGAGTACTAGGAAAACCTCTTTACAAACCACTCTCGGTTAGCCGACAACTGAGCCGTATCGCGAGAATTACCGCCACCTGTTGAAGTGAACCAATAGCATATGGAACTAATAGTCAGATTTATCCGACAGTGACCTGGCGTTTCACACACAACCAGAGGTTTGGATATATATTTCATTTTATTTTAATAATCCACGTTGATGCCGAAAATTAAATCTCAACCCTGAATGTTATAGCATTTTCATTTCTTGTTGTATGAAAACCTACGCCGAGACTTAGAAACTGCAGGACGGGACGAAGTTGTTAGATTCGAGAGCTGTTTGAATGAAATTACGCGACTGAACATACACAGCTTATTAAAACATTCCTACTATAATACGTTTTATTTTTAAAGTGTGTTTGTTCAAACTGATACCAATCATTCATGGTCGAGTGAAACGAGACAAGAATTGAACAGTGTGCATTGACGTATTGTTTGTGTCCTGTCGTGACCTCGTTCTCAATTTAACTTTTTATTAATACCTGTGCAGTCCTAAGTGAAAAGCATTTATAAAATTAATTTAAAAGTTACCAAACGTTTAGAGTTGTAAAACGGTATAATGCAATGCCAGTAGCAAACGACGTTTACTTGTAAACGGTTCTCGCCCGTCAAGACGTTCTGTTCTTGTGTATGTTTTACTGTTTGTTTTAAAAATCAGCATTCCTACAAATTTTGCAAAATTGAAAGGCTGAGTAACCATAATGATTTGCACTTGAAGTGGATACCCCAAAGTACTTTTCCAGGGTTGATCCAATGGGCCAAGACTGGGCCAAGGTTGAGCTAGCAAATTTATTCTTTCTGGGATGCTTGTGCCAGAAATCGTTATGACTGGCACGAATTCAGCGGTTCCAGTCGTGAATAAAGGACACGTCTCGCGAATAGAGTTTTTCTTAAAGTTTTGTTTCATGTAACCGGGATTAAAATAATTTCTCAGTGTTCTATACACATTTACTTTCCGTTTTTTTTTTCTTTTCTACCGCTTACACCCACTGCGGTGGGACAGGTACCTGCGTGCAATTATTTTTTAGAGTGCGACAAGCTGTTTTTAGTTTGGTGGTTTCGCTTCTTAACAGAGGTCACTCAGTTCTTGATAACGTTTTAAACATGTTTATGTTTTCCCCGCTTTTTGTTGAACAGTTTGCAACATGTTTCGAGGATAACACAAAAGCTTTTAATATTTGGGTGAACTGTTTTTTTGAGGCTTCGTTTTAGTATATTCAAATTAATGTTATCTAGTGTGTCCAGATGTTCCGATGTAAGGACTGTTTTTTTCATCATAGGCCCAAATGGAATAAATCCAAACGATACCCCAAATTAAACGACGATTAAGTAGGAAAGAATTAAAATTTCATAAAATATTAATACATGATCCTGCTGTCATAGCAAATGACAAGTAATTCTGCATTTATAACGAAAAGTGCAACTGTTAACCCTGCTGAAAAATGATGCCACGTGTTAATGCAAGCACTAATCTAGCTCCATTAGAATAGCGCGATCGGTAATCCTCGCAAACATTCAAACTAGCTACACTGCAATACGGGGATTAAGTGTGATCAATACGCCCACTACTACACGAATTACAACTGGCTTTCCATGTTCAACATGACAACACAGCTATTGAAGTAGTCACAGCACTCCCACACATACCCTGCAATTACTTTGTGCACGTAACAAACATGGCGTTGCATCACATGGCCGCCATTAATCCATAAGTTGTACTGTGCTGTCTTACTGCGTGCGAACGTGAACAACAGTGTATGTGCTCTTTTATCTTTGTGCATGAGAACGTTACCTCAGTGTGTTAATTGACGCGATGTAACGTCATACTGCGTGCAAATGTTACTACTAATCCACGCGGTGTAACGTCATACTGCATACAAACGTTACTATTATAACACGCGGTGTAACGTCATATTGCGTGGAAATGTTAATAAGTCTACGCGGTGTACTGTCATACTGAACGTTACTATTAATCCACGTAACATTACTATTAGTCCACGTGCCGGATTACGCCATGTGGGCGTACCATCATGGCGCACTCTAGACTGCGCACGTGTGCCGCCACTACTCCGTGTTTGGTGTTGCGCAATTCTCCGGACGTCACTGCTCGTGTCGTGTTTCTCGGAAAAGTTAGTGCAGGGCGTGCGACTCCGTGCAACACAATGTGTTGAGACAAATTCCCAACGTGCTATTTAAAAATATATAGATTTATCAGTGTCACAGTCTGATAAAATTGTCCGACTTCGTGACCCACTTGCCTTGTTTACTTCAAATTCGAATATTTGAAACCCTTGGCCCTTTGTTCCAAGCTTCCTTTTTCTAGGTGCTTCTAGAACAGGTCAAGATGTTATGTAACTTTAGGACCATTGTCCAGTTCTCGAACCAACCACATGCTTTGCGAACAGTCACGTGATACGCAATATACCTTTCTATATATGTACCCACACGCTTCCGCTCCCTCACTTCGGGCACATTTTAGCTAATTCCATCAGCTTACTCGGGTCGTGAGAGGCAGCCGGCGCCATAGAGAATCAAGGTACCCTTCGACTTCTCTCAAAGGTATCATTTTATTTAATAGTATTTGCCTATGTATTGTTTAAGTATGTATTTGTGCTAGGTATTATATGATTTCCATATACACTTGAGCATGGTTCAGAGAAATAGCTGAAAACCTATATGTTACGGAATATAAATTTATTGTAACCATTTTTCCATTTCTGTACTTTAATTTATATTGTTTTAATTCACTAAGAGCCAGAATGCTGCGCTCGATATGAATTCTTCATGTAATTCAATTATTGCGTGTAATTTAAATTGTAAATTGTGAAGCGCTCTGTCGGCTTGAATTACCCCTTGTATGAACATTAATTTAACGTTGTATCTATTTTATTGCTTCATACGTCATGACTGTTAAATGGAACACATGTGAGACGATTATATTTTTTCTAAAATCTAATTGTAAGCGACGCAAGGTCGAAACTCTTTGTTCAGCGCATTTAATTGAGCCATGCCTAAGTAGGACCTGTTAGGTTGAGAATTATATCCAAACACGTTGCATCCACAGGTCGGCTCATGGTTCATGTTTCACCATGCCTCACCTGCACTAGCTTATTGGTGTAAGCGTGTCGAAATCCACTCTGAGGGCCATGCTGCAAAAATTCCAGTTCCTAGCCACTAACAAAGGGACATCATTCCTTATGCACCACGTGTGTCGTTAAAGGGGGACTGAGGGAACGAACCGGCATGACTGAGTGTTGAGACCAAGGATACAAGAATAGAGCTAAGTGCAAAATCAAGTGTACAGATCTCAAAGGAACACTTTTCTGGCAATTTAGATTGACAAAAATCAGGCATAGGCGCGTAAAGACAGAGTGAAGACTATTCGCGTTGCATTCGATTTATTGTTAATTTGTTAAACTTTATTAAATCTTATTTTCTTTGTTAATACCTCTTAGTAGTTGATTTCTATGCACAATAGACCAATTAGATTAATTCTTAGATTTGAATGGGGGCGGATGAGCAGAAAGATTGATGACGAGTGCATATTAATTTAGAGGGACTTAACTGTTTTCAAATCTAGCTAAAAGTTCGCAGTTTATTAGTCTGTAAATTTGTCGTCTGAACTACAAGACGCACTTTTAATTAGTCAGATAATAAATTGAGCAACCAGTCTGCGTAGAATATGAGAGGAAGAATTAATTATATTTAAAGTCTTTTAATTATTCTAAGCAGGGTCTTTAAATAAATACTGGAAACGTAACAAGTGTGGGTCGTCGCGGGATTGATATGTATTAAATTGTAAATTGTAACATTTTTATACATAGGGCGCATCATAACCTAGAAACGAACGAACGAACAGAATTGCCAATTGTTCTTTTGATTTTTGTATCACTGATTTTCTTTGCTTTTGTTGTGACATGTGCATGTATTCTTTTGCAGAGTAGCGTGCATGTTAGTTAATGTTGATATATTTAAGCGTAGTTAAATATGTCATGTTAGCTATTGAATGATTTATTTAGTATTGTGTTACTGAGTACTTCATTGTGAGGAGTCGAAGGTTATACCGCCAGCTAGGAGAGTTATCGGTAGTAACAGACTTCGGACTATTATATTTAGGGTGCTAGATATAATGTGTAATGTTGTATGGTAGGAGCCGTGACATTACGGAAGTCTTGGAACAGCGGACACTGTGACAAGCAGGTGAAACGTGTAAAGAGTTAACGCGTAATTTATTTCGGAAGGTGTTCTGAGTAAATTAAATAATTTTTGTAAGGTTGTAGCCTAAAAGTTATTTTCGGGATAAGCGGAGTTATCGCCGACGGTTAAAACACACAATTCACGAGATACATTGTTATTGTAGCCAGCGCGCTAAGACAGTAAAATGGATCGCAAACAGGTTATCGAAGACCTGAAAGAAACCGGTATCATGATAGGATATCAGGGTGACGAACTGACGAACTACGTCAAAACTGAGCTAGAGAAAGCGGAAAAGGAGAAAGAAAGAGAAAAGGAGAGAGTAGAAAAAGCGGACAAAGAAAGGCAAGAGATAGAAAGGGAAGAACGGTTAGCTGCCCGCGAAGCTAAGAAGTTAGAGGCTGAAAGACTAGCTGAAACCGAGGCTAAACGCATCGCAGCGGACACAGAAGCAAAACGCATCGCAGCGGATACAGAAGCCAAACGCATCGCCGCAGACGCGGAAATAAAACGGTTAGAATGGGAAGTAAAGAAACTAGAAGTTACCAATCCAAACCGTGATCGCAGAAGCAGTGGTGATTCGCGTTCTAGCGATGGAAATAATCACAGTAGAATTGAAAATATCATTCCAAAGATAAATATGGTCCCATTTGATGAGAACAAAGATCAAATAGACGCGTATTTAAAAACGTTTGAAAAGTTAGCCAGAGCAACAAACATTCCAGCGGAACATTGGGCGATAAATTTATCGGGGTTATTGCAGGGCAGTGCGAAAAACGAGTTCAATAAGCTTAGCGATTCTGAGTCAGATAATTACGACACAGTCAAGGCCGCATTATTGAAACGTTACAAACTCACAGCAGATACATACCGACGTAAGTTTAAACAGGCCACTAAAGCCAGTTCAGAGACGCACGCACAGTACATACGACGCGTAGCTGACTTATTCCAAAGATGGATAGATCTAGCCGAAACTCCACAGACGTACGCAGGTCTTAGGGATGAAATGGTAAAAGACCATATTCTCGGGTCATACAAATCAGATCTACTGATTCACTTAGCAATAAGGGAAAAATCTACGCTAGAGGAGATAGGCAACGCCGCCGATCGCTTTGATGACGCACATTCTCAATTCTCGAACGCACACGCGAACAACAAGTCTCGACCGAACGAACCGCAGACTCGAAAGGATAAGAAAAATGACGGGAAGGCGCCTAATGAGCGTGATGATAAAACATCTAAACCCGACACTAAAAACAAGTCCGACAAACAGAAAGATAAAAAGAATCTTGCATGTTACACTTGTGGTGATAGTGGCCATTTTTCACGAACATGTCCTGAAAAGAAAACAGCTAAAGTTTACGCAGTAGAAAGTCATACACCTAAAACAGAAAAGTCGAATCGAACACCAGTACAGGCAAACGGTCACGACACAATCGCTTTGCTTGATACAGGGTGTGAGCTAGACGCTATTGTAAATGCATCATTAGTTAACCGTACCGACTACACAGGGGAGACAATCTCTGTCACCTTTGCAAACGGCGAACAAGACATTTTACCAGTAGCTGAAGTCTCGATTGTTTCAGACTTTGTAGAAGGAACAGTCAAAGCGGCAGTTATGGAAAACTCACCGCATGACGTGATCCTTGGTTGCAAGTATGTTTTGCCGTGCAAAAAACAAACTTCAACTGAACCACCACTGGTTAACGCTGTAACCAGAGCAGCGAGTAGTAAAGACAAATCTGTAACTGCACCGATGTCTGCCGCACCAGCCGTAGATAAAGCAACAGTTAGCGAGATTAAAATATTACAAGCTGAGGACGAAACACTAGACAAGTTACGCAGACAAGCTGTACTTGTTAGTGACGTCAACACTGACGATTCGAATAAGAAAGCGTGCATTATTCTGAAAAAGGGTTTATTGTACCGCTATTCGAAAGTGGGAGACGAATTTCGGAAACAATTAGTCGTTCCACAAACCAAACGAAATGACGTATTACGATTAGGTCATGAGAGTCTTTTTGGTGCACACATGGGTGTACAAAAAACAACTAGTCGTATTACAAGTGAGTTTTATTGGCCGGACATCACTGCCGATATCCGTAGATTCGTGTTAAGTTGCGACACATGCCAGAGAACACAGTCTAAAAATTCAATCAGACCCGCACCGTTAGGAGAGCCTGAACTGATCAGTGAACCCTACAAGCGCGTAGCATTGGATTTGATTGGGCCTATAATACCCACATCAACGAGAGGTAATCGATACGTGCTGACCACTATTGATTACGCAACAAGATTCGCCGACGCAGTACCATTGAAAAATATTGATACTGAAACTGTCGCCGAAGCCCTTTTCGGTCTTTGGAGTCGTGTTGGAATTCCTACTGAAATTTTGACGGATCAGGGGAGTCAATTCATAGGCAACGTAATGAAGGAAGTAAATCGCTTACTTTCCATCAAACATCTTACTTGCACACCCTACCACCCCCAGGCAAATGGTCTGATTGAAAAATACAATGGGACATTAAAAACAGCACTTAAAAAGCTCGCCACAGATAAACCGAAAGACTGGGACAGATACATCCCTGCCCTACTATTTGCATATAGGGAGGTGCCACAATCTTCCACCGGGTTTTCACCATTTGAGCTACTTTACGGACGTACTGTACGCGGACCGATGATGATTTTGAAGGCACTTTGGACTGATGAAAAGACAGATGACGAAGTTAAGACAACTTACACATACGTCACTGACTTAAGAAACCGTCTTGAAACTATAGGCAAGATAGCACGGGAAAACCTGACGATAGCTCAGTCTAGACAGGCAGAATATTACAATAAGCACACCAAACCTAGAGAATTTGAAGTTAATGACAAAGTGTTACTGTTGCTTCCTGAAGCACATAACAAACTTCAGATGAAATGGAAGGGGCCCTTTGTAGTTACCGCCAAGCTAGGGGGACTGAACTATAAGGTGCAGACAGGAAAGAGAGAGAAAATCTTTCATGTTAACCTACTCAAAAAGTACATAAGCCGTGAGGATCAAACCACTCAAGCTGATTTTGTCGTAGCGACGATAGTTACAGAAGACGAGGGGGATACTGATTGCGTCACTGGTACTTTACCAAACTGTCCTCTACAGACGGACGAAACTGTCAAAGACGTTAGGGTAAATGAAGCCTTGACAGAAAGACAGAAAAAAGAAGTGAATGAATTGCTTAATGAGTTCTCATCTACTCTGACAGACAAACCAGGGTTGACAGACTTAATAGAATTTTCACTGAAGCTGACTGACAACAAACCGATACGTTTGAAGCCGTATCCGTTGCCACACGCTAAGATAGATGACGTTAGACGTGAGATTAAGACTATGCTAGATCTAGGGGTCATAGAGAAGACTGACAGTGCCTACGGATCACCCATCGTGTTGATTAAAAAACGTGATAACTCGTTCCGTTTTTGCGTAGACTACCGCAAACTCAATCAAGTGACAGAGTTTTGTGCCGAGCCTCTCCCTGATCCGGATCTCATCTTCACTAAGCTAGCTAACGCTCATTACTATACCAAAATAGATTTGTCACGCGGTTTTTGGCAAATCAAGGTCAAGGACACTGATCGACACATACTAGCTTTCACTACACCGGTAGGAAACTACACATGGAAAGTTATGCCTTTCGGAGTTTCAAACGCTCCAAGCATTTTTTCTAAAATGATGCGGTCATTGTTAGAACCACTGTACGGACGTGGAGTTGAGAACTTCATGGATGATTTAATTCTAGGCACCCAGACATGGGAGGAGCACTTGACACTCTTACGAGACGTGCTAGCCAGATTAAAGCAAGCCAACCTCACTGCCCGCCCTACGAAGTGTGAAATAGCACAATTCTCCTTAGACTTCTTGGGACACAAGTTGAGTCATGGAACTATGTCGCCAAGTGAAGCTAAGATAGCACAACTTAAGGACACTTCACAACCGCTAACAAAAACACAAGTTAGAAGTTTTCTTGGTCTTGCTAATTACTACAGAAAATTCGTACCAGATTTTAGTGCCATTGCATGTCCTCTGACTGACTTGACACGTAAGAATATGCCTACAAAAGTAGTGTGGACTGATGCATGCCAAAACGCTTTTGACACACTGAAATCTAGACTGACTTCAGATTTAATTGTTAAACTGCCAGATTTGACAAAACCATTCTTGTTAAGGACTGATGCTAGCAACACAGGATTAGGAGCAGTGTTATTACAAGAACACAATGACACCAAACACCCAGTTGCATATGCAAGCCGTAAACTCACAACTACTGAACAGAAATATTCCACCAGTGAAAAGGAATGTCTTGCAATAGTTTGGGCTATAAAAAAGTTCGAAAACTATTTGTACGGAAAAACCTTTGTCATTGAGTGCGACCACCAGCCGTTGGCCTTTCTCGGGCAGGCGCAATTTACGAACAGCCGTTTAATGCGTTGGTCTTTGTTTCTGACACAGTATGACGCAAATATTCATTACATCAAAGGTTCTTTGAATGTTGGCGCAGATTACATGAGTCGTGCTTGATGCCATCAAGTGCCGGTACTGATAGAATGTTGTTTAATCAATTAACTGAACCCTACGGATTCCTTCCTGTAAATATGAAATATAGTTGCACACTTTATTTCTAGAGATGTTGAAATTTTTTTTGTGTAAATTTTTCTTCATTGTGGACTTCTACATTTTATCATACATAATTTGTAGGAGGCATTTTATCTTTGGCAAGATAAACGCCTCAAAAGCAAGGGGGTGTCACAGTCTGATAAAATTGTCCGACTTCGTGACCCACTTGCCTTGTTTACTTCAAATTCGAATATTTGAAACCCTTGGCCCTTTGTTCCAAGCTTCCTTTTTCTAGGTGCTTCTAGAACAGGTCAAGATGTTATGTAACTTTAGGACCATTGTCCAGTTCTCGAACCAACCACATGCTTTGCGAACAGTCACGTGATACGCAATATACCTTTCTATATATGTACCCACACGCTTCCGCTCCCTCACTTCGGGCACATTTTAGCTAATTCCATCAGCTTACTCGGGTCGTGAGAGGCAGCCGGCGCCATAGAGAATCAAGGTACCCTTCGACTTCTCTCAAAGGTATCATTTTATTTAATAGTATTTGCCTATGTATTGTTTAAGTATGTATTTGTGCTAGGTATTATATGATTTCCATATACACTTGAGCATGGTTCAGAGAAATAGCTGAAAACCTATATGTTACGGAATATAAATTTATTGTAACCATTTTTCCATTTCTGTACTTTAATTTATATTGTTTTAATTCACTAAGAGCCAGAATGCTGCGCTCGATATGAATTCTTCATGTAATTCAATTATTGCGTGTAATTTAAATTGTAAATTGTGAAGCGCTCTGTCGGCTTGAATTACCCCTTGTATGAACATTAATTTAACGTTGTATCTATTTTATTGCTTCATACGTCATGACTGTTAAATGGAACACATGTGAGACGATTATATTTTTTCTAAAATCTAATTGTAAGCGACGCAAGGTCGAAACTCTTTGTTCAGCGCATTTAATTGAGCCATGCCTAAGTAGGACCTGTTAGGTTGAGAATTATATCCAAACACGTTGCATCCACAGGTCGGCTCATGGTTCATGTTTCACCATGCCTCACCTGCACTAGCTTATTGGTGTAAGCGTGTCGAAATCCACTCTGAGGGCCATGCTGCAAAAATTCCAGTTCCTAGCCACTAACAAAGGGACATCATTCCTTATGCACCACGTGTGTCGTTAAAGGGGGACTGAGGGAACGAACCGGCATGACTGAGTGTTGAGACCAAGGATACAAGAATAGAGCTAAGTGCAAAATCAAGTGTACAGATCTCAAAGGAACACTTTTCTGGCAATTTAGATTGACAAAAATCAGGCATAGGCGCGTAAAGACAGAGTGAAGACTATTCGCGTTGCATTCGATTTATTGTTAATTTGTTAAACTTTATTAAATCTTATTTTCTTTGTTAATACCTCTTAGTAGTTGATTTCTATGCACAATAGACCAATTAGATTAATTCTTAGATTTGAATGGGGGCGGATGAGCAGAAAGATTGATGACGAGTGCATATTAATTTAGAGGGACTTAACTGTTTTCAAATCTAGCTAAAAGTTCGCAGTTTATTAGTCTGTAAATTTGTCGTCTGAACTACAAGACGCACTTTTAATTAGTCAGATAATAAATTGAGCAACCAGTCTGCGTAGAATATGAGAGGAAGAATTAATTATATTTAAAGTCTTTTAATTATTCTAAGCAGGGTCTTTAAATAAATACTGGAAACGTAACAATCAGTTGCTAGCATAGCTGCTTCCATACAGAATGCAGTTATATGTATATTTTTTTATTCACTTCCTGTTAATGGAAAAAAACTACAATATCTTGACTGTCTAGATGGTTGGCGTGGATAAACAATGATTCAGATTTGTTTTATTTATTTTAACAATGCTGTCAGAATTTATTTTGCTTCTGTTTATTTTTCTTGCTGATAAGACTTCTCAAAATGCTGGAATTTCTTGGCTCAGCATCAGAACGAGTTTTATGAGATAACAGATATTCTGCTGGGCTAGGGTACAGTATACAAAGTGTCAATTTTAACACTTTCTTACCAGCTACGTTAAGAGAAGGAATTTTTTTAATAATGCAATTTTAAAATTCATTTTAATACATTTGCATTTACACATTAACAAAAAGATAAAATGGGTTTCCATTCTTCGATAGTAAAAGATTCTTAAACAAAATCATGTCTGATTCAACGGCAAACTTTACTGAAAGTATGTATTCATAATTTTATATTTACTTGTGACATTCACCAATCCAACTCATACGTCACCTGTCTCAACGGAACGAACACGTCATTTGTGTCTCAACCAGCCTTACACTTGATCTGTATCAACTCAATACGACACTTGTATCATTACCAAACTTGACATGACACTTGTATCATTACCAAACTTGACACGACACTTGTGTCATTACCAAACTTGACACGACACTTGTGTCATTACCAAACTTGACACGACACTTGTATCATTACCAAACTTGACATGACACTTGTATCATTACCAAACTTGACACGACACTTGTATCATTACCAAACTCAAGACGACACTTGTATCATTACCAAACTTGACACGACACTTGTATCATTACCAAACTTGACACGACACTTGTATCATTACCAAACTTGACACGACACTTGTATCATTACCAAACTCAAGACGACACTTGTATCATTACCAAACTTGACACGACACTTGTATCATTACCAAACTTGACACGACACTTGTATCATTACCAAACTTGACACGACACTTGTATCAACTATCATTGTCAATTCAGTACAACCTTTGTATCATACTCGAACTCTACACTTGCATCGCTTTCGAACTCAACAAGATATTTTTATCATATCAAACTCAGCACGATATTTTAAACATATCAAACTCAACACGAACTTGAATAATTGTCATTTCAAACTGATACTTGTATTTATATCTCAACACGACCTTTGCATTCTTCATCGAACTCTACACGACACTAAGATCATTTTCAACTCAACAAGACGTGAGTATTTTCCAGAACCATCAGATCACCTGGGTGTCAAACAAGGCTATATACAAATCATGATTACCTCAACACGGCAATGAATAATAAATCAACTCATATGACACATTGTTGTACCTGTAGCCCTATGGCTAGCGTTGTTGTACCTGTAGCGCTATAGTTAGTGTTGTTGTACCTGTAGCCCTATGGTTAGCGTTGTTGTACCTGTAGCCCTATGGCTAGCGTTGTTGTACCTGTAGCCCTATAGAGCACCCAACTACTGCACTTGATTCATGACCAATCCAACACGTCACCGGTGTTTCAATATCAACGCAACACGTAATCATCATTCAACGAATACGTCAATTGTGTTTTAACCAACCCGATACAATAGTCATTATTGAATTAACATGTAATTTCTGTTTCAACTAACCCGATACAATAGTCATTCTTGAATTAACATGTAATTTCTGTTTCAACTAACCCGACACATTAGTCATTATTGAATGAATACGTCATTTGTGTTTCATCACCCCGACACATTAGTCATCATTGAAAGAACACGAAACGTGAATTATTACTGACCCAGATAACATTGGATAACATTCAGCTGCACAAGACTAGCAAAATGGCTATCGTTGTTAATGGCATTAAAAATTGTTTAATTAATCCTAATTTTAAAAAAAAATATATAAATAGTTCAGAAGACAAGGTTTCCTTAACATTCCCATCTTAGGCAATCTGTAACACCCATAACAGAAATTAATAGCATCCTTATATCCCCTCCAATTCCATCATTATTATCAACATCACTGTTGTCATCATTTATAAAATTGTGTCCACTTCCCTTGGAATCGTATCATTAAATTCTTGATCACCCCACTTCACCCTCCGCAAAAATGGCACTACCATCCTCCGTTAGACAGTCTCCACTCGATTTCACAAACCCGCTAGCTCCTGATTCCACACGCATCCAGTGAACTATGAAGCGAAAAACGACTTAAGAGTGCTCTCGCCTTATTCAATCAGACAAATTAGATGGGGGCTGCCATAAGGTGAGGGCGCCTAAAGGTAAGATGGCCTCTCATCGCGTTCCATCGATTAAGCCAAGCAAGTCGTATTACTGTCGTATCAGACACAGCATTAGTAGCAATCCCGCTGACACATTAGCATTCAAGCCGAACCAAACCTAGTCACGGAATGGTTGCACGAATACAGCATAAGGACGGTCAAGTTCAGCTTGCAAGAGATTTTTTGTTTCCTGTTTCCATTAATAATAATAACTGCTTGATAGAGCGCCCATTCTTTAAAAAAAATAATAATGTACCGTCTGAGCGCTTACAATATTGACATAAACACATAAAATAACTATAAAAATAGAATATAATTTAGACTAACAAAATGAAGAATCAATGAGAAAAAATAAAATACAGGTATGGAAAGAATTAAAGTAATTACTAAATGAAACATAATTACAATAGTTTGACAAATTTGAGAAAAAAGTGACAGTAGACAGACAGTACCACTTTAAAAAAAGTGATAGATTGGTAGATAGACAGACAGGCAGACAGACAGATACTTCTTTTACATCCTAAAAGTCAACAGAATTAACACCCGTGTCGTTGAACAATGTCAAGTAAAGCACGTGACTAGTTAACTGCCTTTTAGATCTCACGGAGTCAACACACATAATATTGGAACTCAACGTACGGCCCCCTATGATCGGTGGCCAATCTAATCGCCACTACCATCTATCTCTATGGCTATCGACCCAAGAGCCAGACTCATGTTCACAAACATGCTGCTCTGGCTCTCAGGAGAGTGCTAAGTGGGGGTGGGGGGTGGGATAGGTTAGTGACAACGAGACAGAAATCCGAGATAATGAGTGAGTGTAAACCTTAGGCCATCATGACAACGTGGTGCCTTGCCCTTGACGCTGAATGAGTGAATTGGTTACATTGATGAAGGCTATTTTCAGCTGTATAGTAAGATTTCACTGGTTAATTGGGTGTATCCGTCAGATTCCATCGTAGCTGCTTTCAAGGATGGATGAAATATATCTAGGAGAATTTTTGAATGGAAAACTTATAAGTAATCTTAGAGTGGTTAGAAGATGAAAGATATTACACATGAGAAGGGGCGGCTCTCGTTTTTAGCTCTGATGCTGCATGCCAAATCTGTGCTATAAGAACAAAAAATATATGGAAAGAATTTTAACTGGAGAAGAACAAATAATAAATGGAGAGGATTTTAACTTGCCTGGAGAATCTTCTTAGCAGAATAATAACTTTGTGAGAACCTTTAAAATAATATCATAATTAATCAGTAAGGTCTTTTAAGAAATATAATAATTTACAAGTAAGGGTCTTTTAAATAAGATAATATTTAATCAGTAAGGCCTTCTACATAATATAATATTTTATTACTAGGGCATTTCTAACTAATATAATATTTTATCATGCCTTACAAAGAATATAATGCTTTGCCAGTAGGGCCTTCTAAGTAATATAATAATTTATATTTCTGGACCTTTGAATGGTATAACAGTTTGCATGGAGACTCTCTCTAAACTGTAGAGTAATTCATCTGGGGGTCCTAGTAATTAGGTCAAAGTTACGCTGGTTAATGAGCAAATTTATCTTTGAAACTAAATATATCTGCCAAATATTCATCCATGTTTTGGAGTAGTGTGATTGTGTGGGATGGGGTATATCTGCTAAGTACAAACACACGACAACTCCGCCCTCCTTCGGAAGAGTAGGAGAGTTAGGTGGATAATGTTCAGTGACGTCATTTCATTCATTTTTATCATTTACTTTCAGTTTATTTTTACGGTCATTACATGAACATATTTTTACAAAAAACATGGCCTGACATTGTTAGGAAAATATGTGCAACTTTACTTTATAGTTAGCACTAGTCACGTGCGAGCGTGAGTAATATACTCACGGGCGACGGTAAGTAATATACTCACGGGCGACGGTAAGTAATATACTCATTCGCGCATACATACCTACAAATACACACATGCATATATAAACAAATACCAATACAAACATACACAAATTCATACCCACACAAAACATAAACTCACGCATATTCACAAACATATACACAGAAACATACAGACAGACATTCATGCATACGTGCATGTGGCCGCAAAAAATTAATCGAATATGTATATGTTGTTGTTTTCTCTGAATTATTAGCAGATGAGAGAATGATGCAAAAGCTTATTTTCTTTTTATGATGTGCAAAGGGCGCTGTAACCCCAATTTTGTCTGGGATATGAAAATTCGAATCATCTGTCGTACGTTCTTCATTATATTCTCAAATTTCATCCACACCACATCACCTGCAATTCGTCTTTATCGTCTGGATAGAGAGTAGATGCTTGGCACAGGCGCACACCCTCTCTCTATGTGTCATTGACGAACGGGTGGCAGGGGTGTTGAGAGAAGAATACGAGGGTGGAAAATCGGGTGTGGAGGGGGAACGAGGAACTCCTGGTCCGGTTTTTGCTTTACCTTACCGCCTGATCTTAAGTAACACCATAGACTGGAACCTGAATCCGAACGCCCAACCAGACCCGTGACGTGGCACACTTGGTAAACATACCGCGTACGCCTAACTAAAAAAATCAAACTAAGCACATGGCCAACGCGCGCACACAAATCAAGAATAACTTCGGTAAACAAGAGCTTTGCGAGAGGCCATAGCTTGGCCTTCAGACTCGACAACTTTTCGCAGGGACGTGTACTCTGCCGGCAAACAGACAAATTCTGGCCAAGACACGAAAAGTAACTTCGGACTACAATGGCGAAAGAGTGTGGGTGGGTGGGTGGACGTGAGGGTGGGTGGCTTGCGTTTTGCGTGGTCTGCTCTTCACGCACAGACATGTAGTGCAAACAAGACCGCTGGGGTTGTCTCCCTGTGCAGCGTGCTGGCTGGGAATGCATCAATTCGCACCGATACGACAGCCAACCTACACACACACACACACACATACCTCCCCGACATACTCATTTAAATATGTTCTCCCTTGAGTGAAGAACAATGCTCGCCAGGCAGTGGTAGAGTTCATTAGTCATTAGCATTGTGTGCTGATGACGTGTTTAATCAATGCATCAATGGTGTTGTCAATCGTCCCGCGCAGACAACGAAAATAGTAAACACAAGATTGTTTCTTAAAAGCGTATTAATAACGGCGAGGTCGTTTTTTGATAAGGGCTCTAATATTTGTAGCAGAGGCGCCCGTGAAATGAAGACTCTGGAAACAAACAAGGTGTGTTGCCGCTACATAAACGACATAGTAAATGCACAAAGCAGGAAAAGAGTGAAATGACCGCGATGCTAATTCCTTCTCTGTTTTTTCCCCTCACTAACAGACTTCAGTTGTTAGAATAGTTCACTTACTTCATTCAGCTACAATAAATAGAATTGTTCAGTTTTACTAGTATTCATCCTCTCTTTCATTACAAAAAAGTAAATAGATTTAGGACTCAACGCAAATTTCCAGGTTAGGAAATCGCAAAATTTCAAGTTAGGTTTAGTTTCGCTTCTGTGTCGAAATCTCGTTATTATTTCTTGGCTGTATGGGGCGGGATAAGATAAAGATTGTAACATTTTTTAAATTTGTAAAACTACAATGGCACTTAATAACAGGCTACTTGCCTTTGTGTGATTATCGTCACACTGTGATGTTTAACACAGTTCACTAGCGCGCGTGCCTTGTCGCTCCCAAAGCAGACGCCTTTCCCCACACACTTTAAACACGCTATCATTTTGGTGTTTTAGCTGATCTTGCTGGCTAATACTAGCACTTGCATAGAAAACCTGTATCATATCTCCTCTCTTATCAGCGGAAAGCATCCATCAGATGCTTATATGAGTCTATTAATGCTCACGTTAACATGTGTCTGGCAGCATCGGCCCTTGTCTTTAACACCGCAAGCGTCTCTCTCCGCAAACCACTGAACAGCTTTCCCAATCTCGACGCCACGGAATATCTGCCGTCCATATGTATTTCAACACAAATAAAAACAGAAAGTTTTCAAATAAAAGCAGAAACTTTTCTATCACAGATTACGGGAGTGATTTTATGCAAAGTTCGTGCAGGGCATCACATTTGTCATTAAACCACGTCCTCAACAAAGAGAGTGAAAGTGTGTGTGTGTGTGTGTGTGTGTGTGTGCGTGTGTGTGTGCGTGTGTGTGTACGTATGTATAAAATAAAGTAAAATAAAAGACTTCTTTACTTCTTATAAATACAATTTTTTTATATAGGTTAGCTGCTAATAATAGGTATAGAGATGTACCAAAAGAATGTTTAGAAAAGATTCAAATTTACTGATAGAAGTCACTTAATCAATTCATTTATTCAGGCCATACCACCAATCAGAGGTTAATGCCTCGTGACAACAAACTCATTGAAATGACGTCACAGTTGTACATAAGAGAAATCACTATAATATTAATTGTTTGGAGCCATTTAATCAAATCAGAAGTTAATGCCGACTGGCTTAAATGTCACTCCGCATTATGCAAGAATGAAGAAAGGCCATTAGGTACTAACATTCAGGCGCGAACGAATGTTTGTACTACTAGCATTAAGCCTTGACAGCAAACGAATTTTTGTACTACTAGCATTAAATAAGCCTAGACAGCAAACGAATTTACCGTGGGCTTTTCACACGATCATCTACACCCCACCCCGGAGCTATAACAAGTTCCCGCTAACGCGCTGAGCTAAATATATTTCAGTGGTCGCCGCAGGACGAAGTCTACAAAACGGAACGCCAAAATGACCCCCAGTGACCGCGAAAGCGGCGGAAGCCGGAAGCGTTCCCCACACTAATAATAATAACCCCCAGTGACCGATGTCTCGTATGCTTGGTGGTGGTCAGTCAAAGTTCGAGAACGTTGAACCTAGTGACGGTTAACACCTGCTCCGCCTCAGATCGCAGCATGCCAGACAAAAATGCACCCCAGGTGTGTGAAGGTACACGTTGTTTCCCTCTCCTTAACCTCAAATGACCTTTGTACTGGTGGAGAGCCGCTGCTACTGTGATAGTGAGTGACAGCGTTCGAGGCTCAAGCCAAGCGATCTACTATCATAGGCTTTAGCGTGTTCAAGGCTCAAGCCAGGTGATCTACTGTCATAGATCTTAGCGCGTTCAATAATGTTGCAACTTTCACAGCTACTCTTGAGAAGCCGGAAAGCTACAAAGAAGCAACGGACGTTTGCTCGCAGTCCAGACACGTTCCGATGTAACCATGCCAGGTGAGGCTTTCTGCTTAAGAACATGAAAATGCACCCCTTGGTGAAAGACACCAAACGCGGGTGGAAGGTAGAAATCGATCTTGTCCAGCCCGACAGGAGATCCGACTGCGGGGCCCGATGTGAGACATGCCTTGTTTATGTTTCAGGGAGGAGTAATCTACATAAGCCGAGGATTATAAGCTGAACACCCATTTGTCCTAATGTTTTCAGTGCTGTTTGGCCAACTGCCTGGCGGCAGCTGTGGAACTTTAATTTTAGGTGTAGGCAAGGGCTGTGCTCTTGCAAAACTTTCACGCGGAGGTTAGCTGGGGAATGGGGGACGAGGGAGGAAAACGTAGAAATACGATTTGTCTTTTCAAAGACACGTTCTTATTTTAGAAGTAATCTCGGAAGCTGTTGCCATACATTTTTTCTGCGGGTAAATCTATGGCTGTACTGCCAACGATGGGGATGAGATGGCTGTACGACCTGGGGTAGTCCCCCTTGCAACAAATGTTTATTGCGCGGACGGATTGTTAATCGGAATAATGACAACAATAAAAAAAATTAGCAGTGTGTAACAATTTTGTCTCTAAAACTTCGCAACAGATTCGCGCTTTCGTTCGTCCAGAGCAACCTGCTCACCTCTTGCGTGTGGGTTGCGTGTCTGACGGGTGTTTGTGTGTAAGAGAGAGCGTGTGCATGTGTTTATCTTTATGTTTTGTTTCCTGTTTCAATCTTGAATGAATACCGTTTCAGAAACTTATTAAAAATACACAGTGACTTTTTGTAAAAAAAAAAAAAAATATGTTAGTAAGAGACCAGCAGTGTTTGTTTGGGGATGGGGGAGGATGAGAAGGCTGGGCCATGGGTGGTGACTTGGTGAACAATTCCTCTTGTGGGTTTTCTTGTGAAATTATTTTTGATAAACTTAATATGTGCTTCCTCCGTTTTCCCATGAGTTTGTTCGTGAAGACAAAAATACTGAAAAGTGATTTAGGGTTTCTGCATTCATGACGTCACAAGAATTCAGCCAGCAAAGATATCTGAGCTACCTATAGCAAATGCATGCGGTATGCGTATGTGTGTGTGCTTTCGCGCGTTTGCGGGCGTACGTGTGCTTGTGTGTCTGTTTGTGTGTGTCTGTTTGTGTGTGTGTGTGTGTGTGTGTGTGTAGGAGACGCAAAACGTCCCTATCTTTTTCCTTCTCTGGCACTTTCCCCCCCCCCTCTTAATTTCTGTCACTTGTCAGGAAGCCAGTCAGACTGTCGTGCTGAGCTCTGGTGGCTGCCTAATGACCTTCATGATGACCCCAGATATAGTGCCGTATTTTTGTTATGCTGACTCCAGAATTCCAACTTGCAGCCAACCACACTAGTTCCATGCAAGCGGTCGTTACTCAAATCACTGCCGTTGACCAGTTTTAATAAAAGCCGAAACTAAAGCGTAATAAAGGAAATACGGTTAATTGTTGTTTGCAGCAATTGTGAATCGTTTACTAACCTTGAATGTTGGCGTATTTAACCCTTTCAGTGCTTTTCTGATATGTAACACAACAGTAACTGCTAAAACGAATATTTATTTGCCTAAAAGAAAATTGATTCAATGCTCATGCCAGGACTGATGTATTCTTACTGTTCATGCCGAAAATGCATTAAATATTCTTCTCTAAGACCGAACAGTTATAGTTGAAGCAAACAGTCTATATTTTAAACACACATTTAACTTGCTTTTGTTTGGTGTAAGCCTCATACTTCGGTGTAAACCCAATTAACTTATTTATATCAAAGACAATAGATAGTTAGATTATTTTCTGTCGGTGTAAACCCAATTAACTTATTTATATCAAAGACAATAGATAGATTGTTAGATTATTTTCTGTCGGTGTAAACCTGAATAAATATCCTATATTAAAAACACGCTGTATCGACTGTTGTAAACCAGCATATTTATGGTATTTCAAAAGCACACTGAATGGCTGTTGTTTGGTGTAAACCTGTATAACTATGCTATATCATAGATAGATAGATGGATGAATGATAAATAGATTGATAGATGGATGGAAGGACGGACAGACAGAGAGACAGACAGATAAGTTGATAGATAGATAATCATACCCAGCTCTACTTGAATAGAATGCGTGTGCTGTTTGCTCCTCATGGTCCAACTAGTATTATGGTGAAAATAAGTTTTAAAGATTTAAAGTTGTGAACAGTTAAACTAGCTCAAATAAATTGTATAAAGTTTAATTAGCTCACAATGAGATGTGTGCAGTTGAACGAGCTCAAATAAGGTAGTATGTAGTTTTAAAAAATCTCAGCAACAGAAGACATGAGAATGAGCACGTGAGGGCTGAATAAAAAAAAAAAAACTTTATTGTGAAAGAACGGCTACTCGAGCAACTGAAAATAAAAAATAAAAACGAATATTAGAGTTTGAGACATAGAGGGGAGATAATCTTTGAAATGGTGGTGGTGGTAGTGGGTGAAAGGACGAAAGTTTGAGATTGAGATTGATAGAGAAAGTAATCTGGGAATTGTGGGGAGGGATGATGCTTGGAGACATAGGGGAAATAATCTGTGAATTGGGGTGTGGGGTGGCGAGAGTTGGAGACTTATAGGGGAGATAATCTGGGAATTGGGGTAGGAGGGTTGGAGACTTATAGGAGGGAGGGAGGGCGAGGGCTGGACACTAATATGGGAGATATTATGGGTCTGAATAAGAACGACTATTGGATTTTTACCTGTAGATTTCCTGAGACAGAATGTGGGAAGTGTTTTGGGAGGGTGGGTGTTTATTCAGATTTCGGGAATGACACTATTGTTATGAAAGTAAAGACAGGCGGAATTAATTATTCGAGTAGCCTGGCAACACTTAACAAAACTCCTAAAAATTACAAGAAATGACAACTCATTAGAGTAACTTTATGAAGCAAAATCTTCAGTAAACATATGTACCCAGCTGAACACGCCAAACAACACACCAGTGGCAGAAAATAAGCTGTTCGACTTGACAGAAATTTCTAGAGTGTCAATTTATCAAGCTACACAAATACAATGTCACGGCCATTAATTCATGACGTCAACAACTGCTTTGACATCAAAGAATTGTCGTCTGCCTGGATACCATGTAATCTGTTGGCAAATTGCCCACTTGTGATTTTTCAACAGCTAGCCCAACAACGTGGCGTCTTGGATTCCAGAGTCAATTTGGAGTCAGACGCTGGATACCAGTTTGGAATGGCTGTAGCAGCAACAAGGGGAGGTCACTCTGCCGTTGTGACGATTGTCTTATGTCCTTGCGTATGAAAGTTTCATTTTAGTCTTCAGAAGAATATCTGTTTCTAAAACAGCATGTTATAATGGAATACACTGACTGTAAAATATGCTTAGTGTTATTACACTTCTAAAGTAAAATGGCTGACAACACCCAACGAAATAAACATTTATTCGTAAGCCCTGTGGCAATAAATACTAAATTATCAGTGTGACTTTTGAAGAAGAAAAGATAAATATCGGTAAGCTTATGAAATCACTGTTAAATTTCTTTTTTAAAGAAATATCAGTGGTAGTGATATAGCACGTTGTTTTCGAAGTAGCAATAATTATTCTCACCATAAAAACTGCTTCACTTCAAAGAAAATCTATTTTCTTTTGGCCATTCAATAACTCATTAAGATCATGCCGGGTTTGTTTGTTTGTTTGATTCTGAATATTGGTTGAAAGATTTTTTTGTCGAAATATATATTTTATTTTTTATAAAGGCAAAAGATTATTTTATTTGTTGGGAAAGTGAAAGATAACAGAAAGCTTGATAATAATATCCACACTTTCCGCATGACTGGTTTGCAATTTTTACGCTGACGTGATAGTTATTACTTGCAAGCAGCGCCCAAGGTCAACAGAAAAGCGTTCGTTTTTGTTATTAATATGTCTGGGACCACATTTATTTGAACTGGTAACTTCTGAAAAGTTACAAATACCCACTTCTATCGATCCATAAAGTTTCGGGCAAGTATAAATTGATTTTGTGAGCAGCACTTTCTGTTGATCTTAAAAACACTTTTACCTACCCACCCCCCTATTCTGTCTGTCGGGTCGCTCTCCCACCACCCCCGTCGCAATCTTGCCCAATTTATTTGGCGGTTGACCTCGTTGGCCTAGGTCCGAACCTCGCGTCTCTCTCCACTAACAATGTCTCCGCACCAGGTCGTTAATAATCAATGTTCAAACTGACGAATATTTACTACGGTCAGGCCATTTGTACTTCCAATTCTTTCAGTCAATCCTTCGCGCATGATGGACCGTCTGTACGTCTGGCTTGCTTGCTCAGCAGATCAACCGGACCGTTTCTAGTCGAGGTCGATAGTTGTTAAACTTTCTTCAGGAACCAAGACGCCTCCATCAACCATTCATCTTTCGGTGTTGGCCACCAGTCCAAGAGACATTGGCACACGGAGGATGATGCCCTGCCTCTCTGTTTGAGAAGCAAGCATATGAATCAATTTTTCGTCTCTCAGTCTGAACGCTGACACAATTTCTCATTTTTCAAAAACGTAGATCAGAAATGTCGCAGACTTTCTGTCATGTATTTCCACATAGTGCATCTCGAGACCACCGCCTTCGCGAATACATTCCCGCAAATGAACTGTCCAAATATTTCCGCGGGCACAATATATTTTATCAAACCCCTTCTATCCGATCCCCACCCCTAAACACAAAAAAGTGGATACCGGTGATTTGCTGAAACCTTTTAAGAACGATATAACCAAAATTCTATTTAAAAAGTCATAACAATAAGTAAGTTTCGAGTTTACATGTGCATAAGCCCACTCTTGCGCATGATATAAATTTCACTTCTCCTCATTTACAACATTTACTTGCGGGCACTGTCCTCAATTACAGCACTTGCTTGTGGGCACTGTCCTCATATACAACACTTGCTCGTGGGCACTGTCCTCAATTACAGCACTTGCTTGTGGGCACTGTCCGCATATACCACACTTACACGTGGGCATTGTCCTCAATTACAACACTTACTTGTGGGCACTGTCCGCATATACCACACTTGCTTGTGGGCACTGTCCTCAATTATAACACTTGCTTGTGGACACTGTCCACATATACAGCACTTGCTTGTGGGCACTGTCCGCATTTACAACATTTATTTGTGGGCACTGTCCTCAATTACAACACTTGCTTGTGGGCACTGTCTGCATATACAACACTTACTTGTGGGCACTGTCCGTTACAGAGACATGTTCAAACTACAACCGCCTTGAATGAAACGTGAGATAACTTATCTTGTAATATTTTTTTTTATTCCTCCGCCAACGAGTGCTCAAAGTTATGACCTCAACGCCGTAATAACCCGGATGACTAAGCTGATGCAGAGTGACACATCTTTGCTTTCAAGTGAGCGTTCACTGTTCTTGCTGTTAGTCGAGGACAGTTGGAAGTCGTCTGCTATTTTACAGGTACGCGAAAGAACAGTGACGTATCAGTCATACAACACACAGAATTCTTATGTCCGCAAGTTGACCAGTGTTATGCATCTTACATATATTTTGAAGTTTAGTGGTGAGTAATCGGTGGTGCTGATAAAAGGAGGCCTACACTGCGTACCATAATATCTCTGGAATAATGTCTTCATATTTATCTAGTCTGACAGAGAAGGGATGGGAGTTACAAGCGGGACTTTTCAGAGCAATAATTCTCAGTCCTTAAAGATGTTTGAGTTGAAATTAGACGATGTTCGCGCACAAGTCTCAAAAGTTTAATCATCAGTTTTGCACGTTAATGCAAGCAAGACACTTAACTAACTTACTAAGTGTTAGAAAGTCATTAATATCAATCAAAATATATCTCTGGGTTTCGAACTCAGGAGAATAGCATATGTTTTGTGATTGTCACGACCAGTCACTGTCACAGAGTTAAAAGCCTGATGTCTAGGAGAAAGTGTGGAGGGGGATGTGGTAAAAAAAAACAAAAGAACATATATTTTTCTTTGACAATATTGAGTGCCCCCTAATTAATCTTGTAAGCTATTGCAAAATACAAAGCACAGATGAAAATGAACATAACTGACAATGCCAAAATTCTTAAACTTTAAATATTTTGTCCGCTTATTCTTTCTCCCTTCTTTTAATTTATGGAAATGGCTGGAGTGGATCAGATGGAGAGGATCAGATGGAGTGTGTAGAAGCATGAATGTTGGGAAGAGAAATGCAGGTTAGAAGTAATTTCCCCTTTCTCGGGCGTCTGACTGTTGAAATGGATCGGCGACTAGTAGAATGGGAGGGGGGGGAAGATGACTTGCGTAATGTGCTGTACGCGAACAAACAGACAGACACACACACACATGACACTCCAAATAGAAAGTGTGGTAGGGTTTTGTTTTTCCCTTTTTCCCCCCATCTTCAAGAAAACGTTTTGTCTGGTAGCCAGCAGACGTGACGTGGCGGACTTGCCGCGCGTGGGTGAATGAGAAAGGCAAGGACAAGCTACATTAGAAAGCCCTTTCTCTGAGTGGGATGGCTTGTATCTAGACTGTCGTTCGCTGAATAGAACCAGTCATGGTACTGTTATTTATTCTCGTTTTCAAGACAGTCTTTTCTAAAAAGAAATAAAAAACAAAATATGTATATACGGTCGTTTCCTACTCACGCCGTGATGGACACTCCAACTTTTACTTCACTTCTGTCCCTTTTGTTTGTCTGCATTTCCAACGTGGAAAACTATCACAATCGACGAATGAAAATGAATAAAACAAAGTGAGGGATGATTGCAAATTTTGTTGTCTGTGGCTACTGACTTTTTAAAAGGGACATATTATTTTCCCTAAGATTAACATGACAATTTTCTCCCTAACTAAATTGTTAATAATGGGAATGAAATGATGACATGATGAAAGTGACAACGTTACCAACGACCACTGTTAACAATGATGAGAACAATGATGAGTTAATAACTATTTTATGAACTTCAAAAAGAACGCTTTAATAGTGTACATTCCTCCGACTGTCGAATGGGGGGTTCGGGGATGGAGGGAGATGGGCGGTGCTATGTTGTAGGGAGTAAGGATCCAAGCACCTGTACAGGAAAATAAGAAACCATTTTCACCCGGGCACCGTGACGCGACTGGCACGTTAGGGGGAGATAATCCGTGCACTTGATGGGACGACAATCGCTAGCAATCCATTACACCATTTGGCAGAAGAGATTGCAATAATGGACATAAATTTCTTCTTTAAGGTTACTCAGGGGAGCCAGGCACGCCAGTTGGTACCGAAAACAAACAAGATCTAATTATAGTATTACAGAAAGGAGATAAATGCATTTTCTCTCACTTACTTTGTATGTGTTGTGTGTGTGTGTGTGTGTGTGTGTGTGTGTGTGTGTGTGTGTGAGTGAGAGAGAGAGAGAGAGAGAGAGAGAGAGAGAGGGAAGGAGGGGAGGGAAGTCTTTAATTTTGAGCTATAATACCAAAGTCAAAGTGTTCATTTAATACAAGTGTGATAAATACTTAATATGATTATAATACCAAAGCCACTGTGTTCATTTTACACAAGTATGATAAATACTTAATATGATTATAATGTAACTTTTAAGAACACACCATGCTACTTGTTTATTTGTTTATTTTACCTAACGTTAGGTTAAAGGTCACATGATGTGTCCAATTCGAGGTTGGACTTACACAGAAATCTTTTCGTCTATACAGTTCAACAGTTACTGACCTTTTGGGTTGCCAATCATACACGATTCAACAAAATGCTTGTGGGTTTATACACGGACTACGACTGGTGTGTTTGTATATGGCTGAGCAATATGACTATGATTCATACTCATTTCAACTGAGATGACTGTTCATAAAGGTTTATCAATCGACTATATAGTGGGGGTTAAACAATAAGGTTGTGGGCCCCATACATTAATCATGAAAACACTTTCGGTTCGTACATTTTAAAATGAAAATGTGTTTATATCAAATAGGGTTACTATAAGATTGCTTGGGTTCACACATTGTTCAGGAAAATGTTATGCACTTTTCAACAGAAGTCGTTTGCATAAATACTTTATATTGTGTGTGCACACATTTTGTCTTGTAGGAGGAATTTACATAAATACTTTGTATTGTGTGAGGATACATTTTGTCTTGAAGGAGGAGGCGTTTACTTACTTTGTATTGTGTGTGCACATATTTTGTCTTGTAGGAGGAGGCGTTTACTTACTTTGTATTGTGTGTGCACATATTTTGTCTTGTAGGAGGAGGCGTTTACTTACTTTGTATCGTGTGTGCACATATTTTGTCTTGTAGGAGGAGGCGTTTACTTACTTTGTATTGTGTGTGCACATATTTTGTCTTGTAGGAGGAGGCGTTTACTTACTTTGTATTGTGTGTGCACATATTTTGTCTTGTAGGAGGAGGCGTTTACTTACTTTGTATTGTGTGTGCACATATTTTGTCTTGTAGGAGGAGGCGTTTACTTACGCACAATGTTTCACGGGTACATACATTTCTCGTTAATTCTTTGACCAGCGAGGGCATTCACCAAAATTCTCTCAATTTCATGCGCTATCATTCAAACACAGGTGACCATGCCCTGTCCAGAGAAGACCCGCCCATTTCGTACGTCATCAAGTTCCTTCGCACTGGCGATGCTTGTTTCTCGCAAAGGTGTATTGTCCATACATCGGTCCAACAATGACATTCGAATTCTGTTTTAGAAAAAACTTTTGCGTTCACACATTTTCTATAGAACCTTTCACACTCACGTTTTGCGTTCACACATTTTCTATAGAACCTTTCACACTCACGTTTTCAGCTTCCTTCTTTATATTTTATTTTTACTTTTTCTTTTGGCAAGGATAGGAGGGTGTGTGGGAGGGAACCACACATCGTGAGCTGTTGTCGGTCGTAAATTTTGCCCGAACGATCTACTGTCGCGTCGACACTCCTCTGTCTCAAGAGATGTGACGTCACTCTACTTTGAATCCACTCGAACGGATTAAGATTCAGTTAAGTTTTAAACATGCCAAGCAGCTGCTTGAAATAACTACAAGTTCTGAAATAACTGTAATCTTTCTCAACTTGGTGCCCGAAAACTTGAGTATCACCCACAAAATATACATACGTTATACGTAAGTATGGCTATAAAAAACATTTATGAACTATAACTTGAAAACCTTATCGGAGCGAAGCGTAACTTTAGGGAAGTGCAGCGGATTTCAAATTCTTTAAAAACGTATCTAGCCAGATATTTCAAAACAAATACTTTCAACTCGACAAACACGTGAAAAAAAAGTGCAAGCGCAGATGGGCATTTTAAGAATGAGTAATGTGGCTGACGGGTTTCGGTAAAGGGAAACATGCAAAGGCCCCAGAAAGAGAACACTACTTTACGTCACTTCCGACTTCCGCTGACAATCTGCATGCCCGCATACCTCTTAACTCCATCAACGAACGCCGCAACGAGATCTCGACCCTGCGATGCCAACCATGATGACACAAGCAACTATATATTCCCAAGCAAGCGTCTGTTTTCTGTCTGCTTTTTACTTTATCACACCGTGGCACTGATTCGCTCGAATTCGCCTCAAGACGTCCATTTTCATCGGCGTGTTTTCTTATCAACCAGTTTGCTCTCTTATCATAATATCAAGCTACGAACAAAAAGTGCACACCTCAAAACGGTACAGGCCTCGGGGCTGACGTGTGCTTGGAGAGGTTGTCACATATTCCTATCCTAGGTGCTGAAGGGAACTGGGTTACGTCAGCCAGAGAAGAAAACAAATCCGGTTTGCTTTACTGATCTTCTCTCAAATTCCCCACCTCTACCCCATCCTCGCGTATGAATACAGACTCACGCATCCTTAAATCCTTTCAATGAAATTCCTCTTTCCCACGCCAAGTCAAAGAAGTGTGTTTTTATTTCAAATTATTTTTTATTTATAAAATGTAATAAATATTCATTTTTAAGTTAACAAATCAAGACAGTGGTATATGTGTCCTGTACAACGATACCAACCAATAGGAATTAAATTACAACTGCTGATCGGGGAACGCTTTGGGATTGCAAAGAAAAAATATTTGATTTAACGGCAAAAATTAATAGTTTAAGATAATTAAAGGTTGAAAACACTTTTTGGAATTAGAATATTTGATTGACAACTCAATTAAATTCCAAGAGTTTTCAAAGATCACGACACAGGGAAAACTTTCCGAACTTGATCAGTTGATGATATTTCAGTGTGTCGCTTTTGCTTAGGCTTGAGTGTCCTATTTTTGTCGATTCAATCAACAATATAAAGTATCAGAAAACAAACAACAAAACTGAACACTCTTATTATTGTGAGTATTATTACGGCAGCAGTATTAAAAACTGGGTGCTCGTTTTTCTTTCCAAACAGTCACTAAATAACCCTACCCACCCTCCCTCTTTATTTTGCAAGAGATCACAACTGACCACTTCCAAAGAAATGAAATAATAAATCTATTCATCAAGAAAGGTTTCGGTTAATCTTAATCCCAGGTATACAGGTGGATTAATGAAAGTGAAGCGCCAAAACGCACCCTTATATTTAAAAAGCTAGAACTGTTTGCTTGTTTTCTTTTAATAAATATTTTTAATGTATTTAATTATAGCGCCATGCGGCTTATCGGCAATACTCAAGATCCAAGGAGTTATCTACCTTATCTTTTCCGCAAAACTGTAATCTCCCCTGCGCTACACGGAGATCAGTTGGTTGCTATTCTCTGTCACAATTCTTTCTTTCTTTCTTTCTTTCTTTCTTTCTTTCTTTTTTTCTTTCTTTCTTTCTTTCTTTCTTTCTTTCAAAATATTCTTTCAAATAGATTAATGTACAAGTAATAAATGCTGTATAATATTTGAAAGCAATAACCTAAATTAATGAAAAACTATTTGCAAGCAGCATACAACAGTCACACTGATTTCAAACATTTCAGTAAGACTTCCGAGATATATGTTTGCCACTATTTAGGGAGCTGAGTAGTCGGGAACTGACTTGTCGGGAGCTGAGTAGTCGGAAACTGACTTGTCGGGAGCTGAGTAGACGGGAGTTCGAAGTTCAAGCAGATTGCTCGGTTCTACACCACCTAACCCCGGTCGATGAACTTTCATCCGGCAAATCCCCTTTTCCTCCCTTCCCCCAAGCTCGGGATGGTTGAATTGACCATCCTGGTTGTGAACGGAGAAGTCCTTAGAAATTTTCACATATAAAGCTCTAACACATATACAAATTATTGTATAACAAATGTCCCAAATACTAGTAGCAGTATAACAAATGTCCCAAATACTAGTAGCAGTATAACAAATGTCCCAAATACTAGTAGCAGTATAACAAATGTCCCAAATACTAGTAGCAGTATAACAAATGTCCCAAATACTAGTAGCAGTATAACAAATGTCCCAATTATTATTAGTAGTAGAATAAGAAATGTCCCAAATATTGTTAGTAGTAGTGTAACGAATGTCCCAAATATCAGTAGTTATAGCATATAACAAATGTCCCAAATATTAGTAAGAGTAGTATAAAAAAAAAACTGTCATTATTAGTATAACGAATGTCCCAACTATTATTGTTAGTAGTATAACAAATGTCCCAACTATTATTGTTAGTAGTATAACAAATGTCCCAACTATTATTGTTAGTAGTATAACAAATGTCCCAAATATTAGTAGGAGTAGTATATAACAAATGTCCCAAATATTAGTAGGAGTACTATAGAACACATGTCCTAAATATTACTATTAGTATTACATATATAACAAATGCACCAGTTATTAGTAGTAGTAGTATAACAAATGTCCCAATAGAAGTAGTAGAATACAAAATTTCCCAAACTGAAGTAGTAGTAGTAGTATATAAAATATATCCAAAATGGAAGTAGAGTGGCTGAAGCAGTAGAACAACAAATATTCTAAACAGAAGTAGTAAAAGTAGTTGTTCTCTACACTTCCTATTTTCTTCTTTGTATGACTGAAGCTACAAAGGAGAGGAAGGTGATAATGGAATTCAATGCGGAAGGAAACATTTGACATTTTTATTGATGACGAAGTGTACTAAGACATTCTTTTAATGATGACGAAGTGTGTCTCTAATGGACTGGGTCTGGTCGCACTATTAATTTGGTCTCTCTCCCAGAAGACAAGGAGAACATTATTCTCTTGACAAAAGCCATGCTCCTCATATCACCTGTCTCAGTGTCCGTAAGAAATAAATATAAGCTTATGAAAACGATCAACACAAATTAATGCGTCACTAAAATTACAATAACATTTCTCCCCAGAACAGAAACGTGTCATGACGTCATTAATGTTTAATGTAGAGGACAAAGGGCGGAGATGAGAGTGTGTAAAGTAGGGGGGGGGGGGGCAGTATGGGTGGAGAAAGGCACTATGTTCGCGAAAAGTGTCGCTCTGTCATCCCTGTCATTTTTTCTTTCCCGACCTGACGGCTATTCCGATACGAAATGACGATTATCACAAACTTTTAGATTATATAATTCGAAATAACTGGTGATGAGAGGTAGGGGTGAATAACTCACAATATTGAAGGCAAGGGACAGAATGCAGAAAGAAAGGAAAAAATGCTTAGCCAGGGAGTCAAGTGTCAATCGATGGGTGATTTAATGACGGACATCCGACCGCATTTCAGTGTTGTCTTCTCGTGCTTCAGAAGAAATCTGTAAGGGGAGACAAAACAGTGAATTGCGGGGAATGTGATGCCACCTTCCCGATAGCATCTGACTTGTTCAACTCCCAGACATCTTCTCGGGACGTGAAGCGGAATAACTCTGGAATAACGTCGGGCGCTGGCTGGTCTTTAATGATATTCCGCACATAAAATGTATCCTACACTTAGAAGGCAGGCGAGTTGTGGTCAAAGCAGACAAGACCTAGTCAATAGGAGCCTCACTGGAGCCTGTGCATTATAAAACAAATCTCTATATGCATTCATCTGCGGTATCTCTACACATGTCACCACTCTACAATCTCTACATTTCTGTACCCGTAATCATATATACTTCTCAGAAAATATACATACTTCTTTACATTTGATGTAATTATTTATATCTCTGTTTGTTTATAAAAATATCCGATATAAATAGATCTATGAAAGATGATGGAACTCATGGAAGGATTATGATGATGTTGACAATAACGATTAGATAGAGAAGAGATGACGACACAACTGAGGATGAGATGAGACAGTTTGAAAGTTAATATCCGCTTCCAATTTTTCCTGTTTCGCGCCCGAGCTTTACCCAGTTAAATAAGTACCGTACACCCCTATCGTTAATCACGTTCTGATCAATTAAGAGAGGAGTTAAAACACTGTTCTTGTAACAGTCACAGTGCAGATAACGAAGCGCTAACGACTTTTCTTTCTTCCTCCTTCCTATCTCTCCCTCCCTCCTCGATATCACCCACGCGTCAAGTTAAAACTAACAACACAGGTGAGTAAGTGCTAAACAAGAATTCTCTTCTATCCTGCTCATGGAGAAAAAAATGTTGCAGAGTATTGTTCAAAAGGACATTTGCCTTGGTATCATTTAAAATAGTCTATGTACTTCGGGTGCAAGGTACTCTTTTTAAATCGGCTGTGTGAACGCCTCATTAGATCTAAAACCTGGCTAGCGGAAACTGAGGACACTTTAAGTGCAAGACTGTCACGTGTTTTCTCTTTATGCCCTATTTTCGTCTCACTTTTATGCGTGGGTGGTGCTGACCCCTAAACATTAAAGCCCCTCCCTGGTATGCCATGCAACTTCATTGGGCATGTTCTTGTGGCCTGGGGCGATGCTGAAGGCACATATCACTCTCTCTGCGGTTGATAGACTCCGCGAAGCTGAACAAGTGGAAACAGGCGGTAAAAATTCACACAGGTGACTTGCAAGAATGCTTAGAAATCCAAGGTGCATCCTGTCAGGAGACTCAAGAAAAGTTCGTGGGAAATCAGTCCAATCAACTTAGGAGTGTATTAAGAAAACACAGTTACCTTCGCGCTATGATTTTGGTTACTATTTATAGAGTCCTAATCAGCATTTCTTATCACAAAAGTTTAAATGATTAAAAGCCCGTCTTCCTACACATCGCGACGAGAACGTACACACGCAAAGACACAGAAAAGCATAGATGTTCATAGTACGCATTCTGCAAACAGGATAAAAAACACAAAGGAACACAGACTGATGAGAACAAAGACACATGGGGACACAGTCTTATGAGAACAAAGACACATGGGAACATAGACTCGAGGGAAAGACAAATGGGAACACAGACTTTGAGTGCAAAGGCACATGGGAACACAGACTCATAAGAACAAAGACACATGGGAATACTGACTCGTGAGAACAAAGATGCATGGGAACACAGACTCACGAGAGCAAAGGCACATGGGAACACTGACTCGTGAGAACAAAGATGGATGGGAACATAGACTTTGAGTGCAAAGGCACATGGGAACACAGAGTCACAAGAAGAAAGGCACATGGGAACATGAATGCATGGATTCACAGGAATACGCTCATAACCTATTCACATACGCATATATACATCCCCAGACATCTATACATCCCAACAGATATATGATTAATGACCTCTATACATCCATACAGGGACATGATTAATGACTCTGTATACCTGCACAGGGATATGATGAATTATATCTATACACTCACACATAGACATGAGTAATAACATATATACGTCAAGTCTATAATGACGGCTTGAACTTCGCTCTGTTTTCAATGTTTAGCTCCAAAACGAATTCATCCCACGTCCGTCCGTCTGGAGCATGCAAACATAAGGCTCCTTAAAGCCCGGGAAAACACCACGTGACAGGACACATCGAACGAGAAGTCCAGTGCAGTCCAGGAGTAATCACTCCTGGAAGATCCCCTGACTTACTGGCACCAAGCCAGCCAAGACACTCGCGTCAACAACCCTGCAACGGAAGTGGGCCAAGTCTTGAATAACCGTCTCCCAGAAGGAATGACGAAAATTCTACCAGATTCACTAAGTAGACGGGATTGCTCTAACGTAAGTAAAACGTGCTGACGGACAACGCTTGCCAAGTGGCAGGGAGGAGCTCTCTGGTGGTGAGAGTTGTCTCTCTTTACCCTTATCTGCATCGTAGCGTCGTAACGATAAGGCCGTCGACTCGCACCGTCTCGCGCCATCTAGTTGGAGACGAAAAAAACCCAGGAGCTGACGAGCTAAGTAATGAGAGAAAGAAGAGTACGAGAGAGGGGGAGGATAACTCAGAACTACTATGTCTGTGTTTCTGTACAAAAGCTCACATTTAGCAAGTCTTTTACCGGTTCTTTTCTTAGAACAACGACTGATCCCATCATATGGTAATGGTGAGAAAAGAATATGTTTCGTAATGTAATCCACAGCACGTCGCTTTCAGAAGGCAGTTAACTCAGCAGTAGGCGATTGTAGCTAGAAGCAAATATTTAAACAGGAAGTGTAAATCAGGAAGAATGGAACGCGAATATATTGAAAACAGTTGGTAAATAAAATGAACTTCATTCAGTTAGGAAAGAAAGAATAGAGCTGGTGATCTATGATGTGTTAACTTGCTTCGTGCTTGTAGCCCAGAATTAAAGATCACGTGGCCTATGTAGTCAATAATCTGTGCGCCTATACAGTGTAAACTAATAGGACCATGGTACAAATTTGATAGGCCTGGCCAGAAAATTACTAAAATTTACTGAAAAGAGCGGTCGCTGCAAGGAAGACGGGTAGTCAAACAAAGGGAGTTAATGCAGGGAGTAAAGGGCGTTAATATCCACCTCTAACAATGATGTCGCAATTAGAGGCATTATGAAATATAAGAAGTTATCAGCCAATACATTTTTTTAATTAGAAGAACACATTTCATTAAAGTCAATTAAAGAACAAATTTACGCAAAGTCAATTAAAAAACACATTTCACTAAAGTCAATTACAGAACACAATTTGCTAAAGTCCATTAAACAACATATTTCAATTAGGTCATTTAAAGAACACATATCATTAAAGTCAATTAAAAACATATTTCACTAAAGTCAATTAAAGAACACATTTCACTGAAGTCAATGAGCTCAACACACATATCATTAAAGTCAATTAACGAACATATTTTAAAGTCAATTACAGTACACATTTCACTAAAGTCAATTAAAGTACACATTTCACACTTTTATTAATCACACAAATTAACTAAAGTCAATTACAAAACACCGTTTGCTAAAGACAATTAAACAAAATATTTTGCTACTTAACTAAAGTCAATTAAAATAAATTATTTAACTAAAATCAATTAAAAATAGATTTCACTAAAGTCGTTTAATGAACTCATTTCACAAAGTTCAATTTAAGAACGCATTTCACTAAAGTCTGTTAAACAACTTAACAGTAACATCAATTAGGAAACACATTTCACTAAAGACAAGTAAAGAACAAGTTTCACTAAAGTCAGTTCAACTACACATTTCTCTAGAGTCATTTAAAGAAAGCATCTCACTAAAGTCAATTATAGAACACATTTCGCTAAAGTCAAATAAACACGCATGCAGATGTCCACTAACATTCATGAACTCTTTCAGGTTGAATACATTAGCATAAACACACACGACCCTGAAGCAAAGCTTCACAAGAGTCACTTAACTCATGCTTTCGAAGTCCCGAGTAAGTAAACAATTCCATTGGGCATACTCATTGCTCACACCTTTCCAACCCCACCCCTTCCTACACAAAACTGAGCTAACCCTACTGAACTGGTCACACACGCTTAGAGATTCAGTGCTACCAACTACTACTTGACACAGGATACCTGTGAATCCGCGCATTGTGACCCTATGGTCTTTATTATCTTTTTTTTGCCCTCCTATTTTGCCCTTCTTTTCTGCCCTCCTTTTCTGAAGAGATGGGATGCAGTTTACTGGACATAGGTCCCGTCTCTGGTTGACCCCGATTTTCCTGCAATTAATGGATGTTTCTTCCCTCGCAGATTGAGGTGGAGAAAGATATACGAAAATCTGTCTGCCTGCTGAAATTAGCATTCTGCATGATTTTGTTCGAGAGCCGTACGTCGCCCCTTCTCTCTCACACACCATTCTCAAAAAAAAAAAAAAAAAAAAAAAAAACCACCCAAAAAAACTGCATCACACCCCGGTATCAAGGCTCCCTCGTTTATTCTTCAAGGACAAGATTTCAGATGATTTGACCATTGCGGCATTGTGGAAAAATGCGATGAAGGGAAGTCACTCGCAAAGAAAATAAATCTTTCGTGTCTGGGTTCCTGTCTGGAAGAAGTCGAGTCATGTGACCCATTGAGTCTGGCAGGTTCATTACCTGTCTCAGTCAGTTCCTGGAAGGTTATTGATCTGCCTCTCTTTGGTCCTAAAAATCTAACCTTTATACCCAGATGACCTCACATTGCCAGATGGATTGAATTTATGTAGGCATGCTTCTATTTTTTCCCCAAGCAAATTAACAAAATAAATCGACTCGCCCACGTGAACAATAATAAATTAAAATAAGTTGACATGTTTCACCAGCACGAAAGAGAGAGATCATCCAGCTTAGATTTGTTGTAGTGTTTTCCGTATTCAGTCTCCAGTTTCTCGCTGTTCCTATCAGATACTTGAGAGAAAGATGTAGACATTCTTTTGGAACAGCGTAGACCAGGGGTGGGCAAACTTTTTGTGTGTAGGGCCACATTGACAAATGTAAAGTTATTGGGGGGCCGCATATATATATATATATTATACACACTTTGTTTACAGCAACCTAACACAATAAGTAATTATGAATTATTTATAGGTTATTGAACAGTATAAAACTATAAATAACCAATTATTGCAATTTTATTTTACTTATACATTTATACATTATATTTTACAATATGGACTAACACTTTTACTAATTTGTTAAGATTTTACATTTTTTTATTATAATAAATTTTTAAAATTATCTATCAGTGGCTTTAATTTAGACACAAACCGACTACATTGTCATTACAATTATTGATTTCTAATGTGATGTATGTAACTGCTTGCAATTTTTAACAATATTCTTGAAATCTGGAGCAAGTTTACTTGTTGAAATTCGCATGACAGCATGCAAGTTGCAGTCCGACAATAAAGAAATATTCTTAGATTTGTTGATCTTCAAGCAAGAAAATGCTTGTTCGCAAATGTATGTTGATCCAAAAATGATAAAACTTAAAAAGTTTTGCTGCAAAGTTTTTCAAGTTGGGAAATGATTCTTCTGATAAAGATCCATAGAAATCCAGCAAACCATCTGACTTGAATTTCTCTTTCAGGTCTTGATCTGCTTGTAAGTCAAGAAGCTCTAACTGTATGTCCTCCAGGGCTGTATCAGCTTCTGCACCAAAAGGGGAACTGAGAATATTAAACTGTGGCTCTAAGTTCTAGAAATCTTTAAATCTCCTTCCAAATTCATCAGTCAGTGCATTTAATTGGGCTTTATACTTTTCAGTCATTTCACCAGAAATGGTTTCTTGTTTCAGCAAAGGGAAGTGACAAAACTTTTTTTCACTTGCTTGTCTGGAGAACAGTGAGAGTTTTGCCCGAAATGATTTTACATGTACATACAGTTCATGTGCAAACACACAATTGCCCTGAAGTTTGACATTCAGTTCATTTAACTTTTTCATAATTTCAATGACAAACATAAAGTCTAACTTCCACTCTTTATTGACAATGTTAGTATTAAAGTCACATTCAATGCCCTTCATCTCTAGGAACATCACTATTTCTTCTCTGAGGTCCCACACTCGCCTCAACACCTTGCAGAGACTCAGCCATCAAACACTGGTGTGGTACAGCATATCGGAATGTTCAGTTTCCAAATCGTCAAGTAATGCCTTGAACTGTCTGTGATTAAGTCCTCTTGATCTGATGAGGTTGAATTGGGACAACTGGGTCAATAACATGCTTGATATTCAAAACAGTTTTACACAGATTTTCTTGATGGATCACACAGTGAAGTGGTAATAATGTGTGGTCAGGATATTCTGCTTTAATCTTATCACTTATCAACTTTACCAGACCTGCATTTTTTTCGGTCAAAGCACGAGCTCCCTCATTTGTAACACTTGCCATCTTGTTCCAAACCAGCCCAGTTCTTTTAATATAGTTATTAACAGCATTGAATATATTATGGCTTGTGGTTGTGTCTTTGAGTGACTCAACATTTAGTAACTCTTCAGTGAGTTTGAAAGAAGTGTTTATTCCACGTATAAATATCAAAAATTGGGTATTATCATGTACATCGGTACTCTCATCCAATGCAAGAGAGTACCACAAACATTGTTTATTTGCATCTTGAAGTTTATGCATCAGATTGTTACTTATCTTGTCAACACGTCTGACCACAGTTCTCCTTGATAAAGTAATGTTGTCAAATTTGTTTTTTTTTTGTTCTGGACACATAATGTTTGCTGCATCTAGCAAACATTCCTTGATGAACTCGCCATCAGAAAATGGCTTGTTGTGTTTTACAATTCTGTGTGACAGCACCAGACTAGCTTCTGTTGCAGCATCTTGAATTGAAGACTGTTTAGTGAAAACAGTTTGTTGTTTCTCCAAATTTTTCACCAGCTCCATGCATTTCCTTTTCCTCTCTTTGGTTGTTAAATTGTATCCGAAATTGGAATCTTTTGTTTGGTAGTGTCTTTTTAAATTCTGTGGGTAGGGACTGTCCATCTGGACTTGTTTACATTTGTTTGCTTCAACACAATGTCCTAACCTCCTTGACAGCAGTTACCACACTGGTTCCTGTTTACATTTGTCCACCTCAATATCGCGCGTCCTAATCGTCCTTGACGGGTTTACCCCTTCCCCTCTCTATCTCTAGCCAGAAAGTGACTGTAGCAGACTTCCTTCATTGCAATTAGAGTTTAACAGTTTGACTGGGTATGGTCCTTTCTTTCGTCAGTACAGCGTGCGAGTAGTTAAATGTTAGCCCGAATCAATTAGTGACGATTTTGTCCGTCAAGCGTGACTGCGCTAACAGTAACAGTTTGACACTGCAAGACCCTTTTTAAAAAAATTTCTAAATGTCCTCAGGGCCGCATAATATCTGTTGGCGGGCCGCATGCGGCCCGCGGGCCGTAGTTTGCCCACCCCTAGCGTAGACTGTTGATGGAACAGCCGTGACTGTTGATGAAACAGCCAAAAACGAGGACAATATAAACTCGCCACAATCTTACAGTAGAAAGACTCACCGATAAAGAGCATGTATTCATGAATATATTTAAATAAACAACTTGCCACAAAATCCAAACTGAACTTCAAAGCGTCCCTTAGCAATGAGGAATATACACATTTTAGAATTCATATTCTGAAGTATATTCTCAAAGTAATTTTGTGCTAAATGGATACAAGGGATCGCTACAATCATATAGCGTGTCTTTCTTCAAGGTTTGTTGCACTCAGCTACTAACTTATTCCTTAATACTGAAAGGAAATACATACGAACTAGTTTTACAGTAAAAGTGGGTCGTTTAGCTACACATCTAGCCTCTTACTGGCGCCCGTGCACAGATGGCGTCATATACATGACCTCGGAACGTCAAGGTAATAGGGAGACTTCGATAGTCGTCTTGTCTGTCGGCCAAACTGCAATCGATTTAAGGAAAGTGTGTAAAGAGAAGTGCCATATCTGGGTAAGGATAATTTATGCTGCTCACAGTACCATATAAATAAATAATATTCAATCTTCTCAATCTCCATTATTTCAGCACATCACTGTCCATTACAAGAAAGTTTAGAATTCTGGACAAATTGTGGTTCATAAAATGATCAAATAAACACGCAGTATTAGTGAAGACCTTGCGTTAACTAAACATGAACTATTGCTATGGCTCTTGCCATGATGCTTAGGAACATTTCATGATTTGTTATAATGTAGTGTATTTAAAATCTACACCGAACATCACACTTGTGCAAATGTGATTCGTGCTTAATGTTGTTCGGAAACTAAACACGACGTGTTAATCATGAAATTTTCCGCAGGATGTTACACCGTCTCTCTTTGCAGACTATAAAAAGAAAAGAAAAAGTGATACTGTGCACTACAGTGATCAAACGTTTGTCATTGCTGGTGAACAACAAAGAGGGACTTGTTGCTAAAACAACAAACTAGGTTTATGGTACATTTCTAAGCTGAACCGTCAAATGGTTCAAGTAATATTTTAACACAAACCCACCATTCAACACAAATACCGGAACGTAAACAGTTGCTAAGACACAATTATATTATTTAGTTTTTTAAATAAACACCATCAAGACTAGTGCATTCTATTGGATTCTCGGATTTCTCCTGCTACAGCTAAGCACAGATATTCCACAACCGATCAAGGATAGCAGATATATACGGGTGGCAACTACCGAAGAATTCTAATTGGCACGGCAAGTGCGGGGAACCCACTTCGTTATCAGACAGATTGCAATTGCTTCAACGGCTCCTCTTGCCGTACCAGTCTGATCGGTGAAACAGCGACATACCAACCCAACCTGTGAAACAGCGGCTTATCAAGTACTGTAAAGAGCATTTGGCATCGAGTGATACTCAGGATTTGCGATAAGTCGGGTGGATGGGGGCTTGAATGATCGTGTGTAAACACTCAAAGTTGTCTTGCCAGGAACAGCGACAACTTCCCTGAGGAGTGTCCACGGGTCTAGATCTAGTTTGCACACGTGACGTAAGAGTACCCAAATTATGAGCCTAGATCTAGTATAGCTTTCACACGTGACAAAAGAGTACCCAAATTATGAGCCTAGATCTAGTATAGCTTTCACACGTGACAAAAGAGTACCCAAATTATGAGCCTAGATCTAGTATAGCTTTCACACGTGACAAAAGAGTACCCAAATTATGAGCCTAGATCTAGTATAGCTTTCACACGTGATGAACACAATTCACGAATCACCCCAGCTTTCACTCGTCTTTCAACACGCGCGAGCCGTCTCTCAATGCCTGTTTGGGGGTGGGGTGGGGGAGGGGCTATACATCTTATATGCCTAGTGCACATTCCCCCTTCTATATACACACCACACAACTCGAAAACATTTGCCGAAAGCAACATCTAGAGACTAAATACTCTACCTAGTGACCCGATTTCCACTAGGCAGGCAAATCAAACCAATGCACAGATCTTGTGTACAAAACAGAAAGGTCTCCCAGTAGTGATATACTCCACCACCACCCCCGCATCGACACCAACAAAGTTTATTTTTAACTGCTCCGACTTTGTCCAACTGCATGATGTGTAGACGGGGTACCTCTATGTTAATTAAGTCCATAGCTGGAGAGGATATCTCTATACAGGATGGTGCACACTTCTCCTCTCCCCTCCACTCCCCACCCCACCCCCCGCAATACTGGAACTTATCGCACGTCGTCTTATCTCTCAGGTCAGAAGAGGGCCCGATCGTGCAGACTTAGCACCTCCTCGGTCATAGGTGAGAGTCCTTAGAAGACAGTTAAAATAGTAGAGTAACCATGGCAATGACAACAACAAGCGACGTTCGTGGTAGATTCTGGATGCAGCATGTGCGCCGCGAACGTGGCGGCCGTACGGGAAACACGCATGCGCGAAGATGTTGCTGAGTGTTCCATTGCAACGCTCTGGTATGTGCTGAATTGGCTTGTTCATGAGTGCATTTACTCGTGTGTCTGTGTGTGTGTGTGTGTGTGTGTGTGTGTGTGTGTGTGTGAGAGAGAGAGAGAGAGAGAGCGTTCCTTTATACAACATTTGCACATATATTAAAACCTTATGTTGGAGTGACAGTGGGTGCGCATTCAGGAAAGTAATGAATGAGAAAAGAAAAAAGAGAGAGGGGGAAAGACAGACAGACAGACAGACACTCTACAGTCTACAACAACAGAGAAAATAAGTTGTCAAAGACAGATGTTAATACGATCGAATAATGACAAACTAAATCGTGCTTTTCCGTTTGATTTATTGTGGCAATTAAAACTATTCTGCATATACATGCACAGACTAGTTTGTTTCTTTGAGAGAATATTTTAACTGGTTTTTTTTTTTGGTTTTTTTTTTAAACAGAATAGATTCTCTTGGTATTTTTCGTCTTCTGAAATTTGAGGGTTCCCTGTTCTTTAAGCTAAATGCTCAAGGGAGCCAGTTAGCACTTTCTATAGGCTTCATTCAAAGTAGGTCAGCTTTCTTATGTTCCTGCTAAGGGGTCATGTGACAAAATAGCTTTCCCATCGAGTGCTTAATAAAACTGACTTTAAAAAACGCAGAGAGCGTAAGTACGTGTTCATGTTCTTGTAAAACGAATTTGTTAGCCATTCATAGTTGTTAAGCAGCACTTTTAAAGACTACCACTTCCATTCATAGTTGTTAAGCAGCACATCTAAAGACTACCACTTCCATTCATAGTTGTTAAGCAGCACATCTAAAGACTACCACTTCCATTCATAGTTGTTAAGCAGCACTTTTAAAGACTACCACTTCCATTCGTTGAAACGACAGATCTTTAAAAAAAAAAAAAAACTGTTCAAACACTTAACAATCATTGAAAAGCAGATCCTAAAAAAACTGTTCAGACACTTAACAATCATTGAAACGACAGATACTAAAAAAAAAAATCACTTACAATCACTGAAACAACAGGTCCTAATAAACAGGTCCTAATAAACAGGTCAGACACAATCATTGTGCAATAAACGAAACACAATTGACATAAGTTATAATCATCATATTCTTACTAATTATAATTATTTATTTTTTCAATTAAATTAAGTGTCTGTTACACTTCTACTTCTATATTTAAACCAAGGATATATACATGTTTCAGGGGGAGGTGTAATTTGGATTAAAAAGTCAGACAATAGCATATTATGGGAAGTGTTCCACTGGGCATGAGAGAGCGTATACACCAGGGTTTCTATACTGATCAAGAGGTGGGGAATGCACCAGCTGAATAGAAGTTCTGAACCTGTAGTGCTCATAGACAAAGTGAAGATAAAATTAATTAGTGGTTAAGGTCTTTGAGGCCTGACCAAGTTTCTCTGCCTGCAGTGAAGAAGACCTGTACAGGCGGGATTAAGTAGATTAGGGGTTGTGTAGCATAATCTGTTAAATCACACAGTGAAAACATCAGATCCCAATAAACTGATCAGATACTTACAATCATTGAAACACAGATCCTAAACAAAATTGTCAGACATGTACAATCATTGAAACACAGATCCTGAACAAAATTGTCAGACATGTACAATCATTGAAATGACAGATCCTAAACAAAATTGTCAGACATGTACAATCATTGAAATGACAGATCATAAAACACTTGTAAGACACTTAGAATCATTCAAACACACACCCTTAACAGAATGATCAGACACAACCATCGAAATGACAGATCCTAGCCAGCTCCCTAATAAACTGACCAGACACTTCCAATCGCTGGAAAGACACAAAGCATTCACTTACAGTGAGTGAAAAGACAGCTCCTTATACACTGACCGAACACTTCCAGTCTTTAAAAAGACAGCTTCTAATAAGCTGACAGGAAACTTCCAATCATTAGAACTAATCATTACAATCAAAACAACTAATAAAATTACCAAGCACTCACAATCGTTGGACAGACAACTCCTAATAGACTGATCAGATACTTCCAATCATTGAAAAATGAAAAGACAGCTTCCAATAAACTGACAACAATCTTCCAATCATTGAAACGACACTGAGAATTCACTTCCAATCACTTAAATAAGACAGCCCCTAATGAACTGACAAGAAATATCAAACATTGAAAAAACAAACAGCTCCTAATATACTGATCATGTTACATGTTACTTCTGATCGTTAGTCAGTGAACACATCACTAAGACAACAACTAAAACTATTCATAGAAACTCCTAATAAGCAGAGCAGTCAATGAACATTGCTTTTCTGGCAATTTATATTGCTGACCAACCAACGCTTGAAACTGAGCTGCAGAACTTCTCAAGCTCCATACATCTCACTGATTATCCAGCTGCATACTTATCGCTGTTCATCCTGCTCCACAGTAAAATCGCTGATCATCCTGCCCCATACTTATTGCTGGTCATGCTGCTCCATCACTATTGTTGATCATCCAGCTCCAAACTAATCGCTGGTAATCCAGCTCCATTCTAATCGCTGAACTGATCATCCTGCTCAACACTTATCGCTGATCACTCCGCTCCACACTCATCGCTGATTACGCTGCTCCACAATCATTGCTGATCATCCCTGCTCCACATTTATATCTGACCATCCTGCTCCACAATCATTGCTGATCATCCTGCTCCACATTTATATCTGATCATCTTGCTCCAAAATCATTGCTGATCATCTTGCTCCAAAATCATTGCTGATCATCCAGCTCTATAATGATCATCCAGCTCCATATATTTCGACATTCTACAGACAGGACCACGAAGCGCGCATGCGCTCTTTCCACTCACACTTCAAACGTTCTCTTGTAAACAGCTTCCTGATACCCATGAACGATGCTGTGAAGGAACCTTCAAGGAAGCAAAGATAAGTGTGAAGGACACTTCAAAGCAAGAAAATATTTCCTCCACCAAACCCTTTCTTTTTCTTTTTCTGCGACCATGGGTCAGACAAGCCGATAACTAAACAAAATGGAGACAACCCTTCCCGAGCCGATGATCAGGGAACCCATTGCGATGCCTAATGTTCCTAAAAAGCTAAAAGTCCCAAATGTATTAACTAAGAAACTTTAGTGCACTCCTAAAACATCGTCATCGAGATAACACTGTACAGCAAAGTAGATGAGAAAACGAAGACAGTGAGCTTTTAAAAAAAATAAAAATAAAAACTGCCATAATGTACCATTATCCCCCACCCCCTGCCATTTTTTCTGTGGGTCCGGTTAACTTTACGGCAATCCAGCTCAGCTGACAGGCTAACCTTGATTGTGGACGGCTGATAACGTTTTTACAAGTGTCAAAGCGTTTACAAGCAGGCTGCCGCTTCTCTTCATCTTCCGCTTAGAGGCCATCAACTTCTGATCAGTATCGCCAACGAGGCGCCAATGGAGAAAGTGTGACGAGGTGACTTGATGAACAAGACCGCCCTCGAAAAAAAGGCGGGTGCGTTGAAGGATGCAGGATGAGCAGTTAAAGTGGAGAGCATTTAAATAATGTACGTCTAATTTCCCTGGTATATTCTCCGTGGATGACTCCCCCTTATCTCCGTGTGGCTTGAAGAGTTGATTTTCCCCGTGCCTTACTCCCCTTTGTCTGGAAGCCTACATAGATACAGACCACTTCCTTTGATCTAAATCTCCGCAATAAGTACTTCGTTAAGTCATCTGCATCCACTTGTGTACATGATGATTGCCAAACAATTTCAGTAGATAAAGGAATACAAATTTCTACACCATTCCAGCCAAGTGCATTTTGGAAGCTTCTCTCAGACATGTGCCAGTCGAGCCGTGAAGTAAGTCAGAGATGTTGCAAAATGGTCTTAATAAAGTGAACGGTTCACAAAAATAAATTTTAAAGAAATTATCTATTTATATTAACACTGATGTAAAATCAAAACAACAATTTTACAATAAATGAAGCAAGGGATTGCTCCTCGTAATCAGAATCAGAGTTGTGAAATCGATCAATCAAATTTCCGACTCCAATGCCCTGATCTGAACTACTCTGCTCTTTATTTCGAATATTTGCAACATTCTATTTTTTAGTTTAAGTCAGCACACTGCCCATCAGTTTATTTGATAATTTGCTTAAATTAATAATGATGAAGATCGCACTGTTTGTTCATTCATGACACCGATATGGTGTCTGGACGTGACCTCAACACAATTAGGTAATGAACACGTCCGCTCTCTTGCTCCCTGTAAGCTGTGACGTAGCAAAACACTGAGATAGTGCATTACTGTCATTCCAACATTTGCACGCATTAGAGAATTTGCAGATGTCATTAGTAAAATTCACGGTCGACAGAATGGAATGTGTAGACATAATTAAGAAATGCCTATATGACACAGAGAACCTTGCAGGTGGCACTGTAACATGTATCCTTATAAAATCTATTTCCTGGTTAGAGAGCAACACCCCAGAAAAGTATATATGACATTTTGATGTGGAGACGATATTAATAATGTATCTTTATGAAATATTTTGTCAGACTAGAAAAGACAGTAGGAAATTTGTAGACAATACTGTAAAACTTGTAGACAAAACTGTAAAACTTGTAGACAATACCGTAAAAGTTGTAGACAATACCGTAAACCTTGTAGACAGAACAGTAAAATCTGTAGACAATACTGTAAAACTTGTAGACAATACCGTAAAACTTGTTATCAATACCGTAAAACGTGTAGACAGAACCGTAAAATCTGTAGACGAAACTGTAAAACTTGTAGACGATACTGTCAAACTTATAAACTATTCTATAAAATTTATCGATACAACTCTAAAACTTGTAGACAAAACCTGTAGAAAAAAACTCTTAAACTAGTTTGCATAGTTACGAAATGAATTTTCGATACTAGCATCAAAACGCAGAACATCGTTCTAACTTGTACACGTCATTTTACTAACCAGTATTTAAAAAATGATAACAGCTGGGCAAAACAGTACTTCTAAATCTAGACGTGTGAGAGATTCACTGTTTTCAAACACTGATCGATGTTTGTACTGAGCACTTTGCAGGAAGAACGGTCCACAGTTATTTATTTTCCACGCCACTTTTGTTGAATTGTCAAGTTTTGCACAAGGCTTTCTTCGCAATCCCCCAAATTTAAAACATTTCAGAGTTGTAAAGTACTGCAAATAGACGGGAGTGTTTGCGTGTTTGTGTGCTAAAGTGCCGCGCTATTATTGTTGCTTGTTTCCAGGCTATGTGACTGGAGAACTTGTTTCAGGATTTAACCCCGAACCTCAGTGCATGGCAAACACTGGGCTCAATACATGCTTTGAAATCCAACACCCAAAGCAATGAAAGGCTACCAATCGTTTGCATTCACCTTTTCTGTGACAGTTTCCTTCAAATCTTCTCTTTTAGTTCTGTAGTAATTTCTATCTAACTCCCTACCCAAGGAGTCAAATATATTATCACGAATTCCTAGCACCCCACCCCACCCACCCTCGCACAACCAGACTTATTAAGATGTGTACCGGTCGGACAACGCTAGTAAACTTGAAATGTTCAGTGGTAATGTCCAGTGCAAGTTGTTAGGCCACGTTCAGTGCCAACTGTAAGGCATGTTCAGTACCAATCGCCCTGTAAACCATTTTCAGTACCTGCTATTAAGCCATGTTCAGTATCACTGTAATGCAATTTCCAGTGCAAGTTATACTACGTTTAGTGCCAATTGTAAAGTTATGCCTTAGTGCCAGTGGTAAAGTCATGCCTTAGTGCCAGTTGTAAAGTCATGCCTTAGTGCCAGTTGTAAAGTCATGCCTTAGTGCCAGTTGTAAAGTCATGCCTTAGTGCCAGTTGTAAAGTCATGCCTTAGTGCCAGTTGTAAAGTCATGCCTTAGTGCCAGTTGTAAAGTCATGCCTTAGTGCCAGTTGTAAAGTCATGCCTTAGTGCCAATTGTAAAGTCATGCCTTAGTGCCAGTTGTAAAGTCATGCCTTAGTGCCAATTGTAAAGTCATGCCTTAGTGCCAGTTGTAAAGTCATGCCTTAGTGCCAGTTGTAAAGTCATGCCTTAGTGCCAGTTAAAGCAATGCTCAGTGCCAGATGTTAGAAATAAATATATAACTATTCTTAATCAAAGACGAAACAGCTGATGTCAGTGCTTCCATCCATTTTCACAAATCACATTATTTTAGACAACTTGAACCACTTTACGTCTTTCACCTGATTGAAAATGTTTCTTTCTATCGAAACGAATTATTAACAGCGTGACTCACCAATATGTCAACAACCATTCTCTGTCTCTCCGGCAAGGATGACACTGTCACTATATGTGTCTCTCCAGCAAGAATGGCAATGCCATCTCCCAGACACACTGTGTACATTATTCCACCCCAGTACTGCCGCTGGCACGGGCAAACGACATACTCACTATATCTTACACGTGTGGGAAGCAACTCACATATCTCCCGCGACACATATGGAACCAGATTTCCTCTGATGATAGTGGCATCAGCCTGTTAGATTGGGACCCGAGCCTGCAGCATGCTGTCATCACGTGACACCTAACCTCACCTCTTGCTTTGACTTAGTAAGTTGAAGAACCGAGAAGCTTGCATGCTCGACAAAGTGAATAGATGGCGTGACGGTCGCGCAATGCAGGCGTGACGGCAATAGAAAATCTGGCGTGACAGGGAAGAATCCATGCCTAACTCACTTCATATTATATGTTGTAGTCAATCACCTGTATTTAAATAATATATCTGGCTGTATATATGAGGGGGCTTGACTTATCTTATCGCAATCTACTCTACATTATCTATCTTTCATCTTTCTAATACACGTGGCCAGCCAGAAGGTATATTTGGGGAGTTACCCTAAGGTTACGGATGGCCCAGGGTGGTGGAGAATTAACATATTGCACATCTCTAAGTAAAAGGTCACAAATGCCATCCACTTCATCCACCAACTCAAATTGCCCTCCTCGTAATCTAGTCTAGAGCGAAACATTTATTAAAGTCAAAAATAAATAAGTGAATTCAAGCCATCTTAACAACTTTTACTTTACATATGGCCCATCATATTACTCCCGAGACATGGTCACACTTGAGCAATGCAACTCAATGCAGTGTGTCATCAAACGAGAAATAACTATATACTGTCCAGCGGTATCTGACAGCGATCTGCTCGATGCTATGGACAAGCTCACTCGGCCATGACCTTCACTTCTGATCTCAGTCATTTCCCCCAAAGAGAGTTCAGATTTGTTTGTATTTTATGTCCCAAGTGTGAAAATGAGAATCTTCGGGAGAGCGGCTGTTTCCAATTTCATGTGAGATGGCGGTCGGCCACAATGGAAGTCGATAGCGAGTCTAAGCCAGGCAAAGTAACAGTTTGTCTCCCCTTAAATTGTGTGGAATTCCGGCACTGATACATCATTCGCTAACCGCAACCAAACGCAGTGTCAGCAATGATACTCATTTGCCTACATTAAATAACGCAAATAAAACACGGGTACGCCATTTTAGCTACCAAAATAAAAGGCAATGTAAGAATTGGTAAACCGTTTTAGCTACCAAAATAAAAGGCAATGTTAGAATTGGTACACCGTTTTATCTACCGAAATAAAATGCAATTTTAGAATTGGTACGCCATTTTGCATACCACAAAGAAGCATAGCATCAGCATTGGTGTGTTCTTATTGTTTACCAAAATTAAACACAATGCTATCTATCATTGGTAAGCGGGCTTGATTTTGTAATAATGCGTTGTCGTGGTCTCCATTTCATTCTAAAAACAGGGGCAGCAAAGGACTCGAGGGAATAGGAACACGTTAATAAATAACCGTTGCTAAAAGCGCTAGACAGCCGCAGTGTATACACAGTGCCAGACGCAGTGGAATCAGAGAAAAAGTTCATCCATTTAAACCACGAAAGTGCACATTCGCACATACACACATTGTCATGCACGCACGTCCAACACGCACGAACACACTACATAACGTTAATGTTAGCATAAAAAATATTGAACTATCCGGTGATTGTATGGTTGGGTCAAACAAATTCGAGAACTTTTGCGTAACACGACTCTCGATTTGAAACATGATTTACAAAACTCAAAGCTAATTGTAGACGAGAACTTGAGAGCCAGACAAAAAAAAAGAAAAAATGCTTACCGGAAATTTCTGAGTGTTAAGTGCATTTTCTGGGACCAGCATAAGACAGCGTGCACAAACTCTCTCTCTCTCTCTCTCTCTCTCTCTCTCTCTCTCACTCACACACATTTACACACACTCATACTCGTTCCCTCACACACACACACACTCTCTCTCTCCTCTCACACACCACACACACGTTCACATATACACACGCGCCACACACACACATCACATATATTCACATACTCTTACACGTACTCACACACACAACTCACACACACAACTCACTCAGATTCACACACAAACACACACATACACACACTCACATACACACACACAAACACACACACCACGACAGTGAGCGCAGTCCTTACACTGAGCACTCTCTAACGAGTGCAACCTATCGTCTCTAGTGCCACACATCGACTAAGTCATTACTCTTATCCAGCAAGATACCGGTAACAAGCACACACACACACACAAAATTGTTGGCCATCGATTATTTTCGATGGTGACATTATCACGCTTCAACTAAACTAGTAAGATTGTTTTTCTCCTGGGTTCCTGGCACGGGTACAATTGTCATCACTTGTTTGTTTAGTTGTGTTGTCAATCTCTCGCGCACACCTGATAGATAGATATGCGTAGATACAAAGCATGTTTGTCGAGTCAATGTGTTTTCTGCTAAAAGCTGAAAATCTATCGCGTCTCTTCTACATCTTCTTACAAACCCAGCATTGTCCTACGCTTGTGACGTCAACACCTAAAAACCCGTATTCGCGCCAGTGACGTCCACAATAAAACCCGTATTCGCGCCAGTGACGTCCACAATAAAATCCGTATTCGCGATAGTTACGTCCACAATAAAACTCGTACTCGCGCCAGTTACGTCCACAATAAAACCCGTATTCGCGATAGTTACGTCCACAATAAAACCCGTATTCGCGATAGTTACGTCCACAATAAAACCCGTATTATCGATAGTTACGTCCACAATAAAACCCGTATTCGCGATAGTTACGTCCACAATAAAACTCGTACTCGCGCCAGTTACGTCCACAATAAAACCCGTATTCGCGATAGTTACGTCCACAATAAAACCCGTATTCGCGATAGTTACGTCCACAATAAAACCCGTATTCGCGATAGTTACGTCCACAATAAAACCCGTATTCGCGATAGTTACGTCCACAATAAAACCCGTATTCGCGATAGTTACGTCCACAATAAAACCCGTATTCGCGATAGTTACGTCCACAATAAAACAGGTATTCGCGTACGCTTGTGACATCAATGTGTACTTGCGCATACTTATGACATGCGTAGTTATTATTTATTAACCAAGGCGTATAATACGTCATAAATCGTACTTGTGTTTACTTAATTGAAAAAGAACCCAGATATATTTGTACAAACTTTATTTTGTGTTACCTACGAACTTGATTTCCCACCACACACTCACATCACCCCCCCTCCCCCAGTCGACCATGAAATTAAATATTCTATTCAAAATAAAGGTACACATGAAGAGACGCCATACATGTCTGGTTGCTTGGAAACCAAGCAGAATGCCTAACGTAAAACAGCAATGAAGAGAAACTTAAAACAATTGAATAATGTAGAGTTGTTGTAGTCAGTTCGTAGTAAATGACGTACTTTGTGAAGTCCCTGGCAGTGACTTCTTCAATCATTCTTGTGTAGTATACAATTCTTTGGGATGAGTTCTCGAGCTATTTTTAAGCACCAAGTTGAAGGCCGATTATCATTAGCAGCAAAGAGAGTTGATAACGGGGAGTTCTCACGCATCACAGGTAATTGCATGTAAATAATGCGGTTTCATCGGGCCGATAAGGTCCATGTCTGCATATGTAAAAGTAAATGTGCGTTTGTTTGTTTGTCTGAGATTCTGTCTTTCCTTTCTTTTGCTCTCTCTCTCTCCCCCACCCTCTCTCTTCATGATTTTTTTTTTATTGACATTAACACTGAAATGTTGGTTTATTTAAAAGAACATTATTGTTTCGCAATTATTGTAACAATTACAGTCATTAAAACTGAAGTTGCTGAGTAAACCTTGTTTTAAAACCCAATTGCCCTTCATTAGGAAATCACATGACCTCTTATCAACAAGCAAGAGACCACCCACTCGACAGGCAGACAGATAACTCTGTGCTAAACGACAGGTCACTGTAATCCTACACCCGACGCACTCTGGGTAGGCGATAATGAGATTTTGGACATACGTCTACCGTTCGCACATATCCGGGTATCTGTCTACCTACAGGTGTAAAAAGGGTGGTACTCTGGTGTAGGTGACGGAGTCTAAAACCTGAGCTGAAAAGTTAATATCAAGATGTCGATCATTTATCAGTAATTAGTTTATATAAGAACTACTGCGAATATTATACGAATAATCTGTGGGTCAGGATTTACAGCCAACAATTCTGAATCATTAGAACATTTTTAAATTTTTAGTCCTGTCTCGTCACTAACTGTTCACTTGGTTTTTTTTTTGCGATAATCAGCATCCACCCACATACACATAAACACTCAAACACGCGCGCACACACACACACACACACACACACTCAGACACTCACATACACTATCATATACACACACTCAGACAATCACATACAGAGCCCGCACAAACATACTCTCAGACACACTCACGCACACTCAGATGCACACACTCACGTACATATACATACTCAGACACACATTGTGCAGGCACAAATGGGCGTGTTTTATTAAATTAGAACTTTTATAAATTCACTGAAAGCAAACCTGAAAATAAATAAAATTCTTGTATCATTATTGTGTGTGTGTGTGGGGGAGCATTTAAAACTGAATATAAATGGTATCAAAACTAGAATGAGTGAGAAATTTATGTAAACTGTTCGCAAAATGTGTAGTATGAAAAAGAGCCACGTAATAAAAGTGTAAGTATTTCATGAAATATATGGTGTGGGTTTTGTTTTCAAGAAACATCACTTTAAATTATCAGTAAAATGATTTATAACTGGTTTATAAAAAACAGCTACATTATTTTCTAAGTAAATGCAGATTGCTAGAGAATTTAATGGTTCTCACAGTAATATTTGTTCATCTGTAAAGATCAAGTGAATGAATGTGAATTAACCATGACCATTTTGGGCAAAAATCTAAAATTAGCATTGATGACAGGTTCGATCAACCATACCAAGAGCATAACACTCGATTCGAATTATACAACATGAGCCATCCCAAATGACATCGCATTTTCATTCTCCCATTTACATGTACTTCGTGTTTCATTCCCCAAACTAAATCATCCTCATAAATGTTTCAAGAATTACATTTGGAACAGCTTAAAAAATCATAATAATCATTAGAGGAAATATTAAGTAATGTTGAAGCAGTGCTCACTGGTTTTATCGCTGTTATCTCTCGCATCGTCACGCTAACATCAGTCATCGCAGCGTGTTTGGCCCTCCAATAACGCAAACGCTCTAATGGGAGGGAATGCTGTTTGTTTCTTTCTAGATAAACACCACGAGCCAACAGCAAAGTGTTTCCTCACAGATAACAGCCGAGAAAGTATCAAAGACTATCTCAATAATATCATTCCCTGCAGGCCATCCTTTTCCGGACAACTGGAAGATTCTTCTCACTGACTCGCAGACACACCAGCCATCAGATAAATGGCGTCGGAATAGATCATACTTAAATTATCCTGGGTATGCTGGCCTTTCAACAAGGCGGCGATTCCAAATTACCAGAAAATTCACCACTGATGCCGAGATAGGAACTGGGAGCCATTTAACCCGAAAGGCTATAGAGTCCCCGTTACTCTACGTTACTTCTGGCGTTACTTTCGGGAAAGATGGGTGTGGTCATGCGAGGTGACGTGTATTTAAGAACTGCCCAGGTCAATGAACTTCGAACCTTTCTGCTATGGAACTCGCTTGTTTGGGATTCTGGAACTCAATGCTCAGAAGTCTGATAATAACAGTTATACTGAGCTATTAATAATTCCCGATTTAATACTGAAGGAATTTATATTTAAATTCTGAGTTGGATAGTGTTTTCTAAAAGCAGTCATTTAACTCTGTGAAAAAGATATTTTGTTTAGCCATAATTCCTAAAAGGCATTCCTAAACATGCATTTTGTTAGAATATAAAGTGTCCTAACAGGCATACGTAAACATGCATTTTGTTAGAATATATGTCCTGACAGGCATACGTAAACATGCATTTTGCTAGAATATATATATAGTGTCCTAATTGCAGTAAATATGCAAAGTGTGAGGGGTAGCATAGATCGTAAAGTCTGCAAATCATCGTTCATTAGTCTCCTGACCCAGTGCTGGAATTGCGGAGAAACAAGAAACGGCGGCTTTGTTGGTTGACTTCGTTTATTTCAGGCGTGTTGTTTGTGGCTTCGTTTATTTCAGACGTGTTGTTTGCGTTCATTTCAGGCGTACTGTTTGTGGCTTCGTTTATTTCAGGTGTGTAGTTTGAATTCGTTTATTTCAGGCGCGTTGTTGCAACGTGTTTTTTTGCTATCGTAGACATATGCAAAGTTAATCCTGAACAACATACCCTATTTTAAAAATGCTTTATTATACAATTGTTTGTGTACGTACTAGGCTGATGTATATGTGTTGATAAGCGTGTTTAGATTCACTGCATGAGAGGGTCATCGTTTTCAATTAAAAAAAACGGGTACCATAATATGCGCATACAAGCATAAGTTTGACACACACATTGTGAATGCGCCTTGACGCTTGAATTACTCTTCAAAGTTTCGTAGATTCGGTAGTCAAAGAGGTCATCTATCTCCTTTGCAAGCTAATCTCAGAGAATAGCTGATCAAGTGATTATGACACGTGACTGAAGATCCCCAAAATGGGTGCAATCGTTAAAAATAAGCAGTATATACTCTCATTAGCAAGCTGTCCTAGCTACTGGAGTGAGTACATTTCTAGCTACTTGAGTGAATAAATGTCTACCTACTGGAGTGAGTATATTTATATCTACTTGAGTGGGCTCATTTCTAGCTACTCGAGTGGCTAATCGACTGAGTACATTTCTAGCTGCTAGAGTGAGTATATTTTACGTCATGCTGATGTTGCTAGTTGCATGTTTATTTGATAAAGTATTATTATCAGGAAAAGTAAGTGACAATGAAAGCAATACTTCATCTGAATGCGAGACATGTCAGGCCTGGCAGCAGCCGCTCTCAGTCCCTGTCATCTCCCTGAGTCTGACGTCACGCCACCTGATATCTATGACACACGATACGCGTCCTAAACAAGCTTCGCGACACCTTGAATAGGAAATGAACCTGACTCATGGAGCTAATCAAAGACTAGAGTAAATAAATTACTCCTAGCACTGGGCGAGAAGTGTGCAGCGGGGATGGGGGTGGTGCTTCCGCTCGATTCATGACAGTGTCGTCAACAAATGAATTCTTTTGTTAAACTTAATTTGCATGCAAAACAAACAACACACACACACCTTATTGTGAGTCAATGTAGGGCGGGTGACAAATACGGTCGTCAACATTTCAAACTGAAAAACAGAGTTGAACATATTTTTTTTAAATGTACTTGTGGGAAGGTGGTGGCGGTGGGGATCCAATGAAAACTATTCTAAATATTGTCAGGAAAACTGGAAAGTGCGTGTATGATGCCGGATAAAGTAACAGAAATTCGAAAGAACTCTAGGAAAGTAGTGAGTGATAATTTGACATGAATTCCAAAGAACACACGTGGAAAGTATTCTGAGAGATAATTGGACATGAATTCCAAAAGAACACAAGGAAAGTATTCTGAGAGATAATTTGACATGAATTCCCAAAGAACACGAGGAAAGTATTCTGAGAGATAATTTGACATGAATTCCCAAAGAACACAAGGAAATATTCTGAGAAATAATTTGACATGAATTTCACTAAAGAATACACGGAAAGTATTTGAAGGATGAAATGACATTCCATAGAACAACCGGAAAGTATTCTGAGGTATTAGCGAGAAAATCTATTGCACGATTATACAGAAGTACCCTGATGATATTTATTAGTGGTGACTGTTACTGATCATCTGTTTGGAGAGTACTGTTTAGCTAGAGTATATGTTTGGAGTACATTGTTTGATTACAGTATTTGTTTGGAGTACACTGTTTAGTTATAGTACATGTTTGGTGTACATTGTTTAGCTACTAAAATACATGTTTGGAGTACATATCAGTTAGAGTACATGTCTCGAGTACATGTCCAGTTAGAGTACATGTTTGGAGCATATTTTCAGTTAGGGTATATGTTTGGAATACATTGTTTAGCCACTTGAGTACGTGCTTGGAGTACATTTCAGTTAGAGTACACGTTTGGAGTACCTGTTCAGTTAGAGTACACTTGTTTGGAGAACCTGTTCAGTTAGAGTACACGTTTGGAGTACCTGTTCAGTTAGAGTATACTTGTTTGGAGAACATGTTCAGTTAGAATACATGTTTGGAGTATATGTTCACTTAGAGTACGTTTGGAGTACATGTTCAGGTGGTGAAAGTAACATGGAGCAAATAAAACGGAGACATGTTTAACAAAGTAATAGGGAAATAAGAATATATATAATATAAACAGGAGACATAATTAAGAAAGTAATAGGCAAATAAGGAGATATATTTAAGAAGGTAATAGGGAAATAAGGATATATATATAATTAATATAAACAGGAGACATATTTAAGAAAGCAATAGGGAAATAAGGATATATATATATATATATATATATATAAAGGAGACACATGTGACAAAGTAATACGCATAGAGGAGAAACTGAAACAAAGCAGACACTATAAATAAATACATGTAGCAAAGCAACAGTTATACAAAGGCATAATGTAACAAAGGAGCAGTTACTGTAATTGTAAAGAGGCATATGTAAAAATGTAACAAGCACTGCGATGAGATGTGCTACATAATACTCAAGTTACATCAGACAGAACGACAGTCATTTGATACTGAGGTTACTCTACGGATAAAAGGTGAGGGTTCTAAATATAAGCTAAACTGCTTCACCACACGGGCAGGATTTAAAAAGAATACAAATTTCGATAACCCAACTAATACCCCCCCCCTCCCTTACAATTTCTTCTTCTCCAAAGGAAAGAAATAAAAAGCAAGCTCCCACATGGCACAGATGCAAACAACACCACCCCAACCTCCCGTCAAGGCGACAGCCGTTTAAAAATAAATATCATTTGCAAAGGTCTTTATGACGTAATATACAAAATACACCCAGACAGGACACTGTACTCTCTTATTCAGACTTCGTAGTCTAGAGGGTGGGGGAGGTGAAGAGAGGTAGGAAAATCATCTAACTGCGGAAGAATAGTCTGGTGGAATTTATGGAAGCTTCTTTACTCGCCTTTTCATCAGCTACCAAACCTCAGCTCTTCTTAACTACTCCTTAGACATTAGCGCCCGTCCTCGACATCAACAAATGTTGGGAAACGAAAATTAAGGACACCATGGGGACAATCTGAAAGTCTCCATAGTTATGCTGCAAGACAGACCTCATAGCATTCCTTGTTGCGTGCCTTAACGTGAAGACACATTAGATAAGTTAATAAAATATTAATAATTTATATGGGTACGTCCTTAGCAATGGGTTTAGATCAATACTTATGCACGCGAAGTATACCCGACATCACCCTACTCCTCTAGGTATCGATAATCTTTGGAAAACTGTAATCTGCACTTCGCTAACAACATTAGGATGTGCATTTTATCTCCAGTCGATCTCCATAGAGACTGGTGCTTCACAAACATTTTAGAATCGCGACCTAATTTTACATCGAGAAAGTTTTGGCGATTCACCATAAATTGGCTGGCGACCAGTTTTGGAAACACTGACATACACAAAAGCAACAGAAAAACACAAATGGAGCCGAGCTACTTCATGAAAAAAGCACTTCATTAATCTTTTCCAACCTTGCCAAAAGGACTCGGGTAGCGTTACATCTACCGTAACTAAATGAGGCAAAGGAGGTATCTGAAGAACAATGGCGTTTCCACGTTACATCAGACAAAGTTAGGCTGACAATTGTTTATTATTTTCTCTCCTCCCCACCTACTATCATAAAAAACAAAACATATGCGTAAATGTCTTATTGTTCTTGTTTTAGTTTTGCATTACAACTGTTCCCGACTAAAACGGAAATTAAGAATAGAAGCGCGCATGCACATTAAACATGCCAGTAACGTGTCTGTCTGAAAGCATGTAACTGGTCTGTCTGAAGGCGTGTAACTTGTTTATCTGAAAGCGTGTAACATGTCTGTCTGGAGGCGTTCCCGAAACAGTCACGCGCATGAAGGGAAACTAGCGCGTTTACTTCAAAAATTTCAGAAAACCATCACAAGCACACATAGAAACCATTATTGTTAAAGGGTGTATTTTACAACACCGTTACACGCACACGCAGAAACCTTTATTTGCAACGTGTGTTACAAGGTATTTTACAATACCATCACACGCACAAACAGAAGCCATTATTTGTTACGTGTGTTACAAGGTATTTTATACAACACTGACACGCAGTCAGGGCCCCAGAACATCATCAACAAAAGACACTCACCGGGACAAAGCGAAATAAACATTGCACTCGCAAAATTAAAAAAGAAATACACACGACACGGTATTTAGGGCAATTGGAAAGAGAGAAAACATCATTTAAGTGCATCAAACTACCTGTTTTACCTAGCTCTCGTCTGTTTTGCATCAAACTACCTGTTTTACCTAGCTCTCGTCTGTTTTGCATCAAACTACCTGTTTTACCTAGCTCTCGTCTGTTTTGCATCAAACTACCTGTTTTACCTAGCTCTCGCTGTTTTGCATCAAACTACCTGTTTTACCTAGCTCTCGCTGTTTTGCATCAAACTACCTGTTTTACCTAGCTCTCGTCCGTTTTGCAACAAACTACCTGTTTTACCTAGCTCTCGTCCGTTTTGCAACAAACCCGAGAAGAAAGGAGTAATACTGGTAATGTTTATATTTTGTAGAAAATGGCTTTCATTCTCATACAAGGAGGCTGGTTTTGGTTTAAGTATGCAAGAGTGGCTTTCACTCAGAAAGAAGGGTAAAATGGTTCAATACATCTGAAGAAATCGCAATGACGTGTAGATTTTAAGTTTGCTTTAATTTACATTTAAATCTTAATTGCGAAGATATGCACATGCATTTGCAATCACATTTAAATTTAAAATAAATCGTATTTCACGGCCAGACAAAATTTTTATCATTTTCAATTTTCTGACTAAATAACAATACTTTGCAGTCATACTAACAAACACATAATACTGATGACGATAATAATAAAAGAAGAAAAGTAACAATAACGATAAAAGAAAAAGAAACAATATCATGATGATGATGATAGCGACGACGATGATTATCTTTCCTCGCTCAGTGTATCAATGAGAACATCTCAGTGTTGTTCTCATCCTGAACTCCAGGCAAAAACCTCTCCCTATGCTCTCCTCGTTTTTCTAGAACGGAAGTGCAAACAAACCAACACAACAAAAGCAAATAGGAACAAACCGATTTCCATCTAATTAGAATATCTGACATGCCCACCCTAGCGCTGGAATGTTAATTAAATGGCCACAATATTTCAAGGCCATTTCAAAGTGGCACGCTGAATAAAGTGGATCAGTCACTGACAATGACCTCTTTGAGCATGGTGTCGCTTAGCAACTCAGGACAGGAAAGTGTTTAAAGGGAGGTAAGCCTTTTTTGTTTTTTTGTATATCGTCTTCTATCACCTTGCCTTTACAATGCTTACCGCCAACACTCAAGAACGCACACTTTACGGCCAACAGTATAGACCAGGGGTGCACAAACCGCGGCCCGCGTGCGGCCCTTGACAGGGCTCTGTGCGGCCCCCAGAGGACTTTGGATGTTACCATTTTTACGAATGTAGAACACAGTATTTTATTATTTGTGTTTGTTTTTTCTGACTTGCGGCCCTCCACGCACTATCAATTGGAAATGTGGCCCTCTAAAAAGTTTGTGCACCCCTGCTATAGACCTAAACGTTTACGGCCAACACTATAGACCCAAACACTTTACGGCCAACACTATAGTACAAAATGTTTACGGCCAACAATGCTAAACAAAATTTTAAGGCCGCCAATATAGACCAAAATGTTATAGCCAACAATATAGAACAAAATGTTTACGGCCAACACAATACAGAGCAAAAATGAACGGGCCATCACTCAAGAACAAAATGTTTACGGCCAACACTCAAGAGCAAACAGTTCATGGCCTAATACAGCTAATACTAATAGTTTACAAGCCAACACTCAAGAACAAACAGTTTACGGCCAAAACTAAAGAACAAACAGTCCATGGACTACCACAGCTAATACTAATAATTTACGGCCAAATCTAAAGAACAAACAGTTCATGGACTACTACAGCTAATACTAATAATTTACGGCCAAATCTAAAGAACAAACAGTTCATGGACTACTACAGCTAATACTAATAATTTACGGCCAAATCTAAAGAACAAACAGTTCATGGACTACTACAGCTAATACTAATAATTTACGGCCAAAACTAAAGAACAAACAGTTCATTGACTACTACAGCTAATACTAATAATTTACGGCCAAATCTAAAGAACAAACAGTTCATGGACTACTACAGCTCATACTAACCTAGCCCACACGCATACAAAGAATACCGCTGATGTTATAACGAGTTCAGACATGCGCAGTCCTTTGCCGTCCTCTCTGACATCAGATTACACCATTATGTGAATGAAGGAAAACAGTTTTCATCAATCAAAGTATGAAATCGTGCTTCGAACGACTACCTACGAACTCTCTCACCAGCCTAGACAGGCCCCTGCAGGACAAGGGTTGCACGCCCTTGGCTCGGCTTTCAGCACTCAATCAATTGTTGTCGTAGTTACTGCTGATAAATCTTATTTTATTTTTTTGTTGTTAATTCCTAAATTCCGTAGGTGCGAGAACCTCCACTTCTTTTCAAATGTTAAGTATTGTATAACGTACGAGAAACCATCGTTGTCTTTCTCTCTCTACGAGAGGACGGTGATCGGAGCCAGAGAAATAGAGCGTTTCGTGACAACTATTCGTGACAAACATTCATCAAACTCACGCAAGTGTCTTGCTATGCGTGCGTGTTTGTGTGCATATTGCGAAGATAACAGTGCAGTGTATGTATCGTGTCGTGTCTTCCTTGTATCGTTCGTTATGTTTTGTCTTAAGTTTTACACACACACCTCAAGGGTAGCTGATAGATACAAAGATATAATCTTCAATTTCTTTTGTTTTCCCTGTTTCTAAAGACAGCGCTATTTCATTTGTCATATATATATTACATACTGTCAGGCGAATTCTTGATATTATGCAGTGGGTTATATTTTATTCCATACATCGTCAAATTTATATAAAATAATATCTAAATACAAAACTGAGAGGAATGCATTGTATTACTATTTTAGTTTATATATATATTGTAAAAGTTGCGAGGCACAAATGTGTGACGCCAATGTTTTGTGCATCAGCCGAGCATGACGTAATCCTTTATCCAATAAAACAAGAGTTGAGTCACACATTTGTAGCCTAGATTTAAAACTAGAACAGTTGGTATTCATCTGCTTTTTATACTTACGCAAGTGAGAAAATTGACTGGAAATAAAACGCCATTTCCCATCACTGTCTTTTGGAGCCAAGCGCTAGTAAAAGGCAAAACAGTAACTGAAATGTAAGAAACACAAGCACATGGTACTAAAAAAAAAAATACATCACAGGCTGAAAAAAAATACATGCAATCAGTTGAAGACTTGAAACCCAGAAGAAACGATCCATTGTCCTGCTGGATCTATCCGCGTAGCAGAACAAGTCCATTCAAAGACAGCAGTATCTCGTTCAATTAACACCGTACAAAGAATGCTAAGGGAGTGTGCTGTTGCCATGGAGACGATGCCTGGGTAAGCTCACGTCCAGCTGTGCAAGAGATGAAGTCGAGCCGGGATTCTCGCGATGCCAGCACACAAATCTCACGTGACGTCGAATCCTTACCACGTGGTGGATCTCTGTAAACCTACACTTTGGCAACCGCAACGTCCCGTCTGTGTGTAAACACGAAGTCCCCACCCCTGAGGAGCGCTGCGCAAATTTTCCAGTATCCACTAGGAACTCACCACAACCTCTTACCTACCCCATCCTCTATTACCTACTCCTATTACCACCACCCCCACCCCCACTGCTCCCCTCCTTTCCCCTATCGAATATATATCGGCATTCTTTCCTCCACGGTTGCAGAGATTTTAACCCTTTTTTTTTTCATTTGTCACTGGCAGAAAGGGTCGCCCAACCTTCGCTCTCTCTTACAGTGACGTTTACCTTTCACTTTCGACGTTGACCTGAAGTCCTTCTCAATCCTTTTAGTATTCACAGTGCTTTAGTCGCTTCCGGCATTCGATATATCCTCGCTTTTAACAGTGTCAATATCAAGTATTTCCTTCGTTATAATGGACGTCAGTTGTGTTTGGTTTTTGTGTTCTTTTCCTCCAAAGTCGCGGGTACCCCACCAACTGATCTAGCAAATTGCAGTGAAGGTGAATGATTCAATGGCGCCGCAGAGGTTTGGGATTTGACCTGCTCGACTCTAACGCTTCTGATGAATCGGCGTGATTCAGCCTACAAGGAGCTATTAAATTGACTCTATAGGGGGTAGTGGTGAATAGGGGGCGATGGGGAGGGGAGGGAACGCGAGCAAAGTTAGGAATCTGGGGGAAAACAGTAGAGCCAAGTTATTCAACAATAGAGCGCCGCATTTATTCCCAGCAGGAGCCTGGCTCGTCTGCTTGCAGCTGTTCGGTAATAGAGTGGAAATTATCTTCGCGCGCGCGCGCATGTGTGAATGTGTATGTGTGTTTATGTGCGCGCGCGCGCGTATTGCAATAAGTAACGATTCAGTGTTTGGAGTGTATATAATTAAAGACGGTAGTAATATTCATGTTTGGGTGAGGGCATCAGTAGATAACTTGCAAGCAATTTTAGATCAGGGAAACTAATTATTTTATGATTCTATTCACTAATTCAAAAGAAGATTAAACATTATTAATTCACTAACACACTATGCTTTATTAAGCAAGTAAATTAATATATTACATATACCTAATATTCCATAGAGGGGAAATAGATAATAAAGAGATTACTGATTTTCATACAAATTCTTATGCGCACACGCTCGAATATATAGGGGGTGGGGAAGGGGGGTGGGGAAGGGGGGGGAAGGGGTGTATGTGTGCGTAAACTCAACAACCAGAAGTTATACTAGTTCGAACAGCAATATATTTGTACATACACGTGCATTCTTATTTGCTTGTTTTGAGTAGCGAAATGCACAGAATAGCTTTTACTGTCTCACACAGTTGAAATGCAAAATCAATGCCTGAGAAAAGGCACAGAAAGAAAGAAAAAAATCAATTGAAAGGTATACAATTAATGTGCGCTAAGCATCTGTCTTGAGACAAAAACAAACATGTTTTATTTTAGTGTCGGATTTTCAACTTTAGTTGCAGAACCAATGTGCAATGAAGCATTCATCTGCGAGGCGGTTATCGTGTTAGCCGTCAAACGCCACGGTTGAGTGATTTCTCGTCTCCCCCAACATGGTCACGGTTGGGTGGAGATTTTTCGTCTCATCCGACATTGTCATGGTTGATCAGAGGAGGCTGTCTGCTGCCCCGAGCGATAATGTACACTTTTCTATTTTTATCTTGATTTTTATTTCACATACATAATTTAAGCATTAGATACAATTTTCGTTTTTATTTCTGTCACAATTTCTGTTAAATGTTGTTTTGTTATTTTTGTTTAGTTTAGTTTTTTTAAAAGCCTCATTGCTGCCCCAAGGTACAGATGTAGGTTGCGTGCATAGTCGATTGCGAATGAGGTGACCTTTGACACTCAGTCCTAGCACATGCGATGGAAAACAGAGTTATGGTTCATAACATGATCTGAAGCAGAGTTATCGTTTACAACGTGATCTGATGAAGAAGGAAAAAAACATGGCATTAAAATCGGTCAGAACAGTGTTTAAGATTACATTGAAGTGTATATGAGGACTTTCCTACATCATAATTTAGAGCTACCGAGAGGATTTACAACGGCCCCACACGCACAGTTTTACGGCCGAGTTCCTGCACGTTGCCGTCTCGCACGAGAGCGTCTTGGAAACTGAGAGGTTGATAACCTCTAATTATTTTCTGCAACATTCAACAGCGACCAGCAAGCTTCTTCGAACGAAGGGTGCCCGCTTACCGAGATCTGAAATAGCAGTCCATGGCTGTCATTACATGCCTGTATTCCCCGACAATGCTTCTTGTCACGTGCTACGAAATTATATCCGATGGCAAAGACACTGGATTTTTATTCGTGCGAATTTAATCGTGCGTTATAACGAGTGTTGATTTCGCATTAGGATATATGTTCCGGATTGCTAGTTTCTTGAAAAAATGAAGAAATATACCTGCCTGAAAATATCTGAGTGCATTATGTTAATGTGGCATACATTAGCTTAGACAAGTGTCATTTCTTGCTAGTTCTGGGACTGAGCTGATGCAACAGTCTGATAGGTAAGGATGTCTGTAAAACGTACACTCTCTGTTAGTGCTCTGAGACCAAGCTGATACTATTAAGTAATTTTAACTCTGTGACCTAGTCGTTTAACTCTGTGACCAAACTGATGCTATTTAACTCTGTGACCAAACTGATGCTATTTAACTCTGTGACTAAACAATGTCATTTTGAAGATGCTGGTTTGAGGTTATCTTCTCTTCTATTCGGAAATCAACGTAAATGAATGAGTTGTCGACCGCTTATTTTTTAATTTTATTTTTAGATAGATAGATACAATAGGCGCACAGATTGACGGACGACGTGAAACTTGCCAGAGTTAAATGATTATAAATAATATGAGTTCGGTCACAGAGTTAAATGACTATTAATAATATGAGTTCGGTCACAACGTTAAATGACTATAGATAGTAACAGTGTTGTCACAGACCTGACTATTAATAGTATGAGTTTGTCACAGAATTAAATGACTATCAATAATATGAGTTTGGTCACAGAGATAAATGCTTATTAATAGTATCGGTTTGGTTATAGAGTTAAAGAGCTTTTAATAGTATGAGTTCGGTCACAGAGTTAAATGACTACTATTAAAAGTATCGGTTTGGTCGGAGAGTTAATTGACCCTTAATCAGTTTAGTCACAGAGTTAAATGACTAATAATAGTATCAGGTCACAGAGTTAGACATCTAGGTCATAGAGTTAAATTACTGTTAAAAGTATCAGTTTGTACACAGAGTTAAATGACTATTAATAGTATTACTGCTCAGAGAGATAACTGACCCTTAATAGTATCAGTTTAGTAACAGAGTTAAATTACTAACGATAGTATCAGGTCACAGAATTAACCAACTATGTCATAGAGTTAAATAACTATTAATAGTATCAGTTTAGTCACATATTTAAATAACTTAACAGCATGGTAGTTGTGTACGCTTTAGTTAATATTTAAATGTGCGCATTTGAATATATATACGTGTACTTTTTCTGCATATGCTAACATGCGCGGTGTCGTTTACATACGTGTGTGTACTTTTCTGTGTATGCTATCAGGCGCGTGTAGTTTATATATGTTTGAGGCACAGCGAGTGCTTGGGGCTTTTTAAAAATTATCTTTATATCATATTTGTTTTATAATTTTTATCTTTTTTAATGAATAATGTTTTTCTATAGGATTCCCCCTGTCCCACTTCCACAACCCTTACGCGCAATAATACGGTAGTCTTCAGATTGTGAGACAACGTTCATGTCTCTTTATAATATGGATGGCACACCTTTGTTTAGAACTTTAGAGTGATGTGTAGTGCCCGCACTATATTCTCTCTTTTCCCATATTGCGTCTTCTTCCAAGATGTTTGATTGGAGGTTTTCAAAGTGCGTGACTACAGACTTGAATCACAATCACCCCAATAATTAATATCATGTGGACACGCAGGCAATAATACAAACATCAAATAATTTTCTATTAATAGCCTTTTACTAATATGTAATAAGATGTTCATAGTGTACAGATACCAAACAATTTTGTACAAATTTGTATTGTGCGTGAGGTGTTGGTGTTGTGTTATTTATGTTGTGTTATTTCTGAGGACGATAAAAATATGGACAAGACATAATGGGACTAGTATGCATGTGTGAGTGTTTGTGTGTGTATATATGTGTGCGTGTGTGTGTATCTGTGAGAGAGAGCGTGTGTAGTGTGAGTGGTTAATGATGTGAAACGTGCAAGTTTATAGATGGGCGAATTTGGAGGGAAATAAGCGAGGTCTACGTGAGTGTTTGTATGTCTATTTATATGTGTGTGAGGTATTGGTGGTTAATGATGACACGAGGAAGGTTATGGATGGCTGATTTTGGAGGAATGAAAGCGAGGACTAGACAATATCACGCGGATTTAAAAGCATGTAAGGGCGGTAAGCGAGGACTAGACAATATCAAGCGGGCTTAAAGGCATGTAAGGGCGGTAAGCGAGGACTAGACAATATCAAGCGGGCTTAAAGGCATGTAAGGGCGGTAAGCTATGACTAGACAATATCACGCGGGCTTAAAGGCATGTAAGGGCGGTAAGCTATGACTAGACAATATCACGCAGTATGGGCGGTAAGAGAGGGCTAATGCCTGCGAATAGCTGCTCTGTTGCAAACGACATTTTGGGGGTACTGGTGGATGAAGACGCCAAGTCATCTTGTCTCTATGTTTGCTGACATCTCCGGGGGATGGGGATGGGGTGTTGAACTGCAGAAGGTGTGGGATTGATTAGAACTATTCCGAGAAAGGTGTACTTCCGGTTGAAAGACCAGTAATAACCGTCTCGCTATTCACAAGATTAACTAATCAGAAGCAACTTACTCAGGAGCTGTCAAAGCTGTGATATGTGTATGAAAAAAGTGTGTTTGTATTCACTGTGCATTTTTATTTATACGCAATAATTGTAACATTAGCCACAAATTTACTAATTTATAATGAAATGTTCATGTGTAGGGCATGTATACATTTATTCCTCTCTGAGTCATGATTCCAAGACATATGCAGAGGATTATGTTCAACATCCCTTACCGAAGTTTCCTATCCCACTGTGACATCGCAGATTATCATGAGCGATTGATTCACAGCAAACCGTCGACTTCGCTACAATAGTCGCCTTAGCAACACAAACAATGAGGTCCGAGGTCCCTAGCCTCGCTTCCGCAGAGAGGGAAAGAGAACTCAGTAGCGCGTGCCCTACTGCCTCTACCACCACCTCCAACTTGCCTTGCACCCTTACCAACTCACTGCGCTGCGAGCGTCTATGTGCTCAATAAGGTTTGAAACCTTCATTTCCGCTCCGGCCTGAGAGAATCCTGAAATTTCTGCTGAAAACACGGCGTTTATATCGATCCCTTTCTAGGACCGGCCTCTCCGTGTCAATACGTCACAAGAGCATACTATTATTCTTAAAGATCCATTTTCCTGCTTTGGATCTTTCGGCGGTTTGTCTTTATTATTATTATTTTGCAAGGACGCCAGTAAAGGTGTTATATTAATAGTACTTATTTCACTGTAAAATGTATTTTATCGCACTTTCGTTATTAAAACACTGTACCGTTGTACTTGGTGAAAACATCGAACCATAAAAGCTGGAAAAGCTCACAGTTTGTCGTTTGTGTTTCCTTTTGTTGTGGCTGGTGTTGTCATCGCTGTCTATGTTACAGGCAAATTGTTGGAGTTGTCATTACTGTCATTGTTAGAGGCAAATTGCTGGAGTTGTCACTGCTACCATTGTTAGAGGCATATTGCTGGATTTGTCATTGTTATTCATGTTAGAGTCAAATTGCTGGAGTTGTCATTGCGATTACTGATAGGGGCAAATTGCTGGAGTTGTTATTAATATCCATGCTAGAAGCAAATTTTGCTGGTATTGTCACTGCTGTCCATGTTAGAGGCGAACTATTTGTTTTTACTGCAAATAATCCAGAGACAATAACCACAATCATCCCTTGCCGGTTCTTTTCATTCGAATATTTGAAGTAAAGGTAATTGTAATCACAGATTAAATATTTATTTAAATGGAAAATATCTACTCATTACCTTATTATACAGCAAACTGTATGTTCAGTAAAAATAAAGGATGTAACTTTAAATGTAAGGTCCTATAGGTTTTCAAGTTGTTTTTGTTTTATCTGACTCAAATTTTGAAAATGAAACAAAAGACGAATGTAATTCAGCAAACAATTACATGCGGGCACTCCAGAAATGGATAAAACTCTTCGGAAAAAACTTATCTATGAAATGGTCGAAATATTAGGAATTAATTAATGCATAGTGAGGAACTTTGCACAGCACAAAGAAATTTTATTTTCAGCGCGTAGTTTATCACGTAGTTTTGTCTTTTCCTGTCTCTTTAAGTCTGCTCTTCTTTTGTCTCTAGACAAATTTATTGTCTCTCTCCCATCTCTTTCTTCCTGCCATCATCCATTTTCCTCTTTCGTTATTTAATGTTCCTATTTTCCCACTGCTGTTAATTTAAGAAACAAAAGAAGAAAAAAAACTGTTGTTAGTAATAGAGAAAGAGGAAGGGGGAAGATGGCAGACATTTCTGTGAGTAGGGGAGGGGCACAACCAGCTACAATGAAGAGTGGCAAAAGCGTCCACTGCCCTTCGCGTTTGTTTTTTTTTCGGATGGGGGGGGATTTTTTTTTCCCTTTTAAACAGACTAAAAGTTTGGGGGAGGTGGAGGAAATCACTCAAATCTCCTGATGACTAAGATGAAGTCGGAAGTCTTCATGGCCACGCTGGAAGTGCCGGCAGGCAAACGACAAGCTTCGCAATGAGCTGTCTCATCCTTGTCATCATCATCAAACAGCCATCATCCTTCCTTTCTCCTCCCGGCCACATCGTTTGATCACTCCTGCAGAAATGTTCTCCTTTAGTATGACACTCAGTGCCTTGCCCATGCCGGACCTAAAATGCTTTGTAATGACGTTCAGTCACATTGATTTTCGAGGCCAAGCACAAAATGCCTTTTTCGAGGAAATCTCTCGCGAGACTCGAGGAAACGCATTGAACACACACACACACACATACATACACAGAAAGAGAGAACAGAAAGGAAAATAAAACAAAAGGAGTGCTACAAGCAATATTTACCATAGACATCAATATACCTGTGATTTTTAGCAGGCAGTGATTTAACTCTAGGGAAGGATTTTCTAAGATCTCACAGACTACAATCGTATTTTAAGGAAAGTTTTGTCTCTAAATATTCCTGCAAATAAATTTCCTTCGCAGGCGTGAAGTATGATGTAATTTTCATTTTTGTGTTTTGTTTTGAGAATGAAATATTTAAAGGTAGATCAATTGTCCTATACGTATTAATATCGAAGGGTAGCGTGAATATGTATTGCTTTACGCATTAATATAGAAAGGCAGCATGAATATGCATTGCTTTACGCATTAATATAGAAAGGTAGCATGAATATGTATTGCTTTACGCATTAATATAGAAAGGTAGCATGATGGTATGCTGTTTACGCATTAATATGAAGACCTAATAAATCAAATGCCGTTTTAACTAGTCAGTCTAAAGTGAAATGACAGATTTTGTGTTAGGGAAATAATAAAGAGACTAAAGCTCAGTCATCTGTAATCGTATCATTCCAGTCATTCCATTTAAAAAGAGGTAAGTACAAAACGCCTGTGAATTCCTAATGACACAGACACACACACACACACAGAAACACACACAAACAAACACACACTACATACACAACTATAGCACATTCACGTTTATGCACTCATACAAACACACACAACATACACTTTCATGCTCATGCAACATGCACACATATACACACACAAAAGACATACACTCATAATACGCACACACAAAACATGTACACGGAACACAACATTCACACACCAACAACAATCCACTCTACATTCACGCACGTATGCACGCATGCACGCACCTCATAAACGCAAGTAAAAGAAGCAAAAGTAGCCCAAATATTTTTAATATTCACTTTTGATTATTCCACTCTTACAAGACAGTTTATTACATCATGCGAAGTTGAAAAGAGATTCCTTCCAGTGCCGGAGAAAGACGGAATTAAATTTGCTCCGGTTAGGCGAAGTCAGAGTCGCGATAATTTATTAAATTCGACTTGGGACATGCTGCAGAGCTGTTTCAGGCCGAAATGACCCCAGCACACGTGTCGCCAATATTCAAACCATGACACACTTCTTTTTTTAAAACAACTTTAGTATGCGAAGTCGGGAAATGCTACTTTGACGTTTGAGAAAAGCACTTTCGCCACTTAAACTTTGGCTTGCAGTGCTGTAACGATTCCACCATGTCAGATTATCTGCCCATGATAGTGCTGCTCCCTGCATATTAATGTTTCCGTACCCTATTTAATAACTTAGGGAGTGTTGGCAACCAAGTTCGACACAAGTTATTATTTCTAACACTTCGATAATATTTTCACGTGCACTAATCTGCCTTCGTAACAGCGGTGGGTATTTGATGGGATGTATTATTGACAACAAAAGCCGACCAGATGTAAACGATAAATTTGCTGTCATAACTGTACATCTGTCTTCGACTGAATGTCAAACGTACCAACACAAAGCGTGCTTCCTTAGAACTTTTGCACCTGTCTTGACGCGAATGCCAGACAGGCACAAGCACAAATATCCTCTTTAGTAAGTGAACCTCTCTGGAAGCTAACGCCAAAGACAGTGTCATCCTGTAATGACGAGCACGCACGACCAGCACGTCATTTTGTAATGACGAAGTAATGCACATCCAAATTTACCCCCCATACACACCCCTGTTTTCCTTGATTTCTTTAAAACAAGAAATTTTAAAAGGTCCTATTTCGACGTGCTCCTTTTTATTTGGAAATAGACCTGGAATGTCAGGCTCAAGACCTTGAATGTCAGGCTCATAGTAGCACAAAGCAATTCAGACATAAGTTACCGGAAATATTGAAATAAATCATTTACAATTTCTCTCTCTTAAATATGCACACAGACGCACGCACGCACGCACGCACACAAACACATACACAAACGTGCTCGTATTCTTTCAAATAAAATTTACTTTGTATCTGTTCCTAATGCTTTTAGTGAAAACATCTGCATTTATTTCTTCTTTATTTGTATTTTATTTACATGTGACGGTCTTGAAACCTTATATTTAGGGGTAACTCCAATAGAAAACTATAAAATAATCTATTTATAGATACAGTCCTAACTAACCTTGTGATTCGATCAATCTGTATATATATATATACTCCTGGCCTTGCGATTCCTCGCAACCACAACCTACCCCTGACCCACACCCCTTTTTTCTTTGTAAAGGAATTTTTTTTAAAAAATCCCTAGGGCATCATTTGCATGACATCGCTCTTACAGCCTCTAATTAAGCCACGCGGAACAATTGGTGTGCGTGCAGCGGTGACTAGCGCGTGCATAAGTGTGTCTGCGCGTGCTAAGATTGCTCCGCACCGCAAGTTAAATTTGCTACAACGAGCTTGCGACCACTGAGTGGAAAATATGTCTGCCCTCCGTGATGGCGCCGAAACCAAGGAGAGATGAATAAATTTAAATACACGTGCGTTTGCTTCAGAGCCGATGAGTTCGATTGCTAACAAACATTTTCGATCAAGGTTAAATTCTCTCTTTTTTTTTTTCCTCTAACATTTTCAATCAAGATGAGATTTATTTTTCTCTCTAACATTTTCGACCAAGATAATATTCTCCATCTCTTTTACGATCAAGGTGAAATTTTCTCTTTCTATCTCTATAACATTTTCGATCAAGGTAAAAACTCTCTCTCTAATATTTGAGCTTAGTCGTAGAACACATGGCATATGCCATTAATTTTGCGTGAAAAAGTATTTTTTATCAAATAAAAATGTGAAATTCTTTCATTTATAATTGTATTAATGAAACTACTTTCTTTTCTATGTGAGACTGAATGTGTTTTCAGATGTCTCAGTGTAATTCTGATGAAGGGATGGTTGGAGTAGGGGAGGAAGAGGGACAAGATAATGCCTAAGAAAACTCTCCAAGCGAGTTGTTTGTTTCTTGCAAATTGCATTGGTAATATTTGTTTTATTTTTTTTCTAGTTCACGAATTCCTGTTAAATCCGTGCTGCACTTGCTCGTAAAAGTCTTTTGATATGTGATGAGTCAGTTGCAGTGTGCAAGAACAGTTGGGGTGAGCGATGAGTGAGCATGGCAGGACAGGGGCCAAATAGGGTCCTGGAGGATCTTAAAACAGACAGTCGCAGTTCACATTAATTCAATGTTTTAACATCGTGTGTTTGGGGAAGCATTTTTTCCTGCTGGAATATGTTCTCTTTTTGTGAAAGTTGTATTTATGTGCGTTCGCTTGCTTAACGTTCACGATTAGTAAAAAGTCTTCCGAGAGAATATTTACTTGCTTTTATCTTGAGGGCTATAATTACAAACAGCATGAATTACTCAAGGACCGAGAACTAATATGTCTGCGCATTTGCTGCTTGAGTGTGTGTGTGTGTGTCTGTTTGTGTGTGTCTCTGTGAGTGTTTGTGTATGTGTAACTGAATGAATATATTAGATTCTTTATATTTATAACAAAAGAAAAATAATCGCAAAAGTTATGTTTTTATAAGTACTTTACCTACAACAGCTCTTTCCTTCAAAATCGATATTGCAAATAAGGCAACAAGGTTGACTTCTTATAGCTACATATTCGCCATTAATCAAAATAATCGTCTCTGCTGACATTAATGCATGAATAACATGCTGACCTTAGAGAACGCTTATCGATTACCTAGCAATTCTACAAAATACAAACTACAGTTTACTCTGAGACAAAGTCACTATTGCATCTCGGCAGCATGAGAGCAAACAAAGGGAGACAATGCTGATGAAAAAAATTCAGAGAATTACAATGGGAGATAATTCCACGGGTGAGAAATTCGAAGAAGGAAAATATCAAAGATGAGTAATACAAAGAAAGACAATTTTTACTAAGCAATTACTAAGGGAGATAATAGTATGAGTTACGCAAAGAGGGGCAATAGTAAGGCTGAGCTTTACACAGGGAGATAATTTAAAGAGAAGGAATACAAGGGAGGCATTTATAAGATTGAGTGCTGTAAAGGGAGACAATACAAATGATAAACAATATAAAGAAGAAAATGAACAAAGACTGTATACAATGCAGAGTAAGATTTGAAAAGCCCACCACCACAAGCTCACAAAACTAGATAGCAGTTAATTCACACATACAAACACACACTCTCTCTTATACACACACAACACTTCCCAGCTTTCTACGACACACCATGTAGCGAGTCGATTCTAGTGGACTGTGCTCATCAAGACACAGGCTTTAACTGAGGCTTCGTTTTTAAAATGCAACCACTATCCCACCCACCCACCCCTCTCTATGCAACTCTACCTTGTTTCTTTCTCCCTCAGGCATCTTCCCCTACCCACCAACCCCTCTTTTGAAAGTCCTCTGTACACCGAAATGTGCGCTACAGTGGTGTTCCACTGTCGCCCTGAAACCAAAGTCGTCCACGCCCAAAGAGTTCTGTCAACCCCAAAGAAGTGACATCGAGTGCCGGTGCCATAGAACCTTGTGCCATTCCAGAGTTCCATCACGCACGACCAGTCTTGCACGCTGACAGCGACCGCTGCGACCAGGTTGTTAGGCAGGCCAAGATCGATAGTAACCCATCAAGGAAAGTGTGTATTGGAATCTGCTGGCTGTTCTCGTACATCACTGAGCTAGCGTGGATACGTGGTGCCAGAGCCGAGTTTTATTTTCCTGCTGTGTGGCAAGAATGTCCTGTGTGTCTACTCCAGCCCTAGCATGAGAGAGGTGGTTTGCTGTGTTTGGTCGTTGTGAGACCGCAAGCAGCTTTACTGAATGTTTAAACAGCTTAGCTTAGCTGATAGATAGATAGATAGATAGATAGATAGATAGATAGATAGATAGATAGATAGATAGATAGATAGATAGATAGATAGATAGATAGATAGATAGATAGATAGATAGATAGATAGATAGAGTGAGCAAATTTTGAGTAAGTGAATGAGTGAGAGAGTGAATTTACTTGCTAAGATAATACACAGATGAATAGCAAATACATTTCACCTTTGATATATAGTCTCGGTTACCCTGGCATTGTTATTAAAATATGTTATATACCGTAGTGTGCAGTATAGTAGTCACAGGACGTGTTATTGGGAATGTGAAGGACACATTGCACAGAAAGAAATACTCAAGTTATTATATACTTAAACATACTGAGAGACGTCACAGAAAGAAATACTCAAGTTATTATATACTTAAACATACTGAGAGACGTCACAGAAAGAAATACTCAAGTTATTATATACTTAAACATACTGAGAGACGTCACAGAAAGAAATACTCAAGTTATTATATACTTAAACATACTGAGAGACGTCACAGAAAGAAATACTCAAGTTATTATATACTTAAACATACTGAGAGACGTCACAGAAAGAAATACTCGTTATTATATACTTAAACATACTGAGAAACATCACAGAAAGAAATACTCAAGTTATTATATACTTAAACATACTGAGAGACGTCACAGAAAGAAATACTCAAGTTATTATATACTTAAACATACTGAGAAACGTCACAGAAAGTAGTACTCGAGTTAATATGTACTAATAAAAAACCGTACTGCAATACATCACAGAAAAAAGTACTCAAATGAAAAATGCATGCACTCAAGGTCGGAATTAAGCATTCCTTTTCTCTACCCGCGTGCAGACACACTACCACCATCACTATTTCATCCTGGATGGTAAATTTCAATTATCTAATGTGCATGCAGGCAATATTAAGGTATGAATTGATCTTTCCATAAGTATCATCACCGTAAGTGTTTGAGGACTTATCCCGCCAGTACAAAATCGGTTTACTTTTACTTGATGCCACCTATCGTTAAAATGTATGTGTTCACATAAAGAAACATACAAAATATGTTTAATTCACATGTAAACGGAAGACGTGGACAAGAAGTTTGAAACAGCATGAACCTTTATCGCGGTGCGCCGGTGCAGGTCAATGAAAAGGCATTTTATAGTTTCATTATCGGAGATGACCTACTAAATGCTACTTTATGTTTTCTTAAATACAGCATCAAAATATTAACGATGTGTTGCCTTTTATTACAGTCATTTCTTTTCAGTATGGGAAATATTTGACTTATATAAAAGTTGTGCTTCTCGACTCTTTAAGATGAATAAAAAAATTTACTCAAAGCGATAACTGCGCCCATGACACGCTGAACAGTCACGCCAGCCCAACAAACACTTCGCACCTGGGGAGGTGTTGAAAGGGAGCTAACTACCAGAATAGCCGTCTGCTTCTTTCAAATGGCTTGCCAGCTTCCTTCGTAGACGTAGTCGTACTCGACACACATTTACAAGCGATGTGCCCGCTGTTCCGAGAACTTTTCTTGAGCAGGCTCTTTAATCTTCCCAGCGCGCGCAGTACAAACACCCTGTCCACGAGTTAGCCGGCGCCTCAGTAAGGGAAGGATTAGCCGGACGGTTCCTCAGAGCAATCTGGCATATCACTAATCAGAGTGTTACATGTTACGAGTGCTAGGGTGGTCTACCCGCATTTAATGTCGAAGTGGTCTACCCGCATTTAGTGCCGAAGTGGTCTTCCCGTATTTAGTGCTGAGGTGGTCTGTCCTTATTTAGCGCTGAGGTGGTCTGTCCGTATTTAGTGCTGAGAACTCTACCCGGCTAATCACTAGCACTATATTAGTGCTGCAAGCGCCATCTGTTGTGGTAGTGCTGTGAGGATCAGGCGTTACAATAAACGTCCGAACTTACAGCTCTTACTGAGTGTTGTGGAAGTTGTCATCGATATTTACAAAGTGTTACAATAGCAATGTACACAAAATGTTGCAATACCAATGTTCACTTAATGTTACATCATCAACATTCACAAAATGTCGCAACAGCTATGTTCATTAAGTGTCACAACAGCAATGTTCACAAAGAGTTACGTTACAACAGCAATGTTCACAAAGAGTGAGAACAGCTGTGCAGGGAAAATAATGTAACAGTGAGACGCTAAAATTTGTCATTGTCACATTCCCTCGGTTAATCACATAATGAAATTGTGGTACACACACACACACACACACACACACACACACACACACACACACACACACACACACATAGACACACATAGACACATTATTGTATATATCACTACCCTAATTCATATAATACATTTTTCAACTATAACCAAGACAAGGTACAAAATCACAACTTCAGTACATTAATATAATGACATTTTATTTTTAGATTAACAGTTGGTAAAACTGCCACTTTTCAATCTTTTTTTTACAAACTTAATCTTTTTTTTTACAAACTTAACTCATTTAACTGTGCATAGCAAACTGCTAGGAAACGTTGACGATTACTGTAATGAACAAACCACAAATCACAGGAAAAATCTTAAAATCATTTGACTGGGTTACTCACTCGTACTAATCTTTCAGGGACTTTTAAAATTAAATTATTTTTTGTTTTACTAAATACTTCCATCAGCTAATCTCAGTGTGGCTCATTGCACTTCCCTCTATAAACCTCCCTGCAATCCTGTGACTGTGCCCAACAAACAGGAGTGTGCACATCAGACTGACTGCAAAGTATAATACCTTGTTAGACTCCACCCAAAACAGAATTTTAGTCGTCGAAACGTCATCATCACGAATGCGTGTTCTTGTCGCGAACAAATGAGCATCGCTCCTGGACTAAAATGTAAATATTAAATGCAATATGTAATAGAAACAGAGACTATATAACATCTTTCAGAGAGAGAGAGTTAAAATATAAATGGTGTCAAAATTAAATATCAGAGGTAGTGAAACACGTAACAAGGATGAACGTGAAATGAGAGGGGAGCGGGGGTGGGGTGAGAGGGTGAGAGAAAGGAAAGAGAGTAAAGAACGATGGAAAGGAACAGAAAACGGTGAAAGAGAATGAGGGAGAGAAAGAAAGAGGCCCAGAACGAGAAGACGCTGAGAGCGAGGGGGGTGGAGGCCGAGAGACGAGGTGGTGAGAGAGGGGGAAAGCCAAGAGACGAGAAAATGGTGAAAGAGCGAGAGAGGGGGGGAAAGGCCGAGAGACGAGGTGGTGAGAGAGTGAGATAGGGGGTCGGAGGCCGAGAGACGAGGTAAGAGAGAGGAAAAGGCTGAGAGACTAAGTACGAGAAAGGAAAAAGCCGAGAGACGAGATAAGACAGAGGAAAGGGCCGAGAGACGAGGTGAGAGATAGAGAGAGAAAGGCCGAGATACGAGAAGACGGTGAGAGAGTGAGAGGGGCGAATGCGAAAGGGAAAGCAAGACCCCAAACTAAGTCCAACAATATACAACTCAGAACGCAGCTTAACGTAAACATCTAACATAAAATAATTTCAATCACGGTCGCGCGCGTGTAATCGTAACACGAGCACTGGCACGGAAGAGATACGGACTGAAGGAATGTGTGAAGCCCTTTCGAGTCCCCAGCACAAAGACATAAATCCTCATCAAAATGGCGGACCACTGGGGATAGAAGGAACAGCTTAGCTCCCGGCGGCCTGCGTTGTGGGGTTTCTGTCCATCCATCTTGTCGCCTTGGCCTCCTCGACTTAAAAGTCACTTCGAGTCGCCTTGGCCGCGGCTGATCGGAGACTCATTTGAGCCACACACTTATCGATCAGCGACGATCGACGCGGCTAGGAATGAAGACAGAGAATGAGAAAGACTCATTCGAGACGCACTTTCGCACCAAAATCGATCGATTATAATCGAGCCAGCTGGGGAACGAGATTGAGGTGGCTTGGGAAAGGCTGCAACTCGCGACCATATATGTTTGTATGTATATTCATGTCTGAGAAGCCGTGGACAAGCGAGGGAAGTAGTAATGGCTGTCCATAAACGTGTCTAGGAGGTAAACAGCTATTTGTCTGACATATTTATGCAAGCATCGAGAAAGGGCGAGAGAGGGAAAGTGGAAGAAAAAGAGTGAAAGAAATAAAGCGTGAGGATGGGCTGGTGTGGAGGGTCGGTCTGAAAATATCAGGAATATAAGACAGGACGTCAACAAGAGAAAGGGGCCATAATGCACGATTCTAACTGCATCTAGGGAAAGGAAAAAACAAATATTCGCCATTTAATAGGCTCCTGTAATTAGAGTGTGTATACTTTACATGCGTTCCTGATGTACTCGAGCGATCGAACTCGAGAAAGTATCAATGCCTCGCAGACGAAATAAAAAAGGAGAAAAATAGAGGAAATAAAAGAAGGAGGAAAAAGAGGGGAAATAGGAAAAGAGAGGAGGAAAAAGGAGGAAAAGAGAGGAAATAGGTAAAGATAGGAAGTAAAAAAAAAAAAGGAGAAAAGAGAAGAAATAAGAAAAGAAGAAAAAGAGAGGAAATAAAAAATGTGGAAGAGAAGAAAAGTACTGAATGAAAGAAGGGCTTTCATCAGTTTGGGGTGGGAGGAGAAAGGGAAAGGGGAGGTAAGAACGACAAAAGAGAAAACAAAAGAGAAATAAATTAAATCCTCAATTTATTCCCTGCATTCTTGTTTCATTAACTAACATGATAATCCTAAACTGCTCACAGTTTGCTACGTATAAAAAGCCTTAATTTAATATCAAAACCTACGAAAATATGCTAAATAAGTGCCTAATTAGCTGAAGAATAATTAGATATGCAAATAAATACACATAGACAGTCCGATAGACAAGCAAATAGATAGTCCATGGTTTGTTTGGCGCTTAATAAATTTCTCGCAACGGTCCAGCTGACTACACGCGCAATAACACGTGAGTTCTTTCAAAGACAGCGCGTGATTCAGCCGCTCGGCACCGAGCAAGAATGAGTCAATGAAAATGACTGAGCCCTAATGTCAGTTGCAAACCACTCACTAGCCTAGGTGTCACACAGTAGTGTCAGCAAATTCAGCCGAGTACTAAAGGGATATTACTCTCAGTGCACGTTAGTGGATGAGACGATTAAGAGATAGAGAAACAAGAGCAACAACTGAAAATTGTTAAATTTGGAAAGAAAAAGTCCTAAGGTAGATTTCGAATCACTTGTTGTCTTGACAGTGCAAATAATTTCCCTTTAATTTTACAGCTGAATCACCTTCTAAAATTAGACTTGAGAATGTTCCGAGTATTTACAGTTAGCATGTGGCACCGGAAGCTATTCTGAGAAAAGCGTGCTCGGAGATTAGTTACTAATACTTATACTTTATCTTAAGTAGTCCTAAAATTCTCGTGACAGTTTTATGCCCTGTTCTTACACTTTATCTTAAGTCGTCCTAAAATTCTCGTGACAGTTTTATGCCCTGTTCTTACACTTTATCTTAAGTCGTCCTAAAATTCTCGTGACAGTTTTATGCCCTGTTCTTACACTTTATCTTAAGTCGTCCTAAAATTCTCGTGACAGTTTTATGCCCTGTTCTTACACTTTATCTTAAGTCGTCCTAAAATTCTCGTGACAGTTTTATGCCCTGTTCTTACACTTTATCTTAAGTAGTCCTAAAATTCTCGTGACAGTTTTATGCCCTGTTCTTACACTTTATCTTAAGTAGTCTTAAAATTCTCGTGACAGTTTTATGCACAATTCTTACATTTTATCTTAGTGTTTGACCGAAGTCTCCCTAAAATTATGACAGTTTTATGCACAATCCTTTAACTTTATCTTAGTGTTTGACCGAAGTTGTCCTAAAATTTGACAGTTTATTCACAATTATTACACTTTATCTTAGTGTCTGATCGAAGTCGTCCTAAAATTCTCGTGACAGTTTTATGCAAATTCTTACATATTATCTTAGTGTATGATCGAAATCGTACTAAAATTCTTGTGACAATTTTATGCACAATACTTACACTTCATCATAGTGTATGACCGAAGTTTACCCCTAAAATTCTCGTGACAGTTTTATGCCCTGTTCTTACACTTTATCTTAGTGTATAACCGAAGGCGGTCTAAAATGCTTGTGACAATTTTATGCACAATTCTTAAAACTCGCACATAATGACGTACACCATAGAGTGATTTCTTTCGGTTTCTTAAAAATATAATATGATGAAAATTCTGTCACTTTTCTTTATTTATCAAAATGCTTAAGATTGAGTTTTCCAGCGCGCTACTTTTATTACTTTAATGTCAAAATTACGCCCAACCGTTAGCGAGTTAGCTAAGTTGACTGATCAAATTAGCTCTAACTCGCTAACGGTTGGGCGTAATTTTGACATTAAAGTAATAAAAGTAGCGCGCTGGAAAACTCAATCTTAAGCATTTTGATAATCTTAGCTAAGATTGCCCGTGGATAGTTTAAGTAAGATTATAGCTAGATAGCTAATGCAAAATTGTAAATGGGTAGCTGAAATAATATTATACGTGAATACAGGTTAAGTAAGATCTACAAAGGTTGCTTAAGTAATATTGTACGCGAAAAGCTTCAGTAAGATTGTCAGTGAATAGCTTAAGTAAGATTTGCATGGGTAGCTTAAGTAAGATTTAGGAGGATAGTTTAAGTAATAACATACGTGAATAGTATTAAGTATGATAGCCTAAGTAATATTCTACGTTGATAGCTTAAATAATACTGTATGAATATAACTTAAGATTTACGTGGATAGTTTAAGTAAGAATTCCATGGATAGCTTACATAACGTGTGCATGAATAGCTTAAGCAAGATTGTACATGGGTTTCTTAAGTAAGATTATATATTGGTAGCTTATGCAAAACTGGACATGAATAGATTAAGATTGTTCGTGGATAGCTTGTGATTTTAGGTGGATTGCTTAAAATTTAAGTGGATAACTTAAGCGAAAACGTGCATGTATAGCTTAAGTAATATTTTTGTGGATAGCTTAAGTAAGAATGCGTATGTGCTCTAGACGTAAGAGAATACGTAGATAGCTTTACTAATTGGTACAAGGGCATCATACGTAAGATTGAACATGGATACAAGAGCTTACACGGCCAGCTTAGATACGATTGTCCATGGATATTTTATTCTTACTGTACATAGATACTAGAGCTAAGAGAGTACGTCAACATATACTAGACAGAAGAGTACGTCAACAGATACTAGACAGAAGAGTACGTCAACAGATACTAGACAGGAGAGTACGTCAACAGATACTAGACAGAAGAGTACGTCAACATATACTAGAGACAGGAGAGTACGTCTTAGATAATAGAGATAAGAGAGTACGTCAATAGATACTAGAGATACGTCAATGTCTTTATCTAGACAGTATGAAAATGATTAGCTTATGTTAAGACTACAAATGGAATTACATAGATACGAAAGTTTTAGATAGTCCATGAATCACTTAACCCAAACTGCACATGAATACTAGATGAAATAGAGTGCTTGGATAGTTTAGCAAAGATTGCACAAAGATAGCTCACGAAAGATTGTCTATAGACACTAAAACTAAGAGACTGGGTGGATAGCTTAAGAAACACTGCACCGATAGCTTACGAAAGACTGAACTTGGACACTAAGCGTCATTAGAGAATATGGATAGCTTAACAAAGACTGCACAGAGATAGTTTACTTCTAAGCTATCCGTGCACACCTTTAGTGTCTAGTGTCTATATATAGACACTAAAGGTGTGCACGGATAGCTTAGAAAAGGTTGCACAGAGATAGCCGCGTGTTTTGTACGCAGCAAGAACATTTCATATCACCTAGCAGTTTCGCAGATATTATGACTCGGCCTTCGTGTTCTTCTCACACTTTAAAACGTACATAAAAATGTGCTGCGGGTCCATAAACATATATCGAAAGAGTAGCAAAGCTGATATGATAGGAATGTGTTGGCTTGTTAGAAAAAAATGTCTGTTTAAAAAAAAAAGTATCATTATTGCGAAAGAAATAAAAACAAATACCCTAGTGCACTCATGCTTCCTTCGAACAATTAAATTTTTTTTTAAGCTGGGTTATTTGCTTTGTGGATGCTTTGACAGTTTATTTTTGCAAAATACATTAAATCTTCATAAACGAAACTCGGAAAAGTGAGCTAAATTCTGAATGCTAAGGTCAGTTTAAAACTTAGAACGGTTAAAGTCCAGTATTTTTTCCTGAAAACCTATATAATATACACACTCTACAATAAAACTATAAGCATATATACAATTATACATACTTTATAATAAACTGTAAACACATGCTCTATAATAGAAACTGTAAATGTATACAATACACTGTAATAAAAAGTGTAAATATATACACACATACTATAATAAAAAGTGTAAATGCATAAAACATACTACGATAAAAACTGTAAATGTATATAGAAACTGCAATAAACACTATCAATATACACACAAGTTATATTAAAATGTGTACATACTTTGCATCATCATCATCACCATCATCATCATTCTTTACCATGATTATTTAATTCTAGAAATAAGAATTAAATCGGAAGTTTTCATCTCTATTTGCTTTCTTATGTACTGTTGATGTGGAGGTATTTTACTGTTGGTGTGGTGGTATTTTACTGTTGATGTGGAGGTATTTTACTGTTGATGTGGTGGTATTTTACTGTTGATGTGGTGGTATTTTACTGTTGATATGGTAAAATTTTAACATTAATGAACACAACTTTCATTTGCCATTACAGTAAACAAGACTCGTGCAAACTACATGCTAACTCTTCAGCTAGCTAAGTGACTTTTGGCTCAGAACGCATACCTTACTAACTATATCTAGCCCATTAAATGTTTTAGTTTTAGCCTGCAAAATCTAGCTTACTAACTAGTAAAATACTAAGAGTCTATTGAACCACAACACATAGCTTACTAAAATAATAAAATACAAACTGACTCTTGACCCACAACACCTACCTCACTTAACTAGTAAACTGCTAAGTGACTGTTGACCCCGAACACCTAGTTACTAAGCTAGTAAACCTCAAAAAGACTTTTGACCCCGAAAACCTAGTTACTAAGCTAGGAAACCTCAAAGTGACATAGACCCCGAACACCTAGTTACTAGGCTAGTAAACTGCTAAGTGACTGTTGACCCCGAGCACCTAGTTACTAAGTAATGCAGACACGAATGTGTCAATGCTGTCCATGTAAACCTTGCCTGCTCCTGAATTTATTTTCGCCTCGGCCGTAAAACAGCTGGGAGACAAGATTTTACTCTAAAGAGGCAATAAGAGGGAATGAACATCCCAACCCCCAGATCCTAAAGTTTAAATGCGAACTTCCCATAACCCTCCGACACAGCGGGATGAGAGCTAAAGATTGATAGAACAGCAACAGCGCGAGGGGAAGGAGATGAGGTGGGGTGGAGTTTTGTGGAATCTGTGTAAATCCACCGTGCAAATGAAGGTAAATCTTTGTGGACAAATTCTATGATAGATTTCTTTCTTGAGTAAATAAAAACAATTCCTTTCTTCCCTCCTTGACGAGAATAATGCGAGAAGGCTAAGACAAAATGGCAGATTTATTTAAATGTAAAAAGCCTTAATAGTAATAAATGCTGAAACAAATTATCATGGTAGTAAAATTACATCAGCGCCATCTTCATTATCTTCATAAAAATAATTACGATAATTCTCCACAACGCGTTTAAAGCATTAATATATATAATAATAATAATAACGATAATTCTTCACAACGCGTTTTAAGCGTTAATCTATATAATCATGGCCGACCAAGCTTAACATTAATGAGTTAATGAGCAAAGAATATCAAGAGAGAGTGAGAAAAAATAAATACTATTTGAAGTGTTAAATCGTATAAAAATTTAGGAAGAGTTTGAGGACAACCCAAAACAAATTACAATAAGTGTATTTGATCAGTCGGATAAAAAGAGACAAGAAGTATATTTGGTCAGTTCGAGAAAAATGACAAATGTGTTTACGCAGTTCGAGAAAATTGACAAGAACTGTAGGTGACAGTTGGAGAAAAATGGCAAGAACTGTATATGGGCAGTTCAAGAAAAATGACAAGAAGTATATTTGGTCAGTTCGAGAAAAAATACAAGAACTGTATATGGGCAGTTCGAGAAAAATGACAAGAACTGTATATGGGCAGTTCGAGAAAAATGACAAGAACTGTATATGGGCAGTTCGAGAAAAATGACAAGAACTGTATATGGTCAGTTCGAGATAAATGACAAGTATGAATGTTCTTCGGACAGTTCGAGAAAAGTGACAAAAAGTGCGTGCGTGAGGACAATTAAATTATTACAAAGATCAACAAGGGTCTAAATGCAAGGCTCTGTGAAAGCGAGGCTGACCCATTTACCTCACTGCCACCGAGCTACATGACCATGGTAAATCCTCTTGATGTCATGACCATGGTAAATCCTCTAGATGTCGCAGTGAACACCAGTGGATTCGTAAAGAAATACAGTTATCTTTTAAAATGTTGTCTACTTAGAGTACGCTTTAAATACAGTTTAATTATATTTTTTAATGTTGCGTAATTAGAACATACTTTAAATACAGTTTAACTGAAAAGTAAGAGCTAAAGGAAAAGAATAAAACAAGACAATTAAAAATTATATAGTAAGAGAATTCCGTGTAATTGAAACAAAGAAATATTGCTCGCTTTTGTTATAAATTCATTGAACTATTTTTTTTAAAGTTTATTTTAAAAAGTATAGGCCTACACTATTTAATACATTTTTTTTTTATTTCAGTGCACACAAACACATGGCGACATACAAGAGTGCGTAAATTCTCCTGACATTAAAATAATCCGTTTTGATGCACTCAAGACGAAATGTTTAAACCCTATCGCGAGGTTTCAGTTCACTATCGTCTTACTTCTATGACTCTAGGCAATATTAACCATCGCATTCTTTAACCATCACATCTTTTAAATAATCTGGATGTACGTGTTCTGTAGGGTCAGGAATGTGAATAAAAATATGTTGCGTAAATTCTTGTATATAAGGTGTCCTTCCCAGCGCAAAGTTGACCGCGAAAGCGGCGGAAGCCGAAAGCGCCCCCTACATTAGCATTACAAAGTTGACGCACACTTAAGGCTGTGCGACACACTTGGTGACGTCAAAACCTTAGCAATAACCGTCAAACGTCTCCATCACCATAGGTCATTATTTCCACTCTTCCTTTCACTCACACACGCACGTACACTCAACACACGTACACTCACACACGCACGTACACTCAACACACGCACACTCACACACGCACGTACACTCAACACACGTACACACACACGCACGTACATTCAACACACGTACACACACACGCACGCACACTCAACACACGTACACTCAACACATGCACACCACATCACATTTCGTGACGTCACACCGGTCATTCCTGAAGTGAATAAAACTCGCCTAGGAGAAGAAAAAAAACTCCACAGGACTGCACACTGTCATCTGAATGATTTCACTCAGACTGTAAAGTGACCATTTGTCTCGAGCGACGCAAATCTACTGACGCCATTATTCCCTTGCTGCAGTGTCCTGTGCGCAGTGCATGCCAGACTTGGAGACACTAGGGGCCTAGGGCCGAGGTTGTTGCAACGCAGACTGGTTTACTTGCCTTTTGTCTTATCTCTTCCATCTTTCTCTTTGATTTAAGAATCAGGCTCTTGAATGCCAGAGCAGTCTCAGTGACCAGTCAAAAAATTATCGATAGCTTACTATAAGAATTGGTAACAGTGTTGCATGGTGACAGTAATACTTGGTGACAGTGTTGCATGGTGACAGTAATACTTGGTGACAGAGTTGCATGGTGACAGGTAATACTTGGTAACAGTGTTGCATGGTGACAGTAATACTTGGTAACAGTGTTGCATGGTGACAGTAATATTTGGTGACAGTGTTGCATGGTGACAGTAATACTTGGTGACAGTGTTGCATGGTGACAGTAATACATGGTAACAGTGTTGCATGGTGACAGTAATACTTGGTAACAGTGTTGTATGGTGACAGTAATACTTGGTGACACTGTTGCATGGTGACAGTAATACTTGGTGACACTGTTGCATGGTGACAGTAATACTTGGTAACAGTGTTGCATGGTGACAGTAATACTTGGTAACAGTGTTGTATGGTGACAGTAATACTTGGTGACACTGTTGCATGGTGACAGTAATACTTGGTAACAGTGTTGCATGGTGACAGTAATACTTGGTAACAGTAATACTTGGTAACAGTGTTGCATGGTGACAGTAATACTTGGTGACAGTGTTGCTTTGCGAGAATAACGCTTGAGAAGAAAAAACGGTGTTATAAAATTCAACAATGGTGTCATGGTAGCGAAAAACTTTTGACACAACAACGCCTGGACGGAAAAAAGAGCGCGAGCTGCTCACTCACCACACACACACCAGTACTGCAGAGCCCCAATGCATCAAATCGCTGGGGGTGTGGTGTCAATACGCCATTCCCAGAGTGCTACCTCGTGCTTTGGTGTTTATTCCATCACGTGACTTTAGTATACAGTCATTTTGCAATGAAATTTAATGATTCCACGTAAGATGTAATTAACAATTAATGACCCCAAAGCACGACACGTGTGCGTGTGTGTGTGTGGAGAGAGATATGATCGTTTTAGGAACATAATAAAGCTTTCTCTGTACGCGTTCAGAAATAAAATTCAAGTAATGAATACAGTACTGAAAGTGCAATAGTGTCCAGCTTAGTCATAACAACCTGTTCTTCATTAAGGATATCTGACTTCTGTATGAATAAATAATAATTATAAACGTTTTATAAACGTTGCTATACTGACGCGTAAAATGTGTACTGACAGATTGTACTCCAGTTCCAAAAGCAAGAGATTGAAATGAAAATTAAATAAGGAATTATTAGTACATACGTGTGTGTGTATTTGTGATGTACATTTACAATACGTGTGTGTGTATTTGTAACGTATATTCACAATATGTGTGTATTTGTGACGTATATTCACAATACGTGTGTATATTTGTGATTTACATTCACAATACCTATGTGTGTATTTGTGATGTATATTCACAATACGTAGGCTATGTGTGTTAACGTATATTCACAATACGTGTGTGTGTATTTGTGACGTATATTCACAATACGTGTGTGTATTTGTGACATATATTCACAATACGTGTGTGTGTGTGTGTGTGTGTGAGTGTGTGTGTGTGTGTGTGTGTGTGTGTGTGTGAGGTATATTCACAACGTTGGTGCGTAGTGCGCTTGCAAATAATGACACCCTTTAGGATCTGGTATTTTATAAATCAAGTATCAACTGTCATGTTTAAAGCTTATCTTAAATGATTTTTAAACCTGAACGGACTTTAATAAAAAGTTAAATACATGTGTAAAGTTTTAATATGATCAGTGTGAAACTATATATATATGATTTATATCTAATAATTACGGTGAACTACAAGTACAGCAAAACAAAAAGAAAAAAGCCCATTAATTTCCGAGTAATAAATAAAATTATAATCATAATTACTATACTTAAACAGTGCGAACAGTTAATCAACATTTTATTTTTATATTTTTGCCGTTTATATACTGACATATTTTTGACGCACATGACTCAATAGGACAGATCTTAAAAAGAAAATTAAGTTAATTTAAGTTTACTTTGAGAATGCAAATACTTTTACAGTGTCTTAATTCATTAATGCATTAAAGCAAAACCTTTCTCTCTGATGTTTTTTTAAAAAAAAAATAATAATAACATTTTCACCACATTTATTCCGCATACCCATTGAAGGGATAAAACTTTAAAAGAATTTTAAAATATAGAAAAATACTTTTTGGTGAGTCGTCAAAGGAATGGGTTGTTTTCAATTTGCCTACTCTAGGAATATGTTGCCACAAGCAACATACTTTCCAAGTATTTATTATTTATCTATTTTAATGTCAGTGACAAAGACATACATGCCAAGTATTTATTTTAATGTCAGTGACAAAGACATACTTGCCAAGTATTTATTTTAATGTCAGTGACAAAGACATACTTGCCAAGTATCTATTTTAATGTCAGTGACAAAGACATACTTGCCAAGTATTTATTTTAATGTCAGTGACAAAGACATACTTGCCAAGTATCTATTTTAATGTCAGTGACAAAGACATACTTGCCAAGTATTTATTTTAATGTCAGTGACAAAGACATACTTGCGCAATACAAGCGCGCGCACGCGTTTGTGGTTACGACTGTCAAATAGATTTATTTCTCTTTGGAAAATTGAAAAGAATATATAGATCTATTAATTAAAAAAAAGACATTACTTAAAAACAAATCTTTCTATTTCGAAAACCACAGAACAATCGCTTGTCACTGTTATCATCGCATTTTCTTTTATTCTCATCGCATTTTCTTTTATTCTCATCGCATTTTCTTTTATTCTCATAGCATTTTCTTTTATTCTCATCGCATTTTCTTTTATTCTCAAAACATTCTTTCGCGAGGTTTTCAAAATGATACATTTCTTCTCCTAGAGGTATCGTAACAACTAGAACAATCAAAATGTATTTGATTACGAATTTATTCTTTTACTTTTTCTTTTTCTCTTCGGTATGAATACGGGGCGGTTCATACAGTTAAGCAACATTTTATTTGTCTCAGCGATGTTTCATTGCCAGCAGTACAAGAGAACCAACCCCCATGCCATCAAGACAAACACGAATTTAATTCAAAACGTGATTGTAATGATCTGTTTCGAAACACGCTAGACAGCCAAAACACGCTGGACAGCCAAAACACGCTAGACAGCCAAAACACGCTGGACAGCCAAAACACGCTGGACAGCCAACACGCATGCACAGCTCATCTTATCCGTTCGGTTAGAACTTGCTCAAAGTGGACAAAGAAGTTAGAATGAGAAAGCAAAATAAAATGACTGAACAAAAAGAGCGACATTAACTCGCCTTCATCTAACTTCTAAGTTCTAAACGTCTTCAATTCGACATTCATACTGTCTCTGATCTAAGTACATATGCATGACGTCATCGCCATTATTATTATTTAAATGAACCACATATTTCTGATTTTCATACACCTTGCAACAAAACCAAAGAAACAAACATAAAAAGCGCTCTAAATGAAACGCTGGAACAAAGATCATGGAGAGGGGGAAAAAAAGATTAAACTAAAGATTCTTGAGGTTAAAAGTTCAGTTCCTCAATAGATATTGTATATATTTTTTATATCATTATTTTACTTAGGCCTATAATGAAAGGCAGGCGAAAATGTTTTTGCACCAAAACACAGCACCGGGGAACACAATACAGTTATAAATTTTTAATCAAAATCCATTAACAGCAACGACTGAAAAATTTATTTTCATACTTGTCTTGACTACTAGTACTACCACCAACAAAAATAAAATTTAAAAAATAAAGTGGAGAAACCAAAGAAACGTGAAATGAAATAATGCGTAGGAAATATTACACATACATGACACTCTCGGGTGTTGGTCCAGTCGGGTATGTTACTCTTGGGAACAGATACTGCAAACCTTAGAACCCAGAAACCTGAAAGGATCATTATATGGTGATCTATCTGAATGCGTACACCATTTTCGCGAGGCAGTTTGCCTTCTGGCCATACCGCGTTCTGTGACAGTGGTTAAACAAATTACAGATTAACGCCCAACAGTCGGACCCATATTGTCACAGTTGAACAGTCCGATATCGAGGGCTGGCAACAACACGACTGACAAGGCCATGAAGAAATTGAAGAATAGTTATTTTCAAATAACATTAATAAAAAGCTGCAACCAAGCCCACCCAGACAAGCGCGAAAAATAAATGTACAATTAGCTCAAGACTAAAGGAATTAACAAACGAGTAAGGTCTGCTTCGATGATACCATGGGAACAAAATATTCATTAACATGGTCGCTCTACTTGGTACCCAGACGAGTAATTGGTTGGGTTGTTTTTTTGTTTTTTTTAAGAAAGTAATACATAGAGAGATGGGGGTATTTATTATGAATATGCCTATACAATTGTGTAATATTATTAAGTTTTATTTTTTAAATTTTGTTCATAGGCGACTGTTATATGTGCAATAAAATTAAAATTGCGACAATTTATTGATTAATTTTCAGATTAAGCATGGATACGCCTCGCATTCCCATAATCTGGCGCAAACGGCCGTTGTTTGAACGTGTAAGTAGCTACTCTATAAGCAAGTTCACCAGTCAACATCTAAACGCCCGTGTACTTCAGTAGTGTCGTCGAAACAATAACGATGACGACGATGGCGAACGTCGGTTAAGAGGAAGACAAAGGTCGAAACTTACCCACATCAAGTGCCGCTGTGTAATCCATTTGCAGCAACATCATTAGCTTCGTCAAGAGCGTCAGTACAACCAACATCCTTGGCTTCGGTAATCCTGCAGACGCCCGCGTACACACGCGGATAGGTAGCAGTACTACATCCATCATATCCGAATGAACGAAGTGGAGAACTCGGCATATACAGATATATGTGTGTGCGTGTATTCATACGTGCATACGGTACACACAGCTAAACACACTGCAGTGAACACAGGTTTGTCACGCACGCTTTTACTACCCCTTTTACCTTGTCTCCAGCGTGACGAATTCGTGGTACAGTCCTGAGCAGGACTACTGCACGTATATGTACCTCTCCCCTTAAAAAAAAAATAAATAAAAACAAACAAACCAGATAAATGAACACTTCAGCACTGAAGTGCGTAGTACTTGCTGGAAGTCATGCAGACAAACACTAAGTCAGTACTTGCTGGAATTTAATGCAGGAAAACACAAATTACACAGCCATACTTGTTTTGGCGAAATCGCTTCCGGATTAAATTGTCCGGGCAATCAAATGTGAGCTTAATTTTCAGTTTAAAAGTAGCTAAACAACTGGGCGTTCTTCACCCGCCCATCAACATAAATTTATTTGAACACTGTGATTACAAATAGTGCGCTATATATAGAAATTGTCGTCTGTTGAAGGTAAGCAGTATCTCACATCACTATCCATTAACCCTAAAACGTTACCCATCCACGACACCGTGAGGTGTGATGCTCTGACACGCACGTGTATCTCCGCTTTAAATTAAGAGAAAAAAGGAGGGGATGGATAAGAAAAAGCGATGTACAGCACACATTCGTCGAATCCAAAAGTGATTCACGTTCTTTTTGACGCAATTTCTCGATACGAATTCACAACACAACAATTAGTTAGTGATGACGAATGACAAAACCGTAGAAGGACATCAAGTGCGTATCTGCCAGTGATGACTGACTGAAATGCTGACACAATGAGTACCTCCGAGAGATCAATGAGAAAACTTGACACAATTACAAATGTGTAGCTCCCAGCGAGGTCGTTGTCGGCCTCAGGAACTTGGTGCTAATGCCGACGTCATTGATCTCAACTCTTTGTTGTAACCGCCGTCTTCTGTGTCAGCCCTCCTCCTTCGTGGTCGTTGTAGTAACGATGGTGGTCGCATTTTGCGACAGTTTATTTGTGACGAGAAAAGTTATATCCTTACGTTATGTTATTAATCCACCTCGCACACAAACGTCAGCTTTTCCGATCTCCTTGACGCTTCGCTCGTATTAACACAATGGCTTTTTTAAGACAGCACTACAGCTAGGTCCAATGAAAGTGAACGAACCTTCCTTTTAGGTTCTGTTGTCTCTCTCTCTCTCTCTTTCTCTCTCTCTTTCACGCCTGTCTCTGCTCTCAAGTTCTGTAGTCGTCCAGACAGCCAGCCAGCCCGGTATGAGCGCGTGTGTCAGGCAGCGTGAACTTCTTCCGTCAGGAGGGGTTTCTCCCGTTCATACACAGCGCAAACGAGACGGCTTCGCTTGTACCAGCGCCTCCTCCCGGGCACTGGTGGACCAGGCAGCAATCCACTTTCATACGCTGCCAGTAATTGGCGCTTGGAGCTAGCTCATTATCCACGAGGGTGTAGAGGCTGCGTTATCCGCGGAGGGTGTAGACTGTAGAGTGTAGAGGCTTGTAGCAGGGGCCTGCTTGGCCAGTGAAGAGGGCATGAAGCGCAGACGCCCTAGGGAAATGCTAGAACTCTACTGTGGTTCAAGAAAGCCGAAGGACGGGCAGGACTCGATTCACGTCTTTGTAACAAAAAGGCTGGGCTACCAGGATCTGTGAAACCATTTTGCGAACAAGGTGTGTTGTAACAAGAGATCTGACGTCACTGCTGGACCTATGGCTAAACGCATTCGTGGAACTGTATCTGAGCTATGGTATTTGTCATTTGTGGTTCTGCATTCCGATTTTTCTTCGTTGTATTCAAATACTTTTCAATGTTCGGGCAATTTTATTAATCGTATTGCTTGCATTATATTTAAATGAACTAAGTGTAGTAAGTCACCTCGGACCGGAAGTTTCAGAAAAGTATCCAAGCAAATTATTACTGTTAATAAATAAAAGGAATGTGTCGTCTTGGAGCTAGCAAGAAAACGATTGATATTTTTTCACATTTCTAATTTGAAAAACATCGATACACAGCGTAGCGAATATCGATGTATCGAATTTTAAAGCGCCCATTTCTTGTGCATTTAAGCAGTCAAGAAAAACCAGAATACAACTAACTCAATTGCAAAATGTGAATTTAATATAGGTCTATACATGCAATATCTGTGTGTGCGTGTGTTTGTATATGTGTGTGTGAAAGCACATATACACAAGATTATTATTGATCCGGGGATAGGGGGGTGGGGGGAATATATGAAACATGTAACAACCAGTAAATAAATTAAAGTACACTTTATTTAATGTTATTCTTCAAATAGATCGCGCTATTCTCTCTTGAAGGAGGTACCACAATGGTTCAAAATGTCTGTTGATGAAACCAGTACCACGCCAACAAAATCATATCCGAATGAAGGGAAATGTTTTTTTCTTTATGGGCAAATTTCTTCAGCATATGCTTAATACAATACATGGCGTTATATTAATTAATTCTATTAACATGATAGCTGTTGGTGTTGAATTGGGGTGGACAGGGTTGGTGCTGATTTGGGGTAGCTAGTGGGTGTTCATTATGGGTGGACAGTGTTGGTGTTGATCTGAGGTGGACAGTATAAGGGGTGTTGATTACGGATGGACAGTGCTGTTGTTGATTTGGAGTGGATAGTGTTGGTGTTCATTACGAGTACATGGTGTTGGTGTTCATTACGAGTACATGATGCTGGTGCTGATTATGGGCGGTGACTAGTTTTGGTGGTGAAACTAACGAATATGACCGCGCGCATGCGTGTACTTGTGTATCTCGGTATTGTTGTTTTGATATGTTGTAAAAGATGTTCAAACTCGTAAACATGGGCCAGTGCCCACACGGCCAACAACAGCAGGCATTTTGTCAAAACGCAAACCAAAGAGTACAGGACAGGAGGGACATTCTATGTTTGCGTTTTGACAAAATGCCTGCTGTTGTTGGCCGTGTGGGCACTGGCCCATGTTTACAAGTTTGAACATCTTTTACAACATATCTTGCAACAAGGCCTCACAGTATTCGGCTGACCGTTGCATCCGGAGAAAAGGGCGATAATCAAATCAGTTTCGAGCGAGGGTGCAAATTAATAATTGTCAGTGAGACAGAAACCAGAACTTTATCGCTCACAAGTTGATGTGCTACCTCAACGCCTTGACGCCAGCGAAGAACTTCTATTTTCTGTTTCCTTCTGTTTTCCCTCCCGTTCTATTTTTACATTCTGGAAATGTATACTTGTTTTGAAATCCTTAAAATAATTGCCCTATGACAGGGCCTTAAATACACAGAGTGTTTCTATTCATTTAAAGAGATACAAAGTAAAAGAAATTCCATACCATGTTTATCAGACAAAGGATATATTTGTCTACTACGTCAAATTTCATTCCCCCAAATCTTCCTATTCTCGGACACCCCTTCCTCCAACAAAAAGAAAAAAATTAAATAGTCATATCCTTGTCAACGGGTGAATCTGTTTATTAAAAGTCTTTGAGCAAAGACACAGTTCCAGAGAATGTCAAGAAGTTATATCCTTGTTACAACTCAGGTCAAATAGCCATTCTGAGAAGACAAATAAAGTGGACAAGTTACAAATGTCACAGTTACATCATATTATGTCATGCACATGTCAAAGCTAAAATTTCCTCTTAAGCCGTAAGAACTGAAAGAGTGGTTTGCAAGAATTTTCTGCACCCCCTCTACACACACCTCCACTCTCTCTCTCTCTCTCTCTCTCTCTCTCTCTCTCTCTCTCTCTCTCTCTCTCTCACACACACCCTCTCTCTCTCTCACTCACACACACACACACACACACACACACGCGCGCGCGCGCGCGCGTACAGTATCCAGAAACAGCCTTTTTTCAATAGTGTATTTGGAAACAATATATTCTTTTAAAATAAATTGTTAAAAATTTTGACCTCAATAGCTCTCTTCATTTTAGGTGAACTAAATTGAACTAACATACATTATTACTATTATTGATGTTGTCGTCGGCTGCCAAGTTGTCGTGGTTGCAGCATGAGTACAGCAAAGAAATACTCAGGCAATCCTGAATTCATTAATTCTAGTTCTTGCGGCCACAAACTTGTTAAAGAAAAAACTCCACCCCTACCCGAAAAACAAAAGCAAACAAATTCCAACTAAACTATCACTAGTCATGAAAAGTCTGTCGTTCCGGTCCAATGAATGTATTGTACAGTTCCAAAGCCAATGCTGTATTTGACACCAACCCGCGAAATCAGTTAAAGTAATCAGTGTTATCAGTCTTCGAAAGACATTTCACGAGGAAAGGTTTCAGAATTAGAACTGACGTCATGTGTCTATATATAAATGGAGAGGACATCCAATGATAGCAAACGCTGCCGATGTGTCTAACGGAAGTTTAAGTGCGGCCATTTTGAGAATACCTGCAGCCTTATACAATAGCGCTGAAGACTACATGTTGAAAAGTATTTATTATTCTTAAAATATGCCTTAGTTAACATTGTAAATTACATAATCATATTTAATTCATGTTATTAGTAGTCATTTATTATAATAATTGTTGTTTTAAAAATTGGATAAAGATAAGGTCTTTTATATTTTAAATGCTTAAAATAAACATTCTTCAAAATATTATTTTGTAACATTACACTTACATAATACAATCATTAAAGATGTCAACAATAGTTTGCTTTCAAAAATGAAAAAAAATTTAATCAATATGTTTAATTTGAAAGTATTTCACGTCAGGTTTGTTATTTTAGTTTTCAAAATCAAAGTACATACTACACAATTTTTATCCAAAACCACCTAGTTAATGGTTATGATTATTATTATTAAGGTCAGAAGGTCAATAAATGTATTAAATCAATCAAATATATTACATATGAATATAATCAAAAAAGTGATGACATTTACATCTCTTCACAACAAAGTTCGATTAACACTGGATAATTGTTCAGTTTATTCTAGCATAGATATAAGCAGTCAATTCATCATAAATACATAATAAAATTCGTGGATATCATCACGGAAATGAGAGTAAAGTTTCAGAGAAATAATTAAAGTCAATTTACATAACCTGTTCAAAGACGCCGGCAAGTGTTTCACGGTCACTGCCTTTCATATTTAGGCGAGGTCCCACGTGTCTCTTCGAGAGGTACGTTACGTAACTGTTCCAGAATCTTTGACGCGCTCTCCATGTTGAGGTAACTAATTTTTTTATAGAGTGGTAACCGTTTCATAAAAGTGGCATACCACATTTGGTTTAAAATATTTATAATACTAGTTGTAAATGATAGTATCATACCTAATAAATTTTATATTGGCTTTTCTTAGAACTATTTTGTTTTTAATATTTAGAAGTAAAAACACTTTTATATTTTAAGTTATCAAGTTATACATTTATGAAATTATTTAGAACCTTAAACTTGCAGTATACAATCACTTAATATTTCATGTTAGCAATATTCCGTTATCACATTTAAGAAAAAAGTTTGTGAATAAAAATATTTAAACAATTCTTGTCACATTAAAAAATTAATGTGTATATATTTAAGAGGGCATCTTGTATTTTTCAACACCAATGCACATAGTACACAATCCTTATGATAAAATACCCACGACATTGATTATGATTAGTATAGAAAGGTAATATACAAACTAGCAAAATATCAGTATACAGAACTGGAGAAAATACTGGTGTAAATGAAATATCGAGCAAAATATCAGTCTACAGAACTGGAGAAAATACTGGTGTAAATGAAATATCTAGCAAAATATCAGTATACAGAACTGGAGAAAATACTGGTATAAATGAAATATCTAGCAACAAATATCAGTATACAGAAATGGAGAAAATACTGGTGTAAATGAAACTGGTTTAATCTGAATGTTTGCAATACTAATGTAGAGTTAGCTCTCACGGTAACGATTCTTTCATAAATAATAATTAAAACCTCTCTGGTAGAGCTAACTCTATATCCTTCAATGGACAGTTTATCAATAACTACAATATAAAGAAACGGGCTAGATGAATTGGGTCTTCAAATTCAGACAAGTATTGCAATTACAATGTACATATAATTTAAATAGTTTTTACAAATCCTTCCTAAATATAGAATTCGTAAGTAGGTCGAATAAAATGTTCTACAACTCACGGCTGTCGCTTTCCAAGTTTACATTTCTTTGATATAATTATTATCTGAAGTGATAGGCCTGAGGATCATTTCCCTTCTTATTTGTTTGAATTGTAAATTTAATTACATTTATTGATTTATAGATTCATAACATTGGGTATAAATATATCGAAAACGGTCGATGCCAAACGCGCAGGTGCTACATTGCTTCGCACTTTTCAATATGGCAGACGTTTGGCGACAGTGAATTTGCCCTTGTGTCCTCTCAATATATAGAGCTCCGTGGATGTGCCACATAATCTGGGACGTTACTAAAAGTTACTATAACAGGAGCATGGAATAAACCATGAAATATTTAAATGTTAGGGCATGAGGCAAATGCGAACAGTCACGAAATCTTTGAAAGTTGAGGGTTTGAGAATGTGAAGAATCACGAAATCTTTGACTGAAAGTTAAGGCTTGCGTAAGGGGAAATCACCCTTTTTCTGCTGGTGTAAATGGATGTAGATCGCGGTAGCTTTCGCTGACACTCGCATAAATATTTCGACATCACTGATGCTCGTTAAGTGTACCGAATGAAATTTATAAATTTTGACGTATCCAAAACAATTCTCTGGCTCAGGTAACCCTCTCGCCGCGGTCGAAATGAGAAGAAATCAAAGGTGTTGGTAGCAGTCTTCACGCATGGTCGATCCGTGCAGCCTATTGAGCCAGTCTTGACAATAGTGGGGTGGAGGGTGGATTAGACTAGGGAAATGGGAGATCGGTTTTAAAAGCAGGGTAAGGGAGTCGGGGAAGGTTTAGAGTGGGAGGGGCGCGCCTAGACTCTTTGCTGCTGGGGTGTGTACGTGGGGGAGGGGGAGTACAGGAGCACGCGTTTAGAAGTCATCGTCCAACGTTCGAAATATCGAAAAGGAATACTTGTACAGGAGACGCAATACTTTACAGAGGCTATGTAACACCTGTAGGCGTAGCAAAAGACACCTGTCAATGTAATCAGTCAGTGGTAACATTTGTGACCCTCTTTAGCGGGTGTTTGTGTGCGTATGTGCATGCGTGTATGTGTGTTGTGTATGCGCGTGCTGTTGTGTATGTAAGTATGAATATGTGGGAGTGTACGATATGTGCGGGTATGCATATATGTGGGTGGTGGGTGGGTAGAGGAATGAGGTAAAAAGAAAGAAGTATGTTTGCACTGTGCTCCGATAGTTTGTAAAGGATCGGGATGTCACCTCGTTCTGTAAAAGTTACCAAAAAATTGTGTTCTTGACTTCGCTTTTACAACCATGCTAAATAAGCAAGTAGAGGAAGGCTCCACAGGAATTCTCCAAAAACCGAGAACATCAAGAAGATGAAAAGTTTTCATGCAATTCCTGCGGAGCAAAAGAAGTTATCGGTAAAACAACGTCTGTGTGAACATTTTGCTGTCGAAATACGTTTTGACTTCGAGGCTGTTAAAACCATAATCGTGCGGTGAGTAACGGGAAAGAAGTAAAGAGGGACAACAAACATATTGACTACAGTTTAATTTTATTTTACACCTCCTCTTTTTAGTATCCGTTTATGGAGGGGCGAAGATGGGCAATAGCATTAATCCTGTTGTATTAGCCACAACCCGAGTTCTCGCTCTTATTTCACCCGTATCAGAGTCGCCTACGTCACCATACGTCATTCACAGTCCGACGTCACAATCTGATATCAATCACAAAGTGCATTTTAATAATGTCATCCGCTGATCCACACACACACACAAACACACACACACACACACACACACACACACACACACACACACACACACACACACACACAGAATAAATAAATAGGAAAATAACATCACATCAGAACCCAGCGACCATTGAGACTGGAAATTTAGAAGTCGACTGCTTTCAAGGTGAAGGACAAGTGGGCATCAGGCCCAATACAACTTAAGTTGCCATGTTAAATTCCATACGGTCGGTGCTGCGCAAGACGCTCATGATCGTGGATTCCCTTCCCATCCTGCCCAGGCTGAGTTGAATAACATGGTCTGGAAGTGAGCGTGTGGGTCAGCAGCACTTTGGGCGCCATAAGCAGGGTGGGGTGTTTATCAGAACCTAACATACGTTAACGTGTTTCCTTATCCTTAGGTTCAAACTTGTCAAGTCTTTTTGCGTCTCGACAGGTTGATTAAGCATCTTACGTCTTTGTGTGAATGCGCGCGCGCACGCGTGTGAGAGAGTGTGTTTGTGTATGTAGTATATGTGTACGAGTGTTTGTGAGATTTTGTCCTTGCGTGTGTGTGTGAGAGAGTGTGTGCATGTATGTGTGCGTGAACGCACGTGCGTTTGAATGTGTGCGAGCATGCGAGTGTGTATGTTTGTGAGAGTGTGCGTGCGTATGTGCTTGTATCTGTACTTGCGTGTGTTTGTGAGAGAGTTTGTGTGTGCATATGTGTCTTTGCTGGAACATTGTTTTTATGATTCTGCTTCTGCTTCTAATATTACTATTATTTACCATATCCTTCAGAATTACAACCCAGAACTAACAGAATTCTTGTCGTGTGACCTATTTACCTTCTCTTTCAGCATTACTACCCAGAACTAACATAATTCTTGTCGTGTGACCTATTTACCATCTCTTTCAGCATTACTACCCAGAACTAACAGAATTCTTGTCATGTGACCTATTTACTCTCTCCTTCAGCATTACTACATAGAACTAACAGAATTTCTTGTCATGTGACCTATTTACCATCTCCTTCAGCATTCTACCCAAAACTAACAGAATTTCTGCCATGTGATTTATTTACCCTCTCCTTTAGCATTACTAATACCCAGAACTAATATAATTCTTGCCAAGTGACCTATTTACCCTCTCCTTCAGGTTTACTACCCACTAACAGAATTATTGCCAAGTAACATATTTACACAAAGAAAAGCGCGGGAGCAATGTGTTGATGTTGAGAACATTCGTGTATTTTTTAGATCCATTCAAGAAAATACTGAACGAGTGTTCTTACTAGATCTACCGCAAGCAAGGAAATACTGCACGTGTTTATTACTATTTGTACTGGAAGCGAGTAAATATTTAATGATTATTAATACTATTTCTACTTCATGAAGGGAAATGCTGAGTTTGTTTTATAACGATTGCTACTTTTACTCTCGACTACATCTGCTGCTTCTCAGTTTTCATACGTAGGTTTACAATTCACGAGAGTTGATCACAATGGTTGAGGAGGTAGTGGTGCTGTTGGAGGTTTAGAGGTGGTGGAATTTAAATGTATAGCGTAACACGCAATGATCTCAGAGTGTTTCGAGCACACTGACCACTACCAAATGACAGACTAAACGTTTTTGTTTTTTTAAAATGTTAATGCAACCGATATCATTACAACTTTTTACAGTGGTGATTTGGAAGATGATGATGAAGATGACGGCGATGACAGTAATAATAACGGTGAGAACGAGGTGAGGTGATAGCTTGACCAAAGATCAGTATATTTATCCGCGAAGGGTTGCTTGCCTTGTCATTAGAAAGTCTTTTCTTAATGGTAACGGCTTCTATTGGCACAATTTAACAGACTGAACGTGACGGCAATCCCTTCGTTATGCTGCTAAAGTTAATAGACCTAATTTTTTAAAACAAGCCGCACTTTTCTAGATTGTTTCCTTAATAATGTTTGACATTTTATCCGAGATCAACATGCAAGAAACGGGGTTTGATTAAAAAAAGTAATCATTTCGTTTTAAAACAACAAACATGAAAAAAGAGAACAAAGATTCAGAAAAGATACTTTCTAATGACCATCTCACTGTGTCGTTTTGTTTCCTGGTATGAATTTTATTTTTCTTTAAAATGCCTGCAAGTAACTGGGAGATGACGTCACTCAGACTCTTCTCCGTAACTTGAAATTATTTATCTACAATTTTAAAGAAAATGCTCTATTTATTTCACCTCGCTCGCAGACTAGTTTTGCCTACGCACGTTCTCCCTGTTAAGGGGGCCGACCTATCGAGAACGCTACCCCTTAGGGACTGTTTAGACAGGTCACTAGCTCGCTGGCGATAGAGAGCTGAATTAGCGGCGGGCTGGATGGTGAAGGTAAATTGGAACGCCTTGCAGACATGATTTTTTTGACTTTGCCAACACCGGTTTTAGAGATTCCTGGGAGGAGCTCATTTCGTCGGAATGTGCATTGTCCTAGCACGCAACTCTGCTGTTAATTACGTCTGCTTTGCACGAAACGCGGGGATCTGGTGTTAATAACTTTCATTACGCGTATTGTCTTAATAGAAGGATCTGGTGTTAATAACTTTCATTACGCATATTGTCTTTAACAGAAGGATCTGGTATTCTTTAAGTGCTGTTTTATTGCACACTGTCTTGTCAGACCGAACTGGTGTTTATTATAGCCGTTATGTGGGGCTGCCTTGCCAGATCCATCTACTTCGTTATACCACGATGTGCGTTGTCTCATCAGATCGATGTGGTGATGAATACGTTGTTGTGCATTGTCTCATCAGATCGTTGTCGTGATGAATACGTTGTTGTGCGTTGTCTCATCAGATCTATGTGGTGATGAATACGTTGTTGTGCATTGTCTTATCAGATCGATGTGGTGATGAATACGTTGTTGTGCATTGTCTTATCAGATCGATGTGGTGATAAATACGTTGTTGTGCATCGTCTTATCAGATCGATGTGGTGATGAATACGTTGTTGTGCATTGTCTTATCAGATCGATGTGGTGATGAATACGTTGTTGTGCATTGTCTTATCAGATCGATGTGGTGATGAATACGTTGTTGTGCATTGTCTTATCAGATCGATGTGGTGATAAATACGTTGTTGTGCATCGTCTTATCAGATCGATGTGGTGATGAATACGTTGTTGTGCATTGTCTTATCAGATCGATGTGGTGATGAATACGTTGTTGTGCATCGTCTTATCAGATCGATTTGATGTTGAGTAAAAGGTTGTGCACTGTCTTGTGAGATCGATGTGGTGTTGAATACATTGTAACAGAGAAATTGTTTGTTACAAATATAATTCAATGCATTACGGCAAGTTCTAGATGTACGGTTATTGTTTTTGGTGCGCGCATAGTCTTCTCTATGAAAAAAAAGTCCATTAGAATTGCTTTTAAAATAATGATTGTTTAGGTAACAGAACATTCTATATAAGCAAGATTCTTACAGATATGCTGTCAACATTGCTTGAAGTGAAATGGCCTAAAACTTAAATCTAGATATCTAGATAGATGAAGTTGACTAGAGATGTAAGTATCGTGTAGCACAAGCCCAATATTTGTGTAAACGACTTAGGTAACAACTTAGACAACGAGATGTTCAGTTTATAATACCAAACATCCATCACTAAGGACACTTAATAAAACACATGATGTAATTATCATTGAGAATCTATAACCTTGAAAAACAGCATGACATAATTATCATTAAGAAACTATGACACAAAAGTGCAATAATTGAAGCAGAGGTTTTATGGTACGCTGGACAAGCACCAAATCTCCACATTTTTAAAAAACAATATTTGAGGCATTAAAATGTAGTGGGGTAGGAGGCAAGAAACATATTGGGGCATGGTAAGAGAAAGAAAAAAATATAGGAAAGTAGTGTAGTTTGATAAATACCAATGCGTGTGTGTGTGTCTATTACCCATGACTTAATTGTTGAAGTGAATTGTTGCGAAAGAATATTAGACTTATTTCTGTTCATCTATTTTTAATTTCTGAAACTATAATAGCCATTTGATGGAGCTTAAAATCATTGTTTGATAATAAATGCACACTAGTTTTCTCGTGGACAAAAACCATTCTTTTTAAATCTATCATTTGTTTTGCAATTGTAAGAAATATTAACGTCAATGGAATATAGAAAATGTAATAGCTTGAATTTCTTTTCCAATTATAATGGCGACAAAGAGACAGTGGGCATATTTGTGCTGGGTAATAGATGTGTGTGAACACGTTGTTTGTATGAGTTCAGATTAGATAGATAGACAGCGGGCAAGCAGATAGATAGGCAGAGAGATAGACAAATAGATAGACATACACATACACAGACGTATAGATGGATGGATGGAAAGGAAAGAAGACATAAACAAGTGTGACTGACCTATCAAATGATTATTACAAACTCATAATTCCGTAACTAATTACGTAAGCAAGTGAAATAAATTGGTAGTGAGATATATAGACGGACGGAAGAAAGGAAGACACAAACACGATCGGTCCATCAAATTATACTACAAACTAATAATTTTGTTACTAATTCGTAGATATGTGAAAGCATAATATAAGAGTTGTTCCTTCACAATTTATCCGCTTTAATTGCCGCCACCCCAAAACATTTTGAAAGAAAAGGATAAACGAAACATAAAATAGAAGCAAACAATTAAACAATGCGAACCTTAGAGATGAGTACATTTATATTTCGACGCCAATTTCCTGCGTATCGATTATGTCCCACATTGCAAGACTGGGTTTGTGCACACCATTAAATATTCACGACCCGTGCTGCACACAGACATGTTGTGTCAGGATATAATCACCAATCGGGGTTGTTGTGTCAGGATATGATCAACATACAGAGTGCTGAATTGCGGTGTCAGTTTATGATCAACGTACAGAGTGCTGAATTGCGGAGTCAGTTTATGATCAACATACGGAGTGCTGAATTGCGGTGTCAGTTTATGATCAACGTACAGAGTGCTGAATTGCGGAGTCAGTTTATGATCAACATACGGAGTGCTGAATTACGGTGTCAGGATATGATCAACATACGGAGTGCTGAATTACGGTGTCAGGATATGATCAACATACGGAGTGCTGAATTACGGTGTCAGGATATGATTAACATACGGAGTGCTGAATTACGGTGTCAGATATGATCAACATACGGAGTGCTGAATTACGGTGTCAGGATATGATCAACATACGGAGTGCTGAATTACGGTGTCAGGATATGATCAACATACGGAGTGCTGAATTACGGTGTCAGGATATGATCAACAACGGGCGTAAAGGTGTTGCTGCACGAAATGTACTTCTGCACGTTTTGTATTAGTATAAATCGTCTTACGGATTACAGACACACTATGCCAGGATAATCTATATACAGAATACATACACTGTGTCACGATAATCTACATACGGATTGCAGGCACACTGTGTCACGATAATCTGCATACAGATGACAGACACAATAGGTCACGATAATCTACATACACACTATAGACACAGTGTATTACGATAATCTGTATACGGGTTAAGATGCGTGTCAGGATAACCTACATGCGAGATTTAAACATGCCCGTGTCGGGATAATCTTCATGCGAAGTTTGAACATGCCGTGTCAGGAATATCTACATGTGAGGTTTAAACATGCCGTGTCAGAAAAAAATCTACATGTGAGGTTCAAACATAACCGTGTCAGGATAATCTACATGTGAGGTTCAAACATACCGTGTCAGGATAATCTAAGTGCGAAGTTTAAACATGCCGTGTCAGGATAACCGCCATGGGAATTTAAATATGCTGGGTCAGGTTAATCTACATGAGGGATTTAAACATGCCATGTCAGGATAATCTACATGCGAGAATTTTTTATGCCGAGTCAGGATAATCTACATGCGAAATGTCATCATGCCCTGTCAGTATAATCAAGATAAGGGATTTAAAATTGCAAAATCAAAGTAATTTCAAAATCTGTCAAAACTTAATCATCCAATCGGACTGCATTTCACACACGGTTGGAAGGACCGGGAATTCAAGAACTGGGTAAAAAAAGGATTTAAAAATAAACCAAGACTAGTTCGAAGAGTTCAATAGAAGTAATAGACACTAACTGAAGTCTAAGGAAGATTACGTTGCTCGATGGAAGTAAATAAGTGATAGATAGACACTAATTGAAGTCTAAGGAAGATTACGTTGCTCGATGGAAGTAAATCAGTGATAGATAGACACTAACTGAAGTCTAAGGAAGATTACGTTGCTCGATGGAAGTAAATCAGTGATAGATAGACACTAACTGAAGTCTAATGAAGATTACGTTGCTCGATGGAAGTAAATCAGTGATAGATAGACACTGATTGAAGTCTAAAGAAGATTACGTTGCTCGATGGAAGTAAATCAGTGATAGATAGACACTGATTGAAGTCGAAAGAAGATTACGTTGCTCGATGGAAGTAAATAAGTGATAGATAGACACTGATTGAAGTCTAAAGAAAATTACGTTGCTTAATGGAAGTAAATAAGTGATAGATAGACACTGATTGAAGTCTAAAGAAAATTACGTTGCTTAATGGAAGTAAATAAGTGATAGATAGACACTGATTGAAGTCTAAAGAAAATTACGTTGCTTAATGGAAGTAATTAATTGCAGACAAGCAGTTCGACATGTAATACATAAAATGAGGGAAGGGAGAAATTAGTTTTAACTAATTAATATAAGAATTTAGAAGTTATCAATAACACACAATAACGAAAAGTGACCTAACTTGTACATTACGTGTTATGTTCGATAAACTGAAAGGGAACTAACTATCAAACAAATATAATTCACGGGAATTTAAAATATTTTTAAATCATTATAAAACTAAAGTATACATCTCATCGAAAACGACAGATTTATTTTATTAAAAAAAATCAAAATGCATGTGTGACCTTAGTTAAAGTGTAAATTCATCATGAGAATACAAGAAAGAAACAGCAGCCAGAGACATACATGTAAAACGAACTTTTGTACTATTGATGGTATCAAGTATAACATGTTAACAATAGTTTCCAAGAAAAATATGCCAATAAACAGGGAAATATTTAAGAAGACAAAATGTACCAAGAGAGGTGCTAATTAACTTTATAAGACAATAAAAGTCATATTTTTTTCAGGAGAAACACCTGCTAACCGTATAAAATATAGTGTTGCTGGGGAAACATCTGTTAACTGAGTGCCTATTGTATCTGGTGAAACATCTGTTCACTTTATGAACATATTGTAAATGGGGAAATATCCGATTTCTCTTTAAAAATTATTGTAACTTATCAAGCATCTGCTAATCATAAGAACGTATTGTAGGTGGTGAAAATTGGGAAATACGTGTTAATTTTGCACAATATATATTTCAATTGTGTGAAATACAAATGAACGTATCAAGACAAATTTCAGTTAAGGAAATATATGTGAACGTAACAGTACATTTAGTACAATATTAGAGCATAATCATGAATTCATTTTAACAGATTGATTATTTGCAGAATTTGTAATTTCATGTATTATTTTTCTTAAAATAAAAGCAATATGAGAGAAGATATTAAGGTGAAATTCATACTTTGCATAAGATCGAAACTAATACAAAAGCCTGTTCTATTAAAGTAACTAGTTTTTGAGTGCATGTGATTGGGTGTGTACTAAAGTAAGGTAGCAACAATCCTGTTCCATTTAGTACCCTTAGCCTAATGTAGCTTAGGTAAGATCACTAATAACCAACAGTATCTCCTTTTGTTTCCTATTAGTGATTCTTTATACAAAATGAAATCGGTCTTTCGTTTTCTAGTAGTGATTCTTTATGCATAATGACATGGGTCTTTCGTTTTCTAGTAGTGATTTTTTTATGCATGATGAACTCGGTTTTTCGTTTTCTAGTAGTGATTCTTAGTGATTCTTTATGCATGATGAACTCGGTCTTTGATTGTCCACTTCATTGTCTGCTGGTCTTTGATTGTATACTTCATTGGCTGCTGGTCTTTGTTGGTCCACTTCATTGTCTGCTGGTCTTTGATTGTACACTTCATTGGCTGCTGGTCTTTGATTGTACACTTCAATGTCTGCTGGTCTTTGATTGTACAATTCAATGTCTGCTGGTCTTTGATTGTACACTTCGATGTCTGCTGGTCTTTGTTGGTCCACTTCAATGTCTGCTGGTCTTTGATTGTACACTTCATTGTCTGCTGGTCTTTGATTGTACACTTCAATGTCTGCTGGTCTTTGATTGCTAATGCTGAGAGAATTGATGTACTTAGATTCTGTAGATAAGTTGATTTAATAGAAGGAATAAATAAAGTGAGTTAGGCCAAATTCTTATGAAGTAGCACTGCAGGGAAACCTCGGCAACACTTTGTCGTTTGTTTTTTGTGACTTTTCTTTCCTTTGGCTTTGGGGGTTCCACTTCTTATTTCTACCTGATTCCAATTCATGTCTACCTGGTTCCACTTCCTGTCAACCTGATTCAATGAGTTACTGTGATCTTCATCTCAAATTTCATTTGATCTACTTCAGAAATTTTAATTATAAAATTGACCTGCTGAGGATAACAGGCAGTGAGCTAGTGATTCAACCATTATCTATTCTATAACATTATTCTTACTTTGTTGTTGGCTGAGTGGCAAGAGAAGAATACATTGCAAAACTCATGATTACATATTTTAAAAAAATATGTCTTATCTTTCCTTCCTTACTTCATGATGTTAATATGTGTTGATTGACAATAGTAACAACACTGTGGGGTTATTATCTAGCGGATAATGAATTGAATTCTACAAAAAGACTCAGAATCATATTTTAGACTTCATTTAGCTGTCACAAACTAAACTTTATTCTTTAAGCAATGATAGGAGTTTCAGACATTATTGACTTTTTAAAATTGTGTACATGTTTGTACACTTATCCATACTTTAATTCTCGATTCAAAGTGTGTTTGAAAAATCTAATGTAAGAATAAATTTCTAGTTAAAAAATCTATAATGTAAGAATAAATTTTTATTTCTTAAATTATTCACCCACTGCTACCCGGTTATATATTTTGAGGAGAAAGGGTTCACTAATGGAGGGGGGGGGCTGTTACATAATGTTTAGTAATTTGGACACAAAAGGGAACCTTTCAATAGATGTTGCACAATGAGATTAGGGGTCATCTGTCCGGTCGATGTTAATTCAAAATACATATTTTTAATATGATGATCAGCAATGGGTTGGGGAGGGGTATCGTGGAGAGGCCACACTACAATTGATCCAGTCCGCATCAAACAGTTTATTATAGTATATATATATAAGAAGATAATATAATCCTCAGTATTAAGAGACACTTCTTAGACTAAGAATTACCTGTCACAGATAGTATGGTGATTAATCAGTGAGTGTGAATGTTGTGACGTCTTACATCTAGCATACATCCAGTGTCTCCACAAAGGAGTTAGGCCTGTGAATGTTGTGACGTCTTACATCTAGCATACATCCAGTGTCTCCACAAAGGAGTTAGGCCTGTGAATTTTGTGACGTCTGACATCTAGCACGCCTCCAGTAAGTCTCCACAAAGAAGTTAGGCCTGTGAATGACGAACGTGTATGGGCAGTACTGTAGCTAATAGCACAAAAGTGTTTGAATCTGATAACACTCAGTGTAGGTAAGAATATACTTCAGTAATAAAGCACTGAAGCGTGATTGCTTGTTTTTTTTTTCTTTTCCTCGCTGACTATCCACCCCCACCCCCACCCCTTTCCAGGAGCCGCAGTACAGTTTTCATCCATAGACGTTTTCAGTCTTGTGTGGCTCCTCTGGGGACTCCTCTCCTCATTATTTTCTGTAGAGCGGAGATGTGTTGGTGTTGAGTTGGTGGTGGTGGTGGTTTTTCGCCACTTGCCGTTTGTTGTGGTGTTGAAGAGCTACAGAAATTTTTTCTTCCCTGGTTGAACAGTTGCTTTATTTTTGTGGTAGTTCTAATAAAACACTGAAGCAAGATTGTGATTTCTTGTCAACATTTATAATAGAGTCCTTTACGGGTGGGGTTATGGGGATTAATCTATTAATCCCTCTTATCATACCACGTTTTGCTCCTGGAGCACTTGTTTACTTAACTAGTTTTGCTAGGGAAACACATGTAAACTTAAAATATTTTAGCTAACGAAATATGGGTTAAACAAGCATGATTAATCCCATCAATCCAAAAATGTGCAAAATGAATAATTTGAATTCTGTTGAGATACATGTACGTGAAATGAACTAGACATGTTCTATTAATAGATTTATCAACTGAACAAGGCCCACGTTGGAGGAATGAAAACAGCATTTTTAAACAAGTCGAGGATGTCATCAAGAAAAGTATATAAATGAACAAGACAATTGTTCCATCAACGATGGTACATGGTTAATAAACAAGATAATTATTCCATCAAGGATGTTACATAAACAAGACAATTGTTCCATCAAGGATTGTAAATGGTTAATAAATAAGACAGTTGTTCCATCAAGGATTGTAAATGGTTAATAAATAAGACAGTTGTTCCATCAAGGATGGTACATGATTGATAAACAAGACAATTGTTCCATCAAGGATGGTACATGGTTAATAAACAAGACAATTGTTCCATCAAGGATGGTATATGGTTAATAAACAAGACAGTTGTTCCATCAAGGATGGCACATGATTGATAAACAAGACAAGGTTCCATTCAAAATGATAAAACGACTGCACTTCCTTCAAGAGAAATGACTGGTAAATGAATATAGACACCTGTTCCATCATAGAAACACATGCTTAATCTCTTCATAACCTTCTACCTTACAGGTTTCCATATGCATATAGTATAAGTATGCTACATTTACTATTTGATAGAGAGTTGTCTCCTGCTTGCACGACAAAAGTGTTTGACAATATTTTTTTGTTTAGTTCTTGTCATTAAAAAAAGTACCTTCAATAGTCTCATGAAATTTTCTCAAAAACCACTCGACTTCATTCTCTCCCTTACCCACCCACCCCCACTACCTTCATTCATCACAGCAGCCAAACACAATTGTTTCTGGCCTCGGATCCAAGTACAGACATAGGGCTGCAAACAATTTGACATTATCCACGCAAACCTTATCAGCAACACTTTCTCATCCGGGCCCCAGGGAAAAGTGGTCAGGGCAGGGGCCGGAAGTAAAAGAAAATGTGTCGACTGAACCAATCAACGTCAACGGAAACCGAGCCCACACTAATAATAACACGTTAGAGAGAGAAGCATAACTATATTCCTCTCATACACTACACAAGCTAAGTCGAAGAGTAGTTTTAGCCAAACCGGCATTACTAACTACAATAACCTACAGTATGGAATATTTTTAATGATTCTGTGACAGACCAGACGCACACATTCACACACACACACACACACACACACACACACACACACACACACACACACACACACACACACACACAACATAACCAAAAGCACACAGAAGACTGGAAATATACATAATCACACCCACATACACACAAATTCATAGATAAATATAATGCAAAAATAAATTTAACTAAATCATATAAAACAAGTAAATCATAATATGTAATCAATGAATTCAACTTAATAAAAATAAATAATATAATTAATAAAAATACGTACTTACAATTCAATAAATAAAGAAACCAATGACAATTTTGCTTTGAGAAAAGGTATTCGAACCAACCATCCATCTCCTTTTTTAATTTAATTTAAATTAAAGAAATAAAATGCAGTACAGTAAGAGTTGACACTGAGGTAAACAATGACCTCTCCAGAGCAGAAAATGTTGCCCCTTGGGAAACGCAGCACAGTAAGTGTTGACACTGAGGTAAACAATGACCTCTCCAGTAATAGAAGTTGTTGCCCCTCGAAAAATGCAGCAAATGAATGTATATTTTAATCTTTAGTCAACTATGTGTCGTCATCTGAAATGAAAATGTAATTTCTTTCCGGCGGCTTCTGAAACGATACTAATATTATGTATTATCACTTCTGGACAGAAGTAAATTACACCTCTGTAAACAACACTTAATATTTAAATTGTTTCACTTATGGACAGAAGTAAATTACACCTCTGTAAACAACACTTAATATTTAAATTGTGTCACTTCTGGATAGATCTGTTACACCTCTGTAAACAGGACGTAATATAATATTTTGTCATTTTCTGGTCAGAACTATCACACTTCTCCGTAAACGAAAAATGATAAATATAATAAATCTAACAGTCCGACGGCAGGTTGTTAACACACAAAATGGAACACGATTACAAGTTCATAAAATGAAAATAAGTCCAACCATTACAAGTCAATAATACGAAAATAACCTGAAGAACGAAAGACCGATAGCCAAAGAACATATTGAATTCTAATTTATAAGACTGTTAGAGGTCATTAAAATGAAAATCAAATAACAACCTTAGGTCTGTCAGAAGAGAGAGAATCAAATCACTAAGACTACGACTACTCAATACTAGCAGGAATCAGGCAACAATCAGACACACTAATCGATAACAGGGCACATTCAATAGTAAGGTACTTTAATGAAACAGACACATTATATGTCAGAAACACTTCAGTCAACAGTAAATCACATTAATCAACACCACAGTAAATCACATTAATAAAAATCAACACGACACTTTACTCAATAATAAGACACACTTATGGAACCCGCAGGCACAACGGTGAACATTGAGAAACTCCAGTCAACATAAAGATATGTCAATAAACTAAACCCCAATCAGTCTGCGATACGAATTAAGATTAAGACACTCTAGTCAACATTAAGACATCTCAATAAACTAAACCCCAATCAGTCAACGATACGAATCAAGATTAAGATACTCCAAACATAAGACACTCCAGTCAATATAAAGACTTCTCACTAAACTAAATCCTAATCATTAAACAATTCGACCCAAGATGAAGACACTCCAGTAAACTGAACATACCAATCACTCAGCAAATAGAACTAAGGGTAAGACACTCCATTCAAAACTACGACACTCCAGTCTGCAATGCGACGCACCAGTAAACAATAAGGCACTTCAATCACCAGTAAGATACCAGTCTATAATAAGACACTTCAGTCAACAGCAAAACATGCCAGTTAACTATCAGCATCAAAACACACCAGGAAGCAATAAGACAAAAAAGCAAGAAAGACACATGAATAAAACATAAAACACAGAAGAAAAGATAGATACCCACGAATCAACAACAGGTCACGCCAGTCGAATATAATTCACGCCAGTTAACCATTACGCACGCCAGTCAATAGTAGGTCACGCCAGTCGAATATAGTTCACGCCAGTTAACCATTACGCACGCCAGTCGAATATAGTTCACGCCAGTTAACCAATACGCACGCTAGTCAATAGTAGGTCACGCAAGTCAAAGAAAGCAATAATAACATTCGCTAATCAAAATAAGATTCAGTACTCAACAATGACCACCAGGCAACAGGAGCACACACCAAGTATCACCAGCTGCAAATGAGACACATGGACCAACATATCAGCAAAAGGACAAATTCAAACTCGAGTTCCAATCAGCATTATGACACATCAGTCAACAAGAGACTATAGTCTACAATACAAAACATCCTTCAACCATACGACACAACAGTCAGCAATATAGCACACCAATAGAAAATACAACTTTTAAAAAAGTAAGACATGAACTGGAAATGTTAACCAACAGTTAGTTTACTATATCAATCAGCAGTCAAACGGCATGCATCTTTCGAGTCAACTTCATTTTACATCCGTGTAAATTTGAAAAAGTTATTTCTTAACTTTCCACACACACACTGATACGCCCTTTCACGAACTCATCACTCTGCGCGGGGGGGGGGGGGGGGCAGATTTTCAGACAGAAACTGATGCTCGCGATAGATGTCATGTGACTACTGCTATTTGTCACAACTGCTCGCGATGACTGCAGCATCAGATCTAAAGTGCTCGCGGCGAAAGCCGCCTGCGAGCTCACGACTTCCTTGTGTCACACGAGGTAAACCCAACAGGCGCAGCCATGACAGTTTTGTGCTGAACTTCCAAGGTTTTCAATGAACGTAACAGACAGCAGCCGCATATTGTCTATGAAAGCAGCTTGGTTGCCAAACATTTTCCCACCTTTGTCTTGAATGACGACGACCTGAAGAATGCACTAACGGTAACTAACTGTGCACGTGAAGTACGCCATAATTATTTATTACCTCCCCAATTGCTGACATCATAGATGACATCTGGGGAAATGGAGAATAGCTACAGTAATGCCAACGAAACCTAGTTAATGGTTGTGATTATTATTAATTACTCAATCAAACATAATTAATTACAAGTGATGATAATCTTAATTTATGTTATTAATAATTCTCCAGTAGACACCTGTCTCTCATTTGGCGGATATGCGGGTGCTATAAACGTTTTATCTCTTCCACCACAGTAAAGACAAACATTTACCGTCACACAATATTTCGTTAGGTGGAAAACTTCTTACTAAACGAGGAGATAAATCCATCTTTTAATCTTTATTTAGTGAACCCCCATCCACCCACTTTCAATCAAATACACTTAAAATAAATACAATGAAAATGATGACTTGACATCAATATTTCCACGAAACCGTGTTCAAATAATTTTAATACCTATAGAGCCTTATATCCTAAAACAATTCAACAAATTAGTGTCAATACAAATGACAGGATAGTTTGTTTGTTTTTTATCAGAAAATAAATGGAGTTCTTAGACATTAGCAATGATAGTTTATATGTAACCTTGTCTAGGTGAAGCTGCAATAGTCTTTTCAAGTGCTTTTCTTAACAAACTCACAAGTGTATTGTTCATGTTATTACTGTCAATTCCACATCTTTCCCATCTCGCATTGTAGAACATGACTAGCTGCTATTCTCTCAAGGAAATCTGGTGCTCCACTGTCTTAGCTTTCTTGGGCAGAACAACAATTGTAGCAATTTCCAATAACTTCCTTGTTCCAGAAATTGCTGGATGTAGTCAGCATACTTTTCCACCATACATCAATGGAGTGTAGCGCATTCCTTACACTTACACACTGCAGTAGATACTTTTCGTGTCTACCATGGTCATAGTGGCTTATAATCAGTAAACCTGGAGATTCAGGTAAAACAAGGAAAGGCTACTTATTTCCTGTAAAATATAATCAGGGAACAAACACAAAAGTTTCCAGTTTATTTATCTTTATCTCTATTCTCTCTTACATTCAAGTCTCAACTTACAGTTTCCTGCATCAGTATTTATTAGCCTGATACACACATGCAGCATAGTAAATGCAGCATAACAATTTTATATGCACATTCACTAGAAGCAAGGTCAAGTGTTTAGCATACTATATACAAGCATCTTAGTTCAAAAATGTTTAGAAATAATATTCTACTCACATTCTATATAAAACACATGTTATAACATATCAATAGCAAAATGTATGAAATATTCATAAGTCCATGCTCTCTCAATCAGTTAACTCACCATGAAGCTAATGGCCACCTTTTATGACTGGACTTCTTACCACTCCAAATTCAAAATGATTAGACAATATAATTCTCTACAGCAGATAAACTTTTGATCTCAGCCCATTGACTGGTCTCATGCTCATAAATCTCAACCAATGGATAATAAAAACTACTCAGCCAGCTGGAACTGGTTTGGATTGCATCAGCAATTTCTAGCATATTCTCAACTCGATTTGTTTACTCCAACTCTGACACAAGAATACCATCATCAGGAGTGCTCAAGGTCAGGTTTCTTTGACAATTAAGTCTAGAAATAGTGATAGACAAATTTACTCTGCCACAGCTACCAACAGTTTTTGCTTAGCACATCAGGAAGATGAAATCTGGAAAATTGAAAATAGCTACTAACAATTCTAGCTTGGCACGTAAAGAAGATGAAATCTGGAAAATTGAAAATAGCTACCAACAGTTCTAGCTTGGCAGGTAAAGACGATGAAATCTGGAATATTGAAAATAGCTACCAACAGTTCTAGCTTGGCATGTAAAGAAGATGAAATCTGGAAAATTGAAAATAGCTACCAACAGTTCTAGCTTGGCACATAAAGAAGATGAAATCTGGAAAATTGAAAATAGCTACCAACAGTTCTAGCTTGGCACGTAAACATGTGCAACCGAATTCTGAATGTTTTATCTTTGCTGGCTTAGAAATTGAGACAGTGCACTTGAGTTTGTAACCTTTTGTTTTAGTTTGTAATATATGTACTACTTCATCATCGTCTTCGTCGACGACGACGTTATCGTCATCACTATCGTCGCCGTCGTCATTGTCGTCGTCGTTGTTGTTGTTGACTTTCTCTATGACTTCTGTCGATTGATCGTGAACTATGATCTTGGAATCCTGACAACATTCATGGACTTGGAATCCTGAAAACATTCATGGAGATCCAACATTGGGGAGAGGATATGTGCATTTACTAAGAATACTTGTTTATTTTAAATAATTGGGCAAGCCTGTTGTTTCTTAGCTGTTTGTTCAAGTACCTTTTAAACTCAGAATTTATTCTAGGATCATACATTGCAGGTGAGGATAGTTATCGGGGTAGTTGTCCAGCTTGCCTTTGATACTTGGAATCGCACATTGTACTATTTGTCCAATCGCGCGCAGTTTCAGTGTCTGAAGCATCCACCAACGTGGACCTGAGTTATGGGCCTTTGGATAGTCAATCCATCCATTGATAAATTTGTTCTCCACTTCTTGCTGTCAGAAGTAACGGTTTTATCAATTGTAGTTGGTCTTTGGTTCCTCTGCTACCGAGTTTGGTCCCTTTCGTCCACTGGTCTGGAGTCGTTTGTTTCAAGGTGACTCATTATCTTGTCTGCTACATTTCCTGATAGTAATTTCCAAGTGGTTGATACACATGTGATTGGGCCATAGTTCTTTGATGCTGTGACTCTCTTGCAAAATAAGGCATGTTTTACTTCGTACCATCTAAGCTGGCAACATCCTCATCATCGTCGTCATCGTCGGTGTATTCGTTATTTAAGCCTTTCTAGTTCGTGCTAGCCACATCAGCAGACCTATGATTTGTTTGACAGTTTCATCTTCCATCGTTGACGAAATGTGGGGAAACTATGCTGTCTCCATGCATACCTAATTTGAGATGTCATTTTTACTCATTTTATGAAATTTTGTTTTAATTTCTGCAGCAATTTCTGAGTAGTCCAAGTGATACAAAATTAACCCATCTGTTTACTTACAATTACGATTGCAATTTTAATCACCCTATTTGTGAATAGGTAAATAAAATAAAAACAAGTTTATTTGTGATTTTATTCTTTACCTTATCACCGCTGGTGAACAAATTCTTTGGGTTGAAATTCTGACTAACGATGTTTGCCTGAACATGGCAAGTCCATTCAGGCGAAAGTGGAAACCGAATTCTGAAATTTGTCCACATAATGCCTCGGATGAGCGTCTCTGCCTGCTGATCTATGTTTTTCCCCATCTCCAAAGTGCCCTGAAATATTTAGCATAAGTATCCAGTTGAAACAGGATAAAACCAATTATCAGGTTCGTCCTGTGGGCTACTGGCACGGCTGGAAATGGCGATCTGCAACGCAGATAGCAGTGAGTGCGGGAAAGCAGACACTTGCCATTATTTGATCTCTGAACTTTAAGTGCTAGACACGGACCTCGAAACTTACAAGTTTTCGATTTAACCTTTAACGATACCTTTTAAACGGGTCACGTGTTTATGGATGGGGCCGCAGAAAGGTTTATGACGGCGATGTGGATAAGCTGCAATGTATACGGGTCATGTTTGTTAATATGAAGATGCAATATATACTGGTCATGTTTGCTTATATGAAGATGCGAGGTATACGGGTCATGTTTGTTTATATGCAGATGTATGTATGTAGGTCATGCGTAGGTATACGCAAATACAGCCCTTAAAGTTGAAAGTACTAACACATCATTTTAGCATTAGTTATTATAGTACTTTAAAAATTGTTGTTTTTGTTCAAGTTGCTGTTCAACGTCACATGTTTTCTTTAAATGTAACATTAATATAATATAAACTTTGAAAAGTGCTTTGCAAATTCATGCAAACATAGAAAGGGCGTGGCGATCGCGAGTTGCAAACAGAAAGTTCTTGTTGGTGCAGTTCCATATTTTGAAAAGAAACTAAAAGAAAGTACACAAGATTTCTCTTTCCTAAAGTAAGAGAGCTAAGAACAAAGCGAATATGGGATACATAGCTATAAGGTGTTGACACACATGAATGAGTTGTCTTTTCCTAAAGTAAGTGGACTACAAATGACGTAATCGTGGGGCTCTTGAGATACAGATTTTCGAGCGTTGAAGGGTGGATGAGTATAGATAAAATGCGGGTGGAAGGAAATAGATGGATCCAAACGAATATGACAGATGACTTCAATTATGAAAATTAAAGAATGTTCTTCGAATAGTAACATAAAACAACATTAACAACAAACTAAAGAAATAATGAAAGGTTACGGCACAAGTGAGCAAACGACAACACGTCGTCTACATTACATTTACCCATACGCATAAGTGGACAAACACACAAATGTGTGAACAGACAAATAAACAAGAACCACAAACGAACAAATAAATATATGAAATGGTATAGTTCATAAGGATGAGGTCAGTGAAAAAATTTGCCTCGTTTGAACATCAATGGTATGAGCTGGTAGCGAGGGTGGATGGATGGGCTGTAGGGATGCATAACGTTGAACAGTTGCTTAAAACAAGACAGAGACTGATTGTCTTTGACCTCTCTACATTGTGCACGTACAAAGATCGATAACTGCGACCGGCAAATGCCTGCACCTCATCATGCTTATGATGACCTAGCTGAAGAGTCCAGAGAACAGAGTTGATATCGCCATTAGAGAAACCAAACTGGAATGCAATTTGCTGAGGCCTTTGGCCTAAAGGATTTCAGGAAAGAAATTTGAAGTGGCATTTTTTAGCTTTCATCCACCATCGCCCTAGGCTGTTTATGAAAGGACACGAAGCAAGCGGTTTTATTGCATTATTATCACCCCACCCCCATCCCCACCCCCCCGAACGTACCATTAAATTGCGAATCGTTTTATAGCACAAGGCAAAAAAGAAATGCGAAATGCTAATTTTTACTGGTTTCCGTTAACTCGCCTATCGATAGGACTTTAATAGTAATAATAACTCGCCTATCGATAGGACTTTAATAGTAATAATAACGGAAGGACACTAAAGTGTCTTCCAAGTCAAAACTTTAATTTCCCAAAAGTGTCTTCATTAATTAAAATCATTGATCAGCCTCTCTCCCCCTTTCTCTCTCATTCGCACTCATGCACACACACACACACACACACACACACACACACACACACACACACACTCTCTCTCTCTCTCTCCCTCTCTCTCTCCCTCTCTCTCTCTCTCTCTCTCTCTCTCTCTCTCTCAGGTGGTACAAATCTAAACAAATAGCACTAAAATTAATTTAGCTCACAGACACACGGCTACGGGAACTATTTATTTCTCCATTCACATGTCATAAAACAAATTACTGACTAATTCATTTTACCTAAGCACATTATCGCTGTGAATTATGTAGCCATTGCACTTAGCAAAGGCTAGAAAACTAACATTTGATCTAAATTCAATTTGTTTTGACTTGCACGGGTCAAGATTAACGCTAAAGCCGATATGTTTCACATAAATATACTCAGTTACCCCCCCCCCTCAACATAATGCCTACCCCATACTCGCCCTTTACCTCACGACCTGCCTCGAATCAACTTATTATGCTAATCCCACACTTCCCCGCCCCCCCCCCCCCCCCCCCCCGTAACGACTATGCGTAACAATTACGTCCGACGACTACTCCCAGTCAGACAAACGCGCCGTCAGTTTGGCAGGCACATTTCTTCTGTCGTCAAATGAGGACCACGTTGTTCGCCAGTGTGCAGTTTCAGCCATGCGGAACCCATCAGAACGGCGTTCGTGTCATTGTCTGGTTCCACCCTGGCGCATTCTGACGCTCCCTGATTGACGGCGTGCTGGAAATTAACGCTCACTTGCTTTGTGCAGCAGAAGACAACCCGGCAGTCAACGATTGGCTGGCTGCAAATGCCAGCGTTGACGAATGACAACGACAGAGGCAAAATGACGATGCTGAGAAATTCGATGGTGGATGTTCGAAGGACCCGAGTGCCATTTAGCATTGACTTCCGGTCTAAACACGCCACGACGTTGGTCTTGCACTGACTTCCGGTCTAAATGCGACACTAGTCATGAAAACTTGAGCGAGTGCACTTTGTTTCATATGTTAATTGCTAAACGTGTATTCTCATAAATAGGATTGTCAAATGAAAGTAAACCTAAATTAGGTTACAATCTGACAATCACGGTGTAGAGTATTTTCTGATAAAGAAAGACGAAAAATTTAATGGTGAAGATTGTTTCAAATTTGTTATTTAATACATGCACGCATACACATATATATTTGAAAAATTTCGACACACATAAAAATGGAATTATCTATGAAGTGCCAGAACAAACGCATTAGGGTTATGTATTTGTTAAGGGTATTTAATATGCTTGCTTGCTAATGTAGGGGGCGCTTCCGGCTTCCGCCGCTTTCGCGCAAAATTTAATATGAACAGTTACAAAGATATATGTCTTACACACGTATTATGATAAATACAATCTAAATGTAGATACTGAGCCATTTATTAGTGGTCATATATCTTTGACGCGTTTGGAGATTATATAGGATTTTAATCGCTTTTCGTTTCTATTGTTATTACTCGCTACATATTCTATTAGACATAGATCTATTAATTGACAGTGGAAGGCCTATTGCACAGTAAACGTAAGCAGTGTGACGTATATGCTGCTCGTATATTTAAGTCTTTACGTGGACCTTTTTGCTATTAAATCAATTGATAAATCAATTCCTTTTCTATGCTTACGTGTCCTTTGATCTACACCGAGTGAGGTCTGCGTATGACTCCGAAGACAAAATAAATTGTGGAGTCTAGATTTTTTTTTTGTCTTGTCAGTCTTTCTGAAATAGTTGCCAAAAAGGTCATCAGGTCATCTGCAGAAGACGTGCTTTTCTCTCTCTTTTTTCTCCATCCATCCATCCATCCAACCTGTCTATCTAGCTTCTACCTATCTTCTACCTATCTAATGCGTGTGTGAAAAATACTAGCATCAAAATACTATCAATATACATTTACAGTAGCATAATAGTTTTCCAATAACATCTGACTTCACAGTGTTCATCAGTAACCTCATTTAAGGCACTTTAAAGAATGTTTTGGTCAGCCCAAAACGTCAAACGACAAACCACCGTACCTGCAAATACGCACATATAGATTCCCTGTTTGCGCACGGCACTATGGTCTTGGTCTCCTCACTCACTCACAAAACAACGCACATACATGGTAATATATGTATTATCTTTTGCGGACGGTGTTAAATCATTTGACCACAAATGTAACAACAGACTTTACGAAGCAACTGTCAGGCTTCAAGACCTAACGTTTTCGTCGTCTGTGACCTTGCGTGGCTTTGTCTGAAATTTCTGCGCTGCCGCTTGTTAATATTCGACAAGGAAAATTGTTTGATGTAGTTAGTATAATTTTACACACACACCCCTCCTCCGCCAAGACCAAAGTGTTGGGAGATGCTTTGAAGGTGGCATTCATTTTATCAAATCGTTTGCAGACGTTAACAGTTTGAAATAAGGAAAGATAAGGGAGGTAACATTTAGGTTTTTACATGCTTTTCGGACTTTTTATTCATTATTTTTATTATTCTGACGCATCGGTTTTATTGATGATTTCAAGACATCTCAATTCTTGATGATATTTACGTCACTGCAAACACATCTATCTATCTATCTCTCTATCTATACATACATACATACATACATACATTCAAAATATATATCAAAGTGGACATTTAGGAAGAAAGTAGAAGACAAAAATTAAAGTAAAAATAAATTCAAACATTTTATATTTTGAGTGATTATCCGTCTTACGACACAATAGCAATTTCACCCTTAAATCATTTCCTGATTTAATTTAATATTTTATCACTTTAATTGAACTTCCAGTAAGGTTTTAGGTCCTGGCATTAAGGGCCAGACAGAGTATGGCACAAATGCAATTGGTTGCCAAGGAAACCAGATTGGACCTTTTCCCTACAGAGTGTAAGTGTTTTATCTCGACCTACTCAAAATCGTCGGCCGTAGACCAGTAATTAGAAATGTGTACAGACGAGTGATTCGTGTCAATGATGCTACTTAATGGAGGAAATTCACTTAGAATTTGGCGAACGTCATCCAGACCTAAGACAAATGGAACCGTACCTCGACCTCTGGAAGTAAGTCTAAGCTCTAATCAATGCAAGCAGTTTCAATGCCGTAAGCTCCAAGGGCGATAATCATCTTAGTAGGGTACGCACGTCAAATGTGGGAAATCTCAGCTTTTACCGGAAATAATAAAATAAAGAACCAACTTCTCATGCTTACACTCATCAGATAATTAGATCTAGGAAGGAGATTTGCATTTCTAAGCATCTGAAGGTCATTGCCAGAAATTTATAAAGAAAAAGTTTCTGTTTTTACGTATTTGTAATCTATATCAGAAAAGGAAATTCAAGATAATCTTAGTGAACAGATTGGAGTTGGAATTTTCTAAAGCCATCTGCCGTCTGCATGTAAGTTTAGAATTAATCTTCTGCACTATTAGAATTTTGTCTATATGTTTGAGGCTCTTTTTCTCTTGTTTCGTTTTATTCTGTTTTCAGGAGATTCCTCTTAATTCCATTACATTTTATCTGCTCTTCAACTAAAATTGTTGTCTGGGCCCTAATGTGGTCCCCATTGTCTGAAAAGACGTTCAATTTAGTGCGTATTAAATTCACTTTGATGTTTTGATTAGTATCGTCTTTATTTTAAAAATAATTTTAAAAGCAGTTCTGATCTCGTGCAAGTGGAGAATAGAAATGTTCCTTATGCTGGGTGTTTGTTAGACGTCTGAAGCTGATCACAAGACCTATTTCAAAGCGACTGTCATTGAAAGGATGTCAAGACTTGTTTAGAGTGCTTGTCATAATAATGAGTGTTTAACAGTGAGAACTTGACACCCCCACATGTTCCAGAGTGTTTGTCATTGTGCCGTGTGTTTCAAGAGTCAGAATGATTCTACCCACATACTTTACTGCTAAGAAAATGATGTTCTTCTCTATACTAATATTTTGTAACATTTCTTTCCTTCTGTGACGCCAACGCCAACGCCACCTAGCTAATGCTTATAGTGATTATATTAATTAATTAACAACTAATTACATAGGATGAGAATCTTAATTTTTTAAAATAATTATCACGCAAACATCACTCGTCTCTCTCACCTGGCTGATTGGGGCACTGTAAACGTTTTCTTTCTTTTACAACAGTAAAGACAACATTTACCGTCGCACAATATTTCTGTAGGTGGAAAACTCAAAGGAGAAGATAAATCCATCTTTTAATCTATATTTATTGAACACCCATCCACCCACATTTTTCTACAAGACAAAGTTTTCAATATGTGAAAGAAGGTTAATACATTTAACAATAAATTTATCAAATCAACAATCAAATATACATATAAGAAATATATTAAAAAAGGAATACTTGACATCAATATTTCCACAAAACCACATTCGAAAATAATTTTAATATTTATGCAGTCTTATATCCTAACACAATCCAATAAATTAGTGTTAATACAAATCACATGATAGTTCTTATCAGAGAACAGAAATGGAGTTATTACGAGTAAAGTGAGAATAGTTTCTATGTAACCTTCTATAGGAGAAGTGGCAGTAAATTTTTCATGCTTATCATAATAAAGCCACAGGTCTGTTTACTTTCTTACTGTCAATTGCACGTGCTTACCTTCTCAGGCTGTAGAGAATGATTAGCTGCTATTCTCTCAAGTCTAACCTGGGCACTCCTTCCGTATTAATCCCTCAAGCAGAACAACAATTGTAGCAATTTCCAGTAACTTCCATGTACCAAAAATTGCTGGATGTAGTCAACGTACTTTGCCACCATACATCAATGGAGTACAGTTTGTTCCTTACACTTAACAATGCAGCATATATTTCTTGCATCTACCAGTTTATAATCAGTGAACCGGTAGTTTAAAACAAGGAAAGGCTGCTTTTTCACTGGAAAATATAATCAGGGAACAAATGCTAAGTTTCCCGAGTATTCTCTTTAAGCTCCGTTTTCTCTTGCATTCAAGTCTCAACTTACATTTCCCTGCAACAGTCTTTATTAGCTTGATACATGCACACAGCTTAATAAATACAGTATAATAGTTTATGAGCACATTCACTAGAAGCAATGTCACGTGTTTAGCATACTACATGAGCATTTTAGTTCAATAGCAAAATGCAGAAAATATTTCTAAGTCCATTTTCTCTCAATCAGTTAACTTACCATTAAGCTAATGGCCATCATTTATGACTGGACTTCCTGCCACAACAAATTCAAAGTGATTAGACAATATAATTCTCTACAGCAGGTAAACTTTCTGAGCTCAGCCCATTGTCTGGTCTCGTTCTCATAAATCTTAACCATTGCATTATGAAAACTACTCATACAGATGGAACTGGTGTGGAATGCATCAGCAATTCTCAAGTCGAGTTGTTTATGCCTGCTCTGACACTTACGAAAATACCATCATAAGGAGTGCCCAAGGTCGGGTCACTTCGACAATTTAACAATTTGTTTCTTTCATTCATTCATTCGTTCATTCATTCTTTCTTTCTTTCTTTCACACGAAGTCATACTGAAAAGTCAAGATAAGGAGTGCACCCTGATGATGAGTGAGGGATGAGTTGTGTATGTCACTAAGTACTGCGATACACTTCTCCCTTACACTCCCTCTCTCCCACTTCTCCCTGACACTCCCTACCTCCCACTCCTTATCTCACTAACTCACCACTTCTCCCCAAGAAAACTCCGTATATATCCTCACTTCTCCATTATCTCCGACACTCCATATCTCTCCACTTCTTCCTGGCATTCCCTCTCTCCCCACTTCTCCCTGACACTAACTATTTCACAATCACCCCACTCTCCTCATCCAGTTGTCTCACATTTCCTTAGCAAAACCCTTCACAGTCTTTGTATGCCACAATTTGTTTCTTTCATTCATTCATTCGTTCATTCATTCTTTCTTTCTTTCTTTCACACGAAGTCATACTGAAAAGTCAAGATAAGGAGTGCACCCTGATGATGAGTGAGGGATGAGTTGTGTATGTCACTAAGTACTGCGATACACTTCTCCCTTACACTCCCTCTCTCCCACTTCTCCCTGACACTCCCTACCTCCCACTCCTTATCTCACTAACTCACCACTTCTCCCCAAGAAAACTCCGTATATATCCTCACTTCTCCATTATCTCCGACACTCCATATCTCTCCACTTCTTCCTGGCATTCCCTCTCTCCCCACTTCTCCCTGACACTAACTATTTCACAATCACCCCACTCTCCTCATCCAGTTGTCTCACATTTCCTTAGCAAAACCCTTCACAGTCTTTGTATGCCACACTTACGGACAGAAGAGAAGTTATTCTTAATTAATCCAAATGTCCATTCTACAATGGAAACACGGTGCGTGATATAAAATTGCGTCAATGACCATTTGAGCAAAATTAGGCAAAAATGAAACAGTTTTCGACCCAAAGCTTACATTCTTGCCCTAGATCCTAGTTCCGTGTTCTCGTCAGGTATAAATGTTATATCATATGCTGCCTGGCTAGATCCTAGTCCCCTGTTCTCATCAGGGACAGATGCCATGACCACATGCTGCCTGGCTAGACCTTAGTTTCGTGTTCTCGTCAGGTACAGATGACATGACTTTCCATGTTCTCGTCAGTGCGGCCTGGTGATTGAGGAAATTGAGAATATTTTTCAGAGCTTTACATTTATCTACCTCTGTCAATCAGAAATTATTATTCATCTGTTAACTAGGTCATTACGAAGTCACAGGAGAAGCTGTGCTAGCCGGTTTGTTCAGCGTTGTAAATTGCGTTAGTGATCACGTATTCGTTTGAGCCAGTGTTTCACCGTGTGCCATAAATATCTAATTGTTGTGACACTCATGCAGGATTTGAGTAGTTTGTGTACCCTTGATTTGAGTATGTGTTTCCCGTCGCCAGTTGTAGGATGGTAGCCCGTTTGTATGCTATTGCACAGAGTAACAAGAGCAGTTCATATTCAAATTATAATCCGTTACTGGAGAGAGGTTTATCCCCGTCTGCAAAGTCGTTGCTCTGACCTCAAAATAACCAGGATACCCTCCACCCACTCCCTCAATCTCTCGAGCACCAAGGGAGTCAAGTATTATGTCAATAGGATTAGCCTGAGGCTTAGTTTTATTTTTATTTGATCAATGTTGATCTTTATTTCACATTTGATAACCCATTTACTGGGTGAAATGATTTTGCAAGAATTAACTCCACACCGTTCCTCGAGTATAATTTTGATTTCATGGCAATTACAGGTATTGCACACTCACATAACTCTATGCTCGGCCATAAAATGATTTCAGGTCACTTACAGTATTACACTCTCACATAACTCTATGCTCGGCAATAAAATGATTTCAGGTCACTTACAGTATTGCACACTCACATAACTCTATGCTCGGCCATAAAATGATTTCAGGTCACTTACAGTATTGCACACTCACATAACTCTATGCTCGGCCATAAAATGATTTCAGGTCACTTACAGTATTGCACACTCACATAACTCTATGCTCGGCCATAAAATGATTTCAGGTCACTTACAGTATTACACTCTCACATAACTCTATGCTCGGCAATAAAATGGTTTCAGATCACTTACAGTATTGCACTCTCATAAAACACATGCTCGGCAATAACATAATTTCAGGTCACGTACAGTATTGCACACTCATATAACTCTTTCTCGGCAATAAAATGATTTCAGATCACTTACAAGTTACAGTATTGCACTCTCACATAACTCATGCTCGGCAATACTGTAGGCATACTTTAGCATCGACATGATTACTTCGTGAAAATATCAGTTACTTAGGCTGTACTGTAACTTGCAGACAGTAAACTGCAGACTGGAACATACAGACTGGAACTTGCAGACGGTAAATAGCAAATTGTAATGCAGACAGTGAACTGCAGATTGTAATACAGACAGTAAACTGAAGACCTTTAACCGTACATGTAATACAGACAGTAAACTGAAGACCTTTAACCGTACATGTAATACAGACAGTAAACTGAAGACCTTTAACCGTACATGTAATACAGACAGTAAACTGAAGACCTTTAACCGTACATGTAATGCAGACAGTAAACTGAAGACCTTAAACCGTACATGTAATGCAGACAGTAAACTGAAGACCTTAAACCGTACATGTAATACAGACAGTAAACTGAAGACCTTAAAGCGTACATGTAATACAGACAGTAAACTGAAGACCTTAAACCGTACATGTAATACAGACAGTAAACTGAAGACCTTAAACCGTACATATAATGCAGACAATATGCTGCACATTGTAATGCAGACCGTAAACTGCAAACTGTAAATTGCGAAAAGTCTGCAAATATTATACTATAGATTGTAACTTTCAGTAATTAATTGAAGATTGTAATGCAGACACTAAACTACAGATTGTGATGCAATCTGCAAACTGCATAACTTGAAAACTGTAAATCGCAGACTATAACCTACATACAGAAAACTGCAGCGTGCAGATTTGACAATTGCATGTTGCCAGGACACCATCGAGACAATATTTATCCACCCGCAACACCAAAAAACACACTTGTAGTTCAGGTAACCAACACAAGTTCTAGGTCGGGTGAATTGTGAGAAAAAATCCTTTGTTACCCTTTTTGCCCACCCCACCACTCCAACCCCACCCCCGTCAGCAACACAGCCTTGATTGTGTCTAATTTTTTTTTCTTTGTTGAGCCCGTTCACACTCATTTCGTTGTCTTCGTGACTCTCTAACCTTTGACCCGACCTCACGCGCTACTCCAGTGATCCGATGACCCAAAGCGTAATTTTTAATTTCTTCTCTTTGATTTGCTTATAGGATTGGTGTCCGCCAATCCGAGTGCTAACGATTATTTCTTTTAGATCTCCAGCTTTAGTGTGTGTGTGTGTATATATACGTGTATGTATACAAGGGTATATGCGTGTCCAAGTGTGTATGTATTTGCGTGTATGTATTTGTATGTGTGCAAATATATGTGTATTTGTATGTAAGAGTGTATGTATGAGTGTGTATATGTTTGTGGGTGCATGTGTGTATGTATGTGTGTTTATGAATGTGTATGTAGTGTCTATATATGCCTATATATGTATCGTGCTAGTCGTACGTATATGCATGTTGCGTATGTGTGCATGCATATATGTGTGTGTGTGTGTGTGTGTGTGTGTGTGTGTGTGTGTGTGTGTGTGTGTGTGTGTACGTGTATGCATAGTGGTATGGAGCATCAGCAAATGTCGATATGATCATTTCGCGATCTTTAGTCTTTCATTACTATACCACTGGGTCAGAATGAAGAAAGTCTCTTTAAAGACCCTAAAGAATTGCAATCACTAAGTGTGTGTGTGTGTGTGTGTGTGTGTGTGTGTGTGTGTGTGTGTGTGTACGTGATATGACGTTGGCTTAAATTTCAATACATTTGCTTGCATTGACGCTAGCGATGATCCCGTATTGCTATTGTCGCTGTAAAAGTGCTGAGTCTGGAAGCAAGCAAGGTACAATTTCTTTGATCTGTGGCTGTTTTAACATGCACGTCACATACCCTGAGGCAACTCAAAGCCAGCTTGCATTTATTCTGACGCACAATAGGAATACGTCATTCCACACCGACTTGCAGTTCTCACATAAATATCCTGTCAGAAAACCTTGTGTATAGTGCAGACGACAAAACGGTTTCACTTGGCTTCCTGTAAATGCGGGAGCCGTGGTGGTATTTGTAGTTGTAGAGAGAATTGCGGGTATCTTCAGTGCTGAGCAATTGTGTGGTTCATTTACTTGAAGTTGGAGGCTCATACCCGAGTCACCGAAAGCGCTGTAGGTAAGAGACCACCAGAGGTCATGGCATGACAAGAGACAGGCAGAGGTCATGGCATGACGTCTCCTATTTCGGAGTTCTTGACTTAATTTCTTCAACATGGATATTCTCCACCAGCAGCGACACAAGTGTGACGTGTTCATGTTGTGAGAGTTCATGACACGTTGCTAGGCAATCAGTAAGTCAAGCAAGCAACCAGTCAGCAAAAATATAAAAGCAAAACAAGCATGCATACTAAGGGTCATTCACACAATCAGTCTATCAGTTAAACAAAAAAAAAAAAAAAACAACCAACCAATTAATCAAATAATTAATCATTCGGTCACAAAGTCGTTTAATTAACCATTCATTCAATCAGTCAAATAATTAATCAAACACTCATTAATCATTCAAGAAATCGTACAATCAGCCAGTCTCTTCTAATAGACCAATCAAATACATTTAAATAGTTAACACATTCTGGGCTAACACGCAGAGACAGGTTTGGAACCAACAAAGATTTCAGTTCGCCGGTTCCATATTTATGCTAAGCTGCTAGTGACTGACAGGCTCACGCAACTCTATACAATGCTTGTAAATATCAGCTTACAATGGAACGTGAACCGAGTCCCTATGTCGAGAGTCGTGCACTTTTGTTCTTACCATCACTTGCACCTGTTTTAAACATTTCTTGAAATCTTCTCTGCTTTCTGAAGCTAGAGGAGTGAAAGGAGAGGTAACCCTTGTTACACTTTTTACTGGTTAAGGAAGGCACAAACTATCCCACAAAAGTTGCTCTGACTCACATAAATCTTCTGATTTTTTTTTTCTTATTGTCTTCAACATCTGCTTGGACGTGGGCTCACACCTTCAGTTTTCAAGCGCAGGACCTACCTGACAGCAATGTTGTTTATCGCCCTTGAAATACTAGGCTAGTGGAAGCCATTGCACGCGTCACCGGGACAGCTTTCGAGGACGGCAAGGTGGAATGCTATAGCTCAATTGGCTTTCATCTGTATGTACCACCACTCTGTGCTTGTAAGCTAGGGTTTCTCAATCGGGGTTTCGACTTGAAAAAATAAGCATCGTATATACACATAGAGGTTCCCTGGGAAAAAAGTAGCATGCTCAAACAACAGCACACATTTTGAAGTAGCTCTACCACGAATTCTACTATTAGAACATGCAGTCCTACTATTGGTCTGCTGCTAATATTTCTATCTCCACTCTTTTAATGCTACTAGAAATACTACTCTTTTAATACTAGTAGAAATACAACTCTTTTAATGCTACTAGAAATACTACTCTTTTAATACTAGTAGAAATACAACTCTTTTAATGCTACTAGAAATACTACTCTTTTAATACTACTAGAAATACAACTCTTTTAATGCTACTAGAAATACTACTCTTTTAATGCTATTAGAAATACTACTCTTTTAATACTAGTAGAAATACAACTCTTTTAATGCTACTAGAAATACTACTCTTTTAATACTACTAGAAATACAACTATTTTAATACTACTAGAAATACTACCCTTTTAATACTACTAGAAATACTACTCTTTTAATGCTACTAGAAATACTACCCTTTTAATACTACTAGAAATACTACTCTTTTAATACTACTAGAAATACTACAATTTCTATCTCCACTCTTTTAATTCTACTAGAAAAACCACTGCTAGTAGAAATACTTCTCTTTTAATACTACTAGAAATACTACCATTTAACACCCTACTCTAATCAATAATTGTATTATTGCAGTTATTATCATTACTATATTTACTTATATCATTACCATCACTTTATTTACACTCGCTCTCATAGGCTTCTATTATCACCACCATGTGATAAAACGAACACTTAACATATCAAATATTATAATTAAATTTTTTCGTTTGGTTTCTAAGTGGTAGATTTAATACCGGTGTAAGGCGGAGAACATTCCTTGACCCCATCCACCTACACCCCTCACGTAGGAATACAAAGCTAGGCACAAGGCGACACCTTGTGGTAAGAATGTCCAGTAATCTTGGCTTTGACAGTTCGTAGAGATTTTGGAAATACACACAGAAAGCAAATCTGGCCAGTCGACCAATGTCCGCACATGCTTGCAGCTTATTTGCTTCCTGCCAATGACCAAATCATGAAATAAAATTAGCAGAAAGACCTAGAAATTAATAGGTATTTCAAGAAATTTATATCTGATATTGCATATAAGCCCTTACGAGAGTAGTCGGGGCCGTCGCCATTTTATAGAGGACAGTCACTGGGTCAAGGTTACATGCCCGAGCAAAACAATATCTGCATCGTGACGTAAGATGAAACACTTGATATTACTTCTTGCTGTAAGATGAAACACTTGATATTACTTCTTGCTGTAAGATGAAACACTTGATATTACTTCTTGCTGTAAGATGAAACACTTGATATTACTTCTTGCTGTAAGATGAAACACTTGATATTACTTCTTGCTGTAAGATGAAACACTTGATATTACTTCTTGCTGTAAGATGAAACACTTGATATTACTTCTTGCTGTAAGATGAAACACTTGATATTACTTCTTGCTGTAAGATGAAACACTTGATATTACTTCTTGCTGTAAGATGAAACACTTGATATTACTTCTTGCTGTAAGATGAAACACTTGATATTACTTCTTGCTGTAAGATGAAACACTTGATATTACTTCTTGCTGTAAGAACATTTTATTGTGTGCTAAACTTCTATGTAAAATCTTTTATTTCCTCACACAATTCTCTAATGTACAATCTTTTTTTGAAGCATTTAAAAAATATATTTTAACCACTCCTGCTGGGGATTTTATGTGTGCGTAGATATATATTAATGGAAGTGACTGCCGGGTATTTCTCTACTAGACATTCAAGTGAGTTTGACTCTTAAGTAAATGTTTTGTATCTCAGGAGAACCTGCTTTGTCACAGTTTTCCTTTGTCAAGCAAGCAATCATTGTTTTCAGACTTAGTTTATGCCTAAAGTACTTTACAATTTAATAAGTACCATTTACAACGCATGACCACACTTACTTAACCCTGTCTACGCTTACTTAGCACGAGATGAACACATACTAAGTATTACTGCACGCAAGTATCCACGTGACCCTATGGAATGCCTAGCAACAGACAAACGACACGATAAACTAAACGAGAGCAAAATGCTGTGTCTACAAATGATCTCCCCTTCTTTGAAAGGCATAGAAAATCAAATTCGAAAATAAAATGAATTATCAGAACGTGTATTAGAACTAAGCGCTTAATCCGTCTGTGCACAGTGGTCATGACACTAAATTTACGTTAGGGGGTACGTACCCGAATGATAAATGCATAATGTTATAAATATATTTCACGAAACTGGAACGTTCCCACGAGTGCAGGTTATACCTTAGTTTTTGTAACATTCGGTCTTATCAGTTATACTTAAAGTTCAAAAACGCTCAGCAATAACAAGATAATACTGACTCACAATTTGTTTTCCTCTGTGCTGGTTCCGGCTATATTTTAAACATGAAATATATATAAACAGGTGATTTTATTTGATTTAGTTAAGTTTCCAATTTTCAATCATACTTACTCTTCACAAAAGTTATAGATAGCGACAGTTTTAAGTAAACAATCATTGTTGTATAGCAGCTTCTTTCCTCCAAAATACAGTAGAAGTCACGTTTTCTTTTCTAAGTTAAATGTTATCAGTTTCCTTCCACAAGTAAAACGTTATCAATTTCTTCTCTAAATTAAATGCTATAAATATATTCCCTAAATTAATACACACCAATTATTAACTCATATACCTATCATTAATACACACACCACCACCACCCCTATTGTTAACTATTATGCCTATCATTAACACACACACACACACACACACACACACACACACACACACACACACACACCTATTATTAACTAATATACATCTTACTAGATTATAGTCTTTTCACGTGAACAAGACTAAGCTACTGCTCTGTAATCTAGCACACGGGAATATGTGTGTGTTATTTTTTTCTTTTATCACATTTAATAAAATACAGGCAAAATCTATATTTATTTATCAGAGTAACAAACTGTACATTTATAGCCTCAATGCAAGTCACGTGATGCACAGTGCGGTATAGTTACGATCTGTGACGAGGAATATCTGTGTTTTTCTTCAATGATTGTAAGACGAGTTCCTACTCATTGATTAGTGTGTGTTAAAATTATGTTTCTTCTGCTACGTAGTGAATCTGTACATGCGGTGAATACACACATGAACACGCTTACATTGCTGACGTCACTAATCTGCTTCCTATAATACATTTTACTGAATATACTGTTGACTATTTTTTACATTCTTAAAAAAATCTTTAGATAACAGCATTCATAAACGCATGCAATATAGAAAATAAATGAGAATCTATGAATTTGAAATTAAAACAGGAGAAATTATTTCGCAGTAACCAAAAGTCTGTGGCACAGTAACAACTCTACTGACTACTAAAGAGTCGGATTGGACAATATAGTAGGTCCAGTGTGCTGTATGATAAGCGTTTTGGATAGTCTTGAGGTTCTTTGGTTGTTATAAGTCAGAGAGGATAGAGAGACAGCTGTTGCCCATTTGAAACTGCACAAGAAAATTCCTCCTCAAGATGCACTGACAGATACCAAATGCTGTAACACCTCCGTTCGCGCAATGTGTAGAAAGATGTCTTTTGTTTTCATAACTAAAATTCTTCCCTAGGTGTGATGCCTATCAGTGAAATCAGCGGAAGACGGAAAGGATGATAAATGCCTCAAGTTAAATTAAAATTCAAGTATAAACAGTTGAAGTTGTGCGAAACAATGCTCCAGAAGTGGAAACATTGTAACATTTCCAGGAAATCTGAAGCTGCCAGCATTCCTGAAAACAAGTGAAAATTTATATCCTAGGAGCCCCCGTCGACACATTCTCAGAAACTTTATAAATCTCCAAGCATTTTACAAGGCTCACCATCGGCTATAACAGATTAATCAACTGACATAAAGAAAGTCACGAAAATCATGAACTTCAATCTCAGCAGCGACAACAACAAAATCATCACCATCACTACCACAACCATCACTACATCACCACCATCATCATCATCATCATCATCATCATCATCATCATCATCATCATCATCATCATCATCATCATCATCACCATCATCGTCATCGTTGACAGCAGCATTGCCATCATCACCACCACCATCATCATCATCACCACCATCATCATCATCACCACCACCAACAACATTATCATTAATGCTGTCATCATTATATTCGAAAGTATTATTATTATTTTATGCTGCTGGAATTATTAAGGTGCTTACAAACTACATAGAGTAACAAGAGCAATAAAAACAAATTAAACTGTTAATCCTTAAATAAAGACAAGGAAACCGGCGTCAGCATACAACACATTTTTAGTACAATTATTACTATCACAACTACTGCTCTTTATATAAGTACTACAACCATTATTACTACAATTATTACTATCACAACTACTGCTCTTTATATAAGTACTACAACCATTATTACTACAATTATTACTATCACAACTACTGTTCTTTATATAAGTACTACAGCCCTTATTACTACAATTATTACTATCACAACTACTATAAGTACTACAACCATTATTACTGCCACTACAACCACGACAACTACTTCTATATACTGTGTTGTTGCTTCGTACTTCTTTGGCATATTCCGATCGCTTTAGATAACAATGCTTCACTGGAGTAAAATTTCGGTTTATTTATACAAAATATTTTTATTTCCTCCTGAGCCGTAGCCGCCTACAGCACCTGACTTTTGACCCCATAAAAACAGACTTTCCACGTTCAGTTCAGAAAGGCAAGTGTATTTTGCTTTCAATGGAAGCAATATCATACACACCAAGGAATTGTATCCAAGACAAATCACCAGGAAACATGTGGGGTCTTTTTTTTTTTGTTTCTTCGTACATTCTAAGATAAAAATGAAAGCTTCACTTAGTTTATCGTGTACTTTTTCGAAGTTTTTCCTAACCCATATCTCGTACGTCTTATTTCTTTCTTTCTTTCTTTCTTTCTTTCTTTCTTTCTTTCTTTCTTTCTTTCTTTCTTTCTTTCTTTCTGTCTGTCTGTCTGTCTGTCTGAATTTCTTTCCCACCCCAAATCCAAACGCACTTATGCTCCATAATACGAGGACGAACAAGTTCAATAACTCAAACGCGGGAACGAACAGATTGGTTCGTGCGCGCTGATTGGGTGCTGGCTGTTTCATGACGTCAGAATGCTTTGTAATCACGCACTTTGAGTATGGTGAGTGATTAATGAATTAGATTTGCTTAGCTACGCGTTTCTTTCTGCAAGCATGCGTGCTGGCGGTTCTGTCAAGGTCACTTGATGTCAGTATGGCCGCGCATCAGCCTGTATGTCTGCACTATCTGTATTTCTGTGGGATGTGAGCATGAGTTAATTTGTAGCGGTAAATTTCTGTTCCTTTGTGTCTCGTGACTGTCAGAATGACGTCTTTGCCCTAACTGACATTTCTCTATCCCTAAAACCGTTGACCATTGAAGAAGACAGTCGGCAGGCACTGAAAGTATAAAAACCCAATACATTCATCAATTCAGTAATTGCTTTTACTGTTATTGAACTCGTGTTCGCAAAATGAGATTCCTTTCTGACTTTCATAGCTGATTTTTTCAGTGCGCAAGGACAGCAAATCAAATGAATATATTCTGTAACAGAAAAGGTCTAAATGAGATTTGCCCGCTTTTCCAAACCATATGTTTTGTTCTGACTGGGCGATTTTCACCAGACGTTGAGTTCTATCAGTCTAGTCGGTTGATTTGGCAGCATTTAAACTTGTAATCTTTGAGCATGGCATTTCCTCACTTTTGAAAGATTTCTCCCCACCCCACAACCCACAAGCATACAACAATCACGCGCGCGCGCGCGCGCACACACACACACACACACACACACACACACACACACATTCCCCCCCCCCCCTTCGACATGACAAAACAAACAATAACAGCCAGCAGAACAAAACTGCTGAATAAGTAATATAATAATCTCTTATCTCCTGGCAGTAGTGTTAAGCGAGATAATTTTTAGGCAGTTTTATATTGAGGCAACATAGACTCACTTTTATAATGGAGTAATATAGATGCAATTTTATACTGAGGTAATATAAATGCAGCTTTATTCTGAGGTAATATAGATGCAGCTTGATTCTGAGGCAATATAAATGCAGCTTTATTCTGAAGCAATTTAGATGCAGTTTTACAATGAGGTAATAATTGTAAAGTTTCACACTGAGATAATATAGATAATGTTTTACACAGAGTTAATATAGATGTGATTTAAAAATGAGTTAATATATCTTTTGTTTTATAGATACCGTTTATAGTAAGTCATGTAGATATCTATTTATACTGACGTTATATGGATACAGTTTCACAATGATTTAGACTCAATTTCACGATGACGTATTTTAGATGAGTTTTACACCGAGGCTGTACAGAACAAATTCATCTTTACATTGGCACTTCTGCAGTTTTTCACTGTGTTGACAGAGACGCAGTTTTATATTGATTGTCGTGTCTTTATTTGGTTGCAGCAGTAATAGTGCGCACACGAAGGACAAATTACATCTAAATCAATGTTTATAACTGTATTTTAATTTAAATTGCTGTTCACCTTTCCAATCACTGTTTGGAGCGCATTCAATTTATTTAGATAGATGAGCAAACAGCTTCTTTCTTTCTTTCTTTCTTTCTTTCTTTCTTTCTTTCTTTCTTTCTTTGTAGCCAACAGGAAAGACGCATACCCGTTAAGCAGAAGCATCAGTCGCCAGGAATGATGTCCCGGGGTGGGGGGAATGGCGATTTCTGTTCGATGTGAAATGTTTTTCTAACACGTATTTCATGTTCGACATCGGACTGAAGAAAGTCTATCAGGATGAGTTCCCTTTGAAACCACGTGACTGGCGTTATTGATTCGGTCCAATGGATTGAGCAAATATGTATCTCCGCATTAGTAGGATGAAGACACACATGAATAATTCCTCTCGCACGCGAAGAGAGCTGTTTTCAAACCTTACCAGTATCCGTGTAATTACACATACAATCCCACAGCATTTCTGATCGGAATCCCGGCCGTCTCTCGACGCTCGACTTTCAGGAAGAAATCGAGGAAATAAAATGCAAAGTGTATATTTATAATAATACGTATATATACTTTATACTGTTGAGATGTGTATGTATGATGTGCAGAGTAATTAAAATCCATTGTGTATAACAGCCTTATTGGTATTCGTTCAAGATGTGTGTGTGTGTGTGTGTGTGTGTGTGTGTGTGTGTGTGTGTGTGTGTGTGTGTGTGTGTGTGTGTGAAGTATATTCCCTTAGCGTAGATTCATAACTGACAAGAAGTTGAAAGAAGATGAATATGCACACACCTACGCATACTGTTACACACCTAAATGTCTCTCTCTCTCTCTCTCTCTCTCTCTCTCTTTATTTGAAAAAAAACTTCTCTAACAGGTAGTACATGAATGAGTAGGTTGGTTGAATAATCTCTCAGGTCATTCCCTCCAGAATTCCTCCCTTTATTGATAGAATCTAATGAGTTGGCCAAATGAAAGTCCGGTAATCCTCTCGTTTAGGTAGAAATTAAAAAAAAAAATGATAGAACTCCCTCTCATAGCTAATTATTCCTTCTCTGCTGTTTCTAATTTTAGATGATGCTACTTTAAAACAGTAATAATGTAAATCTGATCGTTACTCACGAGTGACTTATCGAAAATGTTTGTTATAAAGATTATGTTTGGACGCATGGATAAAAGTAAGGAGTATATGTGTGAGAGAGAGATAATAAATACCCACTCCTAAATAACAGTCAAAAAATTTTGCCAAACTCTTATTTTAATATGTTCATAAGGTAAAGAATACTTATTAAAGGTTTTATAATACGTTTTACAGACCAGATAATTATATGTTCATAATAAGTTAAAGAATACTTATGAAGGATTTATAATACATTTTACAGACCAGAAAATTATATGTTCATAATAAGTTAAAGAATACTTATGAAGGATTTATAATACATTTTACAGACCAGAAAATTATATGTTCATAATAAGTTAAAGAATACTTATGAAGGATTTATAATACATTTTACAGACCAGAAAATTATATCCAACCTAGGTTTCGTGCGTGTTTATAAACAGTAAGGTTGTCGTAAGTCGTAATTGTAAGGCATGTGGTAACTCATTAACTGCATTTTACTTTTTAGTAAATACATACTTTTACTTTAAATATACATACATACTTTTACTTTAAATACATACATACTTTTACTTTAAATACATACATACATTTACTTTAAATACATACACACTTTTACTTTAAATACATACATACTTTTACTTAAATACATACATACTGAACCATTTTCTAATAACTACGCATTTTCCTATACCTCAATCTTATAACCATACACATTTCTAGCACTTACAGTAAAATAATAATTGCCGTTACTAAATCTAACATTAATATAATCCTTGTCATTACTAACACTTACAGTAAGATTATCATTGTCATTAATAGTTCTAACATATGATGGTAAGCCGATAATCGTAGCTATACTATTTGAAGAGTTCTTTCACCAGCTACTGATGACGACACTTAATGCTAGCAACATTTGATTGGCCCCTGTAATAGTCTGCAAGAGCATATTGGTATACGAAGACAACATCTGATCTCGAGACAGTCAATGACTGTATGGCAACATGTGGCTCTCTGATAAAATGTGATTTTATTTGACAAGGCATGTCAACAAACGTGTGATCTTTATGATAACGCGCGACACTGTGAAGTTATGAAAACGTGCAATTGGTTTGATAACAGACGACTGAAAAGATTCACATTTTTTGTCGTTTGTCTTTAACGACAGAAAACAAAGCATCTCTGTGAATATAAAGCTCATTAACTATTCCCAGTTTAAAATCTACAGCATGGTATATATAAAGGAAGTGACAATATAACATTCGATAACTAAATACTAATCACATACTAATACTACGCAAAGTTCCATAAACGGTAACTACACCAAATTTACACACCAATAATGCACAAATGTTCATAAAATAAAACTACACCCAGTTTACAAAAGAATACTGTACAAAAGTTCATTAAAGCATATCTGATTAGTGTTTGCCTTCGTGTGACGTAAGCGAAGGTGGAAGAAACCCCAAGGCCTATAATAAGGGCTCCGTGTTTAACAATTTGTTTGAACCCTTCTTCAAGGCCACGCAGGGTTATCCACAAAGCTCTCGATACGACGAGGCAATTAAATAAAAGGCAATGCAAAGTAGGTCAGGTGCATGCTAATTCTGACATGCGCACTGTGCTGGTGAAGTTAGGTGTAAGGTTTTGCGAGATGGAAGAGAGAAAAAAAACAAACAACGCCCTAATCAAACCATTTTCGGTCGAAGCTATTTCCTTTTTCTGTAACCACTATACCAACTGTCAGATGGGAGAGTGCCCGTCAGCATTTTGGGGGCGCACATTGACTTAAGTAAACAATTTCTAACCGTCTTCTCTTACTCAGCGGTACGGCAGAAGTGACTACTGTCATTCACTTAGGCCTCCGAAGAATTCCTCTTTTATATTCATGACGTGTAGCGTACAGAAGATTAAATGTCAGCATTTGCCACTTTATCTTTCTTAATCCTACGCATGAAACAAGCAGACGAACTTTTGTGTTTATCTGGGAAATAAAACTTAGTCGCTCTGCTCTAAGTTCTGCAAAAATGACAGCTCTCGCTGACTGACAAGGTCCGGGGATCTTCACATCAAAGGCGCATTCGGTTTGAAAATCTCACAACAAGGATGAAAGAATTCTTGATAATGTTAACGGCTCAAACAACTGTCTTAAGGGAGACTACAAGGTATGTTTACGCCCCTAAAATATACAGGTTGTCCTGTTTGAAGCGTAGGTCCCCAACCCCCTTCCTCTTTAAACCCACCCTTCTTCATATTCGGGGACCCCATGAACATCAGTTCTTTAGTTTTCAGGTGATCCGAAATCCACACTATATCATATGGCCGCCACCATGATTTCGATATATAATCCGTCTACTCTGGTGACGTCAGTATTAGTTTATCTCACGGATTTATGTAGTTTTGACTTGCGATCCTAGGAAAGGGAGTCAATATGACTACTAAAATTAAATTTCAAAACATAGCAATGAACATTCCTTATACATTTATTTGTTTATTTACCCGAGCTGGACACACTGACCTCGAAAGGAAAAAAATACATTCGCAGTGTTTTGTCGTTTAAGTTGTCATAAGATTAATCGAACAAAATATTAATCAAAACTACTTGTTTACCATGTTAGTCAGGAAATCTCAGGGACCAGAGATGAAACTGGGGACAGGAAGGGGTGGGGACGGGCAGGGACACCCCAAGCACGTGACATTTCTAGATTTACAACAGTTAAATTTAGTGAAACGTTTCTTCTTGTTCTTTAGATCGCCAAGACCGAGAGTGCCTATAGAAAATCATAGAAAGTAATTTTGATAAATTTCAGCAGGATTCCTGAGTAAATATTGAAGAATAAGCACCAACCACACGCTAAACCAGGCTTTGAAAACAAAAACAAAAAAATTTAAAAAAAAAAAACCCAACCCCCAAAGTGCACACGAATGCTTCGTGTCGGCACGTCATGCACCTTCGACTGATGTCTGCGACAACTGAAAGGACTGTGCTTGGCGGGTAAACTCCAAGTCCTGTATCAAGTTTACTTTGAACCATTGGCATCAGAGTTTTCTCAGTGATAAAGGTTTTGTTTATCTTCCTCCAAAGTTCATACAGGTTGGCATTTCTTGTGTGTGTGTGTGTGCGTAAGTTTTACATTTTATTTTAAAACATATCTTCCATTATCAAACACAGATATGCGTGCACACACATGCACAGTATGAAACAATTAGTCTGAACAGATCGTAATAATATTTATTTCTGAAATAAAATAAGACTCAGCGTAACTCCCTTACGCATAGATAAGTGGAGAGCAAATACATATTATAGATAGATAGATAGATAGATAGATAGATAGATACAATTTATTAAATCAACAATCAAATATACATAAAGCAAATAAAATGAACAGATTATTTTACATCAATATTTCCACAAACCCCATTTAAATAGTTTCAATGCTTGTACAGTCTTATATCCAAACACAAAATTCAGCAGGTTAGTGTCATAATAAATCCCAAGATAGTCCTTATCGGAGAGAACAGAAATGGAGTTATAGATAGATGAGCAATAGTTTGTACATAGCCTTGTCAAGACGATGCTGCAAGTCTTTACTAAAATTCTCTAAAATATCTTTGGTATAGGCATTGAGGACAGTTTAAGAGTAGACACTAGAAAGGTTGAAGCAACTTGTCAACATTGTCCTCTTCATCTGGGACATTCTTATTTTCGACTAAACATGGCTAGATAAGGAGTTGCTATTGTTTGCAACATTTTGTTGTCTTCACCTGGCTGGATAAAGAGTTGCTAGTGCTTCCATCATGTTGTCCTCTCCAGGCTGGATAGAAACTTGCTATTTGTTTGCAGCATGTGGTTGTCTTCTCTGGACAGGATGAAGAGTTGCTATTGTTTGCTAATGTTGTGTCATCTCTGGTTTGGATAATGAATAGCTTGCTGCATGTTGTGTTCTCGAGCTAGATAAAGAGTTGCTATTGTTTGCTACATGTTGTTGTCTTCTCCAGTTTGGATTATAAGCTATTGTTTGCTACATGTTGTGGCTTCTCCAGTTTGGATTATAAATAGATATTGTTTGCTACATGTTGTGGCTTCTCCAGGCTGGATAAAGAGTTGCTGGCATGCTACCACAAATAGGAGAATGAATTTTTTGACATTTTTACAGCAGTTTGTATACTGGGGTGTCTTACACTGGAATGTTTCCTGTATAAGTATACACAGAATCTTTGACAGCTGTTTGACCCACTTCTGGCTCCAGAATATGTGCACTTCACAAATGGGCTACTTGTTTACCTACTTTTCTAATTATCCAAGACCAACTGTCAGTCACCTAATCCTCAGTAAGTAAGAATGGGTAAAATCATTAGTAAGACTACAATTTGCTCTAGAATTCTCCCTAGAATATGCGAATCTTTGGAGAGTATAGACTTTTACAACAGATATGAGTTAACCTTTCTTCACTGAAGTTAATTGGCTTTAACATATGTTTGTTATAGCAGTATTTACAAAGTCTTGTATGTTTATTGTGTTAATTGTAACCTAGAACAGAACTGTGGTCTTAATCTGCTTTTTTGTTACATACTAACAGTCACCAGTTCGCTCATTGCACTCAGTTTTCATTCTACCAAATGTTTGCACTAGTCTAGGCATGATTCAATGTGACTGGGGGCTAGCCGTGTATATGTTTATCGATCTATCTATGGTGGGACCCATCACATCAATTTGAACTTGCGCTTGTGCCAAAGCTGAAGGGTGTGGATGAGTGAATGTGGCACACGACACCAACATATGTAGTTGCATTAAATATAATAAATGTGTGTCTGCAAACACATATCTAATGCATACTGTGACAAATATAAATTGAACAAAGGAATTCTTTCTTTCTTTAATTAATTCATCTTTAACATTCCTGATCTCATGTGTTATAGTTTTAGAAGGAAAAAGATAATCACACTGTAGAAACCTTGAGTAGCGTGCAGTAAAACTTTTGTTTGAGGAGACAAGTTAATAGCGCATTGAAAGCTTATAACACTTACAAGTTCCCGAGACACTGTGCTCGACTAAGATTTTACGTTCGCCATGCTATATAAAATGCTATATGAGAGGGGTTAGATGGATTAATTAGTTTATGGAATAATTCGTTAGCCCTCCTAATATTTCTGTAAAATATATGCACACATATAGTTAACATAATGATATGAGAAAAAATAACCAGGTAGGCAAAGGAAAACATATACCAGACATTCCAGTCGTGTGTGTGTGTGTGTGGGACATGCTTGTCCCTGTGAAGAAGAAACAACAACCCAGGTTTGTGTCAGAGTTTAAGTGTGCTTTGTCATAGACTCCTTTTCTCGCGGAAATGCTTTCAGACCGAGTCTCATATTGGCTGCAGAATCTGTTCCAAATTCAAATAACAGCTGCCAACTCTATACTAGCAGTAATATCACGTGAATTTTATCAAACCAAAGCCGTTTATGAAATACACAATGAACCACTAAAAAGAAAAGAAAAGAAAAGGCACCCTAATAATCCATTTTTAAGTGGAGTGTCTTTGAGTGTTGATGTGACAGTTTGGTGTTTTGCACAAACGCGATCATAATATTATGTCAAACTAACCAAACATCTCAGTTCCTGTCAAAGTGTTAGGTGGGTTGCTCATAAAAACCTCATTCTTTTATTATGACATCTAAGTTGAATAAACATTATACTATGGGGCAGTCACCGACATTTATGATATCATATGTAAAATAATGCAGTGTACATAAGATGTTATCTAAAATGAACTATTTTAAAAAATTAACACGTGTGTTTTCACAATGCATATTATAATGGACCACAGACAGACGGGGGTTTCTCACTTAATTTTACTTGTTGGCATGACCGTGATTAGCATTATTGGCCGAATTTGGACCAAGTAAGCATAGGCCTACACCTGTATATGAGAGTTATGTGACTTTATGTCAATTCAAGAAGTCTGTAGCGCCGAAAAACGCAAGCACAACGATAAATATAATTTATTTTATTTTATTCCATAAATAAATACACCTAAGCGAACCATGATGTTAAGCAGCTTAATCCCGTGCCTGTACAGTGTACATGAACTGAACCACAATGTCAGAGGCCGAGAGCCCGAGACAAGTGGCGGTTGGCAGATTATTACGTAATCACGCCGTAAATGAACGAACCCGACGTGTTTTAGCTTGTGCCACTGGGAAGGGGGGAATCCTCGCTCCCTCACTCGGCACATCAAAGGGGACGTAATCAGGCAAAGAAACATACCCTATTGTTCTGAATTGCGTCGTTGAAATCAAACCCAAACTGTATACATAGCCAGTCTGGACTTTAGTGCGTCATACAGCGCGAAAGCGGCGGAAGCCGAAAGCGCCCCCTACATTAACAACAACATAGTGCATCATTTGGTGAGAAATAAATCTCGAATTTAGCTGGTGTTGTTTGGTCAAGAACAGAAAGGTGTGTCTAGAAAAGTTAGAAATATACTTGTGCAAACTAAACTCTTAAAAAGAATGTGCTTAGAAATTTTACATGTAAATCTAATTGTGATTTTATAAACTTCATTTTTGTAGTTTCTTCTTTTTAAATAGGAAGAGTTGAATATAAATATTTTATCATATGTAAGTTTCTCACTAAGGAGACAATTTTTATATATCTATTCTTCAGACAGTTTAAGTCAGAAAATGTATAACTGAAAAAATAAAATGTATAATTAAAAGTATGAGAGGGATAGAAGCAAGATAGAATGAAAACACATTGTTGGCAGAGAGCTGACACATGTGCCAATTATTCTTCAATGCTACAAACCCGTTTTGTTCCCAGTTTTAAGTATCAAATACGGAACTTTTCCTCAAAGTCAGCCCGGTATCAAGACTAGATTTCCAGCCTCACGATTAGAGAGTGGAATCTGAAGTCTGGAGCCTGACAGTGGAAGACTAATTAATTAAAAGGAACTATGCAGGATTAAGGGGTGGGGGCAGATTATAACTTAATTTTCATCTTTTGACTAATTAATTAAAAGGGAGTATGCAGGCTTAAGGGGTGGGGGTAGATTATAACTTACAACATTAAAGTCAGTCACAATACTTTGGGAAAGATCCTCTTAAGCTGGATATGGAGAATATGTGAGGGGCAAGAGTGAATTCCAAGAACATGGCATTATTATTAATTGCAGGAGGATAATTTGCACTGGACGAGTAATGCTTAGAAACAGAGAGAAATTAGTGAATTATTGGTTTCTAGGGATTGACGTAGTCTCTCTGACTGCAAAGGACGTAAGATCCCGTCGACAGGGGGATTACATAGATAATAAAATAAGAACTAGTGTTAATCATCGAGTGGTAAAGAAAGTAGGCCTATCACTTTCACAAATCACTTCTGACTTTGTAAGCATACACCACAGGCATGTGACATTATGTCATTTCAGAAGTCAATTCCGACTTTGTAAGCATACACTTTACACGACAGGCTTGTCAGTTCAAGAAGGCAATTCTGATGTTTTGGAAGATTTGCATAGCTGTTCTCATAAATTCATTAAAATATTTTTGTTACTCTTATCTCAAGTGACCTCTCGTATGATGTCTGACATAGATACTGACAACAGCAATCTATTGACATATATACTATACTAGCACTCGCATTCTGACTGACATATATACTGACATTCGCATGCTGACTGACATATATACTGACACTCGCATGCTGACTGACATACATACTGACACTCGCAAGCTGATTGACATATATATTGACACTCGCATGCTGACTGATTTATACATACTGACACTCGCCTGCTGACTGACATACACACTGACACTCGCATGCTGACTGACATACAAACTGACACTCGCAAGCTTACTGACATATATACTGACACTTGCATACTGACTGGCATATATACTGACACCAACAATCTACTGACACATATACTGACACTCGTAAGCTGACTGACATATATAGTGACAGTCGCATATTGATTGATGTATGACACCAGCTTGCTGACTGACATATATACTGACTCTTGTACGCTGATTGACATATATATAGAAAGTCATGAACTGACTCACATATATACTGACTGACATATCTACTGAAACTCGTATGCTGACTTACATATATACTGACACTTGTATGCTGGCTCACAAATATTCTACCAACAGCAATCTGACTGCCATATATACTGCCACGCGCATAATGACACTGCCACTCACGTGTTGACAATCATGTGCTGGCATCCCGTAAGCGGACATCTACTTGTAAGCACACACCAACATCGCAAATTCGTATGTGACGAAGGTCACGACTCTTGCTCTTGCACTCACTCTCTGACGTTTGTATGTGACTGTCGTATACGACACTAGAAAATGATCTCTGGTTTATTTCTTATATTTACAGTTCTTCCATCAGGAACATATATACAGCGGTCTCTGAGAATCACTGTCTACACAATGTGAGTAAACAAACTCCAGCGTCTTGTGAGAGATATGTCAAAGTCAAGTTGACAGCTGGAACAAATATAATACCGACATAATTTGGGGGATTTAATTCACCAGATACAAATTTAAACACACACACACACACACACACACACACACACACACACACACACACACACACACACACACACACACACACATTTGCCGAGCTTCCCCTCAGACTTGAAATACGACAGTACATGCTGTCGAGGGAGACAAGGCTTCGTGAAGTCTTGTTACTAACAGCCGACTCTGGAAGCCATTTTATGGAGAGGGCCATTTTGAGGGCGGACAAGGTCCCCATAGATACCTGCCATCAGAAATGACTGTCTGGGGAAATGGTGAATGGATACCGCGGTTATTTGTCTGTCGAACGCACTTACCAGACTTATATGTACTGAATTTGCTTCCACCAGAATTGCATCCAAGTAGACAGTTTATTGACTTTTTTTCCTGACAGATAGCTCAGCGGTGTCTCCATTTTTGATAAACCATCGCCGTGTTCAGGGCATACATCCACTTCCACAATGATATATGTTTGTGCTATTCTCACCACCACCACCACCACCCCACCCCACCCCACAAACACACACCTTTATATTTTTCGCATAGAAATTTTGTTTACTTAAGCACAAGAAGCGGGTTGGGTATATAGGACATTGCAATATATAAGAGAGACATATCAATTTTCAATGAGATTTAAAATAATTCTTAAGCGGTACTTAAATAGACCAAGCTAATTTGTCAGACCTAGACCTAAGATGATTGTAGTGAGACTGTTAACCATTGAGGCAAAGTACATGGTGTAATTCAGACTAAGGCAGCAGTGTTTTCAATCAGGTGAAGTCAGATCGACAGCCTAATATTTCATAGAAATCACAAATAAGCAGAAGACAAACCTACTGATAGACAATTAATTTTACTAAACTCCCGACCTTCGTTTTGATCTCCTGAGGACAATTTATCAATTTACAGCTCCATACACTTTGACAAGTCAAGAGTCCAGACACTTTTCCTCAATGTATATTCCAATCACTGCGGCTTCAGGAATGCAGTACATGATCACATGGGCTTGAAGACAGCCTCTATTTAGTTGTCGAGTAATCATTGGACAGTTTCTATTTTCTTATTAAATCAAAATGAAATAACTTGTAAATAGATTTGAGACAATGGAAAGTTTTCTGCTATCCAGGTATAGCTATCGTTCAAAGTCTATTCCGCTAGCGGACGTCTGTGTTGTTTCTTGACGTCACAACCACCTCATCCAATTAGAACAATTTGTTCTTCTTGAAATAGTATCAACGCAATCCGCGTGCTTGACAGAAACACTACTCAGCAGGTTGCCAAAACAGTGCGCGCGCTTGGGCCTGAGGACACGGGATAAAAATTTTCAAGCAAGATATACTTAGTGCGTTCTGTGCCGTGAACATCAAAGGAAATGCCGCAATTTCACCTGGCTTTCACCTGTGCGGCTCACGGTGTCCACGCCCAAAGGAACTTGTTTACGGAAAATGTTTGACAGCATAAAAGCGGGAAGCGGCACATTGACAAAATTAAATACAGATGAACAAGTTGCTTGCATGTGGATCGGGCCAATAACAAGTAAATAAACTCTCTCTGCTGGAAACTCGGAACCATTTTGTTTGCCCATTCATAAGAAAACAATCTTGGGGTTAAGAGTGCTAAAGCAAATTGAATTGCGTTCTTTACATAAAGCTGGCATGGTGTAATCAAAAGTGAGCGATACAGCTCCATTTACCTACTGTTTATGTCACAAATATGCAAGCAGGCGTGCAAACAAACTCACAAACCGATAATGAATAAATGAAGTTTCTACTAGCATTTAAATGCTCCAGTGTCAACGTCGTTACAAAATTAAATAAGTAATATAAACAATTATTTATTAACAGAAACCAGTGAACGGCGCAGTGAGTAACCAGAAATTAACAGATGCTAATGAAGAATGAAGTGAGTAACACAAATAAACAGATGCTAATGAAGAATGAAGTGAGTAACACAAATAAACAGATGCTAATAAAGATTAAGCAAGCAGTTGTCTGTATGGTTCTGTCGCTAACAGTGTTGAGTTACGGTCTGTAAGAAAAATGCTTGGTGAAGTTTGACTAGACTATTCAATGAAAATTCATTCATGAATACATGTATATTTTGGTTGCTGAATTTTGTACTTCCACAGTGAGTCATATGTCATCTTCATCTCACTGAAATATGTTATGATAAAGTGAGTATGTATCTCACTTCAAGCATTTTAGAATTATTAAAAGACTGCAAACTTACTTTAGACAAATATGTATTTTTTTAATGAGCTGTTATTATTTACATTGAAGATTATAGATACACTTTTAGTATAAAATTGATTTAGTGCACTATTGACGGTGTTTTAAGTGGTCCCATCTGATAAGAGTCTTAGACTAGATCTTCTATCCTTTCTAAACTATGCAAGTGTAATTTAAAAATAATCTCTTATAAAAGTGAAAACAGAGAAGAAAGTAGGTATTTCTAGTAAGAAAATTATATGTCTGGCAAAATAGTCTACCTATAGACCTAATGAAAAATTCCTGTCCTTGAAAGCAATCTACCTATAGACCCAATGATACATTTTGTCCTAGACAGCAATCTTCCAATAGATATAATGATAAATTTCTGTCCTTGAATCTATTTATAGTGCAATTGATGAAACGCATGTCCTGTACTACCTACAGTGCTAGTGATGAAACTCGTGTCCTGTCAGATACTCTTCCTATAGAGCCAATGATGAACGCACCTATCGGATTATAGTATTACGCGCATGAAGAGATCGAGACAGGTTTTATGTCAGAGTAGATTATATCACATCCATTGGATATGATAGGACAACTTTTTCAAATAAATGAATGCTTAAATTGCATAAAAATGCTATTTATTTTAAACAGTGCACACACACACACACACACACACACACACACACACACACACACACACACACACACACAACACACACACACACACACACACACACATACACACATACACACAAATCACTGTATATAAAGTAGTTTGCTTAAACTGAATCAGTACTTAGTGTGTGACTAATCACTGTATATAAAGTAGTAAGCTTATATTGTGGAAGTATTTAGTACCAAACTGGTTTCACTCTTGCATTATGTATGATTGATTGGGAAAAATTACCAGTGTCTCAGTGTATATAGAATTTAACTAACAAAGCAGCTCAAGCGTGGATCATCGGAGCAAAGTGGCTCTTTCTGATATACAAACTACTCGAGATTTTCTTTTCATGTCACGGGTTTGTGGGGAAGCCAAGGTGTGATATAGCAGACACTCGCTCACATATCCTGAACAATGAGACCTGAAATTCACAGCTTATCGAGCACTTGTTTATTAAACAGGTGTATCTGTCACATTCGTCCGAGGTAGGCAGTCGGAACAGGTTAATGAAAAGATGGCGGCGTTTTCAATGCTTAATTGCTCTAGCCAGACAAGTCAGTAATTGCTCTAGCATGACTAATCAGTAATTGAATTTATTCTGTTTGTCGTTAAAAGCAACTCCCTTAGGTCTTTCATTAAAATGAAGGTAACAGGCTCAGAATAATTTTTGAAAATGCAATGGTTTTACTCGTTAAGCTCGATATTCTCTAGTTTATCCTGTTTTCGAAAATTAAACGTTAAAAGAATAATTCTTTTGTTCCACTGAGTTCGTTTTCATCAAAGCGCACAAATATCCCATTACAATGCACGTGTAGTTCATTTCCGCCTATGTCTACAAGTTACGTCCATTGAAAAAGGGATGGGAGAGCGTTATGCTGTATTATTTTACAGAGGTCTTAGTTCGTAAAGGTCGCTGTCAGACCGTGTATGCTTGTGTATTTGTATCGATTTGGACCTTGTCGGTTGTAGTAGGTCTTCACGGAAATAGTATTAGTACTTGAAACTTGGAAGAACTTTAGCACCTAAATCTAATTAATTCGCATGTCCCGATTTCTGTCTTCACACTGCAAAGACGTTGCATGATTTCCATTTTAATGGTAGACTGTTATTATTTGTATAGATTTACAGAATATGGTTTCTTACTTCGTCCACAAATGTAATTAACGTAGTTCAGCATATGGATTTGTAGATTTTAACGTCTAAAGCAATTCTTTATTTACCATAACTTTGACTACAGGCACTCAGTTTTTACTATTTATTAACACCTATTTATAAGTAATAAATCAATAATCCTACCTAACCTGATTAAAGTTTGGTAATATATTCGACAATGAAATTGCATTTATTAAAAGAATTACTTCTACTACTACTATTACTTTCTCTACTATTACAACTACTACTACTTTTGTTGTTATTATAACACTTTCCAAGGTTAGAGAAAATAATAGCATGATATAAGTAGGGTGAGATAAGGATGATCATAATATATTCAGTGCAGATGATTTGTTTGATCGTATGTGTGTGTGTGTGTGTGTGTGTGTGTGTGTGTGTGTGTGTGTGTGTGTGTGTGTGTGTGTATACATATTTATAGTGACATAATGAGCCCACCCTTAAAAAGTACCAAGTAATAAATTTGTAACTGATAACGTGCATATTTTCGATCCTCTCACATTAACTGAACTGTGTTCATTGTAATAGCACGTAGCTCCACAATTCTCTTTTTCTTTGTCTTGTTAGCTTATATAAAATTATAAATATTAGTGTTTGTTATGGCTTGTATTTTGTTAGCTTATATAAAATTATAAATATTAGTGTTTGTTATGGCTTGTGTCTGGTTAGCTTATATACAATTATAAATATTAGGTTTGTTATGGCTTTTGTCTTGTCAGCATATATACAATTATAAATATTAGGGTTTGTTATGACTTGTGTCTTGTTAGCTTATATAAAATTATAAATATTAGGGTTTGTTATGGCTTGTGAAGATGGAAGTGTTGTAAAGAAAAATATTTTTTCATGAGGTTTCTACGTGACTCTACGATCACTGTCAGCAGTTAATTCCCCATGCTTAGTCGCAGTCTCTACGATTCTTACAGCCATGTAGAACTGTGTAATAACGCGTGTATCAAGGCGGACAGATTAGTTCAACGGCTGCCAATACGCTTATATGAAAGAGGAGACCAGTAGGTTAAAGCCACGTGACTAGGGCACATCTACGAAACTATCCTCTAATTGAGGGTCGTGTTGACAATTAACAGTAACCCTAGTCAACTATTAATCTAGAGGGAAGACTGGGACTCAGTGTAGGTTTTACTATTATTGGAGAGCTAAATGTTGACCACTGGCTAGTGAGAAACTTTTAGAAGCATGTGTTCAAACTGCCTCTCCTAGACGTTTCCGGTAGAGTAAGTTGCTTGTAGAATTGATTTCAGTGGTCCCGGGTGCGAAATATGATCCATCGCGGCAATTATCTTTGTGGTCGAATGAACGTGATAAAGATTTTTTACTTCTCAGACTGCCAAATTTTCTGGTTCATCTTCCTTTAGAGATAATAAGTTCTTGCAGAGTTTTGCAATTACACAAAGAGTGTATGCGTGTAAATAAATATTCTGACGATAACAGCGTGCTTCTGAAATTAGCGAGTGAAGCATATGCGATATTAGAATTTTAGACATCCCATTTTGGCCCGTCAAAGATTTTGCGACTCTGAGAGTCCTGGAGAGTGCAGCGGGAGGTGGGTGGATGGGTGGTGGGGGTCTGACACTGCTTTGTGGGGAGTTGCTTCGCTTGTTGCTGGCTTACATTGGCTTCAATTGTTTCATCAGGACTACGAGTTGCTGGCTTGCATTGGCTTAACTAGTTTCACCAAGACTACGAGCTGCTTCACGTTTTTGTGGCTTACATTGTTCACCAAGACTACGAATTGCTTTACGTTTTTGTGGTTTACATTGTTCACCAAGACTACGAATTGCTTTACGTTTTTGTGGCTTACATTGTTCACCAAGACTACGAGCTGCTTCACGTTTTTGTGGCTTACATTGTTCACCAAGACTACGAATTGCTTTACGTTTTCGTGGCTTACATTGTTCACCAACTATATGAGTTGTTTGAGCGATGGCACAAGGTTGTTGACGTGTCTTTTCATCTTCAAGGACTGAATGCGTGCCTACTTGTCAGCATAAAAATGTTACATGTTAAGTCACTATGCAGTGTTTGGACAGACAGACTTGAAATCAACATGCCATGACGGTCTATAAATACTTGGAATCAGCATGAACTAAGAAGAGATATCGCCGGAACCAGTTTACTGCAAGTGGACAGGCATGAATGGAACTCATATTGCAATGAACTGACTCACATAATTGGAACCAGCAGTTGTGGAAAATTCTTCGGTACCGATGCAATCTGTGAAATAGTATAAACTTGGAATCGTTTGGGGGAATGTGTACATTGCGAGGGAACATTAGACACGTAATATAGTACTTAGAATTTCGGTCTAGAACGGAACGACATATCTTGAAACTAAGGTGGAGAGAGAATTATTAATATTACTGTATATTTTGCGCAGTAATGAAATGTGTTATGAGATGTTTATGCATTGGAGAGAAAGACAAACAAATGAAGTTTTGCTAAAATGTGATTTTCCATGCAACAATGGAAAGGTTAAGCGGTAATTAGACAGACGAATTTCGTGTGTTTAGTAAATACAGAGTCTAAGTGCAAGAGTCTTGCTGAACAGGAGATTTGAGATTCTGATATGAATTGTGCAGCATAGAGTGTGTTCGAGCAGGAAGACTGGACATCACTGTTTCAGTTCTGAAGTGAAATTTTGATGCCAAGTTCTGAGGAGTAGTAGAAGATACTGAAATGATGAATTAGTAAAAGACCTTCCACAGAGAAGTCTGCCGTTGATGACAGGTACATGGCTAACGGGTAATGAGTCGACTCTGGAAAGACCACTTGACGTCATACACATGAGCCATTCATAACAAGAATTAGGAGCCAGGCTATGTTGTTTATTAACAACTTCTTCATACATTAACAACCAAGCTATGGTGTTTATTGATAACCTCTTCAAACAAAAAACAACAACCAAGCTATGTTGTTTATTGACAACTTCAAACAAAAACAACAAGCAAGGTAAGTTGTTTATAGACTTCTTCAAACAACAACCAAGTTGTGTTGTTTATTGACAACGTCTTCGCATATCATCAACCAAGTTATATTGTTTATTGACAACTTCTTCAAACATTAACAACCAAACTATGTTGTTTATTGAATTCTTCAAACAACAACAACAACCGAGTTATGTTGTTTATTGACAACGTCTTCGCATATCATCAACCAAGCTATTTTGTTTATTGACAACTTCTTCAAACATCATTATGCTTTTTATTGACAACTTCTAACATCAGCAACTAAGATATGTTGTTTATTGACAACTTCTTCACATATCAACAACCAAGCTATGTTCTTTATTGACAACTTCTTCAAACATCTGTAGTCTTACTATTTTGTAGATTGACAGCTTCGATAATCAAGAACAAGGCTATGTTGTTTATTTACAATTTCTTCGAACGTCATCAACCATGTTATGTTGTTCAGTACCGACTTCTTCAAATAACCGCAACCATGCTATGCTTTTAATTGACAACTTCTTCAGACAGCAGCACACAGAGCAATGCTATTTTTGTGACAATAAAGGCAAACAAGCCTTTACCAGGATTTTACAAAATGGTAAATGTTGATATCTTTTATACAATTATTATTGAATTAATTTGTTTTTGTTAACATTCCACATGGTTAGAAACAATACATCTATAGTGCGTATGTGCGTGTGTGTGTGCATAAGTGTGTGCGTGTGTACATGTGTGTGTACATGTTCGTTCGTGCGTGCGTGTATGCATACATTCGGTTCACCTCCAAATTGCACAATAACGATAATAATAATAATCAGCATATTCACATTACTACAGATTAAATGAGAAAAGAAATAAACGAACGTGACATTCTTCCTTGTCTGCACAATGTGTTGACACTGTAGTAAAAGTATATCAGCTTACTGGCTGCCAGACCAATTGTCGCATGACCAGAAGTGTAAATGGTCATGTATTAAACTGTTTCCCAAATATCAATTCATATAGCAAGTTGAACATGTGTGGAGCAGTAAATATTTCTGATCTAAAGCAATTAATCGTTGTGTGTTATAAACTAAATGTAACTCACCACAAAGAGCAAGATACCTTTAATTTGATTATTTAAACAACAAGTCTTAATGATTGAAGAATATCAGTGAAGAAATATACAGTAATTAAATTATCTTATTAATCCAAACATTTTCGCATACTATTTTAGAAAAAATCTATTGTAACGGCAGCAGACACACTTTAGTGTCATTAATGCCGACAAGCCCTGAAGTCTGTCCTGGCGAGGTGACGAGATATAAATGAATACTTGAGTATGACGGGTGGAAAGATGAATGCATTGCTAGGAACATAAATGAATTTGTTCATTGGAAGACTTGATTATAAGTCACAATCACGTTATACACAGACAGACAGCGCTGGAAAATCTCTCTCTCTCTCAATATATATATATAATTACTTATTTTCTTATTCCCCATTCCCATGAACGTGACAATGCAATATAAAGCTGGCCATGTAAAAAGTACTCCCACGTGCTCGAAGAGCTCTCACTACTTTTCCCCATTTGTGCTGCATTTTGCAGCCTCCGACGATAGTTATCAGTGAGCGATTGGGGATGCGAAAAAATCCAAAACCTTCCACGCGCTAGAAGATCACGGCAATTATTTAGGTATAGATTTGCCAAGGCAGTTACTCTCAATCACTCTTTGAAAGACTTGGAAGCAATGTGATACAAACACATCCACCCGAATGCTATTTTGACAGGTGTGTTCGTGCATATTGTCTGTTTGCATGCTGGAAAATTGCATAACAAGACGAATAAGTGCTGGCTGAGAACATATTAGTACAGTCTGCTGGAAAATTGCATATTAAGAGGAATAAGTGATGGGAACATATTGGTACAGTCTGCTGGAAAATTGCATAATAAGACTAGAAAATGCTGGGAACATACTGATACAGTCTGCTGGAAAATTGCATAACAAGACTAATAAGTGCTGGGAACATATTGGTATAGTCTGCTGGAAATTGTATAATAAGACTAGAAAGTGCTGGGAACATATTGGTACAGTCTGCTGGAAATGTGCATTATAAGACCAGAGAGGGCTGGTAACATGTTGGTACAGTCCGCAGGGAAACTGCATAAAACTGGAAATTGCTGATTACATCCGAATTTTCCATAATTGTTACAATGGAAGATTGCACAGTAAAGATAGAAAATGCTTGGGAGCATGAACATTGTCTAGTATTCTTCTTCTTTGATTGGTTATGATGGTATTTTCCGGCCTTGCCGATTTCGCTGCCTACTTTTGTAGTTTTGCTACCTGGGTTCCTTTATAAACTTGCAGTAAACACACCTGTACGTTGCCATGTTAGCAGAGGTCGTGTGAACCCTCAAACCATAATTAACCTTTGCCCTTAATTTTATTGAACCTTGAGAGGTAAGAGCAAGTAGCTTATTTACTTCCATTGTAGTAAATTCTCGACTATTTTTAAAAGTTGTGATGAGGATATTTTGCTCATGTTTGACTTTCAGAACGTTATTTTGCTGAACTCCTTATACTTTCTCTGTTACTTCAGTAGTGTATGACCTTTCACTAAAGTATGTTCCTATTTTATTGCTTTTATTCACAGTTGCTTCCTGATTAGACATTATTTGTGAATATATTGTCTGACATTTTCTTTATATTAATTTGACTACACTTAGACAAATTCGTTTATTATCACTGCATGCATTGTATACGGTTATGCACTGCACCTCTTGCTGACAAATGATTCAATTAACTGAATGCATGCAGTGCATAGCAATTATTTCCCGCTATTTCTCATATTTAATCTTTAAATTACATGAACTTTTATATATGCAAAAATATGTAGTATATTTTATTCTTGCTATGAAGCTTATAACAATATGTACAGTGGATATGCTTTGCATGTTAAGAGCAATATTAATGGTAGTCAGTTTAATTTGTTTTTTCCAAAACTTCAGTGTGGAAAAAACAGCTCACTGAAAGCAGTTATTATACAAACTGATTGGCCATTTGTTGTTAAGAAATTCAATGACCAACATTTCCAAATATAGGCATATTGCTTTACCCAGACATTGCTGTCTGAGGAATAGTCTGGTCTCGTTGAGTGACAGTTATTGACCATCACACTTAGAGATGCTACCAAGGTGTACTTCATGACTAACCAATGATAGAGTACCAGCTAAATGAAACTAACCAATCAGAATTGAGAAGTATAGAGAGTAAATGTGAAACCCTAAAACGGTTCATTTCTTTCAAATCACTCTGTGATATTCTGCAATGTGGACGGGCACATTTGATACCCGTTTAAAGATGTATGTGGTTCAAACCTTGGTATCTGAAAGTAAATTCAAAGATATAACTTTCGGACTTGTATTTCTTATAACACTTATTTTCCAGCCAGTAATTAAAAGTATTTTATTCACATGCGTATACATTGTAAATAATATGTGTGCGATTTGGGAGAAATTTGGATAGGTTTATGGTGAGGTCAATAGCTGTATACTTAATCCATCATCCAGGTCTTCATCACCGTTTCTGAATAATGTCAAGAGTAATTTTGAAAAAAATATATCAAGTTGTTTGTTTCTTGGCCTAATTTCGAGGTCAAGTAGTCAAGAGCCGTTCCGCGTTTTGACTCCTCGGTGATATCTGCCCACTGCAAAGTGAAATTGAAAATGCTCACAATATTGGATTCTCTTTCTTCTCCCCACTCTGACAAAGGCTGCTGGCGGCTGTTACTTTTATTGTCGATATCTCTGGCTGATGAGTTATTTCTTTTTCTCCGCTCTGACAAGAGCTTGAGTTTGACCGCATGATATAAGGTAACCTGCTTTTCCCGCTCTGCTCGCATAATATGTAACTTAAACAGCACAGATAATAGCACTTATTACCAAGGTTTGTCTTATATCTCTCTCTACATGCACATACACACACACACATGCACACACACACGCATGCACACACACATATGTACACATACACGAGTCTTTTAATTAAATAAAAGTTTCGCAAAATATAGCTGTTAAAACGTATATACAAAATAAACTAAATATTAATTAAACAAAACTTAAAAATCTGATCTTTATTAAGAACGTACCCCAGATACTTATTCAATATTATCGCCCATTTAGAAAGAAAAAGAAAATAGTTATAATCGTTTCGGTACTTCTAATCTGTCTCGGCACACTGCCCTCACCCATAGCTGTATCCAAAGATAGTTGCTTCTCGCATAATTAAGGATGTCGTTAGCTGCTGTATTAAAATAATTTTCTGGAATAGTTTAGTAGGATAACATGATCAAATCTGACAAATACGTGACTTTCTTTTTTTATATTAAAAATGCAGCAATGTTCTGGCTGGCCTTGTAATAAATGCTCCGACACGCAAGGTAAAGACGTGCTAAGTAGCTTACAGAAGTTTGTACTCAGGTATGTGCGCCATTTGAGGATATTACATTACAGGAACACGGCCGCCGTCATTTGTCCATTTACGCAATGGAGTTTTCGAGCCGTGGGACCCGGACGGCTCGTGACTAAATCCCACTGCTAGGAGATTTGACTGTTTCACTCACTTAAATAGAATTCACTTCTTTGATGTCTTGATGTATGTCAACCCAAATCTCGTCTAGTGTCCGTACTTAAAAAGCTTAGATATGAGGTAGATAGGACTTGATGGTTTAAGGCGTTAAGCAGTCATTAGATAGGGGTGGGGGGTTGGATCCTGAGAACACGTATTTGTTTGCACGTTTGTAGGTTAGCGCGTGTTAGATTTAGTCCGTCACGAAACTCCCCACACACATATGTACACAACCGGAATAGGTAAACGTTTGAAATGACGGCTAGAAAAATGGGCTCTCTGTCTGTGTCCTCTCTCTCTCTCTCTCACACACACACACACACACACACACACAAACACACAAACACATATATGTATATACACACACATACGCACGCGCACGAGAAACAACAAACAAAATGCATTCATTAAAATAAATACAAGATACCGTATGTATGATGTCATGATTGCATGACGTGACATGATAACTCATTGCAGTACGGCACACTGAACATAAAAGTAATGACATGTAATAATAAACTGCACATACTAAACCCCATGTCTTTCACATTGTCATAAAGTCTTGGACGGAAAACGTGTCATGCACATTGTTATAAAACTTGGACATACAAATGTGTCATACACATTGTCATAAAGTCTTGGACAGAAAACGTGTCATGCACATTGTTATAAAACTTGGACATACAAAAGTGTCATACACATTGTCATAAAGTCTTGGACGGAAAACGTGTCATGCACTGTTATAAAACTTGGACATATAAAAGTGTCATGCACATTGACATAAAAAAATTGGGAATAAAAACGTGTCATGTACATTGTAATGAAGTCTTGATCATATAAACGAGTGAAGTGGATATCATAAAAGCTTGGGAATGCACATTAGCATAAATACGTGTCATGTAAACTGTCATAAAAATCTGGACATAAAAACATACTGTGAATATTATCATAAATTATTGGATATAAAAGTTTGTCAAGCACCTTGTTTTAACAAAATGATATAAAAACGTACTGTGATAGCAAATTGGACATAACATTAATTATACAGCAGTAACAAACTACACATAATAATGCATCATGCTCACTGCAGTAACAAATTATGAAAATATAGTATTTACTAAAATTATCAAACCTAACTTGAACACGACTTGAAAAGAACAGGACTTAATATAATGTAACTTGCATACTGTTTGACCAGAATGGGACTTAATGTAACGTAACTTGCGCACTGCTTGACCAGAACGTGACATAACGTAATTTGAATACTGCTTGACCAGAACAGGAAGTAATATAACGTAACTTGAACAGTTTGACCAGAACGTGACGTAATATAACGTAACTTGCACACTGCTTGACCAGAACTTGACGTAATATAACGTATCTTGCACACTGCTTGATCAGAAGGGGACTTAATATAACTTATCATGCACACTGCTTGACTAGAAAAGGAATTAAAGTAAGGTAACTTGCACACTGCTTGACCAGAACGTGACTTAACGTAATTTGAATACTGCTTGACCAGAACAGGAAGTAATATAACGTAACTTGAACACTGTTTGACCAGAACAGAACGTAATATAACGTTACCTGAGCACTTTTTGACGAGAACGTGACGTAATATAACGTAACTTGCACACTGCAGTAACGTGAGCTAAACAGGACGTAACTTCATACATATATTACTTATTTCCTGCGAACAGAAATCAACTGACAACAAAAGACACACTGTGTATTTTACTCAATTAAAACAACTTTGGACGTCATCACAACGAACCCACTTGACGGTATCTTCACACTCAACATTTCACACTTGCAATCGCAGGTGTCATCATCCGTTTGCTAGGCCACTGAAAATCACAGAGCTAAAACGGCTACTAAGCACCACCACCACCCTGCATCCTGGAGATTGCTCTGGCCACCCGAAAGAAGAAGCTCTTTGTTCTTGTGAGTAATCCTTGGCGCCAGGCGATCAGAAAGGTGGGGTGGACTGGGCACGTGCGGCGTGACGCCTACCCTGAGGACCCGGATTTATACAGCGCGAGGTGTTTGTGGGCATTCTTGCTGCGCAAATATTTCTCTCATCGCTTTTTAATGGCTTGGCAAATAGAGGCAGGTTGAAGAAGGCAAACAATACTCGTGTTTTATTGGACAGCTGTCCACAGCAGCGGGCAAGTAATCATTTGCTGTCGGAATAGCAGTAAATACTACTCCTGCCAAATTAATAAGCGCCAGTTATCAGGATAACAGAAATAAACAAAATTCACAGAAGCCAGATATGATAAGAAATAGCACCAAAGTGTATAATCCCCTCTTCCCAACTCAAGATTAATTAAGAAAGCCAACAGAGATATACCGACATTGCTGTATGAGTATATATCTGAGTGCATCTATAGTTCTATACGATAAAGATATTACAGCACTTCACTATAGCATGAAAGTCTTAAAATTAATCTCAACACTTCAGTATAGCATAAAGTCTTAAAGTTGATGTCAACACTTCAGTATAGCATGATAGACTTAAAATTAAAGTCAACACTTCACTATAGCATGATAGACTTAAAATTAAAGTCAACACTTCACTATGGCATGAAAGTCTTAAAATTAATGTCAAATTCTTGAAACAAAATCAGTTTGTCATTATGAATTTCATATATATGCTGACTGACTGTTCATTCCTATGTACATTTTAAAGCAGTTCATTGCAGGAATTCTGTCAATTGTGAGTGTGTGTGTGTGTGGTGTGTGTGTGTGGGGTGTGTGTGTGTGTGTGTGTGTGTGTGTGTGTGTGTGTGTGTGTGTGTGTGTGTGTGCACGCACGCAATAACGCTTAAATATTTTTGCTTGCAGGCTTCTGTGTGAGGTCGTATGTTCATTGTATTGTTGTATTTACATATGTCTGGTAATGGGCATAAGTATTAAACGTGATTGAGTGTCTGTACATATGTAATTATGCATGTTTGAGTGTGTACATGTATGTATGAGTGTGAATTTACACGCATAAACGTGCATGTATTTTGTAATGATTGTACCTTGAACAAATTATGTTCCATGTTTTTCTATTATTCTTATTTTTCTTGATAGGCTGTAAATACGTTGTGACCTTTGAGGGGCTATTATATAATCTGCTGTACCCACCCATCTACGCTACAAGCAGTGGAGGAATTAGGTCAAGTTCATTGGCCACGTGTGGCTAGTCAAGATGTATAGAGTGGGGAGGTGACAGTGAGAGTAAGAGGGAATCAACTGAATGTACCTTGACCAAATTTGTGCTCCGATCAGTGATGTTTAAATCTGAATATCCATTTATTTTGCATACTAGTGACGACCTGCATGAGCAACTTTTATAGAAATCAGTCTTGTGGAACAGAGGTAAGTACAATTTTGTCATGTGTGCTTTCATGCCTTGCTTGACGTGTTGCTTGTCCATATTCTTGTTTTGCTAACTGCAATTTTGACATTTTTTCTCTCCATGTTTTATTCAGTTTTATGTCCTTTTTAAATTTATGTTTGTGGGGACAAACATAGTCATGCTACGTGCTATTAAATACCTGGACAGAGAGGGGTGAAGATTAGACGGGTTTAGGCAGAGTGGGGTGAAGATTAGACGGGTTTAGGCAAAGTGGGGTGAAGATTAGACGGGTTTGGGCAGAGTGGGGTGAAGATTAGACGGGTTTAGGCAAAGTGGGGTGAAGATTAGACGGGTTTGGGCAGAGTGGGGTGAAGATAAGACGGGTTTAGGCAGAGTGGGGTGAAGATTAGACGGGTTTAGGCAAAGTGGGGTGAAGATTAGACGGGTTTGGGCAGAGTGGGGTGAAGATTAGACGGGTTTAGGCAAAGTGGGGTGAAGATTAGACGGGTTTGGGCAGACTGGGGTGAAGATTAGACGGGTTTGGGCAGAGTGGGGTGAAGATTAGACGGGTTTAAGCAGAGTGGGGTGAAGATTAGACGGGTTTGGGCAGAGGATGAGGGTGAAGATTAGATGGGTTTGGGCAGACACCTGGGGCAAACAAGAAGAAACTTCCGGAGCAAAGGCCAGTGAATTATGCTTTCTCTCTCTATCACACACACAAACACACATATTCAGATTGCGTCCCTTCCGCTGACTAGTCACCATGTCCAACGCCCTTTGCTAGAAGGGTATCAACATTTCATTCTTATATGTTAATTCTGCACAGGAATTCAACATTAACCTCTTGAGCATACTCTTCACACTGCAACGTCATTGAGCCCTTGACTTCTCGAGCAGCCCAATTAATTCAATAAAAATGAAATCCTCCTTTCAAGCCTGTGGTGTGAGGAAATGCATTTGATTAATGAACGAACTGAACACCAGTGACCCAGACAATGATCATGACTTTTAAGATAGCATCCGTTGTAAAGAAGTCCCTCTGGAGCGAATGGAAACGACATGCAAATACATGAGACCAGCATTGAAATTTGAGCAGGCAGACTTCACTAGGCAAATTGGAAAATTATAGCATCGTGCCAACCAAATCTGATGTGACTAAAGGAACATTGCATCATCCTGCCAACCAGACCTCATATGACTATTGGACCATTGAAGCATCATGTCAACCAGACCTATTGTGGCTATTGGAACATTGCGGCATCATGCCAACCAGATGTGGTATGACTATTGGAACATTGCAGTTTCGTGTCAACCAGAATTAACCTGGCTATTGAAAAATAGCATCGCCTTACCGACCAGACGATATGGTTATTGGAACGTTACAACATCATGTCCAACCAGACGTGACGTGGCAAACTGGAACATTGCTGCACTGACAGTGACAAGAGTAAATCGAATTAGATCTATGCAGAGTGACTTCCAGTTTTGAAGGGATCTTAGTTTTTCTGACGTCACGAGATGAAAATGTGTACGTCACTTCGCTGTCCTTCAAATGTTCCAGTTTAAAACTTGATAGTCACAAGTTTCACTAAGTTTCTACCTCCCGTCCCCATCCCCATCCCCATCCCCATCCCCATCATCCATCTCTCTCACCTGATTATAGAATATAGACTAACAAGATGACTAACTACTTAACTGAGCCAATAAAAATTCTTATACCGATTCATACAATACTGTTTGTGCGTAGACACTTGCCACAGGAACCGTGTTACCAGTTCTTACCAACTTCCATCCAAGCGACGATCGTCCTCGGAGCCAATACTCTGACCAGAGTTCTATCCCTTTGCTTGAGCTGAAAAATGATATCCGAAAGTCGTTGTTTATTTTCTTGACGTGAACGTACTAGTGGGATTTTGTTGTCCTTTGGGTTTTCACAGAGTCGGGAAATGTGGTAGCGGGAAATGAAATTTTCGGTGTAGTAGCAGAGAGAGAGAGACTAGAGAACAGAAGTCAGAACTGAGAACATTAATGCTATTGACCCGGTATACAATAGTGTGTATTATTTCAGTTGCAACAAAAGGCAGACGGGATAGACAGGGACAGAAAGAGACCAAAAGACAAGAGTGAGGGAGGGCGAGCGAGAGAAACAGAAATGGGTGACAGTGGTGAAAATCAGAGAGAGATAGAGTAAACTCGAGAGCGAGTGAATCAGAGAGAGGAGAGCAACAGAGAAAAGAAATAGAGAGAAACAGAGAGAGTGAGTGAGTGAGAAACAATGGAGAGAAAAATGAAAGGGACAGAGAGAGAAAGTGAAAGCCAACAGAGCAAGAATGATACAGAGAGGGAGAAAGAGTGAGAAAAAGAGTGAGCAAGAGAAACTGAAAGAGCTGGGGAGGGGGAGAGATGCGAGAAGCCCGAGTTAAAGAAAGATATATGGTATGCAATTTATAAACATTCCACTAATTGATAGGGAGCTTGAATTCACAATCATTAACACGAATTTCATCTATCAAAGATCCCTATCACGAATGCCTAGTACAAAGGTCGCCTAAAAGAACAACATAAAAGATTAAAACTGTATTTACATAGATCTCCTACAAAGAACAATACAAACGTTATGAAGTATTACTATTAAAACTATTTACAAAATGAGAAAGAAAAATTTAAGTAAGGTTTAAAGCAAATTAAAGTACTTAAAAAAGTAAAATAAAGATTCATAAAATTAAAACATTATCATGATAGTTCAGTTCATTTTTCATGAAATGCTCGAGGCTATCATCAAAATAAACAACTTTTATAAAAATACTGGCAGATTTAACTGTCAAACAAGATATGCCCAAGAGAAATACAAAGCCGATTCCAGACTTTCCGTCGCCTGAACAGAGGTCCAGCAACAGAGCCCAAAGACATTCCTTATTATAAAGGGTTAAATAATGGAATGAAAATATTTCAAATGAAAACAACGAACTCAAATATTTTAATGAAATAAATACACATCCAGGTTGAACAAACTACAATACCTCTCAGAATTAAACATTGCTAATCAATCTTGCATGAATTTATTCTGTCAGCATACGGGAACGATAGTAATTGATCTTGCATAAAAAATCAATCGCTGCTTTAGCTCAAATTCCATTCCGGTTGTCCTGTAAATTTCACGATTGTGATTTTACAAAGAAATAAATTTTAAAATCTTAATTGTATAGTCATTTAAAAACGTGAATTTGTTCATTAAAATATTTTTTTTTCCTTAAATTCTGATATGCACAGCTCTTAGACAAGATTACTATTAATACTTTAACAATAGTGAAACAGACGTAGATAACTCTTAGAAAATATTACTATTAATACGTTAACAATAGTGAAACAGACGTAGATAACTCTTAGACAAGATTACTATTAATACGTTAACAATAGTGAAACAGACGTAGATAACTCTTAGAAAATATTACTATTAATACGTTAACAATAGTGAAACAGACGTAGATAACTCTTAGACAAGATTACTATTAATACGTTAACAATAGTGAAACAGACGTAGATAACTCTTAGACAAGATTACTATTAATACGTTAACAATAGTGAAACAGACGTAGATAACTCTTAGAAAAGATTACTATTAATACGTTAACAATAGTGAAACAGACATAGATAACTTTTAAACAATATCACTACCAGTACGATAATCACAGTAAAATAGACACGTAGAAATACATTAAAAGTTGTTCTCCAACAGAACAACTATCAACACACATGACTGATTTCATGTGATATTAAAAATAAAATAAAATTGTATTCTAAAGAAGCATGAGTAGTGCGAATTAAATTTTTCCTTGGAGTGATCAGCAAACAGTAAACTCCAGCTTTAGTTAGAGTCGTCCGCCTGCACGCATGCGTGAGCTGAAGGAAAGCAGTAACCTTGTTGCACTGAGGTGTTTTTAGCACTCATTGATCTTATAAAGAACTTTTTTTTTCTCCCTGTAGCTGACTTGCCATACATTCTCTGTAATCTATGAACACTTCTTTGTCCACTAAGCAAACGTAGGAAAGTTTAGGAAGAAGTACGTAGAATACGTAACAATGGACTGATGCTAGGAGCAAATCTTGTTTAAATTTTAAATTTTATTGTAATGAGCCTAGCAACAAGACTGAGACAGTAGTAAAGTCCTCCAGTAAGAATTGAAGTCCGAAGTGCTCCGTCAGCACCGGTTCTAGCTAATTAGGGGGGGGGGGGGGTCATGAGACGATGAATGTAAATAAGGCTCATTACTGAAGGCCATGACAGACCAGTTTTGTGTTACAGGGAATCTGGCGAGTGCTGCATTTTGGGAAGAATTTGCAGCAAAAGGGCATTTAAGGAGCATGCACATTCAATCTCATGTCCTCTAGTTTTCATATGTAGAATCGAACCTGACTCTTTATGCTGTGTCTGTCAAGCACTGGGGCAAAGTGGCCACCTAGTGGAAACAAGGCACAACTGAGGCAATCCTAGAAGACGTGGTACCCTTGGACTGTGAGAGGGACAAGAGAAGAGCCGGGAAGGGTAGTGTATACGAGTGCAGAAAGCACCCTGATAAAGGGATACCTCTGTGTTCATTGACTGCGAAGCGTCTTTGAATGGATATGAATTTTTGTTGCGAATCGAAGAAAGACGAAAAAGAGTAAGGAGAAAGGGAGAAAAGAAGTAAGGAATAAAGGTGTAAAGTAGAAAAGGAATAAAGGAGAAAAGGAGTAAGGAGAAAAGGAGTAAAGGAGAAAAAGAATTAGGAAAGTCTGCAAGAGACCTAAGGAAATAAAGTGAATTCCTTCTCTTAAGTATGGATTAAAACTTTTCTCTGTTCTGATTTCCATTTTGCAACTTTATCACCATTAAAGAAATAGTGAAGGGTTCCAGAAATAGTCACTGAATAGGATGCAAAGAACTCTTTAGGAAAATTCATATTTGTTCGCGCCCAACTGAGTGAGTCAGTGACGTATCAACCGTTTAAATATTAATTAATTTTGCTACTAGTAGAAATTGTGCGCGCACGCACCCCCCTCTCTCTCTCTCTCTCTCTCTCTCTCTCTCTCTCTCTCTCTCTCTCTCTCACACACACACACACACACACACACACACGCATATATATATAGAGAGAGAGATTTTCCACCTGCACGATGCTAGAAAGGATGCATGGACTGACGTAGTTCAATTAGTTGAAGGATAAATTCATTAGCACTAATTATCACACTCATTTAAGAGGTACTGCTTAATTTTTTCGAATGTTTAGCAGAGAAAATACAAACTTATAATATTAGGTTAAAATTATAGTTATAATAATAAATAATTATTAAATAATTAAATAATAATTATTATAATAAAATTATAACATTATAATAGAGGTTAATAAAAACATACATGAGGCAAGTTAATCTACTCTAGCTATTAATATTAGCATATATTACTGTTGGTTTCATGTTTTTATAGCGGTAGTTTCTAAAGTTACTGTTTTGAGTTTAAGTGTAAATTTAGTTAAACAATTAAAAAAATATATAATATAGTTTAATCACATAAACACGTATCAGTGAGCTAAGAATATTAGCAACATAATTTTTTCTTAGGCAAAGTAAGAGATATGTTTAGTAAAAGTATACTTTATGTAAGAGATATGTTCATATTTAAAAGTATACTTTATGTAATATATAAATGAAAAACTCTCCTCATGCACATAGTTTTCACATACACAAACATTGTTCATGCACATCACACACACAAACTCACATATACCATACATATTGACTCGTTTTAGATGCTATCCTATGTTATAACAGAAGTTTTTTTTAAAATAGTGTTCATTCTTTTTAACGGTTTTCACGTAAGTTAAAGAATTTTGTCTAATTTTGTTTGACTGCGATATGTCCTGTGATCGAAATCACGCTTTGCTCGATCACGTGCTGCCCGGGTGACGACTGAAGTGGCATTTACCGATTGCCTAACACTTTGGAATGCATTCTGTTTGTCCTTGCTGCTGAACTTTTCAGTCTTGAATGTAAAATCTATTTCAGTGTTCATTCACTTCCATTAAAGTAATCATTTCAAAAAGTGCTAAATTATCTTTACCGGTTTCACAGTCATGTGACTCTCCGCCATATCTAAATTTGGATTGTGGTACAGAGCTTTTTTTTATAAACCAGCCCTAGATGCCAGTTATTTACAGTATCTCTGTTTTGGCGAAATGCTACATGCTACATTATTAAATGCTACATTCAATCACTAGCGCACAATGTGCAAGAGTTCTTTTCTAAGCTAAGTGGCCACTGGATCCCGAGAGATCTAGGTAAGGTTGTTTTGTTGTACTTTTTGGGGGGTTTATGGGTTTAATATCTATTTCAGTCTGTGAGATGTTTCAAAATGACACACCATCTCCCTAGCTTTTAAGGTGTCAGGGTTGTTGTGCATAATGACCTAAATGTTCCTGTAAGATGCTTGGATATTAATATATCAAGAGCCTCTGACAATCTGTAGTACAATCATCGGCAGTTGAATATTATCTCTAGAAGCCTGCTTAGCGAGAATTGAAAATTATATATTGTTAAACAGTCAGTACATATAACATTGGAATATTAAAGGTCGTCTAAAAAGTTCCAAAGAATTACTCTGGAACTACAGTGGATCCCAGATCATGGAAAGCTTAATGTGCCTGCTAGCCATTTTCCAGCTGCAAGTGGTTTAGTAGAGTGTTTAAATAGTAGCCATATGTACTGTCCACACAAACTCTTGGGAAGGCATCCTCAACAGTAAGGCCAGTCTATGGCCAACCTTATTTGCTTACCAACATATCCATGAGGGTTTTCATCATTTGAACTTCTGCATGGATAAAGGGTACAAAGACCCATAGCAATTTGAACATTGGATCAGAGAGGTTCACAGCATTTTAGCCCCTGGGATGACCAAACCATCACAGCCACCATACAGTGCCCAGTCATCTTTGTCAAGAAACACAAAGGCTCCCGTAGGTTTGTGTGGTCTTGCAATAAACAGAATGCTATAACGGAATTTGCAACAGGAAACATAGTCTTATGTGATACTATAATTCTCAACCTTAGATACATGGTACTACATGCATATCAACCTTGCAGATATGTATTGTTGAATAGATTAATTAGAAGTGGTATTAGGGTAGAGTAACAAAAGTTATTACCAATGGACAGTGACATCATGTAGGATCTTAAAATTAATTCCCTTGATGCATCCCCCGAAAATGTTGCAGCAATTACTGGAACCGTTAGCCTCCACGGTTATATCTATCTATATAGGTGACGTATTGATCGCAACTCCACAAGGGAAGACCACATCACATTGTCATAGGTAGTGCTGAAACAGTTATGAAATATTGGTTTGATGCAGAGCTATCGAAATCCGTTATTGGTTTTAGTCAGCTAAATTACCTTGGCTGTTTGCCAGGCAGATAAATGTCACTAGATGAGAAAAAATACAAGTTTGTGAATTCCACTACCTTAAAAATTAACACCTACAATTTTGTCTTTTCGGGAACTAGCCAATTTCTATGGACTTTCATTCTTCTACCCCCACCCCATCTCCCCAGTCCCAATCGTAACCCCCAAGCTGCTGCCTTGTCTGGTTTCACTAAAACGTAAATGTCAAATATACTCTGAGTGCCACATCACATTTCAGACCAAGAAAGATTGGCTGACCTTCACCCCACTTTTATCTTGTGGTTGATGTCTAATTCTGATTCTGATGGAGTAGAGATTTATTCCTATACAATAGTTAGTGCACATTGCATATGCAGGCCCTACTCATTCGGGTGCTAGATGCAATTATGCCATTTCCGAACTAGAATTTTTAGTGAAAGTTTTCGGCAGTAGAAAGGTTTCAGCCTTACTTTCATGGATGAGAGTTTATACTAGAAACTTACTACAAACCCCTTGCTTATCTGAGTCATGGCAAGATTACAAATTCTCACTTAATGAGGTGTTCCCAGAGTCTGCAGGCACACTCATTGTGGAACACTTACATTCCTGGCACTGAAAGCATCGATGCTGATTTTCTCCAGATTTCCCGTGCCAGATGATTCTGACCTTGACATAGAAGCACCTCACTCTAATTCTTGTAATCTGTTTCAAGACTAAAAGCTCCGAAAAATGTCTCAAGACTGGTTTGAAAATGAGCTTGATAAAACTTTATTGATCTCAGGGCTCAAATGTACACAACTATAATACACTTATTTATACTCGGTTTAGGTTTGGTTCACATTTTGTATCAGTATGCTGGCTGCTGTTAAAATGTCCCATTTATATGAAAAATTATTTTATTTTATGGTGGGAAAATGCCATTTATGTTTTTCAACACTACTTGAGGTTGGTACAGTTGTTTACTACCCCCCCCTCTATTCTGAGGTACAAGGTAGTACTTCACCAGTATTTTTATCATATGTAATTGTCACGGGTTGTTTTATTTAAATAATTAAATTTGATGAATCTTGTTCACACTTGGCAAGCAGTCACACTGTTGGGTCATTAAGAGGTCCCCAGATAAATTACTACCTGTCAATATTTCACAACACGAAAAGACACAAGAATTACAATATGAATTTTACATAAAATTAGGAAGATAAAACAAATGAACACAAAATGAATAAAATTTAATAACAAATATTTACCTACTTAAAAGAAGGAATTAATTATTAATTAAAATATTTACCTTACGACTATGTTCAGCTGTTCCAAAATATTAGCCTTGAGTCCTAACCAGATTGTCTTTTAACAGTTCCATGATGGTATATTTATGACGAATTTATGTTTCTCTCCTGCAGTGTTTGATCATGATCACCATCACCACCACCATTATTTTGTTCAACCATTCATTTTTCTCAACACAACGTGTAACTTGCGTGTGTGTGTCTCTAATTCAACATTGCATTCAACAATACTAATTTTTGTTTGGATATTATTTTATGGGTATACGTATTTGTTGTGATACTGTCACACATTGTAGACAAATTGTATTATTAACTGTGTATGCGCTACAGCAATACAAGTATATGACTATAACGTTTGTTCCAATGATTTGATTTATTCAATTGTTTATTAATTTCATTGATTGATAAAGCACAAGAGATTTCATCTGGGATTCTGTTAAAGTACTGCGTAGATTGTCACAATCATTGGTATGACGTCTGCAACTTGTGCTAGATAATGTTATTGTCAATCAGAGTTATAAGCACATCGGCTCTATTGGGTCACATGACTACAGCTCTCTATATACTATAATAGTGTAGTAGATAGTAAATTGCACCATATAAACTAGGACTGTAAAAACTGTATAGATGTTGTTGCGCTGAAACATCCTACAATGGCGTACACAGAATCTTTAGCTACTGTTTGTTCCAGTGAAGTGCTAGTAGCATTTCATAAAATGTTATTTACATTGGACCCCCGTCTACTTCCTAGACCAAATTGTCTCTGACCCATCCCTCATCATCTTGCCTGTCTGAATAAGACATCCTTTTCAAGACTGCAGCTGCTTTAGAATCACACAACCACCCCAACCTCCCATATAAACAGCTTGCCACAAATTATTCATATTTGGATCATACAGACATTATGTTGACAGACTCTCATTAGCCTTTCATCACAAAATAGAGAGTGACCTTTCATTACATTCTATATATAGACTTTGCATGTGTAATGCATCGACAATAATCATTGCTTTGTATTGTGTTATAGTATCTCTCATGCAGTCAGTGGTCTTAATGTAACATTTTCTTATATATTACAAGTCACTAGCTTATTCATCAGACTATCTCTCATGCAGTCTGTGGTCTTAATGTAACATTTTCTTATATATTACAAGTCACTAGCTTATTCATCACACTATTATTTCTGTCACCTGTCTAGACATGATTGGAGGTGAGCCTATATTTGTCCATCAATCTATCGTGCGACTGTACTCATTCCTAAAGATTGGGTTGTCAGTGGTCAGTGAAGTGAAAGTTGCACACGACACCAACATCTTATAGTCGCATTCATTAAGTCACACACCACGCGAAAAGCATGCAAGTTAATAATAAACATCCGCCAAAGGCAAACAAGGAAGCCATTTAAATGTTCAAGAGGGAGGAAACAGGAAGCAAAACGGAAAACTGATTTCATGTGAACATCAAGGCTATCGAGTTGAACCGCTGGTTGTTTAGATATGTTCTTGAGTGAGGAATGCCGATAACCTCATGTGCCCTCTGTCTCCGCGCTACAACCATCGTTCGTAACTGATAGCAAGGAAGATTCACATTAGAAGTGTTTTATTTAGTTTTGGGATGTCGTTTAAATGAAAATCAGAGTTTTGATGACATTGCAACTGGCAGTCAAGCTGCAAAGTCGGCTTTTGGGATCTCGTCAATCATCATGATTGTCCTCGTCCGGGATCACGTGTCATATGCAGGTTGTGTTTAAATTATGCTTTCTGTTTTGGTCCTATTTGGAGAGTATTTCTCTTGATAATATTAGCTACTGTATGCTGATGTCTCAGTATTATTGGAAGAGTTAGCTCCGCTAATCATGCTCACTGCCCCGGTGTTATGTGTTATCCTCTGTTTTTTCTTGATTTCTTTTAAGCTGACTGCGTCGGAGCTATTGGAAGAGTTGAATCCTTTTATTATCTCCCATCCCTATGTGTTGATTGTCTTGATGCTATATTGTAAGAGTTAGCTCCCCTGATCTTTTCAGCTCCCTGTGAACTGACCACTTTGTTGTTACTGTAAGAATTAGTGGTTTCAGGTGATGGATGTTGCAAAGGCTATTTTGTTCAATGTAACTTTATATATGAAATGCATCAGAATTTATTCGTGAGGCATCCAAAACACCCTTGTAACCAGTTATATTTTACCCTCTCAAAAATAATAGATGCAAAAAAGGAACAAAGAAAGAGAGGGGCAATTTTACACATGGCTGACAATAAATTAATTAGAAGTGTCATTAGCAATTGTTTTGACTCTTTACTTTCTACCACCATTCACCCACACACGCACGCACACACACACACACACACACACACACACACACACACACACACACACACACACACATACACACACACACACATATACACTCCCACTACCAATCTCTCTTTCCACATCACCTTTCATAACCAATTTGGGGTTTTTTTTGTCATTTCGTTTCAGTTCGAAATAATTATGATCTATCTATCTGCTGTTTTTAATTTAGAAATCAATTAATGCTTAAATCGCCAAGCATGATGATCAAACAAAATGTCCTGTGTTAACAATAGCTTGATTTAAATTAATGCTATACCTGTCTGTCTGTGTTGAGTTGCTTTGGCGTTGTGTGTCGCGATGTGTTGAGTTGCTTCGGCGTTTTGTGTCGCGATGTGTTGAGTTGCTTTGGCGTTGTGTGTCGCGATGTGTTGAGTTGCTTTGGCGTTGTGTGTCGCGATGTGTTGAGTTGCTTTGGCGTTGTGTGTCGCGATGTGTTGAGTTGCTTCGGCGTTGTGTGTCGCGATGTGTTGAGTTGCTTCGGCGTTGTGTGTCGCGATGTGTTGAGTTGCTTTGGCGTTGTGTGTCGCGATGTGTTGAGTTGCTTTGGCGTTGTGTGTCGCGATGTGTTGAGTTGCTCTGGCGTTATGTGACGGGATGTGTTGGATTTGCGTTACGACCCGCGTTGTATTTCTGCATATCGTTGAGTGTTTTGCGGAGCTCTTTTATGCTGTATTTAATGCTATGTTTATACATTTCTTTCACAGCGTGATCCCTCAAAGCTTGTTGCTCTTACTCCAGCTGATTAAGTGTGTCGCCATGTATTCTGTCGTTGTCTGTGGAAGGTATGGCGTCGTGTCAGTTAGTGGCGATAAACAACGTCGGCAAAAGTTAATAAAGTATTATGTTTTAGCCCTCAGCCGTTTTTGCTATTTGTAAATTAAATGTCTAAGAGAGCGAGGACGTGAATTTTATATTTTACATTTTTCGCCCCACATAGTCGGATGTAATTTTTCCATATATTTTTTTGTTGAAAATAACTGTTTGATTTCTTCATATTTTTTCTACTGATTCTAGTTTCGTCTAACCTAAGTTTATTTCTTTGCTGTTTCGTTTAGTCTTAGTTTATTTCGTTTGCCTTTTCGTTTAGCTTAGTTTTTGTGAAAGTCATTATTTCTCTATCACTGGTGGATTAACAATAGTTCTTATTTTTATTAGCTCTTTAATCCACTAGTCGACGGATTCTTTGACCTTTGCAGTTGTAGAGACTAAGTCAAGCCCTAGAAACCAATAATAACTAATTACTCTCTGTTTCTAAGTGTTACTTGTCCAGTGCAAATTATCCTCCTGCAATTAGTAATAATGCCAGGTTCTTGGAATTCACTCCCGCCCCTCACAAATCCAGCTTAAGAGGATCTTTCCCAAAGTATGAGTGACTGACTTTAATGTTGTAAGTTATAATCTGCCCCCCACCTCTTAAACCTGCATACTTCCTTTTAATTAATTAGTCAAAAGTGGAAAGATGAAAATTAATAAATATTATTAATATAACATATAAGGAAACAATCAATAAAATTATATACACGAAATGTACATCAAATATCACAAGGCATAAATTACAAGTTTAGTTTTACAATTACTCCTATTGTTCAATACTTCTACCAAGTCCTTTAGACCTCAGTTCCTAGGTCTCTCTAATTATAGAAGTGTATTATAATTCGAAAATGATTTGATAAATAGGTATTGAATTAGAAATCAAAGGGTTATAATCAAAGAAAGACAGTACAGATAATGATACCGAGAGCAGGGCATGAAATCACCTGACTATTCTTGTGTATGTCAGTGTGGTTTCCAGTGTTGATACAGTCGGGGAAAACATAGAAATTCGATCCTGATGCACTGAATCCTGCACCAGTCAGAATATACAACAATGCACCGAATTAGTTCAAATCCTGCACCAGTCAGAATATACAACAATGCACCGAATTAGTTCAAATCCTGCACCAGTTAGAATATACAACAATGACCGAATTAGTTCAAATCCTCACACAGGGAATGAATAGTTCAGTTCAACACACACGTGTAAACCCAGAATTGGCTCTCACTGTTCAATAGAGTGTCACACTAGAGTCACGAATGTTTCATGCAAGGGAACACGGAAGAATAGCACGCAAGATGAAAAGCCTGACGTTTTATGATGGTCACTTTGAACAAATCGATATGTGAAATATATCTATATATAGACTAGCAACTGTACTACTATAAAGGCAGAGCAAGACAACATAGTTCAGTTATTACAACAGAGTAACATAAAATAAATTCTATTAACAAGGAATAACATAATAAAATTCCACAGAGTACCTAACAAAGCTCTATTATTAACACAGAGTAACATAACAAAGCTCTATTATTAACACAGAGTAACAAAACAGTTCTATTATTAACACAGCGTAACATAACAAAGTTCTATTATTAACACAGAGTAACATTTTGGAGAGAAATACCAAAATGACAATGGAACAGGACGAAGGAGAGAGAAAAAGATATCCACCCGCTTCATCTTGTGATACACGTTTAGTCCTTGTCTTCGAATTCCTAACATTGATCACGCGTCATTTTTGGTCGCCCTCTTGTCGTATGAAGAGATCTTGGAGGTGGGAAGACCGAGCTAAGAAAGCAAGGGGAACCTAATCCTTCTGTCACTTCCGCTGTTCAAGAAAGAGATCCAGGCTGTCAAAGACAGTTTGAGGAAAGGACGCGCCGAAATCCTCACGAGTCTTTTGAGAGGCGCACACCACTAGCCTTGACCACCTTCCTTCCCCCCCCCCCCCATGTTCCTCCCCCACGTCTGTTGCCAGACTTTGCCCCACTATCGTCGTATTTCATTACAGGCAGCATATTCTATGCTTCAAGGTATTTATTTCTTTTTGCTTTATGAATTAAATTTACTTTCGATTTTTATTGCCTGTTATATTGCCTGTTATATAACAAGCCCAACGCTGTGAATATATTATGTGCAAATAGTTATGGTGTGTACAATCTTGTTTTTCTACTAAAATGTCTGCAAAGAAAAGTAAACATGTAAACCTTTCAAATTCTTTAAACCAAAAGAAACAATAGTAAAATAAATAAACACTTGATACTAAATATAAGCGATTGAAATGAACTGTTCTGCGAGAGTTTCTATGATACCTTAAGGCCTCCTCACACGATAAGACTAATGTCTTAACAAAGTGTCATAGAAAATATGTCTTACAACACATTTTCTGCCCTTTCCGCACATATTCAAACAAAGTCACATAACACTTCCAAGTCAAAGCTAGTTCCGCCTTCATAGCAGTTATAGCAATGTCTCATGATATGATAAAGCAAAACGGCTGCTTCCATGGACGTTGCAGAATTCAGTGAAAGCGAGGGTACAATGAAAACGTGTTTGAAGACGACTCAGAGGGCCAGAGTTTTAGTTTGAGGTGGGACACTTGACACAAAGTAAAGTGTCGGTTGTACTAGTGTCTCGTGCTGCAACAACACCTTAAATGTACGCGGAACATAGCAGCAGCCCTGACCATGTTATGACCTAGACTCCTAGAGCAATTTTGCTACTTTGTGACGTCATGCGATAATTTTGAACATCTGCAGGAACTTTTCACTTTTATTTTTAAACTTTGCCATGGATATTTGAAAAATGAAATTACTAAAATGTATGATTTGTTTCACTTAAATGTGTTTGATGTAGTTCTCCACCACTGAAACTTTAAGTCTTGATTTCCATAAATTATCCCCCCTTTTAACTCACACCCTCATTTTTGTTTTGACTGAGCTTTCCATTACGTGTACTATAATTCATATCCACATTGAATGGTTGCTAAAAGTCTTGCAATTCTTTTGTTGATATTGGAACATGTTTCGCTACTTCTGATTCGGATTCATGACTGTACTATTCTTTTGCCGAATTAGTTAATGAATTGCTTTCTGAGTTGGTCATATTGCTTTTGCCGAATTAGTTAATGAATCGCTTTCTGAGTTGGTCATATTGCTTTTTGCTGTGGTCGCTGCAGATCTCGTTATGTAACACGTGTTGCCGATGTTATTCTTTATCCGCCGTTGAAATGTCTTGTCGTGTCGCCGCTGATTTGACTGAATGTCGTGCTGTGTCGCAACTGTTGTTAATGAATTTTGTCTGCAAAAAATATTGTTGTTTTCATTGTCCTTTCGGGGTATTGATATTGTGAACCATATTTCCATTGTGTTCAGTCGATTGTTTAGAAAGTACTTGTGGTGCTGGGGATGAACAAAAGCCAAATGGAGAAGACTCAGTTGAGATGGCGACAAATTAGCATGTGTGTGTATGTGTGTACGTGTGTGTATGTGTGTACGTGTGTAGTAATTGTTGGAAGGGAATAATAGCTTTTCTTAAAACATTCCCTGAAAATTTAGGCGATAGAAAAAGGCATAGACTAATATATCTATCACAGTCTGTACCATGGGATCCACGACTCTAAAGACACAAGTAATTTTCCATACCAGCTTATCTGACCTTTTCTAATTTCTATTTGACCTTTTGAAATTTTAACCGCTACCCTTTATCCCCTGCTCGAATTGTTTCTGCAATTGAAAATGTCAGCTAGCCTGGCACATCGACATGAGGGGTTTAAGCATGGGACAAAGAAACAATGGCACGGTTTGTGAGGCTCGTCATTCGTTTCAGAACAGTCACATGCAGATGAGGTGTGTACCATCTTGCTAAGCCTCGAAATTCGCTGAAACGTTATTGTCTCCTAGCCGTTTCTTTGAGTGCATGGTGCTTCGCGAAAGGCTGGCGCATAGCAATCAGTCCAGATGCCAGAGTAATGTTTATCTGCATGCTGGGTTCTTCCGACACTTCTGAAAATAAAGATCTCATCAAGATTTGGTTCTACAGTTCGACTCTCAATAGCTTCAACTGAAATGATGGTGTTATAGTAGATCACACACACACACACACACACACACACACACACACACACACACACACACACACACACACACACACACACACACACACACAACACGCACGCACGCACGCACACACACACACACACACACTCTTCAGCTAGTTCTATGTTATTCTGAACAATGCTTCAGACTTTCACTTTAAACTATATTTCCCTACAATATAAAAAATAACTCAAATCAATGAACAAATAAAGAAACAAGAAAACCAGAACATATAAACTATCGCTAATTAGACAATTGAATGGTTGATGGACTGTGTGATTGGCCGAAAGATTTACTGATGCAAGGAATAAATGATTGAATAAATTAATGAATAACCTGGATGAATGAACTAGACTGACTGAATGATTGATCAATTGACATCTACCTTTCATGTTCAATGTTTACTAATTTTGCAGACATTTATTTTCGTATCTCTCAAACTTGGGCGGACTGAGAAGTAATTTACAACAAAAGGCTAAGGGGCCACGTGCAATAGTTGTTATATTCCTGAACCCCTGTACTACACATGTAACATTATTTGTATAAGTGAACCTCTGTTCCTTAAATGTAATATTATTTGTATACTGAATCTCTATTCCATAAATGTAATATTTGAATAACTGAACATCTGTACTACTCATGAAATATTATTTGTATAACTAAACTCTATTCCTTACACACAGTATTATTTGTGTAATGAACCTGTATTCCATAAATGTAATATTATTTGTATAACTGAACCTGTATTCCATACACGTAATATTATTTGTATAACTGGACCTCTATTCCATACACGCAATATTATTTGTATAACTAAACCTGTATTCCATACATATAATATAATTTGTATAACTGAACATGTATTACATACATGTAATATCATTTGTATAAATGAACCTCTATTTTACTGCTGGAAATAAATCGATGCAGATCTGACTTGTCCAGCATTTAAAATATAAGTTCTTATTTCATTGCAATTACTTCTTCTGTTTACTTGATCTGTCTGTAAATACAAGTTCTTTCCTCATTACTATTACTTGTTCTGTCTTTAAATGAAAGTTCTTTCGTCATAGTTATTACTGGCTCTAACTGTAAATTCAAGTTATTTCATCATTATTTACTTGATCTGTGTGTAAATACAAGTTCAGTCCTTACTGATATTACTTGATCTGTCTGTAAATGCAAGTTCTGTCCTCATTGATATTACTAGATTTGTCTGTAAATTGTTATTTCATCATTGTTATTTACTTGATCTGTGTGTAAACACAAGTTCTTTCGTTCTTGTTATTTACTTAGCTGTCTGTAATTACGTTCTGTGTTCCTTGTTATTTACTTAGCTGTCTGTAATTACGTTCTGTGTTCCTCGTTATTACTTATTGGGTCTTCAAATACAAGATCTTTGTTTATTTTTTTTTTGTTATTACTTGTTCTGTGCTTAAACATAAGTTCTTTCTTCCTTGCTATTACTTGTTTCAGTATTAATACAATTTATATAAATTGTTAAATGTCAAAGTGACCTGACCTTGGGCACTGCTTATTATGATATTTTTGTAAGTGCCAAGAGTTGGGTAAACGACTCAGGCAGAGAATATGTTAGAAATTGCTGTTGCAATCCAAACCAGCTCCAAATGGATGAGTAGATTTTCTGAATAATTTGTTGTCCAATGGGGAGTGATCGAAAATTATTTGTTAAGAAAGTCGTATATTCTAATCACCTACAATTTTCACATAACTTGATTCCAGTCTTAAAGGCAATCATTAGCTTATGGTAAGTTAACTGATGATAAAGAAAGAATGGAAATATTTCGTACATGTTTGCTATTGTTCTATGGTTTTAACTGGAAAATGCTTTATGTAATTAGACCATTTTATCTATGTTCACTAATTTGATTATGTTGTACATTATACGTGTGAATTTTAATTAATGCTATATTTCTTATGCTGCGTGTGTATCGGGCTAATGAATATTGTTGCAGGCTTTGTAAGTTGAGAAAGTTTGTATGAGAGAAAGAAGTTTTGGAGATGAAATATGCCTGAAATTTAGTGCTGCCTTAATTTGACTTTTAAAGAGAGAAGCACACCATTTTTGTGTGTGGTGCATTTGATCCGTTTCAAATTGTAGTGACTACAGTACTTTGCCTGAATATACTTGCTAAATATAGATTAAACGACGGATTTATCTTCTCCTTTGGTAAGAAGTTTGCCAACTACGGAAATATAGTGTAAATGTTTGTTTTTAATGTTGCGAAAGAGAGAAAACGTTTACAGCTCTCGCATATCCGCCAAGTGAGAGAGACGAGTGGTGTCTTCTGGAAAATTATTAATAACATACATTAAGATTCTCGTCACTTGTAATTAGTAGTTAGTGAGTAAATAATAATAATAATGATAATAATAATAATAATTACCAATAATTATTGTGTCTCACATAGTATCAAAGTACTAAGAGGGAGAGTGTCAGAAGTTCTATTAGGAAATATATCTAAACACATTTAGTGATAGTGTCGTAACACTGCAAGAGACATTAACAAAACACATTTCGGGATAACGTCACACTATTCAGGGGGAGGGTGTAAAAAAAAGCTATTAAGGATAGTATCAAACCCCTTCTAGAGATATTATTTAGACACTACTTGAGATAGTATCAAACCTCTTCTATAGATATTATCTAAACACTACTTGAGATAAAATCAAAACACTTCTAGATATATTATTATCACAGCACTCCTACAGATAGTATCAAAATACTCCTAAATATACTATAAATTCATTTATATAGAGAGTATCAAACCAGTTATAGATATAGAATCAAAACACTTCTTGATGTAGTATCCAAATACTTCAAAAGATTGTATCAAAACACTACTGGAGATATTATCTAAACAAAATTAGATATAGTATCAAAACAGACTAATAAAGTCAGTATCTAATCGCTTCAAGGGATAATATCAAAAGACTGCTAGAAAACAATTCAAGGGATAGTATCATAAGACTGCTAGAAAACAATTCAACGGATAGTATCAAAACACTGCTAGAAAACAATTTAAGGGATAGAATGAAAAGACTGCTAGAAAACAATTTAAGGGATAGTATCAAAAGACTGCTAGAAAACAATTTAAGGGATATAATCAAAAGACTGCTAGAAAACAGTTTATGGATAGTATCAAAAGACTGCTAGAAAACAATTTAAGGGATAGTATCAAAAGACTGCTAGTAAACAATTTAAGGGATATAATCAAAAGACTGCTAGAAAACAATTTAAGAGATTGTATCAAAAGACTGCTAGAAAAAATTATAAGGGATAATATCAAAAGACTGCTACAAAACAGTTTAAGTGATAGTATCAAAAGACTGCTAGAAAACAATTCAATAGATAGAGTACTTCGGAGTTTATCATATTGCTAAAACACACACTGAAATGTGATAATACCGAAAACAATGGCACAGCATCATAGTAATAATTAGTGGATCAGCCCACACACACACACAAAGCACACACGCATATATACAACATACACATATACACAAAAGAACACCCGTTTAAAACAGGCTGATTAGAGAGCAGGCAGTGAGTGGTATTATAATTTATCTATAATAAGGATTCGATGGAAGTAAAGACAAACATGTATATTCTACCAGTCATTCCGACTTCTTTCTTCTCTCCCTCTCTCTGTCTGTCTATTCATATGTCCGTCTATCTGTCTGTCTATCTATTCCACTGTCCGTCTGTCTGTCCATCTATTCCTCTGCCCGTCTCTGTCCATCTATTCCTCTGCCCGTCTCTCTGTCCATCTATTCCTCTGTCCGTCCGTCTGTCTGTCCATCTATTCCTCTGTCCGTCCGTCTGTCTGTCTGTCTATTCCCCTGTCCTTCTATCTGTCTGTCTATCTATTCCTCTCTCTGTCTATCTGTCTATCAACTCCTCTGTCCGTCCGTTCATCAGCCAATATATGTATGCAGTTGTCTACTGCCTGTCTCTCTAATTATATTCCTTATCCTTCACGTCTCAATTTTCCTCAAGTAGGACTGAAACAAAAACTGTAAGAGATTTTGGATTGGTCATTTATTTCAATTTCTGAGCCGTTTCTAATGAAATTTTAAGCGAATCTGCAATCATGTGTGTATTAATATTACTTTTTTTTTAAATAAAAGAAAACACAATAGTAATAATTCTTTCTGATTTAGATTTTCGACAAATGCATTTGTTGACTCTGTCATCCAGGAAGAGGAAAATTTAATATAGAACCTCGCACCAACTGGCTCCAATGACCCCACGCGCTGACCCCGATGACTCTGACCGTCTCGGCAAGAAGGCGAACCAAGCTGCAGCACAATGGCGGCGACAATCGGATATGAAATTGCAGGCTTGTCTGAAAATTGCTGATCAGCTTTACTTGTCTGCGCGCTAAGCACAGCATGAAATACTCGACATCTCGTCAGTGGTCTAATCATGGTGGCCGAGTGGTCCTGTTATGGGGCTGGCCTGCGATATGGTCTCCTTTTTGCGATTCCATTGAGTCAGGATCGGCTGGCATCCTGGAATTAAGAGCCAGGTCTGGTGGTGAGGCTCGCTTTCGGTGTGGTACCATGTTTCTGGATGAAGACACGGAGAATTCACGGATTAACACACCCCTCCTCCAAATATTGAATTAAAACAAAGGAACGGTATGAAAAGCACATTGCTTTTGCTTAGACGCACTCGGGTAGTGGATAAAAGAATAATTATCTCTAGGCAGCAGACATACCCTAGTTCTTTGTTGTTATGTAGCAACCGCTTCTATCTAAACACACCCATCCATTGGGTAGAGTAACTGTTTGTAGGTATACAATATAATCATCTAGGAGATGATGACAAACCTTTAAGATTAAGGTACACTTATCAATTATTGGTAGATCATGGTTATCACTAAGAATACGATGTACTCAACTCCCATATAATGTCACATAGTCAAACAAACACACTTAACTATTGAATAACCACATTGTTATCTCTAATAGCAAGACGCACAAGACACACACACATAGTCAAACAAACACATTAACTATTGAATAACCACATTGTTATCTCTAATAGCAAGACGCACAAGACACACACACACACACATAGTCAAATAAACACACTTAACTATTGAATAACCACGTGGTTATCTCTCAGAGCAAGACGTACAAGACACACACATTGACTGAATTATGACAAATAGTAGTCGTTGAGATCAACCGTGGGGTGGGGGTGGAGTTAAGAAGGATGTTTAGAAAGACTTAATCACATTTAAACGCTAACGTGGCCATCCACACGTCCCCTCACACTTCCCTGTTGTCAGGTGTTACAAAATATTTGAAAATTAAAGGTATTATATATTAATAATCACAACAGTAAACTTCCAATTACAACCTGACATAAAGACGATGACAACAGTTAAAAGGAAAACAGAAAATTTATAAATTTAGGGAAAATTAAAATTGTATAGAAATGAAGTAATGGTGGCTGAAAGACTGCTAAAAAATGAAAATGACGTCAGCAAGTTCGTTCTGACTCTTCGATATTTGCAGTGTCCACTATAGAACACAGAGTAAGAGTCTTTTGCCTGTATATCTCTTTAAACTTGCCCAGTCTAGCTGCTTAGTTGACAGTGAGGACTTGGCGGCTCTCAAATCCTCCTGGTCAGCAGATTGGTGTAGTGCAGGCTTTGGGTTTTGCATCAAGAGAGGGATTGTGGAGATCGCTGAATAGGGCGCAAGGAAGTGGCAGTATTTTGGCTACAGCGTTACTACAATTCTAAACTCTAGAACACTCTTTTCCTAAATTTCCGGTAAACACTAAAAAGGTGACTGACGCAACAAATATATACACAAATGAATACTCATAAATGCACAATGCATAATCATTCTACTGTACATAATAGTTCAATCATTAGTTCAACCTGACTCTCCTTTCTGACAAAATCTTTTCTACTAGTGGAGTTCTCTGAGGTCTTTCTGAAAGATATTTCTCTGACAAGGACAGGATAGACTCTGATCTCTTGGGGCTGATTTTGGCTCACACAAAGAGAATCACGGGTCAGTCGTGCAAAATATCTGGTGAATTATTACAACTTTAACAAGTAGGTCGACTGAGACTGTATAATATCGCCAGGGCACTCCCGACCTCCGCACAAGGGACGAGCCTTCTTAGTTAGATCTAAAGTTGGGCCCGGTCTGATGAGTCTAACAGTACTTTGAAGGTCTGGGAATAATAAAATGTATCTCAGCTGTCTCTCCTATCGTCACACCATCACTTGGTGAAAAACATCTTGGTTTTGTCTTGGAGCACGTATCACGACGCAACCGCCAATCAAGACAGTTATAAAAAAACATAAAGTAAGTTCTTATGCTATTATTACGTCATTTGAATGAAAACACTTGATGACGTAACACATACTATGCGCTACATCTTACTAGTATAAACATAAGACAAAGAGCTAGCTCTAAGCTCACGACACCAAATTTTAAGATAATCTTAGGAAGTGTCTGGGATAAAAATAGCCATTCAGTTGTGGGCTCATGACATCATTCTTTGCGGTCAGGACGTGTAACCCTCTTAGTGTTCATGCCATCAAGAGAGAGGTGACGCATCATTATGTGTGGTCAGGACTTGTAACCCTCTTAGTTTAATGCCATCAAAACATCAGAGTGTGATCATGACTCATCATTATGTGTGGTCAAGACATGTAACCCTCTTAGTTTTTATGCCATCAGACACCTGTGTGTGATCATGACTCATCATTATGTGAGGTCAAGATGTGCAGCCGTTTCAGTTATGAAGTCATCAAGACACAGGTGAAAGTCTGGAATTACGTCCCAGTTAGGTAGTTTAGGAACCAAAGCTTAATTGGAAGATAAAAGGACACTGCACTTGTAATTTCCTCACCTAACGGTACTGGACTTTGGACACACGTAGCTTGCAACGCATTCGCAGCTGTAGGTTTCTATAGACGATGCAAGCCAATTCCATGCCTATGGTTCAAAATGGTTCAAGTCACATAATGCTCAGATTATTATGACGAGATTTTGCCGAGAGAATGACACATGCCTCATTACGCAATTGCACCGCCAATAAGCATGGGATGACATTGTATACTTTCACCTCATTTCATGTCAGTTGGCCGCATGCAGTCATGCGTGAAATTATATACACTCACCCCACTACACGTCGCTAGCCACAAGAAGTCACGGACAGTGATGCATGCTGTTTGTTACGCGCCAATGGGATACAGACTCATGGAGAGCAAGTACCTGCAAGAGCTCAAGGGATGACGAAAGTTACCCAATTCATTATGCGACATCGTGTGCATGTGTTTCTTGCATCGAGATGTATTTGTTACCAAACACTTAAACCTGACCAGGCAGAAATTTCCATAAGCCTACCACGCCTCGTCTGTTTTTTTCTCCTGGGTGCAGTTTCTTTGAAAATAAAACTTAACATTAAAATGAAATCAAGAAATCATTCGAAAGAAAACAGATCTGGATACGACAGGACAGCAAAATACGCCATCAGCAAGAGTTCAGCCTGTGGAATAGTTAGTCCTAGGAAATGCAAGCTAGAATACATAGTTCGCTCAGTATGCAAATGACGTCACGTTTCCTATATTCTAGTTATCATTGTTTAGAAACAAAGCCAGAAGAGAAACGTCAAAAAATCCATGTCCCGGACTATGTTAAATCAAATTGCAAAATATCTTTGTCCCAAAGTACATTACTAGCTAGAATTATGTACAAATTAAATCAAATAACAAAATATTTTTGTCAAAAAGTACATTTCTAGCTAGAATTATGTACAAATTAAATCAAATAGCAAAATATCTTTGTCACAAAAGTACATTTCTAGCTAGTACAAATTAAATCAAATAGCAAAATATCTTTGTCCCAAAGTACATTTCTAGCTAGAAATATGTACAAATTAATTCAAATAACAAAATATCTTTGCCACAAAGTACATTTCTAGCTAGAATTAGTGTACAAATTAAATCAAATAGCAAAATATTTTTGTCCCAGAATACATTCCTAGCTAGAACTCTGCTCAAATTGACTAGAAACAAAATAATAAACAAATGTATGCTAGAGCCCAAGGTTATTAGCTAAACGTTTTGTACTAATTAAACAAGGTACAAAATAGCGAACAAATGTTTGCTCAAGATTACCTTCCTAGCTAACATTCTACAGAAACACAACAGTAAACATTCTCAAGTCCTCGAACATGTTCTTAACTAGAATTAAACAAAAAAAAAACTAAACAATAAAACAGCACAGTAAACAAATTCGTGCACCAAATTACATTCCTAGAGAATTCTGTAGAAACTAAGCCAGAAAGGAAACACAAATCCCACTCCCCAAATGACATTGCTAGCTAGAAACCAACCAGGAACGAAACACAAATCCCACTCCCCAAATGACATACTAGCTAGAAACAAAACCAGAAAAAACCCCAAAATCCCACTCCCCAAATGACATTGCTAGCGAGATACATAACAGTAAACTAATTAGTACCGCGTTTTCAAGAAACAAACAACTTTACAGTTTATAGTTTAATTAATTTTACATGTGTAAACTAAATAGAAATGGACCAATTTTGAAATAATTTAGAGTATGGAAGGACTGAAAGATAGATGAACAAAATGAATTAGGTAGAGATTCACCGAGAAAGTAAGAAAGAAAGAAAGAAAGAAAGAAAGAAAGAAAGAAAGAAAGAAAGAAAGAAAGAAAGAAGAAGAAAGAAAGTGCGAAAAGAAAGAAAGCAATTCGGAAAGAAAGAAAAGAAGAAAGAAAGAGGAAGGAAGGAAGAAATATAGAAAGAAAGAAATACGGAAAGAAAGAAAGAGGAAGGAAGGAAGAAAGAAAGACAGAAAGAAATTCGGAAAGAAAGAAAGAGGTGAGAGAGGACAGTGAAGGATAAAGTTGCTGAAAGAATTCAAAGTTTTTAAGTTAGAAATAAATCTCTATATTATCACATTATCCAGTCCAGACATAGTTAAAAAAAAAAAAAAAAAGGTTACATGAGAGAAACAGACTACACAGTTCCACTAAAGAACCGAGATCCACTCCTAGCGCCCCTCGAGTAAGAATGCCCAGTAATACCACATTACTTGTCAAACAACTGAAACAAGATCGTTTGTTCTGGATAACTTTACCAAACTCGATATCTTCAGACAAAATTCCACTATGTACGACAATCTGTTATGTAAATACAAGTGTCGAGATGTGTCCTAAATCAAGACATCACTTTTCAGAAATAGCATTCTAAGTGCCCAAACAAGGAAAATAGGGAATTTATGTATTACTCAAAAGCAACACAAATGTCACTGGGTGGGTGGGGGGTTTGTGGAAGCTGCAACTCGTATGTCAGTAATTAACAAGTCACACTTTGTGTTACAAGATGGAGTCACGTACGCGACAGTCGTCCTCTCAAAGCCGTAAATCGCTCTATTTTAAATGTCAGTTACTCTTTTATTTCAGGTCAAAAATACAATTTCTTTCTTTCTTTCTTTCCGAATTTCTTTCTTTCTTTCTTTCTTTCCAAATTTCTTTCTTTCTTTTTTTTTCTTTCTTTCTTTCTTTCTTTTGTTTGTTTGTTTGTTTGTTTCTTTCTTTCCGAATTTCTTTGTTTGCTTGTTTGTTTGTTTGTTTGTTTCTTTCATTCTTTGTTATTCTTTCTTTCTTTCTTTCTTTCTTTCTTTCTTTCTTTCTTTCTTTCTTTCTTTCTTTCTTCAAAATATATTTTACAATTACGAAAGCATTTAACACTAAAATACAAAAGCTGGCATAGTCTCATACATTCTCTCAAATTGTCATTAAAAAAATAATTGTAGTACAAGCACCAAACATGCACACTTAAATTTGTCGTTATATCAATTTAGTCCATCTTTATTGAAATTTAACTGCAATTATTTACAATTATCGATCTCATTTGCACTTATAAAAAGTGAAAGTAGACATTAATTAAACGTATGACTATTTCTAATGACGTAGTCCATCAACGTTCCCTCTAATATTTTTCCTGTGTGCGCGGAACTGTCGGTTGTGAACCAAAAGTAAGGTTGTTAGTCACGTGTGAAAAGCAGCTAAATTGTCGCGCAGCAGTTTGAACACAGGTTCAGGTCCTCAAACACTCTCCGTTGATTTCGCGGACGCCAGATCTAAAAGTCAACGCTGCTAAAGCAACTCAATCACGTGCAGAATTATACAGACTTCCATGGAAACCCTTTGGCAAACAAACGGTTAATCCATTGACGGTTCAAGAGAGTCCATAACTATAGGGTATAAAAGTGAACGTGAGTGTAACACTCGATCAAGAAACAACAGACAAGGTAAGAAAGAGAAATTCTTATTGGTATTCTAGCTAAAAATAGAAATCTAGGAATGAATATAACAAGAGAAAATAGAAATACAAACTAAAAATAAAAATATAGGATTTAATACAACAAACTAAAAATAGAAATCTAGGAATGAATATAGCCAGAGAAAATAGAAATACAAACTAAAAATAAAAATAGAGGATTAAATACAACAAGCTAAAAATAGAAATCAGGGATTTTGTTCAAGCTAAAATTAGAAAGATAGGATTTTATACAAGGTAAAAATAGAAATCTAGGATTTAATATATCAGTCTGAAAACATGAGTCAGTCTGTAAACAACTGAGTCAGTGTCTGGAAATAATGAAGTAGATGCAGGCATGAATTAGTCTATAAAAAGCCGAGCTAAAGTTGAAGTCTGAGTCAGGGACTGTAAACAACAGTATAAAATGAAGTATATATGTCCATTAGTCAGTGTCTGTAAACAAGAGAGTAAAAGATGAAGTAGATGTGGCCATGAGTCAGTGTCCGTAATCAAATGCGGCGAAAGCTGAAGGCGAATTATTAACGATATGTATGAAGACACATTTTAAATTAGCGTTAAGTATGGCTTTCAATTCTTCGCAAGACGTCCCGTACGCTGTGTATTTTCTACATATTTTCTTTAAAAACAGAGTTTAATCTCATCCTGGATTATCTGCTTTGGGGCGGCAACGCTTTGACCTTTCAGTGCCACGCCTAGCGTGCCCTGAGGGTAGAGTCTTTTCAGCACTCTTCTACCCTGCCGCCAGTGTTCTTGGGCCATGAATGCCGGCTGTCGGGCTGCTGTGTTGGGCTTGGTCTAAACCCCAACCACTTCACGCTTGAGAAAACTTGGATTATATCATCGGATGTTGGCGGAGCGGTTGGTCACCAGTGGAGGACCCCACCGCTTTTCCTGTCAGGCGTCCGCTTGCCCGAGGATTGCTTTTTTCCCCCACACAATGCAACACAGCACGCACGCACTCACACACATACACGTACGTTTTACACTGTTTTTCCAGCGAAACAAATCTTGATGTCCCCATCGTTCTCATACTTGCAACATGTGAAGTGCACTTAACAAAGGCCTTCATCGCCTGTCTGTTTCACTCCTATCACACCACATACTTCCCACGATGGATGACCTTGAAACTTTTCTTTTCTCTCAGCAGGACCTAGTCAGTGGGTGCAAACTGCTCAAATCCATCATACCCATTCCGCCTGCTAAACGACCAATTAAATTGCATAAAAGTAAAGTTAGCGACAGTAAAGTGGGTACTTTGTATTTAGGAAACAAATACTTCCGCAAGACTGAAGCCATGACGTGGTCGTGCAATTAATTGCATGAAATATAAACACACCAAAAAATGAGTTTTTTCTTTAATTTCAAGTATCTTGTTTAAAAAGGAAGGAAATAAGCAAAGTAAGGAATAGATCAGCATGATTTCTATCCAAGGGCACGCTACTCTCGCGTTCACTTAAAAGAAAAATAGGAATCACGAACTGATGGGACGACAACCCAACAGCAAATGTAGTGATCTTCAACTTCCTCACGATTTCCAGAAAATAAAACCTGTAAGATAAATGTTAAATAAAAGAAATTCTGTACTCTCCTCTACATTCAGACACACACGTAAACATCATACAGACAGGTAGACAGACCGAGTGTGGCCTAATTAAGATATTAATATCAGTGTAGTGCAACATTTAGATAATGACGTAGGACATGCGCGATACTTACAGCTGCAGGATGTGCGCTAACTTTTCAATTTCACATGCGTGAAATATGACTCGATGCTGAGTGAGTCATTGAAATATAATAGTTCATTCTCTGCTTTCATTTGTTCAGTTCATGTTCAGTAAAAGATTCGAATTTTGATCCAATCCTCCAACCATCCCAACCTATTCAGGACAACTTTACTGGTATTCATAGCGCGAAATGAGTATTCGCGCTCGCACACGCACGGACATAACAATTTGCACACTCCAAGAGAGAGAGAGAGAGAGAGAGAGAGAGAGAGAGAGGGAGAGGATAGTGTCGAGGTCTTGAGGCGCGAGGATTTTCGGCCACAGATTTATATCACACGCGCTTATTTCCTTGAACTCCCAAACTACAGATGTACAGAGACATCGTGAGATATTTAATTCTATTCGTGTACATGGTGAATACACAAGAAATGTAACAGAACTCCACCAACAATATATATATATATATATATATTAAACAGACCCTCATGAAAATAAAAAAAATAGATTTATCTTTGGAGGATAATTCTTTGGAATCTCATCAGATTTTAAAAAACGAATTTGAACATAATTTCCGCAAAAATATCAAGTGTGTGATTTCGATTTAAGTGTAATACCCTGTTTTATTCACAGATAATAGTCATACCTATGTCAATAATTTTGTCCATGCAATTTTATTTAGTATTTTCTTTACCCAACTAGACATCAATCCGTTGTGTAATTTTATTTTATCGCTAGCTGTCTAACAACAATGCGCGTCTGTCTACACTCCTTATCCATTCATCCTCTGCATACTCAACAACGCATGTTTACACGTATTCCAAATTTCCACACTCACCGACACCCATACTGCTCAGTCACACCGATACTTAAGTGCACAGTCTCTCACGTCTATAAAACCCTCACAGTCACACCGATACTTAAATTCACAGTCTCTTACGTCTACAAACCCTCACAGTCACACCGATACTTAAATTCACAGTCTCTTACGTCTACAAACTCTCACAGTCACACCGATACTTAAGTGCACAGTCTCATTCGTCTACAAACCGATACTAATATACACAATTCAAGTTTAACTAGGCAAATATCTATATATACATTTCTTCATACACAATCGTGTTTAGCCGATCTACAATTAACACAAGACCACAATCAAATATGAAGGAGAATAGTAGCAAAGAACAAATTACTTTAACGAAAACGTCGACACAGAACTATTAATATTAACCAGAACAATGAAAAGTAACGAGAACAGCAACACAGAACAAAACTTTAACGAGAAAAGTGACAAAGAACAATTAACCTCAACCAGAACAGTGCACAGAACAATTAGCATTGACGAGAACCGTGATAAACAATAATTTGCAAAGCATCTCCCGCGATCTGTAAGAATTTCGACCCTAAAACTGGCAAAGCAACACTGGTGTGATGACAAAACATAAAGTAGCCGAAAATTGATGACCCTCACACGATCAGTCAAAATATCACATGCAATGACAGAAAACAATTACTAGACACTACATCGCACAGAATAGTAAAATAGTTAAATCGGAATGAAGTATAATAACTAGTTTTGGATGTAACATTTAGAAATATAGAATAACCCCTTTCCGATAGTGTACGACCAATCAAAATATGCAAACATTTTGACATTTCGAAGGAGATGTTTATTGGGGTGTGATAGATAAGGAGCACAAATATGAAAAGATAAACAAGGGCACGAGCACTGGGACAAATTATAAAAGGAGACACACAGAAAATCAAACACCAAACTAAGATCACCTACCATTTGAACAGGCACTAATAATTTGACAACCTTTGAACACACACTAATAATTTGACAACCTCTAAACACACACTAATAATTTGACAACCTTTGAACACACACTAATAATTTGACAACTTTAAACACACACTAATAATTTGAAAACCATTTGAGCAGGTACTAATAATTTGACAACCTTTGAACAGGCACTAATAATTTGACAACCATTTGAACAGGCACTAATAATTTGACAACCATTTGAACAGGCACTAATAATTTGACAACCATTTGAACAGGCACTAATAATTTGACAACCTTTGAACAGGCACTAATGCATGTACGATTAGTTATCAATACAAGAAATATACTAAATGGATCAGACATATGACGTACTACAGCCAAAGAAAGTGAACCAGACGTAAAAATTACTACAACAAAAGGTGGACCAGACTTGTGACGTACTACAGCCAAAGAATGTGGACCAGACATGTGACGTACTATAACCAAAGAAAGTGTACAACATGCAAATCACACGTTATATAATAGGTCTAATGTAAGACATTCAGGCGTTCAAGAACACTTACTGGCGCAATCACTCACACTGCAACATACACAAGCACACACAAAAAGTGGCACACAGCTTTCACACATACACACACTGACACAACTTACAAATTTAACACACAAACTCAATGACACATACTAAGACATAAAACAAATGGCATACGCACATACGCTCAAGTATGCACACCCTGTGATACACACACTTTGACACACAAACACAGACTCACACATCAACAGTCTGGTGTACACACACATACACACAAACCTGCCACATACACACAATCACATGACTGATGACGGTTCATCACTGAAATCCGTTTGATTAACTTTTGTGCACTGCTTGTCTTCCTAGAAGTTATTTGAAATTACTTTGCACACACCATACACAGCTTGCAAGGTCACTGACACGTGACAGGAGAACGAAGTAGTGAACAGTGACTTGATTCGCTGGCGGTGGCCGTGTACAATTAGCCCCATAGAGCCACACTTCCCTACACTGCGGCTGACATAGTAAAGGCTAAAGAAAAGAGAAAATATGGGGGTGGAGTTAAGAGGGGAGGGGGAAATTATCTACAACCTTATAACGCGAGATTACGGCACACGGCAAGTCCATTCCTGATCTAATCAAGTCCCACCGAATCTCATTTGTCTCTTCATTCGGAAACTGTCTTTTGTCCCTCGGATCAATAGCACCAAGCTCTAAAGCCCTGTCCTGCCTGCCACAATCTTTCCTGCAAGGTGTCTCTGCGTAACCATGGTAACCGAGCAAGGATTCGCCCAAGCAAACAAATCAGCTATGACTGAACTAATTCTATAGCATCACCAGCGGAGACATTAAAAAAAAAAAATGTCCTCCTTGTTAGCGCAAATCACAAATTCCAGACAGAGGAAATTGCAAGCACATGGAGCGAAAAAGAGTTTGGGAATTACTTCAGCGAGCTGACGAGCAAAAAAGACTGTATTTTACGAAAGATTTATTTGTAGTTATTACACAGCGTCTGTCTTCGGATTTTCCTTTGGTAGGCTTAGTTACGTCTGGTTATCTCTCTCTCTCTTACGCACACACACACACCTCATAACACACACACAAAAACACTACAAAACAAACACACAAAAAGCGCGACACCCCCTACACTACACACATATACACATACCAAGCAACTTACACAACACGTTACACTCCATATAACACAAAACCCCACACAAGATTCAGACAACATAGGCAAAACATAAATCAACACACAGCACCATACCACACACCACCAAATGCATACACACATATATTTATATACATATATGTATTTTTATGTGCATTTGTGTATAAGAATGTAATAAGTATGTATATGTTAAAATATAACACTATATCGATCTATCAATCTGCCCCTACATCGCTGTCTATCCATCCATCCATCCATCCATCCATCTATCTATCTATCTATCTATCTATCTATCTATCTATCTATCCAACCAAATATAAGCCCATCTATCCATCCATGTGGATTTTTGATATAGCTATCTGATAACTGCTATGATATGACAAGAAAACACCTGAGGAGAATTTGAATTCCCCGAACAGGCTGCTTATTGCCTGGCTGACTTAGACATGCACGACTTACTCTCAGGTCTGGCAAAACGAAATTTGTAGAACACTCTGTCCGTTTTCTTCATCGATTCAGGATTGCATGTTAACATTGTGCATACAACATATACGCGGTAGGGATCTTACCCCCTTTCAGATTGTATCTGTGCGAATTGCATTTAAACATTGTGCATACAACATGTACGCGGTAGGGTTCTTACCCCCTTTCAGATTGTATCTGTGCGAATTGCATTCAAACATTGAACCGAAATACTGCATGTAAAGGATGCAAACAAAAGATTGCAGGTAACGGTACAAATAAACATAGCAATCAAAAAGTACAATTAATAACTGCTCATAAACAAGCTTACAGAACACACGCTTATAAACATGCCACACTACTGCACTTAAGATAGCACGTAAAGAGTTCATTTAATAACTTCATATAAACAAGCCCCAAACCACTGCACATTAATATGACACACAACGACAGTACGTCAATATGACACAAGGACTGTGCATTAATATGACACAACTGCACATTATTATGACACAAAGACAGCATATTAATGACACATAACCATTGCACATAAATATGACACATAAAGACTGCATATAAATGTGACTTAAGGATTGCTTATAAATATGACACAACGATTGAACATAAACATGGCACAACGACTTACATAAACATGACAAAAGAATGCATATGAACTTGACACACACAACGACTGTACATAAACATGATACACAACGCTGCACATACACATGACTGCACATAAATATGACACAAAAATATTGCACATAAACATGATACTCTACGACTGCACATGAATATGTCACTAAAGACTTAACATAAACATGACATAGAACGACTGCACATACACATGACACACACGACTGCACATACACATGACACACACGACTGCACATAAATATGACGCACAAAGACTGCACATAAACATAAGAAACAATGGCATCACTTAGATATGACACACAACAACTGCACATAAATATGACACAGAACGACTGCAAATAAATATGACACACGAAGACTGCAGATAGATAAGACACTTAGAGACTGCAGTAAATATGACACACAAGGACTGCTCATAAATACGACATGCAAAGACAGCACATAAACATGACACACAATGAAGGCACATAAATATGGCACACAACGATACCAAATAAGTATGACACCGAACGATTGCACATAAATGAAACACACAATGACTGCACATAAACATGACACAAGGACTGCACAAAAACATGGCAGAACGACTGCACATAAACATGACACTCATCAACTGCACATACATATGACACACAAAGACTGCTTGTAAAGATGAGAAGAAATGACTGCACTTCAATATGACACACAACGACTGCACATAAATCTGACACACACTTAGAACAACTGCACATAAATATGACACACAAAGACTGTACTTAAATACGACACACAACGACTGAACAAAACTGTGATACAACGACTGCACATACACATTTCACCACGACTGCACATAAGCATTCACAACAACTGCTCATAAACATGACACACAACGACTGCACATACACATGTCACTCAACTATTGCACGTAAATATGACACACAACGACTGCACATAATCATGACTCACAACGACTGCCCATAAAGATGACACAATTACTGTACATAAATTTGACACACAAAGTCTGCATATAGAAATGACACACAACGACTTCACGTAACATAACACAACGATTTCACATAAACATGACACACCACAACTGCACATGAACAAGATACACAACGACTGCACCATATATGGCACACAAAGACTGCTCTTAAATATAGCACACAAACACTGCACATAAACATGACACACAAAGACTGCACATAAATATGACACACAAAATCTGCACATAAATATGACACACACACACTGCACATAAACATAACATGCAACGACTGCACATAAACATGACATATAAAGACTGCACATAAACATGACCCATAAAGACTGCTCACAAACATGATACATAAGGACTACACTTAAACATGAAAACATAATGATACATTACCACTGCACATGAATATCACACATTACGACCTCATATAAACATGACACAAAACGACTGCACATAAACACTGTATACAATGACGGTACATAAACGCTGTATACAGCGAATGCATATAAACATGACACATAAATATTGCACGTAGACATGACAGATAACAATTACACATAAGCACGGTATACAATGACGGTACATAAACGCTGTATACAGCGAATGCATATAAACATGACACATAAATATTGCACGTAGACATGACAGATAACAATTGCACATAAGCACGGTATATAATGTGTGACGCTAGCGCTACCTAGATAATGGTTATTATTATTATTAATTAATTAATTATCCATAATTAATTACCAGTGATGAGAATCTTAATTTATATTATTAATAATTCTCCAGAAGACACCACTCGTCTCTCTCTCTCTTGGTGGATATGCGGGCACTGTAAACGTTTTCTCTCTTCCACAATATTAAAGAAAAACATTTACCATCACATAAAATATCTATAGGTGGAAAACATCTTACCAAAGGAAAAGATAAATCCATTTTTTAATCTATATTTATGAGCCCCCATCCATGCACTTTCTTCTCCAACATATGGTTATCAATATGTGTAAGGTCAATAAATTTAACAATAAATTTATTAAATGAACAATGAAATATATAACATATGAATATAATCAAACAGCATTGAAATTTACATCACTTCATAATAACGTTTCATTAATGCTGGACAATCAGTGAATCCTAGAATAAACATAAACAGTCAAATAACAACAATACATAACAAAATTCATAGATATCATCATGGAAATGAGAGAGAAGTTTTAGAGAAATAGCTAAAGTCAATAAACATAACCTGTCTAAAGATGGCAGCTGCCACCAGCATATGTTTCACAATCATATGGTTTGCAACAAGTTACTGGTTTTCATATCTAGGTGAGGGTCTACCTGCCTCTTCTAGATTTGTTACAAAAATGTTGCAGAATCTTCGATGTGCTCTCCAAGCATGCCATAGAGAATCATCCTGAATTTCACATGGGCTATCAAGCACATTTTTGAATTTCCATGTGAGTTTGCTCAACACACCATGAGGAACATTCAAAATAATCTTCATGAAATCTTGAGACCAAACTCGAGCGTCAATTTCCGCCATATTGGCACTTGAACAGAATGCACAGGAATCAACTTGCAGCAACACGTTTTGCTGATAAGTTGACGAAAATGCTGGATTCACACACCAAGGTAATCTCTTACAGAACAGTAGTCACTGTAGCATGAAGTGACAACCAAAATAGGTTTGCTCTGCTCTGCAAAAGTCAAATTAAGGCAGCACTAAATTTTTTAAAGGCATATTTCATCTCTAAACTCCTTTTTCTCTTATAAACATTCTCACCTTACAAATCCTGCAACAATTTCATTAGCCAGATATACACACAACTTAAGAAAGGTATCATCAATGAAAATTCACAAGTATATTGTACAACGTATTCAAATTAATGAACATAGAAATAATGGTTCAATTACATAAGCATTCTCTGATTCAAATCATAGATCAATAGCAAATATGTATGAAGTATTCTAAGTCCATTTTTTCTTTATCAATCAATTAACTTACCATAAGCTAACGATCGCCTTTATGATTACATTTGAGTTATGTTCAAATTCAAAGTGATTAGACTGGAGTACTTTTAAAGAAATTTCCGGTCCATCCCCATTGGATGAAGTGTTATGAACATCTATAAGACTATTAGTCAGAAAAACTACTCATCAGTTTGGAACGTGTTTGGATTGCATCAGCAATTTTCTAGCATATTCTCAACTCGAGTTGTTTACTCCAACTCTGACACTTACAAACATACCATCATAAGGGATGTCCGAGATCGAATCATTTTGACAATGTAACAATTTATATAACAAGTAAGTTTAGAAGCAGGGACGGGCAAATTTACTCCGCCACACAACGACTACACATAAACATGGTATACAACGACTACACATAAACATGGTATACAACGACTGCACATAAACATGGTAAACAACGACTACACATAAACATGGTATACAACGACTGCACATAAACATGGTATACAACGACTGCATCTAAACACGGTATACAACGATTGCACATAAGCAAGACACACAATGACTCCACATAAAATCATCAAATTATGACAGAGAAAGATTGCAGATCAACATTGTTCATAAACTTTACTACGTTGCTTAGTCATGCGCATTTATATATGCACTACAAACCGACTGGCATCCTCATGGGTATTTGACCACGTGATCAAAATGTCAAGCATTCATTGGTCGAAGGTCTTGCTCGCATGGTCTTCACCTGTGTTACACAAATGTGTAAGAAAATGATTAGCAAGTGACTGTGATGCGTGCTTGTGCTCTTGTGTGTGTGTACATGAGTGAATGATATCTACAGTCCACCTGCAAAATCTTATCGACCTGTTCTGGAAGTAATTTTCTGAACTTTAACTGTACTTCATACTTGAACTTACCATTACACCCTGTACCGTTTTCTCGGCGTTCATTTTATCTGTCACAAACTTAAGAAAAGTACGTATCATTTGTTCATTCACTCACAATCTGTCAAATCAATTAACCAATTAATCAATAAATTCATCAATTCTCTTTCTAAGCTACTTTAATTTAAATCATGTCGTTTGAGATACAAACACCTCACCATGTGTTGAATTTTTTTTTACCGTAATGATCTTAAAAGGGCATATAGTAGACAAGAAGTAGTAATATTATTTCTACTTATATCTATAATTACCCGTGTTGTCATTGTTTGATCAGATTAACAAGACACTGTCTCTACCCACCTCCGAAATAAATGACCTCGTTTATAAACTTCATGCAAAAAAAAAAAAAATACTTAGCAACACGTAGTTGATCAACAACTCCAACTACACAACACCAAACGAACCTCCGTGAACTAATGAGCGATGAAGAATTATCTGTAACTGTCCGCTACCATACTGACTGCGAACCGGGCCTGATTGATAAATTTGGTTTCCCTTGACTGATTGATTGATTATGATTTAACGTTTGTTTCAACGCTTAACTAACTTTGCGGACTGCAAACAACACTTCCTGGTAGGCAGATCCCTTTTTGAGTATTGCCACTTGAGTTTATTCATCCTCACAAGCACACATTACTACATACACGCAAACACACACACACACACACACATATACGTAAATCATATTAGTTGAAGTCAAAATTTAAATGAAAGCTATAGAACAGAATACAAATGTGGGAGTGAAGTCAACAACAGTACATTACGGCCAGAAATATCTAGCAGTCGATACACCGACTTGCAGGTGTTGAAGAGTGTGTAAGGGTGTGCGTGTGTGGGTGTGTGGGGGTGTCTTGTCAGTGACATTAATTGGTTTTTGTACGAGTAGTCTGCGTTTTCCTCTTCTCCTCTTCTCCCCCCTACCCAGCCTCCGTTACCCTCGATGAAGGTCGAGCTTCTCTCGCCTGCTATTACTTTTATTGGCAACGGAACCTTGATTGGTTGGTGAAAAATAGGTCAGTATAAGCAACATTTTTTTCTTTCTGGTTGTTGTACATGTCTAGCCAGCGAGCATATTTTGAAAGTAGCCACTGTTGACGTCAGTAGCTTTTGTGACAAAACGTTCAGCAAGAAGAATGTAGAGAGAACAAACTCATTCGTACTCTGCCATTCTAGACCGTTTACAGTAGTGTCGGAACTCGCAGGTGTTTACGGATGAAGTCAGCACTGACAATTTTTAGAAAAGGGATCATGCCAACACTGAAAAGTGGATAGGGATCATTACAAACGCTAGCACATGGGTAGTAACTATTGCAAACTTTAGCATATGGAGAGGGATTATTGCAAACGTTAACACGTAGATAGGAATTACTGCAAAAACGTTAAGACATGGATGGGGATTGGTGCAATCGCATGGGGATTATTGCAAAATATACATATAGACAGATATTGTTGTAAACACTAAGGACTTTGCCTCTCCCACTGCTTGATTAGGGATATTAACAGCATTAATACATAATTAGGGATATTAACAGCATTAATACAAAATTAGGGATATTAACAGCATTAGTACATAATTAGGGATATTAACAGCATTAGTACATAATTAGGGATATTAATTGCACTAGTACATAATTATAATTAGGGATATAAACAGCATTAGTACATTATTAGGGGTATTGACAGCATTAGTACATAGAGATATCACTATGTTTTACCAACATTAGCACATGAGAGATTTTTCCAGCATTAACACATGATTAGGGATTTTGCCAACAATAGCCCATGATTAGATGAGAGCTTTTGCCAACACTAACATGTGATTAGGGATTTTGCCAACAATAGCCCATGATTAGATTAGAGCTTTTGCCAACACTAATATGTGATTAAGGATTTTGCCATCCATAGCATTTGACAAAGAAGTCTGCTAATGCTGGCAAGTTCATAAGGGTTATCTTATGTCACGAGAAAAGCATGGAGTCAAAAACATTTTTTTTATTTCATGGGTCACGCAAGACATCCGTGGACTAAGAAAATAATCCCCTGTTGAAAAACGTGATTGAAGGGTGTACACTTGCACTAGCGCATATATAAAATATATAAGCGTTTATTTTGTTAACCAAGTTTCATTTATTAAACAGACTTGTGTAAACATAGTATATGTGTATGATGTCATGCATAAATATACATTTAAGGAGGATTTTATATTGAATGAATGTAATTATATTCACAAATATGCGTGCATGTATGATGCTTGTTGACGAGCAAAAGCTAGGAAAGTTAGATGATGCGCATTAGAATTTGCCTGAGTAGTGAAATATGTGCAATTATAATCACATGCACCAGCAAGAGAAGATCACAAGGTGCTAATTTTTTAGAATCCAAAAGAAAGGATAAAAGGAGGACTGAGACATTAGAATTTTCATGAGAAGGGAAATTTTGCATGAAGACAGTAACTTCACAAGAGCAATAATTTGTGGTGAAACTTCATATAAATGGAATCACATTGTGTTTACTCAGGAAAGTTGGGAATATCTCTTTCCACCCATTTTTCATCCATCGACCACCAAGCATCAAGAAAATCAAGGCAACGTGTTTATAAATACATCGTGATGATGCAAAAAGTTCAACTCTTCAGGACGACTTATGTATGCAGCATCATTTGCATATGAGTCATTCATTCTCTCTGTCTGAGCTTTGTCCTGGAGGTTCTATGCCATGTGTAGAGGAGTGGGTAATTTTGGGACCTTACAAGCCCAAAAGGTGCCACATTCACAGATGCAAAGACACATTCACTCAGCAAAAGTACATGATAACGCTAAGCGTCCTGAGGTCCAGCCATCATACATGGAGACCAAAGGAATCAGTGACAGTTAACACTGTTGGCATCAGCCCAAAACTGCTAGGTCTAACCCATTCACAGTTCATCTAAAGACAACGATCTGATCCAAAATCATCACTATGAGCAATGCTATGATTTGCATCATCTTTCTTCAAACATTCACAGTATGTGAGTAGTTATAAAGGCAAAAGCACATAAGAGACATTGTAGAATATTTAAGAATAAGAAAATTTAATCATATTCTTACTGGGACAGATATTATTATTTTATATGTAATATGAACTTGAATATGGTGGTAAATCAACATTTTTGTGTTTGAATTGTTTCATGTTAGCAGTGCAATTTACCACATAAGAATTTTGCATTTACTTTTATTTTCACTTTTTTGAATTTCATCATTTTCATCTCCCCCTTCCCTAGAGTGTATGACATTGGAAAGGAGTGTGATTGATTTAACCACTGTATGTGAAAGACGCCCCATTAGGTTAATAAAACCTAATTCACATTTTCTAAAATCTCGTTATTCACTGTTTTTGAGAGGGGCAAAAGAGTTCATATTTGTATCATTTCATTTCTTTCATCTGTTTGTCCAGTACTCATTACAATCATATTCACACACTCACACACACAGCCAATAAAACGTTCCTTTGCATGACAAAATAAATTCGGGCTCCACCCAAAAATCAATGGTGTTTGTCTTGTATTTTTTGTAAAATCTAAAAGATGATGTATTACTGGCACAGGTCACGAACTGCCCACTCAGAGAGAGAGAGAGAGAGGGAGAGAGAGAGAGAGAGAGATTGGAGCAGCCAAACAAGACCCCCCCCCACATGTGACATCCTATCTTTCAAACACGACTGGGGATTATGATAGTACTGACATTTGGGTAGGGATTTTCAATATCAAATGTTCACTCACCATTACAGATGAGGCCAGTATTTGCGTGTACTCTGGTGCCACTAGGGATAATGCAAAAAAAAAGTTAAAATGTCACAATTTTACCAATGACATCACCACTGACTAAAGTTTAGGACAAACATCACTCTTAGCATTGTTAATGTGTTAGGAAAATTCCACCATTGTCTAGTGGTTAATGGCTTCACCAAGGCTGCCTATGGTTAGGGACCTTGCCAGAGTTGTCCAGACATTAGTGAGTCTGTCAGCACTGTAAAGTGGTTAGGGAATATACCACTGCCTATTGATTAATGACTTCACGAAGGCTGCCTGTAGTTAGGTATATATAGCTGTCTAGTGATTACATAGGCTTATTTCCAAGAAATGTACAGTGAGTATAGATTACATTAGCATGCACTTTCAAATTTAGGGATTGACATATTCTGACCACATACTCCTGATTAATTAAATATTAAAATAATGAAAAACCACTTGCATTAAGAATCTATCATCACTTTTCACATAGAAAGTATTTCAAAACCAAAATTGAAACTCACATTTTGACCTCAGTGTCAGCCTATACCAGCATACATGACCTCACGACTTATCAATACCACCTTAGTTACACTGAAGCTGCATGCCACGTGGGTGATTTTAATATCTAGTTTGTTTAGAAAGGGTAATAACTTTCTATTATTTCCATAAACTGTCAGTAAGTTTGAAAGCTATGGTTTACAGTATAAAATCATTTCCAGTTTTCCCAGCTCCATCATTGAGTGATTTAAAACATTGCACACACACACACTCACACACACACATACACACACACACACACACACACACACACACACACACACACACAACTTGGGCAGACATTTTTCAATGATTAAAAGAAAATTGACATTAAAGCATCATCCTACTTAAAAAATGCCATGCAGCAGTTTTAAATTCTGCACACACATTTTGGTAGCAAGCTCAAATGATTGCCAGTTCCATGCATACAGGAAAAGACCTTTCTTTGCCTGTCATCTCTCCAAATCTGGAGTCCTGCAGCAGTGCTGAATCAATACCAGTGATAAATTCTTTTAGAATCAGACACCATGTAATGGAGTCAAGGCCAAATTATACTTGACCTCCTACCCCATAATTAGTTTGCATTGTTATGTTAAGCCTTAGAAAGTTTGTTTCCATTCATAACCGATATTTCTGGTACCAGCCTCATGAGCGAAGATGTAATCATCACACTTTGATGCGTAGTGCTCTACTCACAGTCAAAGGAGAGTCCACATGTTTTATATAATACACTCAAACAATAGCAGATAATGAGTTGTCATCCAAGCCTGATGCTTGACCAATAGATTTCTTGCCATAAATTCATATGTACCTTTATATACCGTGAACTGGGTCTAGCCCATCATTCACGAAGGAACTGCGCCTAACAGAGCGTGTTTTCAGTTCACGTCTGTATGATTATGTTCGTCAGTTTGGTTTTTGAAGTACATACCTGAAACTTCATGAGGATTCTAAGTGGATCCTGTGTGTTTGGTGTGCTGAGACTTACTGAACACTGGGCCTTACAACGAAAGGTTGGAGAGCCAAAATCGACAACGGGTTGTGAGACAGTCGCAAGAATCTCCGACATCCAACGATGCACTGTTGGGGAGTGGGCACTACCATAACTGATGAAGGATGAAGATAAGTGCATAGTCCGAGGACTCTGAAATCTAGTCTGTAACTTGCGATTCATACAAATTCTATAGACAATAGGTAGTCCTACGATCTTCGTATAGAGAATTTGATGTATGGAAATACCTTTTGTTAATTGTTAATTTTATGAAATATTTTTATTGTTATCTAATTACAGAAGTTGGCTAATTATTGCAGGGAAGACCAGTGAAGACTGGGTTGGGGGCTAGAGTCATGATGAATGTTTGAATGCATAATTAGTTGTAATTAGATAACGTACCCAGTTCGTGCTTTATTACACAGGTTTGCCTGTCACTAAATTTAATATCTAAACCAAGGGAGTTAATTTAGGAGACTGAAGGGTAAATCTGGGCAACCAGTCTGTCGTCAGCATAGGTGAATGTTGTAAATTAATAATCTTTAAATCCTCATGCTGAGAAAGGGTCTCTAAACAAATACTGGAATGTAACGCACCATATAAATTAAAAGAAAAATCATGACAGACCTTGGATTGAGCGAGGGATTAAGGGTTTTCTTACTGGTGCAGGTAACATTAGACCAACCAAAATATATATTAGATTATGTTTGTGAAATTTGAAAGAAGAATCCAGCCAGTTTTGCGCAGCAAACTGTCCTTTTGGTTTTTATTTTTTCAGCTGACTAATTACACACATATGTTTTGTTTATTTGCTTACAACTTTCCAAAAATCTAAGAAACATGATTTTTGTTCATTTACTTTTTTAAATACCCATCATTTAAATCTGGTATGGATTATCTGCTTTAATCATTCAGTCTTTCTTTCTTTCAATGGGTTTGTTCCAGTAATGCTGGCAATCCACCTAGAGATAGTTCAGTTTTTAAAATGCACGCTGTCACCCGACCCCGGCTGAGGACAGTTCGCAGTCTACCACTTAAATCGCGACCTTGTCGCCTACAAGTTTATGCGCATTTTGTTTAAGAGCTGTTTCGACTTTTACGATTCCCGTTGGGCTGTCTGCCAGGAGCCCAGCTTATGGGTTTATAGCGACAGCTCTGCGTTTGGCGCACACAGCGAATGCATTTGCTATTACACTTGTTGGCCAATATAAGATTATGGGTCTGATAGTAGATGCAAGCACCCCTGCCACTGCGCCGTGTTGTGCCAAAGTTCTGTAAAACACTTTCCATGCAACAAACTTCGGCACTAGTCTGATTTCTCCAGCATCATTTAAGCCAGCTCCCCCCTCCGCCCTCTCGTACACGCACCCCCAAACTCACCGTCATCTCCAGCCCTTATCTCAATTAAGCTAGGCGGTGACAGTGCAGTGGGTCAGTTTTATGATATTGATTGCCTACTGTCTCTCTTTCTCACACATTTTGTCTCATTCTCACTCAGTCTCTGTCTCTCTCTCTCACTTTGTCTCATTTTCATTTTGTGTCATTCTCAATTAGCGTCTTTCACTTTGTCTCACTCTCAGTCTCTCTCTCTCTCATATTGTCTGTCTTTTTCTCAGTGACACTCTTTTTTAAGGGAGGGTTATAATCTTTGAAGCCTACTGAATTCTTTCTCTCCGTGATTGGCTACTCCATAAGGGAGAAAATATTTTACAGTTATATTCCTTTCTTCCTAAAACATATAATATTATTTCGATTTACATTTAAACATACATTTTTTTTGCTATATTGGACATTAATATAAGGGCCACATATTGCAGTAGCTATATTCATTTAATTTTAAGATGAATTTCGATTTAATTTGTATTATCTTCCATTACGCACTATCGACTGAAAGGGAAAACAAGTTTGAATAAGAAATAATTACCTTCCAATCTCATTATGTCTGTATGTTTGTTTGTCTGTCTCTGAGGTCTGAAACTAGCTACAGTACATACACTGAATCAATATATTCTCTGTCTGTCTCTGAGGTCTGAAACTAGCTACAGTACATACACTGAATAAGTATATTCCCTCGCTGTCTCTGATGTCTGAAAACTAGCTACAGTACACACACTGAATCAATATATTGCTGATGTTCTATCAGCATAAATTGACGGCTCCATCCATGAGGTGTTCTCAGAGTAAATGAAGACTTGGACATATCGTACATCCGAACATGCAAGTGTAGAAGTAATGGATGACATTGACCTTTCCTTCAGGAGATCAAAGTTCAACTGGGGTGAAAATCCCGTACCTTAAGAGTGACCTTGGATCGTTACCTAGTTCAAGGTGCAGATGAATTGTCACTTGGGACATAATAGAAATATGCTGAACATATTAAAGATCGTTGTTAAAAAATCAAAGAGTAGTATACTATTGTGAAAAAGGACTCTATGTGGCAGAAAAGGGCACTGGATATTGAGAGCGAGAGGGGCTTTCTTGCTAAAGAAAAGGACATCATGTTAGTTGTGAAAAGAGAAGGGCATTAATTTAGTTAGGCAGAGCAAAGCATTGTGGAAGTTGTTGAAGAGGCATAGTAGTTTGTTTGTCTTGTGTTAATTAAAAAAAATCAGTTTGGAAAATGAATAAAGACGGGACACTATGGTGATTTTATGAGTTGAGATAGGAAAGGACGCAGTGCTATAAGCTGAACGAGGAACAAAATGAAGTAAAACGGATGGAAAAGCTGTGCTGTGTGACGTCACTTATGAGAAATTACGGTTGAGTGTGACGTCAATTACTCGACAGCATGGTCGGATGTGACGTCATTTAGGGGAAAGCTAGGTTGTCATGGCATCACTTATGGGAAAGCAGTTTTTCGCGTGACATTACTTATGGGAAGGCAGGACTGGATGTGACGTCAATTATGGGAAAACGGGGTCGGGCGCGACTCACTCATGGGAAAGCTTGGTTGGGCGTTACGTCACTTATAGGAGAGCAGGGCTGGGCGTGACGTCACGTCTGGGAAAAGTAGACCCACTATGTGTTACTCACTCGGAGCGTTCGATGCATGGCAATTGTAGAAAGAAAAATAATGAATGGTGCTATTTTTGGAAGTAAGAGGGTGCAATGATAAATAACGAAAGATGAGGAATGTGTGAAGTTACTTATAGAAGGATGAGAAATTCATATTCATTTCCAAAAGAAGATGAATACTTGACTTTATTTGAATATAAAATGAATAAATTTCTTGTAGAAAGAAAACGTGAACTTAAAGTTATCTGCAGAAAGCCGATGATGACATAATGCTATTTGATAGAAAAGGGGGCGTGGTGTTATTTTTAGAAAGATGAAGATGACGTGATGTTATTTGTAGAAAGAGGAGAAAGTGTAACATTAAGAGAGCACGGCTTACTTGCGAAAAAAATATGAGTGACTGATATGTGTAGAATGATGATGGATGTCATGTGTAGAATGATGAGTGACTGATAAGATGTGTAGAATATTGAGTGACGAAGAGTGGTTGATAGCATGTGCAGAATGACGAGTGACTGATAACATGTGTATAAAGATGTGTGACTGACGTCATTTATGTATAGAATGACGAATGCCCGACGTCATTTACAGAATGAAGATTGAGCGATTCATCAGTAGAATGAAGATTGACTGATGTCATATGTAGAATGACGAATGACTGACGTAATTTGTAGAATGACGAGTGACTGATGTCATACGTAGAATTAGGAGGAGGCTTGATTTTCTTAAGAAAGTCGATTGACCATGACGTTACTTTTAGAAGTGCGGAGTATTCCAATGGCGTTATGACTAGAATGAGGATTTCATGATGTTCCGTCTAGAATGATGACTTCATGGCGTTACGTCTAGAATGACGACTTCATGACGTTACATCTATAATGACGACTTCGTGGCGTTACTTCTATAATGACCATGGCGCTGTTTACAGAAAGTGAAGTGTTAACCCACCCACCCTTCCGGAAGATAAGGAAGCCAAGGCAAAAATAGAAAGACAAGTTGCTTCTAGAAAGACGAGGAGGCCATGACATTACTTGCCGAACATGGAGCTTGGGACGGGTTTTGTGTGAGAAGAGGTGGTTGGCTTGACGCCTATTATGGTAAGTTGAGCGCGCCACTGCCGTAACTTTCACAGTTAAACTGTAAGAAAGGAAAACTTAAGTTAGTTATCCAACTGGGTAAGCTTTTGTACGGTGACCCACTTCCGCCAAAATTATAAAACCTACTCACCACACCACACTAAATCACATTTTCACGACATAAACTTTTAATTCATTTAGATCTTTGGGTTAAATTTAGAATTAAAGGAAAGGTTAGATGGAAAGGGGCCAACTTTCCTTTACGCAGGAAGAGAAGGAATTATTAGTTTAATTTTTGAAATTTATTTTATAGTGCTAGATTTGACAACAAGTGAGCTTGAAGCATGTGACAGTTAATGGCCGTTTGACTGAAAGGCATTTTAAAGGATAGTTTTAACAGCGCAATAACCTTGGCGTTACATACAATTTGAAACGTATTTATAATGAAGTTTGTATGCCTGTAACTGACGCGTTAGAAATAACTTAAAAAAATAAAACTAAATATACCATTCCGGACACCACAAGATACGAAAATTCATAAATTATTATTTTAAAAAATATATAATACAAAAATCATTTAAAAATAACACTGGATAAGCGAATGTTTGTTAAAGATATTTTAAGGTTTCTTCAGTTTGGATTCTAATTAGTCTGTCTTTTCTTTCTTTCTTTCTTTCTTTCTTTCTTTCTTTCTTTCTTTCTTTCTTTCTTTCTTTCTTTCTTTCTTTCTTTCTTTCTGTCTTTCTTTCTTTCTTTTTTTCTTTCTTTCTTTCTTTCTTTCTTTCTTTCTTTCTTTCTTTCAGAATTCAGAATTTCTTTCTTTTATGAAAATCATATAATTTACAATAGTATAAAATTAATAAATACATTAATTGTAATACACAACTTTAAATTACGCTAAGTATTGAGTGTAATGACATGAAATAGGTGTATATAAACATGTTTGAGAGCAACTCTAGTGAACGTAGCTACTAACCAGAGCAGATAGTAACAGGAAAAATACTAATACCTTTTCATGAGACAAGATACAGTGAGGTGAAAATTAGCATTAACAAAATACTAATGATACAATATACAGTGAGGTGAAAATTAGCATCAAGCAAAATACTAATGTCTTTTCAAGAGACAAGATACGAGGTGCGAATTAGCAGTAGGTAATGCACAAGTATTTTTCTTGAGTCTCAGTGAGATGAGAATTAGCAGATAGTTTTGTGAGTTCTGGTTAGTTTTTCTCATAGCATTATTTTGTCAATGAGCACATAATGCCGATGCACACATAAACTGATAGGGACCTCAACAGAGATAATTGTGAGCAACTTGCACACATAAACTGATAGGAACCTCAACAGATATGGCTGTGAGTAACAATTTGCACACATAAACTGATAGGGACCTCAACAGAGATGGCTGTGAGTAAAAACAGAGTCTGACATGGTCGCCATTTGATGATAGCATGGTCGCCATGGGGTCAGCTGAAATGTCTATGCCTACACTCAGTGTGGAAATAGTTCTGGTCATGAAAGGACATCCTCCTACTCGATCATTAATCCAGGACATGCGTAGCAATGGGTTCACAATATAATGAACAGACTAACAGCACATAAAAGTTCAATATATTCCTGCCTCCCTTGAAGATATATTATCCCCGCCAGTGAAATTCTGAAACAATTCTAAAACTACCAAATACATTTTTATTATATAATAGCAAAGAAAAGTCTTTTGAACAAAAATGAAAACTTATTTTATTATGCTGTAAGTAATAAAATGATTAATGAAAGCGAATGACATCAAGAATAGCAATTGAATTCGGATTGTGCCATAAATTCCACGGATTCCCAACAACTGGCATGAAAGTGAGTTTAATATTTGCATTCACAACTAAAACGGACAAATCCTTCATATTTTATAATCCCTTTCCTTTTACTCACTACACCTTTTACTGTCACTCATCTTAATTCCAGATCTCTTTCTAGGTTCTTTGTGTTAACTCACTGTAGAAGCAGACGTTAAATCCCATTAATTAATCAATTACAGTGTGGTTGTCTAAAAACAAATGAGTGATTTGTAGTCGTTGAAATATCTTGTGGGTAGGGAAATCCAATGGGTGGGGCATTTCGAATTCATATCGCGTCTTCGATTTCAGCCAGTGGGGCTGGCAATTCACCATTAGAGAGAAACTAGAAGGAGCCAGTCCTGCCAGGCAAACTGCTCAAGCTGGTTTAATTTGTATCAGTAGTGAACCAGTAATAGAATTAGCGTAACTAATGAGAACAGTAATAGGGTTAATATGTACTAATGAAGGGGGTAATAGGATTAATAGGCATTGATGGGAAAAGTAATAGGATCAGTATGGAATATTTAGAAGGTTGTGTAAAATGATAAAAATTTCTGATACAAATCCATCTAAAGATAATATGAAACAAGAAAATGCTGAATCACCAGGCAGTATGACAACATATATAAGAAAATGGTGATTCTTCAGGCAGTATGACAACATATATAAGAAAGTGGTGATTCTTCAGGCAGTATGACAACATATATAAGAAAATGCTGAATCACCAGGCAGTATGACAACATATATAAGAAAATGGTGATATTCAGGCAGTATGACAACATATATAAGAAAATGGTGATTCTTCAGGCAGTATGACAACATATATAAGAAAATGCTGAATCACCAGGCAGTATGACAACATATATAAGAAAATGGTGATTCTTCAGGCAGTATAACAACGAGTTTATAGACATTTAATCGCAGTCACTTAAACTCGAACCACTTAAACGGTGTGACCCATGACAGTTAATCGTCATCAGTTAAACGTGTTTTGTCGCAAAAAAAAAAAAAGTCTATTTAAAAAAAGTTTAAAATAGAAAAAAATAAGAGGTCTTCCATACCTTTAAATTATAACTACATAAATATTAGCATTGTGAATAAAGTGCACAATGTCTACTTTTAAATAGCTGATATACATGTAAACAACGGCTAGCCTATTGGACCTGTCGCCTCTGTCACCTGTCAGCAGCGTGGAAGTGTCGTGCGATTAAAAGTACGTCTGCTTAGTTGTCGCGCGGTGAACCGTCTTAGTGTTGAACTGTCTGCTGTTATCTGTCTGCGCTTAACTGTCCGCTGTTAAGTGACGCGCGATTGACTGTCTGCGCACCATAACAACGTACAAAAAGTAAATGGTGAACCACCAGGCAGTAAACAACATTGTACAAGTAAAATAATGGTGAATCCCCAGGTAGTAAAACAACGTAAGCAAGTAAATATATGTAAAGTAAAGAAATGCAGATAACGTCACTTTCTTCTTTCCTTTTACGCACTTACAATTTAAATTTTAATCGATCAAAATTAAAATTAGAAAACTGGCAAGAACGGGCTTCAAATACAGAAGTTTAACCTGTAATGACAGGAGCTAGTCATCGACTATATGCAATGACATAAAACATCCAAATACTTTCTATGCACCGAAATGTAAATTTAGTAATACCTCAGTTGGCATGTACTTAGATATATAATTGAGAACTCAGGCTTAATCTATAATATAGCATATGGATGACTTATGGATTGAATATGAACATAGGATAAAGAAGGGGCATAAATCTATAGCATAATAGGATTTAGAGCAGGGGTGGGCAACTTCTTCAGTCGGCGGGCCGGGTTTGGGAAAATGAAGTCCTTGGCGGGCCGGATTACTAAATCAATACCTTAATCACTTATTAATCCACCTATGCAAGGAATAAATCGTATTTAATGTAAACTTTAAACTTATAAACATTAAAGCATAGAGACTGTTACGTTTCCAGTATTTATTTAAAGACCCTGCTTAGAATAATTAAAAGACTTTAAATATAATTAATTCTTCCTCTCATATTCTACGCAGACTGGTTGCTCAATTTATTATCTGACTAATTAAAAGTGCGTCTTGTAGTTCAGACGACAAATTTACAGACTAATAAACTGCGAACTTTTAGCTAGATTTGAAAACAGTTAAGTCCCTCTAAATTAATATGCACTCGTCATCAATCTTTCTGCTCATCCGCCCCCATTCAAATCTAAGAATTAATCTAATTGGTCTATTGTGCATAGAAATCAACTACTAAGAGGTATTAACAAAGAAAATAAGATTTAATAAAGTTTAACAAATTAACAATAAATCGAATGCAACGCGAATAGTCCTCACTCTGTCTTTACGCGCCTATGCCTGATTTTTGTCAATCTAAATTGCCAGAAAAGTGTTCCTTTGAGATCTGTACACTTGATCTTGCACTTAGCTTTATTCTTGTATCCTTGGTCTCAACACTCAATCATGCCGGTTCGTTCCCTCAGTCCCCCTTTAACGACACACGTGGTGCATAAGGAATGATGTCCCTTTGTTAGTGGCTAGGAACTGGAATTTTTGCAGCATGGCCCTCAGAGTGGATTTCGACACGCTTACACCAATAAGCTAATGCAGGTGAGGCATGGGTGAACATGAACCATGAGCCGACCTGTGGATGCAACGTGTTTGGATATAGTTCTCAACCTAACAGGTCCTACCTAGGCATGGCTCAATTAAATGCGCTGAACAAAGAGTTTCGACCTCGCGTCGCTTACAATTAGATTTAGAAAAAATATAATCGTCTCACATGTGTTCCATTTAACAGTCATGACGTATGAAGCAATAAAATAGATACAACGTTAAATTAATGTTCATACAAGGGGTAATTCAAGCCGACAGAGCGCTTCACAATTTACAATTTAAATTACACGCAATAATTGAATTACATGAAGAATTCATATCGAGCGCAGCATTCTGGCTCTTAGTGAATTAAAACAATATAAATTAAAGTACAGAAATGGAAAAATGGTTACAATAAATTTATATTCCGTAACATATAGGTTTTCAGCTATTTCTCTGAACCATGCTCAAGTGTATATGGAAATCATATAATACATAGCACAAATACATACTTAAACAATACATAGGCAAATACTATTAAATAAAATGATACCTTTGAGAGAAGTCGAAGGGTACCTTGATTCTCTATGGCGCCGGCTGCCTCTCACGACCCGAGTAAGCTGATGGAATTAGCTAAAATGTGCTCGAAGTGAGGGAGCGGAAGCGTGTGGGTACATATATAGAAAGGTATATTGCGTATCACGTGACTGTTCGCAAAGCATGTGGTTGGTTCGAGAACTGGACAATGGTCCTAAAGTTACATAACATCTTGACCTGTTCTAGAAGCACCTAGAAAAAGGAAGCTTTGAACAAAGGGCCAAGGGTTTCAAATATTCGAATTTGAAGTAAACAAGGCAAGTGGGTCACGAAGTCGGACAATTTTATCAGACTGTGACACCCCCTTGCTTTTGAGGCGTTTATCTTGCCAAAGATAAAATGCCTCCTACAAATTATGTATGATAAAATGTAGAAGTCCACAATGAAGAAAAATTTACACAAAAAAAATTTCGACATTCCTAGAAATAAAGTGTGCAACTATATTTCATATTTACAGGAAGGAATCCGTAGGGTTCAGTTAATTGATTAAACAACATTCTATCAGTACCGGCACTTGATGGCATCAAGCACGACTCATGTAATCTGCGCCAACATTCAAAGACCCTTTGATGTAATGAATATTTGCGTCATACTGTGTCAGAAACAAAGACCAACGCATTAAACGGCTGTTCGTAAATTGCGCCTGTCCGAGAAAGGCCAACGGCTGGTGATCGCACTCAATGACAAAGGTTTTTCCGTACAAATAGTTTTCGAACTTTTTTATGGCCCAAACTATTGCAAGACATTCCTTTTCACTGGTGGAATATTTCTGTTCAGTAGTTGTGAGTTTACGGCTTGCATATGCAACTGGGTGTTTGGTGTCATTGTGTTCTTGTAATAACACTGCTCCTAATCCTGTGTTGCTAGCATCAGTCCTTAACAAGAATGGTTTTGTCAGATCTGGCAGTTTAACAACTAAATCTGAAGTCAGTCTAGATTTCAGTGTGTCAAAAGCGTTTTGGCATGCATCAGTCCACACTACTTTTGTAGGCATATTCTTACGTGTCAAGTCAGTCAGAGGACATGCAATGGCACTAAAATCTGGTACGAATTTTCTGTAGTAGTTAGCAAGACCAAGAAAACTTCTAACTTGTGTTTTTGTTAGCGGTTGTGAAGTGTCCTTAAGTTGTGCTATCTTAGCTTCACTTGGCGACATAGTTCCATGACTCAACTTGTGTCCCAAGAAGTCTAAGGAGAATTGTGCTATTTCACACTTCGTAGGGCGGGCAGTGAGGTTGGCTTGTTTTAATCTGGCTAGCACATCTCGTAAGAGTGTTAAGTGCTCCTCCCATGTCTGGGTGCCTAGAATTAAATCATCCATGAAGTTCTCAACTCCACGTCCGTACAGTGGTTCTAACAATGACCGCATCATTTTAGAAAAAATGCTTGGAGCGTTTGAAACTCCGAAAGGCATAACTTTCCATGTGTAGTTTCCTACTGGTGTAGTGAAAGCTAGTATGTGTCGATCAGTGTCCTTGACCTTGATTTGCCAAAAACCGCGTGACAAATCTATTTTGGTATAGTAATGAGCGTTAGCTAGCTTAGTGAAGATGAGATCCGGATCAGGAAGAGGTTCGGCACAAAACTCTGTCACTTGATTGAGTTTGCGGTAGTCTACGCAAAAACGGAACGAGTTATCACGTTTTTTAATCAACACGATGGGTGATCCGTAGGCACTGTCAGTCTTCTCTATGACCCCTAGATCTAGCATAGTCTTAATCTCACGTCTAACGTCATCTATCTTAGCGTGTGGCAACGGATACGGCTTCAAACGTATCGGTTTGTTGTCAGTCAGCTTCAGTGAAAATTCTATTAAGTCTGTCAACCCTGGTTTGTCTGTCAGAGTAGATGAGAACTCATTAAGCAATTCATTCACTTCTTTTTTCTGTCTTCCTGTCAAGGCTTCATTTACCCTAACGTCTTTGACAGTTTCGTCCGTCTGTAGAGGACAGTTTGGTAAAGTACCAGTGACGCAATCAGTATCCCCCTCGTCTTCTATAACTATCGTCGCTACGACAAAATCAGCTTGAGTGGTTTGATCCTCACGGCTTATGTACTTTTTGAGTAGGTTAACATGAAAGATTTTCTCTCTCTTTCCTGTCTGCACCTTATAGTTCAGTCCCCCTAGCTTGGCGGTAACTACAAAGGGCCCCTTCCATTTCATCTGAAGTTTGTTATGTGCTTCAGGAAGCAACAGTAACACTTTGTCATTAACTTCAAATTCTCTAGGTTTGGTGTGCTTATTGTAATATTCTGCCTGTCTAGACTGAGCTATCGTCAAGTTTTCCCGTGCTATCTTGCCTATAGTTTCAAGACGGTTTCTTAAGTCAGTGACGTATGTATAAGTTGTCTTAACTTCGTCATCTGTCTTTTCATCAGTCCAAAGTGCCTTCAAAATCATCATCGGTCCGCGTACAGTACGTCCGTAAAGTAGCTCAAATGGTGAAAACCCGGTGGAAGATTGTGGCACCTCCCTATATGCAAATAGTAGGGCAGGGATGTATCTGTCCCAGTCTTTCGGTTTATCTGTGGCGAGCTTTTTAAGTGCTGTTTTTAATGTCCCATTGTATTTTTCAATCAGACCATTTGCCTGGGGGTGGTATGGTGTGCAAGTAAGATGTTTGATGGAAAGTAAACGATTTACTTCCTTCATTACGTTGCCTATGAATTGACTCCCCTGATCCGTCAAAATTTCAGTAGGAATTCCAACACGACTCCAAAGACCGAAAAGGGCTTCGGCGACAGTTTCAGTATCAATATTTTTCAATGGTACTGCGTCGGCGAATCTTGTTGCGTAATCAATAGTGGTCAGCACGTATCGATTACCTCTCGTTGATGTGGGTATTATAGGCCCAATCAAATCCAATGCTACGCGCTTGTAGGGTTCACTGATCAGTTCAGGCTCTCCTAACGGTGCGGGTCTGATTGAATTTTTAGACTGTGTTCTCTGGCATGTGTCGCAACTTAACACGAATCTACGGATATCGGCAGTGATGTCCGGCCAATAAAACTCACTTGTAATACGACTAGTTGTTTTTTGTACACCCATGTGTGCACCAAAAAGACTCTCATGACCTAATCGTAATACGTCATTTCGTTTGGTTTGTGGAACGACTAATTGTTTCCGAAATTCGTCTCCCACTTTCGAATAGCGGTACAATAAACCCTTTTTCAGAATAATGCACGCTTTCTTATTCGAATCGTCAGTGTTGACGTCACTAACAAGTACAGCTTGTCTGCGTAACTTGTCTAGTGTTTCGTCCTCAGCTTGTAATATTTTAATCTCGCTAACTGTTGCTTTATCTACGGCTGGTGCGGCAGACATCGGTGCAGTTACAGATTTGTCTTTACTACTCGCTGCTCTGGTTACAGCGTTAACCAGTGGTGGTTCGGTTGAAGTTTGTTTTTTGCACGGCAAAACATACTTGCAACCAAGGATCACGTCATGCGGTGAGTTTTCCATAACTGCCGCTTTGACTGTTCCTTCTACAAAGTCTGAAACAATCGAGACTTCAGCTACTGGTAAAATGTCTTGTTCGCCGTTTGCAAAGGTGACAGAGATTGTCTCCCCTGTGTAGTCGGTACGGTTAACTAATGATGCATTTACAATAGCGTCTAGCTCACACCCTGTATCAAGCAAAGCGATTGTATCGTGACCGTTTGCCTGTACTGGTGTTCGATTCGACTTTTCTGTTTTAGGTGTATGACTTTCTACTGCGTAAACTTTAGCTGTTTTCTTTTCAGGACATGTTCGTGAAAAATGGCCACTATCACCACAAGTGTAACATGCAAGATTCTTTTTATCTTTCTGTTTGTCGGACTTGTTTTTAGTGTCGGGTTTAGATGTTTTATCATCACGCTCACTATGTGCCTTCCCGTCATTTTTCTTATCCTTTCGAGTCTGCGGTTCGTTCGGTCGAGACTTGTTGTTCGCGTGTGCGTTCGAGAATTGAGAATGTGCGTCATCAAAGCGATCGGCGGCGTTGCCTATCTCCTCTAGCGTAGATTTTTCCCTTATTGCTAAGTGAATCAGTAGATCTGATTTGTATGACCCGAGAATGTGGTCTTTTACCATTTCATCCCTAAGACCTGCGTATGTCTGTGGAGTTTCAGCTAGATCTATCCATCTTTGGAACAAGTCCGTGACGCGTCGTATGTACTGTGCGTGCGTCTCTGAACTGGCTTTCGTGGCCTGTTTAAATTTACGACGGTATGTATCTGCGGTGAGTTTGTAACGTTTCAATAATGCGGCCTTGACTGTGTCGTAATTATCTGACTCAGAATCGCTAAGCTTATTGAATTCGTTTTTCGCAGTACCCTGCAGTAACCCGGATAAATTTATCGCCCAATGTTCCGCTGGAATGTTCGTTGCTCTGGCTAACTTTTCAAACGTTTTTAGATACGCGTCTATTTGATCTTTGTTCTCATCAAATGGGACCATATTTATCTTTGGAATGATATTTTCAATTCTACTGTGATTATTTCCATCGCTAGAATGCGAATCACCACTGCTTCTGCGGTCACGGTTTGGATTAGTAACTTCTAGTTTCTTTACTTCCCATTCTAACCGTTTTATTTCCGCGTCTGCCGCGATGCGTTTGGCTTCTGTGTCCGCTGCGATACGTTTTGTTTCGATGTCGGCTAATCTTTCAGCTTCTAACCTTTTAGCTTCTGCGTCAGCTGCGATGCGTTTAGCTTCTGTTTCGGCTAGTTTTTCAGCTTCTAACTTCTTCAACTCGCGATTAGCTATACGTTCTTCTCTTTCCGCTTTCTCCACTTCCTCTAGCTTAGTTCTAACGTAGCTAGTCAGTTCGTCACCCTGATATCCTATCATGATACCGGTTTCTTTCAGGTCTTCGAGAACCTGTTTGCGATCCATTTTACTGTCTTAGCGCGCTGGCTACAATAAAAATGTATCTCGTGAATTGTGTGTTTTTTTAACCGTCGGCGATAACTCCGCTTATCCCGAAAATAACTTTTAGGCTACAACCTTACAAAAATTATTTAATTTACTCAGAACACCTTCCGAAATAAATTACGCGTTAACTCTTTACACGTTTCACCTGCTTGTCACAGTGTCCGCTGTTCCAAGACTTCCGTAATGTCACGGCTCCTACCATACAACATTACACATTATATCTAGCACCCTAAATATAATAGTCCGAAGTCTGTTACTACCGATAACTCTCCTAGCTGGCGGTATAACCTTCGACTCCTCACAATGAAGTACTCAGTAACACAATACTAAATAAATCATTCAATAGCTAACATGACATATTTAACTACGCTTAAATATATCAACATTAACTAACATGCACGCTACTCTGCAAAAGAATACATGCACATGTCACAACAAAAGCAAAGAAAATCAGTGATACAAAAATCAAAAGAACAATTGGCAATTCTGTTCGTTCGTTCGTTTCTAGGTTATGATACGCCCTATGTATGAAAAATGTTACAAGTTACAATTTAATACATATCAATCCCGCGACGACCCACACTTGTTACGTTTCCAGTATTTATTTAAAGACCCTGCTTAGAATAATTAAAAGACTTTAAATATAATTAATTCTTCCTCTCATATTCTACGCAGACTGGTTGCTCAATTTATTATCTGACTAATTAAAAGTGCGTCTTGTAGTTCAGACGACAAATTTACAGACTAATAAACTGCGAACTTTTAGCTAGATTTGAAAACAGTTAAGTCCCTCTAAATTAATATGCACTCGTCATCAATCTTTCTGCTCATCCGCCCCCATTCAAATCTAAGAATTAATCTAATTGGTCTATTGTGCATAGAAATCAACTACTAAGAGGTATTAACAAAGAAAATAAGATTTAATAAAGTTTAACAAATTAACAATAAATCGAATGCAACGCGAATAGTCCTCACTCTGTCTTTACGCGCCTATGCCTGATTTTTGTCAATCTAAATTGCCAGAAAAGTGTTCCTTTGAGATCTGTACACTTGATCTTGCACTTAGCTTTATTCTTGTATCCTTGGTCTCAACACTCAATCATGCCGGTTCGTTCCCTCAGTCCCCCTTTAACGACACACGTGGTGCATAAGGAATGATGTCCCTTTGTTAGTGGCTAGGAACTGGAATTTTTGCAGCATGGCCCTCAGAGTGGATTTCGACACGCTTACACCAATAAGCTAATGCAGGTGAGGCATGGGTGAACATGAACCATGAGCCGACCTGTGGATGCAACGTGTTTGGATATAGTTCTCAACCTAACAGGTCCTACCTAGGCATGGCTCAATTAAATGCGCTGAACAAAGAGTTTCGACCTCGCGTCGCTTACAATTAGATTTAGAAAAAATATAATCGTCTCACATGTGTTCCATTTAACAGTCATGACGTATGAAGCAATAAAATAGATACAACGTTAAATTAATGTTCATACAAGGGGTAATTCAAGCCGACAGAGCGCTTCACAATTTACAATTTAAATTACACGCAATAATTGAATTACATGAAGAATTCATATCGAGCGCAGCATTCTGGCTCTTAGTGAATTAAAACAATATAAATTAAAGTACAGAAATGGAAAAATGGTTACAATAAATTTATATTCCGTAACATATAGGTTTTCAGCTATTTCTCTGAACCATGCTCAAGTGTATATGGAAATCATATAATACATAGCACAAATACATACTTAAACAATACATAGGCAAATACTATTAAATAAAATGATACCTTTGAGAGAAGTCGAAGGGTACCTTGATTCTCTATGGCGCCGGCTGCCTCTCACGACCCGAGTAAGCTGATGGAATTAGCTAAAATGTGCTCGAAGTGAGGGAGCGGAAGCGTGTGGGTACATATATAGAAAGGTATATTGCGTATCACGTGACTGTTCGCAAAGCATGTGGTTGGTTCGAGAACTGGACAATGGTCCTAAAGTTACATAACATCTTGACCTGTTCTAGAAGCACCTAGAAAAAGGAAGCTTTGAACAAAGGGCCAAGGGTTTCAAATATTCGAATTTGAAGTAAACAAGGCAAGTGGGTCACGAAGTCGGACAATTTTATCAGACTGTGACAGAGACCAAAAACAGTATTAATGAATTTAACGTAATGTACTTCAATAGCTGCTGAAGTCAATGAGACATCTGTGGTCGATCAAAGTTTTTAACAAGTTGTTTGAACTCTGGCTGCATGTCGGACGTAGAAATTCTCATTAAAGACTGCACGTGAACATCAGTTAGATTGGAACGCAGCTTTGTCTTGTTAATGTTCATGGTCGAAAATGTTTGTTCGCAAATGTATGTAGATCCGAACAGAACAAGTAGTTTCATGGCCATCTTTCTCAGGTTGGCAAACTTGGACTCATTCAGTGACGCATAAAATTCGTCAATGCTTTCAGATTGGAATTTTTCTTTCAGTGTAGAGTCACACTGCAGATCAATCAGTTCCAGCTGTAGAGCATCCTGCGCCTTTTCAAAGTCAGTTGTAAACGGTGATGATAAGATATCAATCTCAGCAGCAAGTTTCTGGAAGTCCGCAAAACGACGAGAAAATTCATTGTCTAGTGCAGATATCATATGGGTGTACTTCTCAGTTGACATCATCTGGGGTGCCATAGTTTCGAGTGTTGGAAAGTGTGTTGTGATATTCTGACTGAACTGGCGAGAAAACAGTTTTAGCTTCACCTTGAATGCCTTCACTTTTGAGTACATTTCGTGAGCAAAAGTGCCCTTCCCTTGGTCTGGTGTTCAATTCATTCATATGTTCAAAGAGATCAACTGCAAACGCCAGATCTGGCAGCCATTCTGATTTTCTGAGTTGAGGATATTCTGTATCTTTCCCTTTCATCTCCAAAAACAGTAAGATTTCTGTTTTCAGGTCCCAGACACGTCTCAGAACTTTCCCCAAACTCAACCAGCGTACAGCGGTATGATACAAAACACCACTGTGATCAGAACCGCAATCTTCCAGGTCTGTGATTTAGACCTCTCGCCCTGATGAAATTAACAATTTTCACAACTGGATCCACAACATGTTTCATGTCAAGCACACTTTTACACAGCACTTCCTGGTGTATTATGCAATGTAGAAATATCAATTCCCTGGTGCAATCGACCTCTGCAACACTGTCACCCAGTCTCTTCAGTAGACCAACTTTCTTTCCTGTCAAAGATGGAGAACCATCCGTAGTAACACTTACCATTTTCTGCCATGGTAATTGCATTGTGTGCAAGGCATTTTCCACACGTTCGAAAATATCTTCCCCAGTAGTAGTGTCTTTCATTGATTCCATTGACAGCAATTCTTCTGTGATTTCAAAGTTTTCTGAAATGCCTCGTACAAAGATGAGCAGCTGTGCAGTGTCATCGATGTCAGTGCTTTCATCCAATGCCAGGGAAAACAGCTGAAATGAAGGTACACGCCCTTTCAGTTGTGGTGTCAGGTCTTCACCAATTGCTTCAATGCGGCGAGCCACAGTTCTTCTCGACAAACTGACTTCTTCAAACTTCTTTCTGTGTTCTGGACAGACTTGATCAGCTACATCGAGCATGCACTTTTTGACAAATTCACCATCACAGAACGATTTGCTGTGCTTAGCAATGTTGTATGCGACCACAAAACTGGCATGAGTAGCAGCTTTCTGGGCTACTTTGGCTTTTCCGAATACATTCTGCTGCTTTACAAGTTTTCTGTCCAGTTCTGTTGCTTTTGTTTGCCGTTCCGCTGCTGATAAAGTACTGCCATAGCCTGCATGTTTCGTCGCATAATGGCGGCTAATGTTGTACTCTTTCAAAGGGCAACACTTTCACTGCACAGCAAACATACTGCTTTCTTGCCGACTTCTGTGAAAAAGTACTTAGGCATCCAATCTTTGTTAAATGCGCGACACTCGCTGTCAACTTTACGTTTCTTGGCAAAATCCATGATAAAAATTTTATTGTAAATTCTAAATCTAACCGAAAACAAGCAAAGAATAACTAACAGTCACTATTACTGCGACACAGTAAGAAAGTAGTGGGAGATTGGGCAGGATGTGGCAGGATGTGGACGGGGCCACATTACCATGGCGGTTAATGTTGTACTCTTTCAACATGGCAACACTTTCACTGCACAGCAAACATACTGCTATCTTGCGACTTCTGTGAAAAAGTACTTAGGCATCCAATCTTTGTTAAATGGCTACACTTGCTGTCAACTTTATGTTTCTTGGCAAAATCCATGATAAAAATTTTATTGTAAATTCTAAATCTAACAGAAAACAATCAAAGAATAACTAACAGTCACTATTAACTGCGACGCAGTAAGAAAGTAGTGGGAGATTGCGGCAGGATGTGGACGCGGGCCACATTACCATGTATGGCCAGAAACAGTCAGCGGGCCGGTCAAAATCCCTTCACGGGCCGGACCCGGCCCGCGGGCCGTATGTTGCCCGTCCCTGATTTAGAGCAACCAAAGGCTAACTCTACAGTAAATATTAATCATTTTTACTAGAGCAAACAAAGGCTAAATTTGCAGTAAAATATTAGTCATTTCTACTAGAGGAACCAAAGACTAACTATACAGTAAAATATTAATCTTTTCTACTAGAGCAAAGATAGGATAACTCTATAGTAAAATATTAAACATTTTGACTAGAACAACCTTAGCTTTCAGGCAGAAAGCTTCTACTTTTACCAACGTCATAGATGTGTGCCTGACAATGTGGAACAATACTCAGGATTAATCTTACACAGAACACGGAACTGTACGTTATGATACAAAAAGTCACACAGACATACACATACTAACAGAAAAAGAGAGACAGGTAAACAGACTGACAGAATGAGACAGAATCGAACGAGAGAGAGTGTGAGAGAGAGATACATACAGACAGACGAACAGGCAGAAATAGAGAGACAGAAAGAGAGAAAGAGACAGAATGAAAGGAGAAGTGTGAGAGGGAGGAGAGTAAACAGGAGCAGGTGCTCTACTACATTGAAAGGCGTCAACTGACTGGAAGTGTACGTTATGATATTAAGACGATGACCTGCTGATATTTCGGGAACTCATGCCAAACAGTTGTGAAGTCTGGAGAAATTGTCATTGAGCACTGGCAGATATTAAAAGAGGTAGAGGCCAGCAGGAAAAAATTTATGATTCTTCCCCAATAGTGACGTTCTTAGTGTTTATAAATGTCTGAATTGCGACTCCCACTAGCATGACCCTTAATGTAACCCCTACGGTTGAAACCGCTGATATAGATAGAAAAAAAGAGATTTCACTCTTCTTAAAAAATGTTGATTCCTTAATGATGTACCTTGCAGTATGCGCCAGAAATTATAATGGGAACCCTTTCAATAGGGGCTAGAAGTAATTTTGGGAAACTTTACATACATGGCAATCAGTTGTAATGTGAATCCTTGCACTAGGGGACATAAGTTATAATGGGAACCCTTTAACAAAGGGACTAGAAGTAATTTTGGGAAACTTTACATACTTGGCAAGCAGTTATAATGGCAATCCTTGCACTAGGGGACAGAAGTTATAATGGAAAGCCTTACAAGAAAAGACCATAGGTTATAATGGGAACTTATATTTGGCTTGTGTATTGTTACTCGTGTTTCGTGTTATTTATGGGAATATTTCCAAACAATGATTATAGAGATGTGAACTGTACAATTTAAGAAAAAATGTGTATACATATATATATCAGGTTGACAGACAGACAGACAGATATATAGAGATTTTCTTGACAGAGAATATTGAGAAAATACCTATATTATACAAAGGTGGATATCTGCTATCCAGATAGATAAATGTCTTAAAGTCAGAAAGACAGCTAGATAGGCGCCCGATAGAGATATGTCTGCTAGCCAGATAGATAAATGTCTGCTAGCCAGATAGATAAATGTCTGCTAGCCAGATAGATAAATGTCTGCTAGCCAGATAGATAAATGTCTGCTAGCCAGGTAGATAAATGTCTGCTAGCCAGATAGATAAATGTCTGCTAGCCAGGTAGATAAATGTCTGCTAGCCAGGTAGATAAATGTCTGCTAGCCAGAGACTAATGTATATACGTGTAATAGAGAGATGCCAGAAATACACATTTCCGAAACAGATACACAACTATTATAGGTGTCTGATAGAGAGATGCCTGCTAGACAGAGAGGCAGTTATGCAAATGTCTGATAGGGACACCTAGCTGGAAAGAAACCTGTCTGGAAGACATATACACAACTACGTAGGTATGATAGATGGATTGATGTCTGATGATAGATAAATGTCTGACAGAGAGGGAGAGAGATGTCTAATTATAGAAGGAACGTTAGACGTTTAGCAAGGATAGATATTTGATGAGATAAATGCCAGACAGAGAGAAATTTCTCATGAAAGATAGATACATGTCCGACGATAGATTGATGCCTGATGGAGAGATACATTTCTGATGATATATTGAAGTCTGGCAGAGATATAAGGGGATGGGCGGTTTAACAGATTATCCCACTCAAGCTCTAATCTGCTTAATCCCACCCGTACGAGTCTTCGTGATTGCAGATGAAAACTCAATCTGGCCTCAAAGACATTAACCGTTAATTACTTTATTTTCACCTCGTCTCTGAGTGCTGTCGATTCAGAGTTCCCATCCTCACTTTTAAGCTCGAATGCCTCTTGATTGTATAGAAATTCTGGCCCCCACACTCTCTCAGCTTGTAGGGACACTTCTCAAGTATATATTATTAAAGAATGATCGAACTTTCGCCCCCACTTAGCAAGCATTGCACGTATCTCCTTCTTTGTTTAAATATAGAAGTGTAAGTGTAACAAATAACAGAAATTTATTCAACACGGTGACATATAAACAAGAAAAAAAAATATATATAGTAGTAGTACTCACAAAGGCAAAGGCTATTTGTGAAGTCATGTTCTTATAAGCTAGTGATTAAACAAAACTGATGCTGAATTCTGATACTGAAATAGGCGACTATTAGGTGGCCATTCATGGTCTTTTAATAATGTTTATCACTCCATTATAATCGGTTCTGCTGGCTGAAAAGTAATGGCCTTTAATAATGTTTATCACTCGATTATAATCAGTTCTGCTGGCTGAAAAGTAATGGTCTTTAATAATGTTTATCACTCCATTATAATCAGTTCTGCTGGCTGAAAAGTAATGGCCTTTAATAATGTTTATCACTCCATTATAATCAGTTCTGCTGGCTGAAAAGTAATGGCCTTTAATAATGTTTATCACTCGATTATAATCAGTTCTGCTGGCTGAAAAATCATGGCCTTTAATAATGTTTATCACTCGATTATAATCAGTTCTGCTGGCTGAAAAATCATGGCCTTTAATAATGTTTATCACTCGATTATAATCAGTTCTGCTGGCTGAAAAATCATGGCCTTTAATAATGTTTATCACTCGATTATAATCAGTTCTGCTGGTTGAAAAATCATGGCCTTTAATAATGTTTATCACTCGATTATAATCAGTTCTGCTGGCTGAAATGTCATGGCCTTTCAGAAGAGCGCTAACTACACTTTTTACATGTAATCTAATTCTTTACAAACACTAATTTTCGCAGGTAGCGAAATAAAATGGAAAGTTACATCATAGAGTGGTTCTTAGGAGCTTAAATTTATAAATTTAAACCTAATCACGTGATTTGATGTTTATAGGTGATGACTTGATTGCCTCCCTTGCATGTTAGCGGTGTGTATTGTGTGCTGCGATGAAATGCAGAGTCTTTGTGTGCGTGTACACGGTGCTTGACATGTAATGGTAGCATTATAAGTTGTGTAGTGAAAATCAAGATTTTGACTGAAAAATTTAATGAAGAATTTGGTGCAGAAATGCAGACAGATATAATGAAGAATGAATGAAGTCTTTGAATACAAAGCTGCACATTTTACAGATTCAAGCCCTCACCAAGCCTTCTCCAAGCTCTGGAATTTTTGACAGTGACAGTGACCTGGCCTCAGGTTAAGCTCTCATTGATTTCGTTTCTGAAGTAGAGACACCTGCTCACTCGAAGTACACATGATAGGTCTGACAGCTCTTGGAATTCCTTGCAGACAATGTTGGTCAACTCAGGGCCACTATTTTCATGTTTCAATTAATTAAGAAGAGCAACTTCAGTTTGCACAGGTGTAGCAATGGTTCAGAAAAATGGCTGCAGGCGTCATGCACGAATGAGGACATATATAATTGACATCTGCTGACCATGCTGTGTAGTGCTGATTACGTAATCTTATATCTGACAGAGATAGATGTCTGATGATTGATAGAGAGATAGACATATATCTAGCAGAGATAGATGTCAGACAGAAAGTTCTCATGAAAGATGGATACATGTCCGATGATAGACTGATGTCTGATGGAGGGATACATTTCTAATGGATATATAGAAATATGGCAGAGAGATAGATATTTTATGACAGAGAGATAGATGTATGATAGAAAGACACATTCGATGATAAATAGATGTTGATTGAGAGACACATGCGTTGATAAATATATATCTGATAGAGAGACACATTCTGCTTGTTATGATGTACAGTAAAGCCACCAAAGGAAACTTTCATAAGCAGCAGCAACGGACATGAATGATGACTCAGCAAACAGAGACAGTGAACATTCTCTCCACCACCACCCCTCCCGTTGCTGCCAGAAGAACATCCACCTGCGTGCTTCGAGTCAGGCGAGTTATCTTCTCTTGGGCTGAATCTGACTCATACGCAATAGCCAGGTGATATTGACCCGGCAACCCAGTCCATTATCTAATAAGCTTTTACTTTGTAGCGCGAACATAGGCAGGCCTGTCGCTTTCGTCTCTACTTTTTCATCTGTTTATCTATATATGAAAATTATCTAATCAGCTTGAAAGCAAAGAATATTCAATCGGATTCATGACTGAATATTTTCAAGCAGCCCTGACGATAACCAGTTAATAAATCAATTATTTTTTCTATAGACGAATAGCTAAAATGTGGAAAGTTAGTAAACTTTCTCTTTCATCTATGGAGGGAATCGTTAAAATACAAAATAACAACAGACAGAAATAACAGGATCGTTTGAATCCTGCAACAACACGAATGAATAAAATGTATCAAATGTTTGCTAACGATTTTGTTTTTAATTGAATGACCTTTCTATCTAATGCTTGTCTTCTGATTGTTCATATTTACCCATGTCTTGATCGAAGCAATGGCTATGTTTTATATATCATAGTAAATACTTGCATCTGAATTCTTACAATAATCATCTCCCTTGCCAGGGGACTAGAAAACGAAAGTGACATTAATCTCGAGTCTTTGGCTTTTCCTTGTAATGATGAAAAAAAGTATTACCTATAATCATTTTATTATACACATGTTTGTTTCTGCTGTAAGTAAATGTATAGCGTCTTAGTTCTTCACATTCTTCGCATTGTTTTTCTTTCACAACTTTTCTCTTTTATAATTTTTATCCTTTCTTCTTTCTCCCCATGTTTCTCTGTTGCTTTCGCCTGATATCTTCTTTTTCTACGTCGTCAAAAGTTAGTTATATGTTCCCCTGGAACGTTTTAGCTGCAGGGATTGGGATGAGAGTACTAAATTTCAAACACCATCATTGTCAACAGAACTGTTCAAACTGTTCAAAACTTGCATTTCTCACAATTCATGATGCATATATTTCTCTCCCGAGGTAAAAGTTCAACTCCCCAGAGTTGACGTTAAGATCGTAAAAATGCTTAAAATGTCATACTAGCGATATTTGCCTTCAAGTTGTGTTTGTAGTTATAGGATGGAATTAATCTCGAAAGGGTGGTGGTGGTTGTGGATCGATGTGCAAGGCTATACTTCCAATACTTTCTAGGGCAGTGGTACATCTCTACTGTTGTTATCTTTTAGTACTGTTGCCATATTATTACTGTTTTTGTTATATTACTAGGCCTAGTACTACTACTACAATAAATATTGCTATATTAGTACTGCTGCTACTCTTGTTATATTAGTATTACTACTTCTACAATTAATATTGGTATAGTAATACAACTACTGATGTAATATTAGTATTAATATTACTACTGATGTAAGTAATATTATGATGGTGTTTGGATATATAGTACTGTAATGCCAAGAAATGCAAACACATCTGAAAAATACATTAAATTTATTATTGTTCAATTAATAAATAAATTCGCCGAAGCGAACCGTGAAGTAGCTTAGAGAAATAATCCCATGCCTATACACGAGAGTATGCACTGTCTGTTTTGAACTTCCATGTAAGAGACTGCGGGTAGTGTCAGTCATCCACTATTATATAATCACGGCACTAATGAACTAACACTACGCGTTCTGACTCGTGCTGCCTGGGACGGGGAGGGGGGGGGGAGAGAACCCTTGCTCACTAAATTGGCAAATCAATCAAAGGAACCTAACCACGTAAAAACATATCTTAAAGAGTTACAATGTGAAGTGCATGAGAGAAAACTAAAGACAAGGAATCTTGATGAGTTGCTATAAGTATCCCCAAATAACTTAACTTGCCTGCAGGCCTGATGCCGAGTCGTCATGGCTAATAACTAATTGTTCTACCTGCCATCGAGAGAATCAAACCAACTAAGTATATATATAGTCAGTCTGGGCTTTAATGCATCACTTGTAGAGTCCCACACTTTTGCTGGTTTGTTTTGGTAAAGAGCAGAAAGTGCTTCAAACCAGCATCAGAGCATCAGAGTCGCAGAATCACAGAGCTGCTGTCTCTCAGTAAAGAACTTTTCCTCAGAGTCAGTCTCAGTGCCAAGACTAGATTTCAAGGCTCATTGTTGGAGAGTGGAATCCAAAGTCTGGAGTCTCACCATGGAAGTCTGGAGTTTGCAGCCTTATGGTTGATGCCTGCATTTCCAAGGAATTCTGGAGTCCCGACAATAAAGGAGAACGAAGCAGATGACAAGTGTCATCTTGCGTGCTATTCTTCCTTGTTTCAGTGTGTGGAACATTCCATGATTCTGGTGTGACACTATTGGATAGTGAGAGGTGTTTTGGACTTACACCTGTGTTGTAAAAAGAAATATTCCTTCAGTGTGTGAGTGTATTTGAACTGAATCTGTGCATCACCTGTATTCTGACCGGCAGCCAGATCAGCAGACCATGCTCAAAATCTATATGCTTCCCTGGTCATATCAGTGATGTAAGAAATTATCACTTGTACAAGTACTATTTGTAATGTTGTTTTAGTTTAGTATGTATGATAACTAATCTTAAGTGGATATATAGTACTGTTTGTAATGTTTTTCTATTATAGTATAAATGACACCTAATCTTAAATGATATATAGAATTATTTGTAATGTTCTATTACAGTAGAACTGACACCTAATCTTAAATGATATGTAGACTATTTGTAATGTTCCTTTATAGTATGAAAGACATTTAAGCTTAACTGGTTATATAGAACTATCTTTAATGCTGTTCTGTTACACAATGAATATGTCAGTATGAGGTCACCAGACTAACTACCACGAACCATTTCAGAGAATTATGTGGATGACCTTTCAGGTCGTGGAGATCAGGTTATTTCCGGTTCACTTGCTTGACGCTTTGCAAAAATCACATTCTCGACTTACGTAATTGTTATCGTACTTATTGTATTCCTGATTGTGCTGTTGTAAGCTTGTTTGATTGTGCTCTTGTAAGCTTGTTTGATTGTGCTCTTGTAAGCTTGTTTCATTGTGCTGTTGTAGGCTTGTTTGATTGTGCTGTTGTAAGCTTGTTTCATTGTGCTATTGTAAGCTTGTTTGATTGTGCTCTTGTAAGCTTGTTTGATTGTGCTGTTGTAAGCTTGTTTGACTGTGTTTTTGTAAGCTTGTTTGTTTGTGCTTTTGTAAGCTTGTTTGACTGTGCTTAAAGACAAACCTCATCAGATTCATTAAAAGAAAATTTGAGCAAAATATAGTATTTACTGAACTTGAAATAAATTAATTAATCAATAAATTTAAATGAGTTAGAAATGACAATTAATACTATAAAAAAATTAGGTTTGTACATTATCCCAAAGCTGACACAGGAATTTAATTCTCCTCCAGCCCGATTGCTCGCATGTTTCGCTCACCGAATTAGGAAAAGGTCATGGAAGAAGAATTATAGTTTTAGCATGAAAAAAATCAGACTAACCACCCTGGAACAGTAGTAGACGTCAGCATAGATTAACCACACTTACAACCATAGAACAGAGATATTATGTTAGAATGGATTAACCAGATAACCACCATGGAACCGTAATATTGTATTAGAAAGGATTAATAAGATTAACCACCATGGAATCGTTGTAGTACCTTGCTGGACAACCCATCTTCAAACTTATCCCAGATTTACAACGTTCAATGGACTCGTCTCATTTGACACGACTACATCGTCACAATTGACAAACTCTTCACGTCAGACGCCTTTATCGTCACCGTTGACAAACTCTTCACATGTCAGACGCCTTTATCGTCACCGTTGACAAATTCTTCAATTTTCACACATCTATGTCGCCACCACTGACTCACTCGTCACATTGTGCAAGCCGTCAGTCTTCACCCAGATTATCAGCATTAGAATGAGTCGCCACACTGTACATACCCACAAACTGGACCCACATTAAACATGTCCATAAGCCAAGCCCCCATTTTACATGCCCAGAAACCGGACTCATACTGTATGTGTCCACAAACATGACTCATCGTCATTCAACGGACTAGTTACAGTGCACATGTCCTCCAATGTGTGCCATAAAACTTTAATTCAATCAAGTGTCAGCGAATCTCACTACATGCAGTTTTGAATGGTATAATGAGACTTTGATAGGATACACTGATATCGAAACTTGACCCAGTTTAACATTATGTAAAACTTTGATAAGATACACTGCATCGAAACTTGACCCAGTTTAACGTTATGTCAAACTTTGATAGGATACACTGTTATCGAAACCTGACCCAGTTTAACATTATGTAAAACTTTATGGTCAAAGACTGATTTAGTATAATATTATTTTATAATAAAAAATACTGATTGGAAGGACTTTCAAATAAATGTCCATGCTTAATCCAATCATCCAAATTAACATTTTGAGATGATAATCTTTAATGGATAAACTCTCTTCTAAGATGGACTCGTGAACATTATTGTGTGACTCTATTTGATCGGAAAAAAACTTTCCTAACCTTGACCCACATGATCATAGCGTGTAATCATCTTTGATATAATATTATAAGTAATTTTATTGGAAAATATAACAAGTGGAATAATCTTATCTGATTGTCATATGTAATAATATCTTTGACATAATTACGTTTAATACTCATAGACAAAATAGCGTCCCACCCTGACCCAGCCCCATTTGACGATGTTATTGTTGTTCAGCTGGACAAACTGTCGTCTGTGTTTTACCCAGATTAACTACGCCAAGATGCAGTAATTGTTACGCAGGTTAGCTACATTATAGTACCATTGGTAAATTAACTACATCACAGTGTATCACAATATAGTTTTTGTTTTGAGTCCGTAGAGCAGTCATTACAGCTTTGTCCAGGTCAGTGCTATTACTGTGAACCAGTTCTTAGCCAAAGTGCGATGTCTAACTTGATTCAGATAAACAAATTCCTATTGCAACAACTCAGTTGTTCAGATGATTCTGGTAGCTCACCCAGACCACAATCAGTGCAGTACGCTAGTACTCAACAAAGGTCTTCTGAAGAATTAATGACTATATGAAAATTCTACTCATGACAGCAGGACTGCTTAATGTTCTATCCAAGACTGGACAACTGCTTGCAAGTTCTACTCAAGTCTGGACAACTGCTTTCAAGTTCTACCCAAGACTGGACAACTGCTTGCAAGTTCTACTCAAGTCTGGACAGCTGCATGCAAGTTCTACTCAAGTCTGGACAGCTGCTTGCAAGTTCTACTCAAGACTGGACAACTGCTTTCAAGTTCTACCCAAGACTGGACAACTGCTTGCAAGTTCTACTCAAGTCTGGACAGCTGTTATTAACGCTTAATAAGTAATTTAAATATTTGCAATAATTAACCACATAACTAAATAATGTATTTTATAATTAGACAACCTGTCTTATCAACTTAAAAAGATCAACGACACACACAGATGAACGAATTACTTTAATACGTATTTGAATTTGCGTGAATAATTTTGACAGTCTTAATGACAGATCTATCTATCTATCTATCTATCTATCTATCTATCTATCTATCTATCTATCTATCTATCTATCTATCTATCTATCTATCTATCTATCTATCCTTTTTATTTTTGGTGGGGTCAGGGCGAGGTGATGTAGAGGAATGTGCATGGCTCTTGACAAGACAACGAAATGTCCCAATTCAAACTGACTGCAAAGCAATAGGAAATCTTAGCCGACAGGTTTGTTACGAAAGACTGGAAATGGATGGCACTGCACGTCTGCTCCTGTCAGTTTGACAGCTAGGGCTTCATGTTCAGCTAGTATCCGGCTAGAAGACTAGAAGCCTTAGGGACAGAAAAATACTCCACAACGCGCTGCAAGAATTTTAAATACCTTTTGAATCTTCCTGGAATAAATTCATGCGGAATGAGAGTTAAGGAAATTAGGTGGCCAATGATAAAAAAGATGCGAATGTGACTGCAGTCAACTGCTAACGTGACTTTGTACGAGACACTACATCGTGAAAGGTTTTTATTTCCCCCCCCCACTCCAAACAAAAAAAAAATTTGTTTTAAGCACACTAAAAAGCACACAACAGAGAAAGAAATACTGCATTTGTAGGTCAAGGTCAGTCTGTACCAACAATGCAATTTTTATTAGCGAAAATGTATTCTTGGCTAACTAACTATTATTAGCATTAGTACATGGCCGACGCATCGATGTAATGCGTTTTAATCTGGCCATTGTATAAAGTGCCATTTATACCCCAGTTTACATTTTCTGGCTTAAACTGAGAACAACTGCAATAAAGCTGTATAGGGAGATCGAAATACGTATCGAGGAGATATTCATGGAAGTATATGTAGTATGGGTTTAGTACATCTATTTCTTTTGTGTGGTGGATTTTCGTATAAACTCTTTTTTATTTTATAGGTTGCGTTTCCATTTTCTGTTAATTTTATTAGCGGTAGTAAGTAATAATATGTCGTCATTTGTCGTAATTTTTCTTAAAATATCTTTTTATTTACGAACATCCTGCTGTTTTTTTCTTTCTTTTTTTTTAACTGTTTCTCAATTTTAAATTTTTTTTTTTTTTTTTTTTTTTTTTGGGGGGTGGGGGGGTTCGACACTGTACATTTGGAAGATTTTGGTCACTAGCTGTCAAGCTTGCCTTCAAGCAAGCTATTTCTTTATTCACCTTTGAAACACCGTCTGTCTTCAATCGTAGATTTGCTAGAAATCCAATTTCATGGGCAAAGTAATGAAAACAAAAGGTTACTGCAGAATGCATAATTTGAAGCTAACAATTCTTTCGGGTTTGTTGAATGAAAATGTCCCCTTTCAATTTTCTTACAGAGTTTTCGGAAACCGAATGTATTTATAATACCTATATATTATACAATATTTTATAATTCGCTGTGGCGAAATATTTCACCAATTAAAATAAATAATAATTACATAACGTTTTTGCGAGATAAAAACCTTTTTAACGGACACAAAATCGTTGACAGTGAGGCTCCACTTAAGGTAGTATAACCCTGTTGACCTAGTGCACATGACGTCAGAACTCTATATTTAAAATTTACGCAAGATCCCGTGATTCGCAAGTTTTTGTGCAGTCGAACGAGAACAGGCTCGTTAGATTATTTCTGTCCGCGTTTTAATGGGTACAATTATACTAAAATCTCAGATCACACGGTGGCTCGTTCTTACTTGGTTAGGAGATTCAATACAGGATGAAGTGACAAGGTATTTAAGAGAACAATACTCACACTTCAAGCATTGTCTGTGAAATGGTTCCACAGACTCTGTTTGCTGGCCTAGCCATTTCTCTTTTTTAATAACGAGAAACTGGTGTTCTTGAATGGCTCTGCTTGAAGAAAGTTGCCAATGCAAATTGGCCCAAACTTGTTTTTACTTTCAGAAGAGTTCTGACCAAACCATTGTTCTAATCCGGTTTTTGCTAGATTATTCTTCCAACTCACTCAATTGGAAGAAATATTCTAAACTGTTTCCAAGCGCGGTTTTATATTAGCAACGGTTCAGAACTATTGTCGTCAGAATTATAACCTTATTTAACATTCGTTTAGATCTATTGTTTTTAGAATTGTTGCCTTATTTAGTATAGGCTCAGAACTATTGATAATCTTTCTTTACTTAACAGAATCATAGAACTATTGTCATAAATTTACTTTATTTAACAGAAGCTTAGGACTATTGTCTTAAACTTTCTCTGCTTTATATTAGTTAGGATCTATTGTGTTAACCTTACTCTGTTCAATGTAGGCTCAGAACTATTGTCAATCGTCCTTTACTTAACAGAAGTCCAGAACTATAGTCTTAAACTTGCTTAACATGAATTTAGAAACATGAGCAATCTTACATTACTTATCACAGAACTACTGTTATGACGTCATCTCACTATAACATACTTCACTGTTCAAAATCATTGTCCTCAGAAACTTTCCCTTCTTTTTAGAACATTTAAATCACATTCATTTTAACAGCATATTCAAGCCACTGTGTCTGTATTTACAGTCGCTTTGTTTGTTCTAAGCTCTGGATTCTTCCGCAGTATCGGACGGAAATCTATTAAAACAATCTTATCGTTTAAACCACAGTTGCAATGATGCAGAATACTCTTTACCCTCCATCGTGTCTGACTGCAGGGTGGGCTAAATTAAAAAAAAAATCCTGAAAAAGAGCAACGATATGTCTAATTATGTAAGGTGATTTTATCTTTAAACACACACGCAAACACAAAAGAGCAAAGATGTATCTAAGTATGCGATGTGCTTTTAGCTTTAAATACACGCACACACACCACACACATACACACACACCACGCATACCCCCCCACACACACATACATCCCCACACACCCCATATATACGCACCCCCCCCCCACACACACACACATACTGCAAAAGATTAAATACTATCTATGGACTTGCATGGGGAGTAGTGTTGACAAATGCAATCAGAATTCTTCTCCTTCCTTCCCCACCCCCACCCCCACCTCCGCCCCTCAACAACTTTTGTAAAAGTGAATTGAAATGCACGTTCAAATATCGCTAAAAAGGTGGACGAGAGGTTCAGTGAATAAGATATTTTTTGGAAAAGACAGTACCAGCAGCAATCGTGACGAAAATATCCCGCGTCACCTAATGCAGACTTCATTGAGCTTCGAGTGCAGTGCACTACTCGGTTCAAAGCGTGACGACATCATCAAAAAGGATTGTTAATTTCAGAATTCCGGGAATGTTTCTAAATGCCAACGTCACCCCTTCCATTTCCTTAATCGCTTAAATTCACTTCTGCAGCTGACACGTTCAAATTTGACAATTAAAAAAAATATATAAATATATTTGTTTTTCCTTTTTCTAGCTAATCAAACTAAGTTTTCATGTTGTTAGTTTCTATAGTTTTCTTTTTATAACAAGTAGCGAGATTCCCGTCAATATATTTAATTTGCTTTTTTTTAAATAAAAAACAAAAAAGACCAAACTATTCAAACTGCATGTAAAAGAGAGCAAATAATTCCATAGTATATTCTAATAATTATTGTCCGTTTGGAATGTGTTTACAAAGTAGCTATACATTTAGGACCTGTCTGTTAAAACTATCGCGAGTAATATTACGAAATACACGGGATCAGTTCACTGCTTATAAAAGAAAAAAAATTCCCGGTAGACAATTCGTCTGAAAGGACGCCAACACGAGGATAGAGAGTGGAAGAAAGTGGGTGGGAATGTAGCAAGGTTTAATGAATAGGAGGTAAGCGAGTATCTTTATGAGGTCTGTCAGATAATAGGGCGCTGTGCAGATGCTTGGCTGGCTGGAAGTATAGCAGATGGATTAGTGAAGCAGAAAAAAAATAACCACTTGAATATCAACTTGCATAACTTGAGATTGATTTAAACAAATATTATACAACTGTACTGCAGACAGTACTAATAGAATGTCTGCTAAGAGAGTGATTTCAACAAATATTTGTACTACATACAGTGATACTCATAGAATTTGTATCCTAAGAAAAGACAAGTTAATACCGTGAAAATATTAGCAATCACAGTCACACAATTAATAATATATTTCTAGGAAGTGGAGATAATTTTAAACAGCCCTTGCGGGTTTCATATATCAATGCACAAAATCACAAGGAAAAGAATCACCGCTTTTTATTTCTTGTAACATCATTACAAAATAAGCATCACGCATGCTACTTGTGTTACATCATTCACAGTGTATCACATGAGAGTTGCAAGCTTGCATTTTGGAGTGAAATCATTATAGCTCCTAGCAGACTGGACCAGTGCAGTGAAATCATTTTGGAGTGAATTCATTATAGTTCTCAGCAGACTGGACCAGTGCAGTCAATGACACGAGTACTCAGAAGAAAGAATACCACGTAAAATTGGACGGCAAAGTATGTTTTAACATCTCTAAAACGTCCTGTGATTGTAATGTACCTATTTCTTACAGATTAAGGTTAACACACGACATTTTATTCATCCTTTGAACAATCTGCATGTGTTGAGATGTGATTGAGTGTATCTGGGGGCAAATTGTATATCTGATCTGTCAGTCTTTCTGGTGCATGATCAATCGGGTCGCTCTGTGGTTGTATTCCTGCCGTATCTATGGGTGAAGGAGTAAGAGAGAGAGAGAGAGAGAGAGAGAGAGAGAGAGAGAGAGAGAGAGAGAGAGAGAGAGAGAGAGAGAGAGAGAGAGAGCTTGCCTTACTAAACCGACGCATTTAGTCGCATTCAGTGAGCCATACTCTCCATCCATCCATCCGTCCGTCCGTCCATCTGTCTATCTCTCTATCTAGCTATCTATCTATCTGTCTGTCTCAAATACTGCTTTCCTACTCGAGTAGTTCATGCTTGGAATCTACAATTGAACTGTGACCATTCCTTGAGTATGTCTGGCAGTTGTACACCAAGGTGCATACTATACAGGGGACTCCTGTGAAGCCACGGGTGGAGTTGCCCTTGGGTGATATATGGCTGAGACTTCACAACTGGGAAACATTCAAACAGGAGAAGAACTTATGCAAGGGAAAGCTCTGACTGTTTTCGTTCAATAGCGTCTACGAGGTCAACGGATGCTGGAAGCAGACGTTAAGCGAGAACGAATGCAGAAAACCGACGATAAGCGAGAATGACTGCAGAAAACGGACGTTAAGCAAGAATGAATGTTAAAAAGCTGGCTTTAAGTAGAACGAATGCAGAAAACCGACGTTAAGCGAGAACGAATGTAGAAAACGGACGTTAAGCAAGAATGAAGGTTAAAAGCGGGCGTTAAGTGAGAGCGAATGTAGAAAATGGACGTTAAACGAGAACGAATAAGGCAGTGAAAACATGTTGTCTTCGGTCACAATTATTTATTTTCGTGTACATATCTTTACAAACTTCTCTTCTTGACTTCACAAATCTCCATTGAAATCACAAATCTAGCAATTGTAACCGCTACATCTGTAGCATAAACAGTGTATTATTACAACGTTTCATGTTGCAAATATTGTCGATTAAAAATAACTTAGTCATCAGTCTTGTGTGTTAAGTCAATGCCTGACAAAAGAATAGGGTGTATTCAGATGGTCAGGTGATTATCTATAACTTAGTCAGTTATGTGTGTTCACTACATGCCTGGCAAAAAAGGGGTGTATTCTGATGGTCAGGTTATTAAAAATAAATTAGTCATGTATGTTAAATAAATGCCTGACAAAATAATGGGGGGGGGGGGTATTTGTGAAGTTTTGCAGGGAGATGGGCAAGATGTTAAATCTCCATGACCCTGGGCCACCCGTAACCGTAGGCTAATCCCCCCAAACACACCTTCTGGCTGGCCACATTCAGAAAGACGAATGATACGTAAAGTAGAATAAGAGAGTGATAGTTCTAGAAGATAGCTTGAGCCCCCTGACACATACAGCCAGGATAGTAAGTAAATACAGGTGACAGACTACAATAACATGTAAGTGAGCCGTGCTAACACGAGTGGTCTATGTGTCAACAATAATTGTATTCAACAAGAAATAACATAAAATAGCATGGCTTTATGTAGCAAATAGTTCAACAGTTACAATTAGAGTTAATAAATAGTTATTGTGCCTAATCACAACCATTTGATGTTGTGAGAGAATTTTAGTTTGAGTACTATTACTGTAGCACCTATTTGGTTCGTTGTTATGAGCGAAATGTAAATTATTTTATTAGCGGACACTGAATGTTTCTGAGTGAATTCTAAAAGTATTTTGGTAGAGTTTGTCTACAACTTGACTGAAGCTGTGTAGTTGTGACTTATTAAATACATAACTTTAGGTATGCCTGATGTGTAGTCTAGATCTAAATGAATGTTGTTAGCAAATGCTCACACAGTCCTTTTAACTGGTCTTTGGCTCATGGTCGTTCTGCTCTGGTGTTGCTTGCAGCTCAGTGCTCATCAAACCAATATCCACGATAAAGTCTTCAGACAACTCACTAAACTAACCAGTCAAAGCATAGCTCAGCCACATGAAGGAATGTACCAGAAACTTACCTGTAAATCATTAGTCAAATGCAGCTGACCTTTGAGGCAACACGTATTTTCGCTCCCCCAAAATGTGTTAAGAAAGTATACTCATATTACTAACCTTATCGCTGCTTATAAAAACAACAGGAAATAATTGTCGGTATATATTACTGCCAAAGGTATGTGGTTTTACTTGCCTAATTATTTTTATATTAATGCTTTTTTCTCTTGACATTAATATTATTTTATATTGCTATATTTTGCTTATGATATTTAAATGAATGATGTCCATGTAAGTAATTAAGTCAATCATAAGGGGTGTATTCAAATGGTCAAGTGAAAGAGTAGGAATCCCACTTACTCGTTCAAGAACAATAATGAAATATATAGTAATTTTGCTAAACTATTATAGGCATACATTTTGTGACTTAAGTTTAGATGAAATAGTACTGTAAAGAAGTAGCAATTGATGAACTATAGTTGGAATGTGAACAACAGTCCAATGAGAACAAAAGTCAAAATGAGAACAAAATTGAAATGAGAACAAAAGTCCAAACAAGAACGAAAGTGAAGTGAGAACAAAAGTCAAAATGAGAACGAAAATGAAATGAGAATGAAAGTGAAATGAGAACAAAAGTCAAATTACAACAAAAGTGAAATGAGAAAAAAGTCAAAATGAGAATAAAAGTGAAATGAAAACAAAAGTCAAAATGAGAACGAAAATGAAATTAGAATGAAAGTCAGAACGGAAACGAAAGTTAAAACGATAATGTCAAAATGAGAACGAAAGTCAAAATGGACAGTTTTGACATATCTGCAATGCAACAATGCAAGAGTACAATGCTTGATTGCTATGCGACACAGTTATCGGGAGCCCCGGCGGTAGAGAATTTGTCCTCTCCGGAAATTTGAGGTCTCCGGATCTCATTTGATGAAGTCGCTCGCTGCTTGCTGCACTTATTAGCAGGACATTAAGACTTGGTCCTGAACAGGGTATGATCATCATACTGCACTTATTAGCAGGACATTAAGACGTGGTCCTGAACAGGGTATGATCATCATACTGCACTTATTAGCAGGACATTAAGACGTGGTCCTGAACAGGGTATGATCATCAAACTGCACTTATTAGCAGGACATTAAGACTTGGTCCTGAACAGGGTATGATCATCATACTGCACATTCCCATATGCGCCACGCATGACAATTATTTCCAATCTTGTGATAAAAAATATATATGGATGTTTCCATTACTGGATCTTGAACTGGATTTTTCATAGAGAACCTCGAGAAAAATGTTTTGACATATTTTACTCTTGATTTCTCACTGTTTGCTTGTTTATATCTAATGTCTGTTTCTTTTGCTTCTATTGTTATTTTTGTTTATTTCAAATGTCCTTTTGTTTGTATTTTTTTTAAAATCTCGTTTTATTTCATCTGTTTTTGTTTGTTTCTAATGTCTTTTTGTTTCCATTGTATATATTTCATTTGATTGATTTTGTTCCTTGCCACTTTATTAGAGTGTAGTCTTTCTTTCTTTCTTTCTTTCTTTCTTTCTTTCTTTCTTTCTTTCTTTTTTCTTTCTTTCTTTCTTTCTTCCCTAATTTCCTTCTTTCTTTCTACTTCTTTCTTTCTTTCTTTCTTTCCTTCCTTCCTTCTTTCTTTTTTCTTGCTTTCTTTCTTTCTTTCCTTCCTAATTTCTTTTCTTTCTTTCTTTCTTTCTTTCTTTCTTTCTTTCTTTCTTTCTTTCTTTCTTTCTTTCTTTCTTTCTTTCTTTCTTTTCTTTCTCTATATTCCTTGTTTGTTTCTACTTCCTCCTGTTTTCACCGTCTTTCTCCTTCAGTTTCAATTTCTTTTATTTCCCCCCTGAGTTATCATTATCAGCTCATTGCATATTCCGAGCTGTCACCGTGAGTTTATTCTTCACTTTGCATGACGCTCGTCAGTAATTATCTATCGCGCTCTTCATTCATTTCTTTTTGCTTTCCTCTTTTCACTCTTCTCCCCAAGGATTCCTTTTCTTGTCTGTCTTCACGTCTATGTCTTTGTGCCATTCGTTGGCTGATATTTCGTCACTGCTGACTTCGATTTGTCTTCCATTTTTTTTCTTTCTCTATTTTTAACATTCTTCTCAAGGCTTTGGCACTCTCCGGTGGGCTGTCTCTCCCTCCCACCCTCTTGCACTCCTGTCAAACCTCTTTCGAAAGGTTTTCTCTCGTTCCTTGTTGGATTACTTTTTTAAAATCTCATTTCGTCTCTGATATGCTCCATCACCCAATGCCATCAGATCTCAATCTCATATGCCGTGCATATCTGTTACGTGGTGTGTGTGTGTGTGTGTGTGTGTGTGTGTGTGTGTGTGTGTGTGTGTGTGTGTGTGTGTGTTTAGGTGATGTTTCCATTCTATTTTCTTTGTACTGGATCATTTCACACGCCGCATTCATTTCACCTCAATCACTTCTCCTGCCTTTTCTCACTTTTTTCTCGCATCTCAAATGTTGTCCTTTTGTTTATTTTTAGATTGCTAATTTCTCCCTATAAAAGTGTTGCTAACTCATAACTTGTTCTCTTCTCTCCCTATACACGTGTTGCTAACTCGTAACTTGTTCTCTTCTCTCCCTGTACAGGTGTTGCTAACTCGTAACTTGTTCTCTTCTCTCCCTATACACGTGTTGCTAACTCGTAACTTGTTCTCTTCTTTCCCTATACACGTGTTGCTAACTCATAACTTGTCTTCTCTCCCTATACACGTGTTGCTAACTCATAACTTGTCGTCTTCTCTCCCTATACACGTGTTGCTAACTCGTAACTTGTCGTCTTCTCTCTCCCTATACACGTGTTGCTAACTCGTAACTTGTCGTCTTCTCTCTCCCTATACACGTGTTGCTAACTGGTAACTTGTTCTCCTTTTTCCCTATTTCTAGTTTGCAAGTCCTCAAGTTACGGCTCACGTTGCTAAAATACATCCGACTTTGCCTAATTATCTCCCCTTCATTGTTCTTTATTGATCGTAATTTAATTTATTATTATTTCCCATGATGAACCCGTCCTACTCATATTTCCTTATTGCCTTCATAGTCATTTTAATTTGCCCCGTCTTTTCCTGATTGTGTACTAATTATTTTGTACAGCCATTTCATGTTCACTTTCACCCGTCTCTTCTTATAGCTCTCTCATCTTTCTATACAGTCTACTCATCTCTTATTATAGCCCTCACATATCTTATTATAGCCCTCACATCTCTTCTTATAGCCCTCACATCTTTTATTATAGCCCTCACATCTCTTCTTATAGTCCTCCCATCTTTTATTATATAGCCCTCACATCTCTTCTTATAGCCCTCACATCTTTTATTATAGCCCTCCCGTCTTTTATTATAGCCATCACATCTCTTCTTATAGCCCTCCCATCTTTTATTATATAGTCCTCACATCTCTTCTTATAGCCCTCTTATCTTTCTGTACAGTCCACACATTTATATTATTATCTATTAGTGTTATTAAATGTTACTATAGTTTTGATAATAAATCAGTTGATCTAACCAATACCGGAAGCAACTTATCACGCACACCCGACATACTTCCCTTAAATAAACGCTGTTACCGGATCGATATCTGACCACTTTGCTCTGACAGATCGATCAGATGTCGGCCATCACACGTGAAATCCCTTTAAGCCTAAAGGAACGAAATGTTATAAAGACCTATTCCAGATGTATATAGTTATTTAGAAATACACACATACATGTTATAAAGACCTATTCCAGATGTATATAGTTATTTAGAAATACACACATACATGTTATAAAGACCTATTCCAGATGTATATAGTTATTTAGAAATACACACATACATGTTATAAAGACCTATTCCAGATGTATATAGTTATTTAGAAATACACACATACATGTTATAAAGACCTATTCCAGATGTATATAGTTATTTAGAAATACACACATACATGTTATAAAGACCTATTCCAGATGTATATAGTTATTTAGAAATACACACATACATGTTATAAAGACCTATTCCAGATTTAAATAGTTATTTAGAAATACACACATACATGTTATAAAGACTTATTCCAGATGTATATAGTTATTTAGAAATACACACATACATTTTCTTTACACTTCTGTGTGCTATCATTCATTATAATGAAAGAACGTGCGTCCATTTTTAAGGAATAAAGAAAAAAATATTAACATGATATATTAACAAGTTTTGTTCAATTGTCTTCACAAATACATAATTCTCTCTCACTCACTCACTCACACACACACACACACACACACACACACACACACACACACACACACACACACACACACACACACGCACACACACAAATACATTATATTTTCATTCACTCAATGAATAAAATGTATTACATTCACAAACAGATAATTTAGAATTACAGCACAAAATATTTAAAATGCTTCTTTATTTAAATGTCAGGTAAAACTAAAAAGAAACAGACTTCACAAAAAAGTTTAGTGAGTCTGTACAAAGTCCCTGTAGATTAGAATTGCTACAATATCGTAAAAAAGTGTAGTCAGTCTGTACGAAGTCCCTGTAGATTAGAATTGCTACAATGTCGTAAAAAAAGTGTAGTCAGTCTGTACGAAGTCCCTGTAGATTAGAATTGCTACAATGTCGTAAAAAAGTGTAGTCAGTCTGTACAAAGTCCCTGTAGATTAGAATTGCTACAGTGTCGTAAAAAAGTGTAGTTAGTCTGTAGATTAGAATTGCTACAATGTCGTAAAAAAGTGTAGTCAGTCTGTAAAAGTCCCTGTAGATTAGAATTGCTACAATGTCGTAAAAAAAGAAAGAAATTAAGTGAATGCATAAAGTGAGGTAAGTAATACACAGTACAATTACTTTACAGAAAACAAGAACATAAAATTCAGTCAAAGTAAAATTGATAGGACAAAAGTTCATTCACCTTTGTTGCTTCCTGGCGAGTATTGAATATAATAATGTAATAAAATCCAGTTCCACAGACACTACACACACATAGAAATAATCCAGTTCCACAGACAGTACACATACATAGAAATAATCCAGTTCCACAGACAGTACACATATATAGAAATAATCCAGTTCCTCAGACAGTACGCATATGTAGAAGTAATCCATTTCCTTAGTCACTACTCATGCATAGAAATAATCCAGTTCCACAGACAATACACATGCATAGAAATAATCCTTTGTGAATCCAGACTGATGTTTCACTATTTACGAACAAGAAGCGGATTATAGATTCTTGTTACACTTCCCAAAGACGAAATTGCACGTTAATTCCCAAAAGACAAATCTGGGAAAATAAATCTCAAAGGTCTAGAACTCTAGATAATACCCATAAGACCATTTAGACCATTCAGCTTAGAAATGAACTTCCGAGGTAAGATTTTCAAAACAGCAACAGCAGCAGTATGGTTTTCTACGTAAGTCAGGGTGGTTCCAAGGTAACAAAAAATACGCCCTTTTCTAAGATTAACATTAAAAAAAAAAACTTCTTTAGTACGAGAGGCATTGCGGGACTTACCTAAGTAAAGGGGCAGAACTGAGGAGGGATTTTACAAGATTTATCCGAAAACTAAGACCGTTGGGCAGTCTACACGATTATCAAAATAAAAGGAAATCAGGCAAACAACATTTTATTAAATGCATCCTCCCCCCCAAAAAAAAACAACAACAACAAAAAAAAAAGACAGCAGATATCTCCCCAGTATGACAGCCTCCATGAAATAGGAACTTAAATTTAAAAGAAGGAACATAACTCTGAATGTAACAAATCTATTACTTGCTCTTCCTTACGCGTATTTGGTCAGCATCAATGAGAATAATCGTGTTTCTTTGGAAGTTCAACCTTGAAAAAGATTTCGGTAGGTTGGGGGAGGGGGTTTACAGCTGGCCTGCTGCTATGAACTTAAATTTGGGGATCGTTCGAACGGCTCAGGGATCTGATTTTATTTCAACAGCTATGTTGCTAAAAGGATCGTTTTTAAAACTACACGTGTTTTGTTCCTTCATTCCACGCATGATTTTTTTTTAACAGATCACCAAACCTCCCGTTCAATGCGTTCCAGCAAGAAGGGTTGATATGACCTTGGAACAAAATAAATGAAATGACTTCTAGTATGGAAGAAAATGCAGCGTTACGAAAAATCAAATATATAAAAGCAGTTTAGACACAAGGGTGATTTTTAACGAAACAGATTTGAAATATTACCTGGAAAACAGGACTGTCAAACTTTCTATAGGTCCATTTGCTTCACAGTCCAGGTGTCATTTCTTTAGAGCGGTTTTCATCTTTCAGTCTCTCTCTCTCTCTCTCTCTCTCTCTCTCTCTCTCTCTCTCTCTCTCTCTCTCTCTCTCTCTCTCTCTCTCTCTCTCTCTCTCTCTCTCTCTCTCTCTCTCTGTATATAGAAATGAGATTTGGAAATCAACTTTTGAAATAAGCAGTGTTCTGATGTTAAATAAATCAGTAACTTCTTTGAAGTCAAGCTCGAACCTACTGTGTGGAACATTCATGACTCTAGTGTGACACTCTTTGAACAGTGAGAGCCACTTTTAGACCTACATTTGTATTGTAAAAGAACTGTGCATTCAGTGTGTGAGATTTTTGAATTTAATTATTTCATGTAGTCTCTCCACCTACGGAAATATTGTGTGACGGTAAATGTTTGTCTTTGATGTTGTGGAAGAGAGAAAACTTTTAATAGCGCCCGCATGTCCGCCAAGTGAAAGAGATGGGTGGTGTCTTCTGGAGAATTATTAATAACATAAATTAAGATTCTCTTCACATGTAATTAGTTAAGGATGATTAATTAATTATTAATAATAATAACTATTAATTAGGTGGCATTGGCGTCACAAAAATAAAAATGTTTATGCTTATATTAGAATATTCCAATTCAAACTCACAATGAAATCATTAACAAGTTGTTTATTTAATTACTGAAAAGCTGTATAATGTTTTGTTTGTACTTTATATTTGTAGTACTGAGAATGTCCACATATGTACAAATATTCAGTATATGCATATCAAAAAGAATATTACAACACAAGAGACGTACGAGTAAGGCCAAGTTAAAAATCTAAACATGAAATGACGTGTACTACTTATCTTATTCACTCAATTAATTTACAGAAGAAAATATACATTGTTATTTAATAAGCATAACAGCAGGCCATAGCATACATGTCTATTATATCATTAGCCTATTGCCACTTATAATAACTCCCCCTTAACTTTCCCTGTTTATTTCAAAAGGAACTGTCAGAATATTGAAGAATGGATTTGATCCTCCCCCCCCCCCCCCCCAACATACTGAGATCAACAGACCAAGGTTAATACTCCAAAACATGGGTATGTCACATCTAACACTCTCCTCTTTCGTGACGTCAGTGTTGACGAAAATGACTGACGTAACTATGGAAGTAAGAATCAAAGGATGTCAGAAGCCAGCACCAATTATTCCAGCTTCTTACATACATTACCAGACCGCCTTTGTTCTCTTTGCAGATATTCTTGTAATGCTTCTCTTCTTGAGGACTCCTCAGGAAATTATTTGAGTGGGTTCCTTGTCCCCTCTCTCTACATCCGGTAACCAGAAACTGCGATTCCGAATTACATAGTAACTCTGTATGGTAGGTGTTATTAGGTTCGATTTCTTCATCTGAATGACCTTCACTCCTGTCTGAGATTATTTCATCTAACTGGTCATTTACAAGTATGACGTCACTAACTGTTCAATCTAATCTCTGCTTGGTACTCGTACAACATATACTGACGTCAATATTTCTACCTCACACATAAGTGTATATATGTGTCTGTGTGCGTACGTTTGCGTGTGTGTGTGTGTGTGCGTGTGTGTGTGTGTGTGTAGAATAAGTTAAATTTAGCGACAACTACAGACAATGTTAATATATTAATAATTACATTTACGGCCTAAAATACTTCAGCTTACTTTTTAAGTGTTTACCAAATTGTGGACACACCTCACTATAATCTTATCATTTGCTATAGACAACCATTTTAGCCATACACCCCTCTCACCTTGTCTTACAGCCTACAAATCTTTTCCAAAAAGCCCTTCATTAATTCCCTATATCCCTAGTTCCTTGACCCCTCTCATCTTTCTTGCATCTTTAACATCCTCCCTTAATTCACACTTATCTGTTCTTGCATCTTATGTTGTCTTTCATTTAATCTCAATCATTTTTGTTTAATGTCTCTACCAACTATTTTTTACAGCCATTCTCCCACCTCCGTCTTTCCTTATTCCATCCCCCTCCCTCCACATCCTTCATCTGCTTTCACAGTCTCTCGCCATTCCTTAAAATTATATTGTTATTTCAACTTTTATCTTTTTGCGCTTCTTCTTTTATTTGCTCGTTTTTATCGCCTTTTATCTCTTTCGACACCCGTCTTTATTTTAATGTCTCCACTCCTCCCCCCTCTCTCCTGGCAAACATGCCTTCCTCTTTCTTTAACTCCTTCTTAGTTGTCTTTCCTTTACTTCGGGAATTGTTAACTATCCATAGAACTTCTTGCTGGATCTTTCATCTTTCTTATTTCATCTTTCAAATGTCGTCATATCCCTTTACACCAGTCTTTTTCTTTAACTACTGGTCTCTCAATGTTTACACCAGACCAGTTTTTTTCTTTTACTTCTAGTCGTACAAACGTTTTCACCCATCTTCTTCTCTTTTCACTAGCCGTATAAAAGTTGTCACCAGTACTTTTCTCTTACTACTAGTCACAAACGTTGTCACCAGCATGTTTCTCTTACTATTAGTCGTACAAACGTTGTCACCAGTCCTTTTCTCTTACTTCTAGTCATACAAACGTTGTCACCAGTCTTTTCCTCTCTCTACTAGTCAAAAGTCATATAAACGTTTTCACTGGTCTTTTTTCTTACTACTGTTATCACAAACGTTTTCACCAGTCTTTGTTTCGCTTATTCGGATTTCTTGTGAAATTTATTACTCAGTTATTTGCATTTCGAAATGAATTTAAATCGCTCGAGTAATAGTCACTCGTCTCGAACTCACATAACTAGCTTGCTCACTGTCGCACTCCATCAAGTAACCAATCAGAAAATCATTTATCCAGTGGGTCAGTAGGTCACTGAGTTCGACAGTCAGGTCAACCTGACACAGTCTTTATAGAGAATGCTTTGGTCTAATGGTTACTCAGTCCTAATGTCGACTGTATAATGGTTACTCAGTCCTAATGTCGATTGTCGAATGGTTACTGAGTCGTATTGTCAACTGTCTAATGGTTACTCAGTCCTAATGTCTACTGTCTAATGGTTACTTAGTCCTAATGTCGACTGTCGAATGGTTACTTAGTCCTAATGTCGACTGTCTAATGGTTACTCAGTCCTAATGTCTACAGTCTAATGGTTACTTAGTCCAAATATCGACTGTCTAATGGTTACTCAGTCCTAATGTCGACTTCTAATGGTTACTTAGTCCTAATGTCTACTGTGTAATGGTTACTTAGTCCTAATGTCGACTGTCTAATGGTTACTCAGTCCTAATGTCTACTGTCTAATGGTTACTTAGTCCTAATGTCGACTGTCGAATGGTTACTTAGTCCTAATGTCGACTGTCTAATGGTTACTCAGTCCTAATGTCTACAGTCTAATGGTTACTTAGTCCTAATGTCGACTGTTTAATGGTTACTCAGTCCTAATGTTGACTTCTAATGGTTTACTCAGTCCTAATGTCGACTGTCGTTATAATATTGTTCGTGTGATTAATCTGTACATTCAGACTGACTGACAAGTTACCATGTCTTGGCGCTTTAATGTTTATTTAAATTCCAACTTTACTCATTTATGTTTGTCTTTTAGTGAACCTTCCTTTTTTGTACTGTACAGAGAAGCTTACTTGAGTGTTTTAATTTCCACTGGCTACCTTTATGCATGTTTCAATATAAGTGAGTTTATTGCTTAATTTCGTTCTTCCTAGCTAGGAAAACATGCATTACAATTTAAAGGTGTGGGATTTTCCTTTTAAACTTTGACACGTTACTGTTGCTTTTTCTACTGTATTCTCACCCACCACACACACACACACACACACACACACACGCACGCACACACAAACACAACGCACACTCATCTAAAATAAATGTTACTTTCAAATGAGTATATTATTTTCACTTTACTTGCAGGCATGTATTTTTGTGCTCGAGTGTATGTGTTTGTATGTGTGTGCGAGTGTGCGCATTGTATTTTTGTGCACTAGTGTACATGTGTGTGTGTGTGTGCGAATGCACGCGATCGGTTGTGCTTCAGGCGTTTGTGTGTGCGATGAATGCGTGAGAGCGTGCTTATTTGGAGACTGACATCACCTAAGAGTCCTGGACTCCAGAAATGTTCCCAAGGGCGTTGGAACTAAAAATAATTTAAGAGAAAATAAAAAGAAACAACTTTAGTTCAACAAACAACCGAATTCCTTGAATGAGTAATGAGCCGAATGCGTAAACACTCATTTCTATTACACAAGCGCAACAAGAAAAGAAAATAAAACTATATATTATGATAACGAATTTGCGTCGTGAACTTTTAGTTTGTTATTATTATTTTTTTTTTAATAGTATTTCCACCACTCATTCATCAATTAACCATCACACGTATCCCAGACCCATGACCTCCGCCAGAGCAAGCGGCGGTGAATACGTGGAGAGTTGGCATTTACACTCCGAGGGCCACTGAACTCAACTGCACTCGCAGTTTAGTGCTGAAGTGTGTTTGAAACCTAAAATGTAGCCCACGTCTGTCTGTCGTGTGTACATATATTTTCTGTCTACTGCCCCGTAGACCACAGATGTAAAATATGCGACCCTAGATATCTAATTAGATGGATTCGCACTTCCGGGAATTCGGGGGGGGGGGGGGGAAGGGGGGAGCAGCACTAATTGACCTTTGTATTCTTATCATTTTGTTGAACTTGCGAACGTTTTATTCTTTTTTTTTTTTAATTTTTACTAGTATACTAAAACATTAAAAGCGAGTATAATTCTATAAAGATTTTCAAAATAACTATTATAGCCATACTAAGGAATTTTTAAAGTATTTATTGAAATTTATTTCACTAATATAAAGAAATATTAAAATGTTTTCTTATCTTTTTGTGAAACTTGTGAACGTTTTCATAGTAGGATTGTAACTATTCAAATCCCCACCCCGAAAAATCAAACAAAAAATCCTGATATGAAGGTAAAGTCTCTGTGAATAATCCTCAATTTACATTCAAATTTACACGCAATGATATTGCAATGCTTTTTTTTTTGTTTTAATTTAAAGTTGTAAATAATACTTAATTAATTAATTAATTTTATACTATGGATTATTTTCATCCTTAATTACGTATATTGTGCGTATTGTTTGATTGATTTATATTATTTTATTAAGTTGTCATTTTATTATCATTATTTGTACTTTAGCACAAGACTTGAATGTATACATTATATCAATTGCTAATAAACACACCACAGAAATAATTATGACAAAATGACAAAACTAAAAATACAAAAGTACTTTTAAAATAAAAAGTTAGACGTTTACATAGCGCAAGTTAGTCGTTGTTTGATAGTCTGAACTACTTAGATCTACATTTAAAGTACTAATTCTCTTTGCCTAGCATTCAAATATTATAGTTTTATCGGAGAGGTTAATCGTGATTGTTGCTGGACTAGATTATTTTGTTTGCCTAGCATGTTGCTGGAGTAGATAAAAATAATGTCTGCTGCCATTGAAATTGACTTACAAGCTGAATGTATCCTAAAACGATTTCATTTTCAGTTTCATCATACTAGTATTGATAAAGATGTAATTCTTTAATTATTTAAAAATAACAGCTTCGGCGTAACTCTTCGTTATCGCTTACACATGTAACGTGTTTGGCATATCACTTTCCATTGTTTCCTCTGATATTTTCATATTTTTTTAATTTAAATTTAATCTCCTGAAGATTACGTTTTCTTTTCTGGAAAATGCATTTAATCAAACGTTGTTAGTAACTGGTCAAACTGCTATTACTTAAAGGATTAGTATTGATTCAAACGTTTTTCCGTAAAATTTTAAAACAAAAACTATTATTTTGACAAAACCTAGTCGTTTTGTTGTAAATGAAAGATAAATTTAAATTAAATATATTTTCCTTTACCGACTTCGCCGAACGCAAGGCTTCGGGCTCTTCCGCATAAGTTCTCGACGTCAAACGAGGGGCAGGAAAGTTGTTGACAAGCAGTATGTGCAAGACGGCCATTTTTGTAATTGGGGAAGCCTATACTATGAGGTATTATCCGATTAGAGCCGTTGGTTTTTTTTCCAATATTTTCTTTTAAAATATACATTTCGAAATGTGTGCACTGCCTCTCTCTTTCTTTCTCGTTCTCTCTGTCTCACACACGCACATATATGCACACATATAAGGTATGTGTTCTTGGGAAATTAAATTTTCCTAACGAATAGAGTCTCTGGCTATAATATTTACATAGTTCTATATCGTGTGATATTTTTATTATACGTGTATATGTATATATGGTGTGTTTGTGAAAGGATTTCCTAACGAACAGAGTCTAAAGCTGTATTATTAACCATATATCTATATCAGGTAATATATTATTAACCATATATCTATATCAGGTAATATATTATTAACCATATATCTATATCAGGTAATATATTATTAACCATATATCTATATCAGGTAATATATTTATTATACATATGCTTGTATTTTGTGTGTTTGTAGGATGATTTCCTAAAACAGTGACATATCTATACCGAGTAATATATTTATTATACATATATGGTGATTGTATATGGGAAGATTTCCTAATTAATATAGTATATGGTTGCAGTCTTTACACAGATCTATAGTCGGTAACTATCACTGATCAGTAACGTGAGTGATTTTGTCCAACATCTAGTTCATATAAGTTAACTTTCTTAAAACGTCACTGAGTTCAATACGTTTTTCAATAATGAATTTATGTAAGTTCATAGTTCATCCCCTCCCTCTCCCCTAAAAAAAAATGGAAGAAGGAAAAAAAAAGAAATTTCTCCCTAATAGTGCTTGACGTCAACAGATTTCGTTATCACCGGAAGTAATGATTATTCTCTGTATCGCGCGTTCCAAGAATTTCTGTGACGTGTCCAATGGGGGAAGTCCAAAAAAGTGACGTTCCGTCGTTCTATACATCTCTGATGCGACCACCATTAATTTGCTATCGTCGTGGAGGCTTGCATTTATTATTTCATTTACTTTTTATTTTTTATTTTAGATCATCGCGTTTTTTAGTTTTCGGTCTTCGTGACATAGGTTGCCACACTCCTTATTGCGATGTGGTGTGTCCTTGACCTCGCAATTGGGTCAACGATTTTAAGACATGGGGCCAACAGGGTTACACAGCTCTTTACAAGAAGTTTATAACCCAAACAGATATTATATTAGTTCATGCTTCATTTGAAGAGAGTGTCACACATCTTCCGTTGTAAACCTCTCTGCTGATAAAAATGGAGGGAAGGAGCTGTCAAATATCTGCAGAAGTTGGACGGTCCACGTAGACCCCACATGCGCGCATTTAAATTTGCAATTGATGACCTACCTGTACCCATGTTTAGTCGCAAAACGAAAACCGCAGAAGTGAGGAGATTGGCGTGTGTGAATTCAATCAAATTTAATCTACTAATAGAGCCCACTACACCAGCATTCACGCTCACTGCTCGGGGCGTACAGCAGGGAGTAGTTCTTTTCCGAGGTTAGGGAAATTGGAATAAAAATAACTATAAAATTAAATTACATTTTGATAAGTATTTGTTTTTAATCATTTATATTTTAGTGTGTGTTAAACTTGAAGGTGATAATGGAATTATTAAAAATACTAATATTATTATTTTCTTTTATACGTGTTTAATTCAGAACACCTCATTCCGTAGCTACAGAGTAACCCAGAGCCATAGAATTATCCCCCTTCGTCAGTGGTTTGACAAGCATGACAGAATGACGGCAGTCGATATCTCGGATAAAGAAATCGTAAGTTGTCAGTGCTTCATTCTGGAATTTTAAAAAAGGCGTAAAGCAACAGCAAAGAAACCACAGCATGTCGTGGCAATATAGTGCATGATTAATTTTTTTTAAATCGATAAAAGTGCTTTAAAAAAAAAACCAAAATAATACTCCTAACGCTTTTTAAAGTCTACCAGTTCCATTGCCAATTCAATAGGCTATAATTCAGGCCTACAAAGGGAAATAGTGCAAACTAAAGAACTGATGAGGTCAGAAGTCATTTCTATCTATCTATCTATCAATCAATCTATCTATCTATCTATCTATCTATCTATCTATCTATCTATCTATCTATCTATCTATCTATCTATCTATCTATCTATCTATCTATGAAGATATGACAACAATATAAGGTACAAAGAACTATGAAAAGAACAATAACTAAAGTTGTTTAATGAGTGTGTTGTAAACATTGACTACAGTTGTTTAATGTCTGTATTGTAAATATAGGCTACATTTGTATTGTTTAATATGTGTATTGTAAACATTGGCTAGTGTTGTTTAATGCGTGTATTGTAAACATTGGCTACAGTTTTGTAATGTCTGTACTGTAAGCATTGGCTGCAGTTTTTTCTTGATGTGTAGTAAATATGGGCTACATTTGTTTAAGGCGTGAATAGTAAACATTGCTAAAGTGGTGTAATGTCTGTATTGTAAACATTGGCTGCAGTTATTTAATGTGTGTGTTGAAAATATTAGCTACATATTTTTATTGCAAAATTGTAAACATTGGCTACAGTTGTGGAATGTCTTTATAGTAAACAATGGCTTTAGCGTTTAGCGAATGTATTGTAAACATTGGCTACATTGATTAGTGTTTGTAAACATTGGCTACAGTAGTTTAAATTTCGTACTGTAAGCATTGGCTACAGTAGTTTAGATTTTGTACTGTAAACATTGGCTACAGTAGTTTAGATTTTGTACTGTAAACATTGGCTACAGTAGTTTAGATTTTGTACTGTAAGCATTGGCTACAGTAGTTTAGATTTTGTACTGTAAACATTGGCTACAGTAGTTTAGATTTTGTACTGTAAGCTTTGGCTACAGTTTGATGCACATATTGGAAACGTTGACTCCATGTCAACTAAAGCATGTAATGTAAACAGAGGAAAAAAGGCATGCAGATGTTTTAACCAACATCAAAAGTGATTCAAATCATAATAACAACGACATTGTTGAAGATGGATGATAACAATGATGTTACTATTGAGAGCAATGGTCAAATGACAAAACATTAAAACACTTATAATGGTTTGTGCGTAATTAAGTGATACATAATAATGAAGACGTCGAATGTTCTGAATTAGAATGACGATATAAAAGCACAGAAGAATAAAAAGAAATACTTTTAATGACGGGATTTATGAAAAGCACTTAGCGCTTTACAACTTTCGTTTAGCACACGAACTCATGAATAATTGAAACTGTACTGTAATGCAAAAGTCAGAAACACTACAGCAAGCTTTGAAATTGGTTAAAACTCACCATTCCCTTCCCATGGGACGGGCTTGGTGATGAAGATTTCAACGAAAGCATTAACAACAGATCGATAACTTGTTATCGAGTATGTCCAGTGCAGATCCAAAGTTTCCAATATAACCATTTCTAATTTGAGGAATGCATTTATTTAATCTTATTAGACAAAGAAAAACAAATACACGTTTCAGATACCCTCGACCTTAAAATGACTGTTAGACCTAGAAAGTGTCGCTGTCATTGAAATGGATACTGGTGTCCCACCCACCCCCCGATACAGTTTTGCTGTTTCTATATTTTGAATTTGATCTATTCTAATTATTATTTTATTTGTTAAATATAGAAATGTTTTTGAGAGGCAAGCGATTGCACGTGTTTCAGTTAGCTAGAAGTATTAGATAATTGTGATGAATATGTTAGTACTGGACATAAGATGTATTTAAGACTGCACTATTTATTGGGAGTACTAATGACTGGACATAAGACTGTAATTAAGACTGCACTATTTATTGGGAGTAATAATGACTGGACATAAGACTGCATTTAAGACTGCACTATTTATTGGGAGAAAAAAAATGACTGGACATAAGACTGTACTTAAGACTGCACTATTTAGTGGGAGTAATAATGACTGGACATAAGACTGCATTTAAGACTGCACTATTTATTGGGAGAAAAAAAATGACTGGACATAAGACTGTACTTAAGACCGCACTATTTAGTGGGAGTACTTTGTACAGTAATTTGTGACAGTCTCAAGATTTCACGATGAGTGCAACTTCACCATGCTGAGTATGTCTGCATGCAAGTCGTACAAGCATACATACGCTCTCATACACATAAACACAGATACAAGCACAGACACACGCACATACACACAACCACACAATTACAGCAAGGTCAACCACTCACACACCCACATGCCAAAGAAACACGATTAACCCGTAGTTTGTTAAGCTGCACGACTAGCTCTGTGATTATCAATTCATCTTTTTGTAGCGGAGTTTATTGTAAATAATAATGAATTAATAGGAATGCCTTACAAATAAATAATTGTAATTTTTAATAAAAATGCTTTTCATTATTAACAGGAAATTTATTTGTTACCCGCCTTTGAAAATAACAGTACGCTTTAAAGGAATAGCAGCTACCTGTGGTCTCATGTACGCAATAAATGAATAGCGGTTAACTGTTGCCTCTTGTTATATGCAGTAAATGAATATCAGTTAAGTGTTACCTCTTGTATGCAATAAATGAATAGCAGTTAACGGTTATCTCTTGCTGCACCAAAGATCATGTGGCGATGACGTTTAGAAATATTCCAGAGAATTGATAGATCTATTATGTAACCTTGACAACAGTATAAGGTCACGGTAACAATGTCTGAGAGGAATAACGAAATAATCACGAGTCAGTTTCCAGTTCCTAATAACGACCATTGTTTTTGTACCAATGAAAACAATAACAACCTATAATCTTTCTCTATGTCGACAATGATAACAAGGGAACAGACCGTTATTCTTTGTATCTGAAATGCCTGACTACTACTGTCTGTAAATCCTCGACTTGGTAGTTAGTTCCAGACATTCCATTCGCACTACTTCTACCGGCGTTATCATTTTGTATTTTTAAATTTATTTTCTTCTTGTGGAAAATTATTTACTTAATGTGATAAGCGGGCATCATCATGATTTGTCGAGCATATGTTGTTCGCATCAAGTCTTTCGTTTCGTGCTGCATGTGTTCCCGTATCTATATCCTAGAGCGCACCGCTGTGAGTAAAGAGAACATACTGCTACTGTTAATAAGAAAGCGAACGATAAGAAATGTTCTTTTTTCTCTTTCGTACCATTCATGTATTATTCGCGTGCATAAAACAGATGTTCTTTCAAATCGCTACACAACAGCCGTTTGTTGTCATGATTAGAATGGTTCGGCGGCCGCTTTCGGTGTGTCACCTCTGGTCGCCTGGCTTCATCTCGGTTCAGCTTTGCGTGAGTGAGTTTCTTTCGTCAGGGGCGAAAAAGTGGACTTTGGCCGTTTTCGTGGTGATTCAAGCTGGCAGGGAGGGTTCTGTCACCGTGATTGTCTCATCAGCCTGTGGCTACACAACAGAATGAATGAGAGTCAGCAGAAGGAACATCAGAAGGAACATAGCAGAAGGAACATAGCAGAACGCATACGGATTCCCACTCGGGAAATGTCTGAACACGAAGACTAAACTATCCGCCATTGTGTTTAAACTGTAAACTTGCAGCCATTATGCTCGAATTGCAAACTAACAGCCATTCTGTTCCCACTATAAACTAGCATACATTCTGTTCCCATTGTAAACTAGCAAACATCCTGTTCTCAGTGCAAAGTTGCAGCCATTCTGTTCACATTGTAATTATGAGTCATTTGTTTTCATTTTAACTATGAACCATTCTGTTCCCACTGTAAATTAGCAGTCATTGTGTTCCCAGTGTATATTAACAGCCATTTTATTCACATTGTAAATTAGCTATTCACTGTAAAATGGTAGCCATTGATTTACCACTAAAATATTAATCATTCTGTTCCCACTGTAAAATATCAGCCATTCTGTTATCTGTCAAAAGTCAGCCATTCTGTTCCCATTGTAAACTTTCAGAACTTGTGTTCCCACTGCAGTCAAGTAGCCATTGGCTTTCCTTTGTAAACTATCAGCAATTGCGATCCCATTGTAAACTAGTAGCCACTATATTTCCACTGTAAGCTATCAGTAATCATGTTCCCACTGTAAATAGCAGCTATTCTGTTCCGATGTAAACTAGAACCATTTCATGCAAACTGTAGACTAGCAGCTATTATCATTCGCAATCATTTTTAGAGTATCATTCGAACGGTGCTAAACGTGGCCCACTTTACCTTCATTTATTTTTGAATCTCTTAAAGATTTCAATTTAACATGACTTAATTTACTAACAGCTAAATCTCTTAAAGATTTCAATTTAACGTGACTTAATTTACTTACAGCTAAATCTCTTTAACACGACTTAATTTACTTACAGCTACCGTTATATCTCTTAAAGATTTCAATTTAACATGACTTAATTTACTTACAGCTACTGTTAAATCTCTTGACGATTTCAATTTAACATGACTTAATTTACTTACAGCTACTGTTAAATCTCTTAAAGATTTCAATTTAACATGACTTAATTTACTTACAGCTACTGTTAAATCTCTTGACGATTTCACTTTAACATGACTTAATTTACTTACAGCTACTGTTAAATCTCTTGACGATTTCACTTTAACATGACTTAATTTACTTACAGCTACTGCTAAATCTTTTGACGATTTCACATTAACATTGCTATACATTTACGTACTGTTACTGTTGAATCTGTTAAAAATTTCACTTTAACGTGGCTCACTTTACAGTTACTGTTGAATCTCTTAAAGATTTCACTCTCTAACGTGGCTCACATTTCCAAAATTACTGTTGAATCTCTTAAAGATTTCACTTTAAGGTGGCTCACTTTACTTAAATTGCCTTCAAATTTCTTAAAAATGTCACTTTAACGTGGCTCACTTCAACTAATTTACTGTTGAATCTCTTAAAGATTTCACTTTAAGGTGGCTCACTTTACTTAAATTGCCTTCAAATTTCTTAAAAATGTCACTTTAACGTGGCTCACTTCAACTAATTTACTGTTGAATCTCTTAAAGAGTTCACTTTAAGGTGGCTCACTTTACCTAAATTGCCTTCGAATCTCTTAAAAATATCACTTTAACGTGGTCACTTTAACTAATTTACTGTTGACCCCCTGAAAGATTTCATTTTAACCCAGTGGAACTCATTATCGTGTACTGGTTCAACCTTCTCATCGTCTGTCTCAGAGATAGCTCAGAAAGAAAGTAAGAGGCAAAAAATGAATGAAAGAAAGAAAGAACACCAAATGAAGATGAGAAAGAAGTAATTAAAAAAATATATATCAACTAATTCTCGGTCGACAGTAAAATAATGTTTAAATATAATACCAACGGTCTTTTCAAATGACATGAACATATCTTTACCACCATCACCCCTAAAATAATAGTTAAAGAAAATTTAGGGAAAAAAATAAACAAACAGCAGCAGCTCTAACAACAGTACAACATTTAATGGATGAAAACTGATTGAAATAGACTGGACTGTCTCTTAGCAACGTTAATGAAATTTCGAAATTTGAAAGAAGATTTTGTAACATTAATTTTGATTTTGTAGAAAGAAAAAACTGGAAACATTTTAACGAGATAATACTTTAATGTCTTGACTATTAGCACAACCAACCTTTGCAGCCCTCATTAAGACGCTCGCGTCTCCATCCCATACACACCGACCGCTAGGATCATTATAACTGTGTGATACACTTTAAAGGGGAAAAAATTAAGAAAAAGAAAGTGGGGACCAAAAAAAGTGTGTGGGGGGGAGGGGTGGAGGAGAAATTTCTCTAGGCAGGAAAGGACTCCAGAAAACAAGATCGATAGATCGCCGTGGATACCAGAAGAAGGAAATTGCGCTGAAGAAAACGGGGCAGGTCGAGACGAGGTGGGAGCGGATGGGGGGTGGGGTGGTGTGGTGGATGAGAGTAGGAGTTGAGGAATGTTAGGTTTGGCGGCGATGGCTAAGATGGCCGTGATGGTAGTGGTGGGTGTTTTAGTGGGTAACGTGGTCGAGAAATGTTCACACACAAAAAAATCACCTGAATAAAAATAAATTCGAAGGAATTTTAATGAGCGTGCTTCTATAAAGAGCTTTCACACTGTTGATTACTCCTGTCTCTGCTAAGCTTCCTTCAAAAAAACGTTGAAATAAGAAATGTATTCTCCTCCATTATTTCCCCCTCTAACCCTCTACATTCCTCCCCCCCCCCCCATGTATATGCTGTGTATTTTTTTTAATTGTAAGCCTATAGCAAATTACTACGAAGAACACGTATTTGATGTTTAGCGTGATTAATTCTTGGCTGACCTAAATTTAATATAACGGTTTGAAGCTCTCAACTAGAGGGCTCTTGTTTGCAATTTTGCCAGGCAGGAAAGATAACTCATACATGACTAATGTTGCTGCTAGGAAAGACAGTGACACCTTTGACATGTGACTAATTGCTTTTGACACGCGACTAAATTTTGAGCAGCAGGGTCAGGCGTTGCGACAAGAGGGCAATCTTTTTCTTTTCCTGGTAAGCAGGTGAAAATATCGGACTCGTCACAAGAATTCTTGCGGAATGGCGACTGGAGAGCTTTGACCCGTGACTTAAGCTATGCACAGTAAGAGTGTTGTCGCGTGACTAATGTAGCGTAACGCAAGACGTTAATTGACACGATTGACTCATGAGCAGTGTCGTGGTGTGCGGCGGGTGGGGAAGAGATCTTGCGACAGCAAAAATACAAAGGTCATCACTGCTTTTTTCAGGCGCACGTGTGCGTGGAAACTGAAAGAAGACATGAAATAAACAGTTTATTTTGTTTGTTTCTTTCTTTCAATTTTCGTGCAGGCTTTGGATGACTGGATCATATCTTCCCCAACATTCGTTCAGATGAAATGTGTATGTATCTACTAAACGACAGGGCTTATGAGACAATGAACAAAATAAAGGTCGTTGAAAATATTCCAACTTTGTGACGCCACAACATATTCGACAAGTATTTCGTGTTTGGTTTGAAAATGCGAAAAAGTAGATTGTCACATGCTATATACAACAAAATGTCAAAGAACAATGCGTCTGATTTAGTTCTATTTCAACTGCAATACCAACAAAATTATTTTGGGGGGGGTGTGTATGGGGTGGGGGGGAGGGAAATAAAAATTGTCTTCACGAGCGTGTGAGGCACATGAAGTATTACAAGTACTCAGCCAGTTTTCATTGCACTAATGGCTCATACTGTCTGAAGATGTAACGGCAGATACCGCCTGAACAAGATTTTTCATCGTAGCTGAACATAACAGTCGATGGGGCAGACGGCCATAACCATTAAGAGGGCATGCGAAAGATCAGGACTGATGCGTCGGGGAGAGGAGTCCAATAGCAGAGGAATTTCTTGTCAAGTGATGAATCAGTGCAACGGTCTTACCGTAATCCAGTAAACATCTTCATTAACAAAGGGATATTACCAGGACGTTTGTTAATGTTGCATAACAACAAAAGAAAACAAAATGTTTCAGAGATTTGTTGGAGTCAGAGAAGTGCTGTGTTCTACATCAGCAAACTTAATACGTACACACAGCGTCATAACCTTTCTATCTTTTGTAGAAGTATCGGTCATTCTGGTTCGAAGTCGAGAAGTGAGAGTACGGAAATAAATACGTATTAAACTAGTAATTTAATATGCGCGCGTGTGTGTGTACGTGTGTGTGTGTGTGTGTGTGTGTGTGCAAGAGAGAGACAGAGAGAGAAATAGAGAGAGGGTGCAGAAGGGAGAGAGAAGGACAAGTAAGCAAAGAATTTTAATAATAAAAATATCGATTTTCCACTTCAACTCAGGGGACACCTTACATCGATGCCACGCGCGATCTCTACTGATACCTAAAATCAATTCTACTCGCGCAGTTTGGAAATGCTCCAAATCATGTCCATTGGTGCCATGAATAGAGGCAAACTAAGGCATGCCATTGCTCGTTACTGTCGTTTGAAACCTGGCACCAGTTTAATCACAGCCCGCTCACTACTTACAGTAGAAATTGATTGCGTGTATAAATTAAGTCTCATTACACTTTCAGAGATCTAAGACACAAATCCACAGACGTGTGCCTAGACCACAGACGTCAAGGGTCTCCAGTGTGACTAAGACGTGACAGGGCTTACACGAACGTCGTACCACTTGTGAGAAAAAACGTGTTGTTTTATTGCAGAAATTTATTTAATTATTTCAGCAGAACCTGCACTGAAATTCACCGAGCAAACACGTAAAACGTACGCACGCACACACACACACACACACACACACACACACACACACACACACACATACATGGACAAACTACACATGCAAACATTCTTCTGAATCCATGATTTTATTTAAATAATCTATAGTAAGCATTTGACAATATATCTTGCACTTTAAATCGTTTTACGTGCTTACTTTAATGAAACAATTATCATATTTCTTATGTGTTGATAAGTATTTTGTTTTCATGTATTAACTATGACGTAGTAAATAAAATGACGCAAATTGTGAGCAAGAGGAAAGATGCCAACAATTCATACTGAAAGTATCTTCGTTCATTTACCCACCCATACTCATACATACTTACACACATAATGCTCAGTTCCTGTACGTCCACGCTTGCACACATAATGCTCAGTTCCTGTACGTCCACGCTTGCACACATAATGCTCACAATTCCTGTACGTCCACGCTTGCACACATAATGCTCACAATTCCTGTATGTACACGCTTGCACACATAACGCTCACAATTCCTGTACGTACACGCTTGCACACATAATGCTAACATATTCTTGTACTTAACTCATTCTCACTGACACATATTGCACACTTTAAATTTCTACATTATTATATCATCCTTATTAAAGAGAAAATAATGTAACTACTTATGAGACTAATGCTTAATGTTTATATTTATAATCTAATGATTTTTTGTAGTGATATGTTCGTAAGGAGGAAGAAAGGAACAGTGACATATTTATACTTATTACGCTCAAACTCTCTCTCTCTAGGCATGCGCGCGCACACGCACACGTAGTGTATCGAATATCTAGATTGAATGCGAAAAGGAAAAATGTACGAACAATCTAGCACTAAACCGGTTTTTAACTCAGTGGTGAGTGTGTATGTTCGTGTGTGTGTGTGTGTGTATGTGTGAGTGTGCTTTATACTGACTTTAAATGACACGAGAGCTAACTCGCACTTTTATAGCACTCTAAGGAATTGGTATTCTTAGAGCAGTAGCAAGACTCGTGTGGAAATTGATTTTATTAAGGAGTACTGAATGTCTACCCCTACCCAATACCTACACTATCGTGCTAGCAATGTGTGTGTGTGTGTGTGTGTGTGTGTGTGTGTGATCAGTTAAGTATAGGTGATCGTGGAAAATGTGACGATAAACTCTCTCGTCGTAATCGTTACTTTGAAACGTACTGATTCGTCACTTTCACAAGTGCTGACTAATCATTACTATCAAACGTACTGATTCGTCACTTTCACAAGTGCTGACTAATCATTGCTATCAAACATACTGATTCACTTTCACAAGTCACTTTCACAAGTACTGACTCTTTACTACGAAACCTACTGACTCGTTACTGTCAAATGTACTGACTCGTTACTATGAAAGGTACTGACAAATCGTTACTATCAAAAATACTGATTACTCCTTACTATCAAACGTATCGATTCGTTACTATGAAAGTGTAGCAGAGTAAAATTGCCCATCCCTAATTCTAAGTTTAATTTTTATATAAATTGTTAAAATGTGGAAGTGTCCCGACCTTGGACACTCCTCATGATGGTAATTTTGTGTCAGAGTTGGAGTAAACAGCTTGAGTTGAGAATATGCTAGAAATTGCTGATGCAATCCAAACCAGTTCCAACTGGATGAGTAGTTTTTATTATCCAATTGTTAAGATTTATGAGAAAGAGACCAGTCAATGGGCTGAGATAAAAAGTTTCCAAGTAGAGAATTCTATTGTCTAATCACTTGAATTTGGAGTGGCAAGTTGTTAGGTCATGAAAGGCGCCATTAGCTTATTGGTGATTTAGCTGACTGATTGAGAGAGAATGGACTTATAAATATTTTGTGTATTTTGCTGTTGGTATGATATACTTGTGTTTTTTTTTTGTAGAGATGTATAAAGTGAGTAGACTATTATTTCTACAAATCTTTGACCAAAGATTATCATATATAGTATGCTAAGCACTTGACATTGTTTCTAGTGAATGCACCCATAAAATTGATATGCTGTATTTATAATGCTGTGTTCATGTATTGGTCTAATACATACTATTGCATGGAACTGTAAGTTGAGACTAGAATGTAAGACATAATGGAGTTAAAGATAAATAAACTGGAAACATAGCATTTCTTCCCTGATTATATTTTACAGGTAATAAGCAGTCTTTCTTTGTTTTACCTGAATCTCCTGGTTTACTGATTTAACTGCTATGACTGTAGCAGATGTGAGAAGTATCTACCTGAGTTTGTAAGTGTAAGGAATACACTGCACTCCATTCAAGTGTGGTGGCAAAGTATGCTTACTACATCAAGCAATTTCTGGTATATGGAAGTTACTGGAAGGGACTGATAGCAGTCAGTTGGTGGTATCTCTGAGCTGTTGAGTGAACATGTTGCATTTGACTAATGATCCACCCACTGCTTCACCTATACAAGAAAACATAGAAACTATTATAGCTTATCTCTAAACATTCCATTTCAGATCTCTGATAAGAACTATCCGTTGATTTGTATTGATACTAAATTGTTGAATTGTGTTTTACGACATAAGACTGTATAGGTTTTTATATTATTTGAATGTGGTTTCATAGAAATACTAATGTCAAGTAACCCTTACCATTGTGTTTGTTATATGTATATCTGATTGTTGATTTAATAAACTTAACAGTAAATTTTAACAGTAAATTTTGACATTCTTACACATATTGAAAACCTTATGATGAAGAAGAAAGTCGGTGGATGGGTGCTCAATAAATATAGATTGCAGATATTTTTTTCTTCTCCTTTAATAAGAAGTTTTCTACCTATGGAAATATTGCGTCATAGTAAATGTTTGTCTTTAATTTTGTGGAAGAGAGAAAACGTTTACAGCACCCGCATATCTGCCAAGTGAGAGAGACGAGTGGTGTCTTGTGGAGAATTATTAATGACATAAATTAAGATTCTCCTCACTTGTATTTAATTATGGGTGATTAGTTAACAATAATAATCGTAACCTTTAACTTGGTGGTGTTGGCGTCAGAAAAAGGTACTGAATACTCGCTTCTATCAAAAGTACTGACTGCTTCTTACTATCAAACGTACTGACTACTCTTTATTATCAAACGTACTGACTCATTACTATGAAAGGTACTAACTCGAAAGTATCAAAAGTACTGACTATTCCTTACTATCAAACGCACTGACTCGGTACCAGCTAATATTCTCAGTCCAAATACTAGCAAACGTGGTGAGATGTATTTTATTTAATGATGATTTGCCAACACTCATCCTTGTTAATTCTCTCTGTGGATTGAACAGATTACAAATTGTTTTATCACCGTATTTTTCTATAGTTTTAAATCGTACTGATGCTGATATTCTGCTTGGTTTTACAGAGACACCAGTAAAGCTACCCTGACACCATTAAACTTACCCCAAAACCAGTAAAGCTATCCTGACACCGGTAAAGCCTACTTGACACCAGTAAACTTACCCTGACATCGGTAAAGTACCATGATAACCTGTAAAGCTAATCTGATACCCTTAAAGCCACTCTAACTACCCTGGCACCACTAAAGCTGCCCAGAGACCAGTAAAACTACCCTGATACCAGAACACCACTCAAAGCCGAACTTCGGAACTCACCCCAAATAAAGTAACTCTTGCTGTTACGTTTCCCGGATTCAGGGGACGTAATAAACTACCATTCTAATTCAGTATTCATCTTGCTCAAATTAAGCTGCTTTGCTTTGCCAAAGGGAAAAAATTTTAAAAGGAATGAAAAGTGCAAAATAAAATGTGTTCATTAAAAAACGTAATTTTCACATTTGAACATTCAGAAATATTTACCACCAGACGCAAAAAATCTTCGAGCCATAAACACGGATTTGTTTCCTCTGTTAATGTTTTTTATTTGGGATAATCTCGGCATTTCTGAAAAATTGGAATTTATTTTCAAATTTTCGAAAAAGAAATGTGTGTGAATGCACTCAAACATTGAGAAGAGATCTGTTTCTTCTCTTCTTGTAACAATCAATACTAATTATGTGTCATTCCAACAGCATGCATAAAATTGCTTACTTAAAATTTCAAATTGAGAAACACGAATGTTTGCTTTATTTTAAATTAAATGCCCGGATTAGATAATAAATAAAACGAGAATTGACCTCTCAGAGAAGTAAAGGAAATAAAATTAAAACAAATAATAAAAATGAAAACATGGAATTTACTTCCTTCGAACTTACAAAAACAATCATATGAATAAATAGGCAAGCAATAGTAAAGAAAAACAAACTAGATATGCATAAACAATCAGTTAGCCTACCGAAAAACAAGCAACATATTAAAAGGTGAGCAAACAACATGGAAGATAAACAAACAACATGTGAATAAATAAGCAAACAACAGTAAAGAAAACAAACAACATAAACAAATAAGTAAACAGGAAGAAAAAACTAGATATGAATAAATTAGCACACAACAAGGAAGAAAAAACTAGATATGAATAAATAAGCAAACAACAAGGAAGACAAAACAAGATATGAATAAATAAACAAACAACAAGGAAGAAAAAACTAGATATGAATAAATAAGCAAACAACAAGGAAGAAAAAACTAGATATGAATAAATAAGCAAACAACAAGAAAGAAAAAACTAGATATGAATAAATAAGCAAACAACAAGGAAGAAAAAACTAGATATGAATAAATTAGCACACAACTGAAAAGAAAAAAGAAAAACTGTAAAGAAAAACAAACAATATAAGAATAATTATCAAACAAGTACCAGCAATCAGAAAATGAAGCAAATAATTATTCGAAATTATTCAGTAAATAATAAAGTAAATAAACAAAGATAAATATAAACAATTAAAATTGATAAGTAATAAATTTCACGCTTTCAAAAAATTCCTGATATATAAGTGTTGTCTGTTTCAGTTACGACTACATACTCAGCTAATTTCCCGACAGGCGCGTGAATTTGTCAAATGTTTAGTTTATGAAAGAAAATTATGTCCCTGATTGAGATTGTAAGGGTGTAGTGTCTGATTGAGAAAGTGATTATAAGGGAAGAGTCCCTGATTGAGAAAGTGATTGTAAGGGTGAAGTCTCTGATTGAGAAATTGATTGGAAGAAGGTTAGTGTGGAGTAATGTAAGTGTGTGTGTGTGTGTGTGTCTACTCGATTCTATTCTCTGCAGGTCGAGCTATAATGAAATACTGCATGTAGCACACGAGACCACTGCTTCATCGCCCCATCCGACTGAAGGATTTGATGCTAGGCTCATCCCTCTTGCACTAGAAACGGTTAAAAGTCGCTGGCAAGGTAGTCAATCTTATCTGGACTCGAACCACTTCACGCCTATCCTACCTGTCCATGATGCAAATACAATTATCATTTGCGCCATCGAAACTCCTTAAAGTTCTTTATAATTGGTGAAAACAAAATGCTTTACTAGTGGCAGTGACAAATAGCAGTGAGCTATTTTGGACCGCGCGGTGATGCTGGTGACTATTGTCGACACCATTAAAAAAGGAAGGAAACTGAAGGAAAAAATGGTTTAGCATGCTCCAGTGAGTTTAAAAAGCTGCGAATTGGCAGAAATTGTTTTCACTGCAACGCTGGCAAACAGAAACTGGGAATCGAGCGGTTAATGGAGACGAGATCTTTAAAAAAAAAAGAAATTGAAGACTGGCTCGGGGAATGCATCATGGCTACCTACTAACAAATGCGATAGCGTTGTGCAGACGTGATTTCCATGTAAAGGGCTGATTAGGTAACTCTAACTACTACAACTATTAACACTACTATTACTATACCTACTATTACTACTATCACCACCACCACTACTACTATTATTACTACATTATCCACTACTACTAATCACACTTCTACTACTACGATTACTACTATTACTACTATTAATACTAGTATTACTACCACTACTGTTACTACTATTACTACTACAATTACTATTACTATTACTTCTACTGTTACTACTACTACTATTGCTACTACTATTACTTTTACTACTAATATTTCTACTACTGCTACTCTTACCACTATTACTATCACATCTAGTACTACTATTACCACCACTACTTTTGTTATCACCACTACTACTCTTGCTACTATTACCACTATTACTACTACTACTATCACAAGCAATATTACTAAATTCACCAGCACCAACACTACAAGCAGTACAAATACTAATATCACAACCACAACTACTACTACTGTTATCACCAACACTACCACTATTACGATTACCACTGCAATTTTTACTACTATTTCCTCTACTACTACTACTATCACCACAACAACTACTACTATTACACCACTAGTATTCTTATTACTCCTATTACTACTACTACTATCAAAACACTATTGTTACTTTCACCAGCCTCGCTGCTACTTCTACTTACACCACCTCTACTACTACTACTGTCACCAACACTACCACTACTATCACAAACACTACTACTCTTAATACTATTACTGCTAGCATTACCACCACAAATACTATCACAAGAACTAATATTACTATCACCACTAATGGTGGTTATACTACTAATATAACCACCATTACTACAACTACTTGCACCTCCACCACCACTATTACTATCACCATCATAACTACATTTTACTATCACCACCAATTCTACTACTTCCACTACTACCATTCTTACCTCCACAACCACTAACTACTATTATCGCTATAATTATTGCTACAACTATCACAACGACTAATATTACTATACCTCCACCACTCCTACTACTATCACACCACTACTACTACAATCACAACTACGATTACTATTACTATCACCACCACTACTATTAATATCACAACCAATACTATACAACCACCACCACCACTACTACAACTATCACCTCTAGTACTATTACTATTAACTCCACTACCACTAATTTTACTAATGCTATCACTACCACCACTTTTGCTACTAACTACTACTATCAACACCACTACTCCTCTTCCTATCACCATCTATATTACTAGTCTTATTATTACTATTACCGTCACCACTACTACTATCAATACCACTACAACTACTATCATCACCACCACTACTACTACTACTACTACTACTGTAATGAAAATATACATATTAAGGTTAAATTTATGAATTAATTATCCAGCTTTGCGAAACTCAACAATTTTTTTTTGTAAGTTCAGCACAGCAGCCTTCGACGGTTAACAATAAACTATTTCTGTTAGATGTACAGTTATTAATTAAACACGATGTGATAATTGTCTACATTAAATTGTGTGTGTTATTTTTGCCAATCACAATTATACGCTTGTGTGTATGCGGATATATATCAAGAAGAGAAAATTTTGCATCCACAACAGTACTTCATGCAGTAAAGGAAAAGACAATTTCGAAACGACTATATGTGTCTTAGCTGTAATTTTATGCAGAATCTTGGGCCCCAAAGCAATCCAGAGCTATTGCCTAAATGGCAGCTGTTCTGTAAAAACTGCAGCGTAACGGAATTTTGTCTGATTTTTTTACTCAGCCAAATATATTTTCGGTGGATGAAACATGGTGGAAAGATAGAAGATTTGGTGGATGCTTACAGCCCAAAGACTTCTTTTTACTGGCGTCTGCACATTTCATTCAGGTCACACATATACAAGTGGGTGATGAGTACACTTTAATGGCGCATGATTTTGTTAATCTGGCTACGTACACGAATGTGCGTGGCAGAGTTTATACAAATAGCATTTGGTCTTAGCAATAAGATATTTTGTGAAATGAAGGAAGTTTACACTTTGGGACTAAGTTAGTGTGCTTTAAGGGGAGACAATGACGGTTCCAGAAACAGACTATATTTCAACGAAGAATAAAGCGTGGCAATCCGTCACAGCTATCATTGTTATCGCTTCAGTAATTAAAGTTTAATTGTTACCATTAAAAATAATAATGAATCGGTTTTAAGCATTCACCCGCACACCCTCTCCACTATGCAGCAAGCCAGAACCAAACACGCATTCCAAAAAAGACACAAACAAAAAACAAGCATTTCAAAAAAGACATGCAACAAGCATATTTTCCTATCAAGAAAAAACAAATTCCAATCAAGAAACAAACAAAACAAACATATTTTCCTATCAAGAAAAAACAAATTCCAATCAAGAAACAAACAAAACAAACATATTTTCCTATCAAGAAAAAACAAATTCCAATCAAGAAACAAACAAATCAAACATATTTTCCTATCAAGAAAAAACAAATTCCAATCAAGAAACAAACAAAACAAACATTCCCATCAGGAAACAAGCCGCACGTTCCAAATCAGAAACTAACTGAACATAGATTCTAATAAAGAAACAGATCAAGCAACAATCATGAATCAACAAAATGAAACATATCCTAAACAAATAAAGGTAATAATTAAATAAACAAACAAACAAAAGTACAGATAAATATAAATCAAGGCAGTGCGATGAAACAGACAACGCACAATGAAAAACCAAACAACAAATTGAAGCGTGAAGAAATAAATCAACACGTGTCAAACTAATGCCAAACGAAATACCAAACAGACAATAGAACATATAAATAAACAACAAGGGTTAAAACTAATGCCAAACGAAATACAAACAGACAATAGAACATATAAATAAACAACAAGGGTTAAAACTAATGCCAAACGAAATACCAAACAGACAATAGAACATATAAATAAACAACAAGGGTTAAAACTAATGCCAAACGAAATACCAAACAGAAAATAAAACATATAAATAAGCAACATGTCTATTTATTCAGGGAAAAGCGAATTATTGCACTCCTGCGCAATAAACATTTGTTAACACAGAATATTTTACACTCATCATCCAATTGTAGAAGATAATAATTATAAGAATCACTTGTGTTGCGAATACACAAACTATCACCGGAAGTGACGTGGGCATAAATAGTATTCGCTATAGATTAATAGTTGAAGGTTGTTTGCGTAAATATATTCCCATGGGATAATTAAATTAAACAAAGTTCTCTCCCCCATTTATCGATGAGAATTACGATTAGGAGAAGGGACATGATTCAGTTGCGGTTAGCTTAGATTTTACTTGCATAAAATCAAAAAAAAAATGTATGTGCTTTTGTATTTTTCGTTTCTTAAATCGTCATTCATCATCTGTCCGGACTTAGAAAGACTTTTTAGATTAGACCCCAGTGGAAACGAGAGTTATTTGATCTAAAAGACTGGAAATTTATCTCTATGAACTCACGCGACTGCAAACTCCAGTCTTTGCGTGCCCGTTGCTTAGGAACCTCTGCGTACATGATTTCCAGTCCTTGCATGCTCCTGTGTTTATGAACCTTTGTGTACGTGATCTCCAGTATGTACATGCTCCAGTGTTTATAAACTTTTAAGAAGTCAAATTTCCTTTTTTTTTACTTCCCGGTGTTTATAATATGTCTATGATCTCCAATCCTTGAACGCTCCAGTGTTTATAAAACCGTGTTTAAAACTCAAGTGGTTTTTTTCATACCCTAATGTTTATACAACTCTGTGTTTATGATCTCCAGTCTCTGCCTACCACGGTGTTTATAAAACGCTTAGTTTAAGGGTTTAAGTTTTCTTTCTCATATGTCAGTGTTTATAAATCCCTGTGTTTATGAATTTCAATATTTGCATACCCCAGTGTTTATGAACCCCTGGCCAAGCACTACAGAAGGAAAAGGACACACGCCAACTACAGGTGCAAAATCAATGTGCATTATCTGCTTCCGTTGCGTGCCGTGGTAAGTTGCGCAATTAAGTCCAGACCCGGAGCACGTGGTCGGGTAATCTATTACAGGGAAAGGCACAGGACTGTTCAGGCCTTAAACTCCCGGTCCAGTGGATGCGTGAGAGTGAACAAGCTTCATTTTCTCGCCACAACAGCGTTTGTCAAGCGTGACCATGGCCTAATTACGAGAGATTAGAGGGATGTTTGTGCGCACAAGTGCGCGCGTGCTTCATGTGCGCGCACCTGTGTGTCGGTATTTGCATCTGCCTGGCTAGCTGCATACCGGCATCACATACCATGAAATACCTTACACAACTGTTGTAAGCTTGACACCAACACTCCCTGAAATATCACGCACATTTGCAAACGTGCATTTACTGAAATATAAAACACAGCCAGCTGTTGTAACTGATACCAACACTCCCAGAAATATCACACATAACTGTTCCGTAGGTAACACCAACTCTCCCTGAAATATCATACATAACTGTTCCGTAGGTAACACCAACTCTCCCTGAAATATCACACATAACTGTTCCGTAGGTAACACCAACTCTCCCTGAAATATCATACACAGCTGTTGTAAACGTTACACCAGCAAATATCTTCATCATCTGTTGAAAAGTTGACACTACGATTCTCTGAAATATCTGGTACTGTTACAAACGTAACACTAACGATTTATGAACAACATCAAACATTTATCGAAAACGTGACACTGGCATCCCTGAAATATCCGGAACGTTTCTTGAAACGTGACATCAGCATTTAATGAAATATCTGAAGCATGTCACCAGAATTAGTCAGCAATGTAATAATCAAAAGTCGCAAGAAGATAACGTGACTTGCTTTTACAAACATAAACTCTTTACTCTGTACTTCAGTGCTTGAAAAGATATGTCTCTCATGTCTTTGTCTCACACAGTTACTTGTAAACACTCTAACAAACACACAATTACTTGTACACACACTCTAACAAACACACAGTCACATGTACACAATCTAAAATACACACAGTCACTTGTACACACTCTAACAAACACACAGTCACATGTACACAATATAACAAACACACAGTCACTTGTTTACACACTCTAACAAACACACAGTCACTTGTAAACACACTCTAACAAACACAAAATCACTTATACACACACTCTAACAAACACAAAGTCACTTGTAAACACACTCTAACTAAAACGCAGTCACATGTACACACTCTAACAAACACACATTCACATGTACACACATATTGCACATTATTTCACAAAAATGCAAATGCATATACACAAGCAACACTACACCCACATGGAAAGATGGTTTAAGACATGTCAATTGTTACAATAATTATCATACAGTTTCCTTACAGTCGCATAACAATTAACAAAATAAAATGCGGCCAAGTGCCAAGTTTTTCTTTCACCAGTTTCTGCCCTTCAAATTCTAATTCCATGTTTACAATTCTCCACCATACATCTTTAAAACTTTAGCCTTTGCAAGCTTCATCCTTACAATATCTTTATAAATTCAATACTTCATCCGTTCAGTCTCTACCCACACAATTTAACTACAATCTGTACTATTACAATATTCATCTTTACAATCTCTACCTTTACAATATTAATCTTTACAATCTCTACCTTTACAATATTCAACTTTACAATCTCCACATTAAACAGAAATCCTTATAATTTTCACATTTGCAACTGTCATCTATAAAATCTCTTTTCCTTGCAGAATGAATCCTTATATTCTCGACCAATACAGCATAAATCCTAAAATCTTCACCTTTACAGCATAAATCCTAAAATCTCCACCTTTACTGCTTGAATCCTAAAATCTACATCTTTACTGCGTGAATCCTAAGCTATCCACATTTACTACGTGAATCCTAATAATCTCAAACAGGGTTAATCCGTATCAATTCTACCTTTACAAAGCCTATACTTAAATGTCTGCCCTTAAATGTCAATATATATAATGTGCAGCCTTACAAAGTCACTATTTATTGGGACGAAATAAACCGTATGTACGACAGCACTTCTTCCTATTATTATTATTATTATCATTATTATTATTATTATATGATGATGAGGAGGATGTTGTTCTTGTTGTTAGTGTATCGAGATCTCGGAATCTTACGAAGTTACTGGGAAATCCAAGGTTTTACGGAGGATGTGGGCACTTCCGAGGAATGCTGCTCTTAGTAGTGGGCCAAGTCTGTGGTTTCCAGGGAGTGTATTCAGATAGCTTTCCAACTCAGATGTTATGTTCCCCAAGGCTCCTATCACTACAGGTTTCACTTTTGCTTTTGCATTCCACAATCTCTGGATTTCTAATCTTGATTCTCGATATTTTTTCTCTTGCTTTTAATTTAATGTTTCTATCACTTGGATCAGCGACATCGACAATTGTTGTTGTATTGCTAGACTTTGTGGCGTAGTAAATTGACCTATCCCTATTTCTGCTTAATTGTTGTATAAATTGGTAAATGTCATGACCTCGGACATTGCTTATGATACTATTTTTGAAAGTGCTTAGAGTTGGAGTAAACAACTCAGGTGGAGAATGTACTAGACATGCTGATGTAATCTAAACTGGTTTTAGGTGGTTGAATAGTTTTTATTATCCAATGGTTAAGATTTTAAAAAACGAGACCAGCCAATGGGCTGAGATCAAACTTTGCCTATTGAAAAGAATTTATTTTCTAATGAATTTGAATTTGGAGTGAAAGAAGTCCAGTTATGAAGGCAGCCATTAGCTTAATGGAGAGTTAACTGACTGAATGATAGAAAATGGACTTAGAAATATTTCATGCATTTTGCTATTGATTTGTTATACTTCCATTTTACTTAGATATTTTTTTAATGTGAGAAGAGTATTATTTCTACAAATTGTGAAGTATGATGCTTGCATGTATTATGCTAAGCACTTAACATTGTTTCTAGTGAATATGTTCATACAATTGTTATCTTGCATTTATTATGCTGTACGCGTATATCGAGCTAATAAATACTGTTGCAGAAAACTGTAAATTGAAACTTGAATGTAAGAAAGAATGGAGATAGAGATGAATAAACTGGAATCTTAGCATTTGTTCGCTGATTATATTTTACAGGGAAGTAGCACCCTTTTTGTTTTTACTGGAATCTCCCAGTTTTCTAATATATAAACTGCTACGACTGTCTGTACCCCCAGTTTGTAAGTGTTGGTACCCCGTATGATGGACAACATGAAATACACAACAATTTGTTTAGGTCAATGCTCTGTTAGCTCATTACAGCCTCAAGAGGATGGTCCTCACATATAGGATGGACAGGAAGGACAGGATGGACAAACGAATAAACAAATGGATGGACTGACAGACAAACAGACAGACAACTGGACAGACAGACAAGATGACATGTGTGATGACTATGATTAAATGAATTTTACATGAAATGAGGGTGGTAAGAAGTGACACACAGCAGATGAAAATTAATAAAATATTTATGTAAAGAAAATTAAACAAATAAAGAAATAAAACATCAGTCAATTACAAAATACACTTAGCACAATGTTCATAATAACTATCAGAGAAAAAGTAGCCTTCCCTAGCTAGTCATGTTTTCCTTGACCAAGTTTATATAGTTTCCTCTGGTTCCTCCAATAACAAAGATTTGCACAAAGTTCCTAATAGTTCCTACATGGTTATAGACCATTCTCACACTCCTGGCTAATGTACTATTTTCATTTAACTTAGTTACAATGGTGGAGTTTAACATCACTGGCTGTCTATGTAGACCTTCCCTCCCAATGTAATATGGCATTGTTATGAACCAATGGCTGATACACTTTAGCAAACTGTTGCCAACAATAGAAGCAATGCTAGCAAATGAAAGCCTCCAAACATATGGCAAAAATCCTTTTGTTCAGCAAAAGCCAAGGATAAAAGAAATCTGTACAATAGCCTACATATTTCCTGAAAAATTCTCATGTACTTTTTTCAAGTCTTTTGGCTTATTCACACAGACTTTCAGATTTACACTATGTTGAAATCTGGGCTTCCACTACACACCCTGTCATGGGCAAAGCTCATGGCATAGGTTTACTATTTAAAGACTACTCAGTTGACTTAAGCATCCAAGCTTCCATTCACCCAAAGGAATAACAATACTTCCGACTTATTTCCGACCTATTAAACTTGCGTATGCTAAACGATCACCTCCCTCCCTCTTTCCTTCACGCTCTCTCTACGATCAAGGACGTTTTTTACTATGCATGTGGACTGGTCAGATTTCCACTTGACCAGTGTTCACAACACTAGACACTATCTCCTTGCAACACTAATAAAATAAGCAACTCCGTAAAAATCAGCAGTTATATCTCTTTGCAGTTCTTGAAATGATTTTTTTTCAACTCTACCATTAATGCTGTAATTATCGACATTCCTGATTAACTGGAATCATGTGCATTTTCTTCCAGACTGTTTTCAAAGAACTAGCATGCAGCCAGGCGATGCTACAGTAATGAGATGTTGCTCCAACATCTTTCACACCCGGTACTGATTGTGTACCCGTCTAAAGGCCCTAGTCTGGCAATCTATGCTGCATCTTCTAAAAGGATGAATTCAACAAAAAAAATTTGAGCAAAGATTTGCAAAGGAAAATCAGTATTTTGAAAATAAAATCAGACTTTGGAGCCGTCATATTTATGGGTCTCATCTGATCCTTGAAACATATTCTTCACGGATAACAAAAGGGTAGAATGATTTTCTAAATCCCCCTTCTCCCCAAATTCTGCTTTTTGCTTGGTGTCTCTCGTATTCAAACTAGTCCAAGCTTTAGGAAATTTTTTCTTACTCTTAGCCAAGCTAAGTCACGTGTACCATCGATCTACATAGACTGCTATCCATGTGTCCGCTAAAACACAAATATTTACATTAAAGGTTAGATACATATGTACTTGACTACTTTAAAAAGCACTTTCATACATTCAAAATTCTATCACAAATGAAATCCATTTGTTATTCATACATGACAAAAATCATAGTAGTAAACACACGCACGTGCGCACGCACGCACGCACATACACACACACATACACACACACACACACACACACACACACACACACACACATACATATATAGAAATTTACATATATAGAGAGAGCTTGAGAGAGAGAGATTATTTTTCTGCATTACGAGTTTGATTTGAGGTGAATGCATTAGAAGACTACTTTTGCTTTTACCCTCTACCAAATATGTTCACTCCACCCCCACCCCAAACCTGCACCCATCACACTCCTTTTTATTTACTACCTTGCGTGTAGTCACAAAGTCTGGCTCAAGTAGAATCCGAAGGTCGAATCTGACTCAAAGAGACATAACAGAAGACTCATATGGAGAGGGAAATGGCTTTCGTATTCATGTACGTCATTGCAAAACCTGTTCTTGTGTAGTTCCAGAGCAATACGCATTCAAATGCGGACGTTTTTCTTCTCTTCTTTTATAGGAACGCACAAATTTCAGCCATTTGCAATCTATCAGTGAGATGAGGACGAATAACTTTGGTTAGTCGTGCCTGTGTAGGTCACGTGACCTTGTTTGTGATTTGCAGTATTGACCCTGGCCTGGAATGCCTTATATATTATGTAAACATCTTTCATTAAGCAGACCGCATTTTAGAGAGAATTCATTTATTGTCAAAGACAATAACGTCAGGAGCAAGAATAGTGAACACTATATCTGCAGGAGTCAGAATATTCCATTATCGAACACAAATCAAGAAACAAAATAGTACATTGTTGAACATCCTAACTGCAGGAGACTGACTAATATAACGAGACACATCCTAACTGCAGTAGAATATTAGTCTATCGAGATACATTCTAACTGCAGGAGACATATTAGTCTGTAGATGGGGAGGCAGTGGTACTTTTGGAGAAGGACCAGGAGACTGTGAGACGAAGGTACTTGATGTGATAAGAGGCAACACCGTGCATAATGTGAGGTATGTCAGAACATCAAGACGCATACGTAGGAAATATCACATATAGACTATGAGCAGAAAGGAAACATTCAAAACACACAGGCAGCAGACTGTTTGAAGCGCCATCTATGGCAGGTCCCAGCAGAAGAGACATGAAGAGATTGTAAAGCGTAGGAAGAGCTTGTAAAAGTTGTATCTGAAGTGAGACACAGTCATTTGAGAAGTCTCATGAGATGCAGGTAGGTGATTTGAGACGGACACTTGCTGTATGAAAAAGATAAAGAAACTCACTTGCAAAGTTTTGTTTTTAATGGGCGACACGCACCAACAGGAACAATAACTCTAATGAAAATGCAGTCAACAGCTCGATCTGATTACATGACGACTGTCAAGTATGTGTCTATTACAATCTTAATTGTGAAATACGGTGCCTGTCCAATGCATTAATTGACCAATACATGACTGTCAAATATATTTTTAGTTAAATATGTAACTGTCAAATATATTCATTGTAATGTAACTTTGATTGGAAAATTCATTGTTAAATACGTGATTGTTGAATACAGTAACTATCACACGTTTTATTTTGCAAAAAAATTATATAGCTATTATCACAATTTGCTAGTTAGTCGTGTGACATATGCAAGTTAGTGGTGTGCTAGTTAGTCATGTACTAGTTAGTCATGCGACAAGTGCTAGTTAGTCGCTTTCCGGGAACTCAGACGATCAAAATAAAATATGCATATCTAGACAATAACGACATTAACTAGTGCGCTCATTTCACTTCTAACTTTTTGCAAGTTTGCTTATTTAAAAAAAAAATGAAACAAATACATGGTGATATAAAGAACAGAAACATAAAATGGAGTCGACCACGAAAGGGGAAGTAACTCCAATGTACCCTCAATGGTCTCCCTTTCCCTGGACATTTGGAAATTTATCGACACAACTTGTGACACGCTATCTCTTCATAAGGAACAGGACTGGAAATTCAGCAACTCTGCGCCTTAATGATAATCGGGCCAGTCAGGCCATCCGATTTTCTAGGCTCCATTGATTGGCATTTCAACGAAACCGATCATGTATGGAGACAAGGGCAGCAATCACATCATACTTATCAATCTTGCTTTGCCGCCATGCACGCGCAAGTCCAATATCAAAATGTTTCCAGTCAAAAGAAAATCTCTACAAGTAGAAAATGTCAACCGGCTCGGAAATGAGTCTCCGTTACGTTTGGTTGTGTTTCAGGAAAAAAATGAAGGATTCGGCACCGGAAATAATGGCAGTGTCTAATGGTTGTGTTATGTGTCTAATGTAAGATACGGCTACTGAAAGCTGGTTTGGGGGTTGGAGTGGGTGTGGGGTTCAGTCAGGTCTCATCCACTGCGAGCGTGAGAACAGTATATTTACCCCTAAATATCAAAGACTCCTAAGATTATAAGTGCATACAATATTCTTGCTGTTGTACGCTCTACCTTCATAGATACGACAATGACAAAGCAAAATAAATAACACAACCATCACATACACACACACACACACACACACACACACACACACACACACACACACACACACACACACACACACACACAACCCAAACAAAATACATGAAAACTAACAATAAATCACTTTTAAAACGTTGATTGAATCAATGTCGTGAATTTAACAATCCTAATTGTTCTCTAACATATTTAACTACAATAACACCAGCGATATACATGCTTTTTCGTTTGAAGATACTTTTACAAAACTTGTTGTATTTACTGTTTTAAAATTAATCAAACTAATGGTACTAGACAATTCCAGTCTAGAGCCTCAAAAGCAGTCTTAGGCGGTGAAAGAGGACTGAAACACAAGATCACAATTTGTGCGTTTATTTACTTCAAGATAAAACTGTTTTTGTTTTCCGATTACTTCCAGTGTCACTTTCTGCGGTAGCCGAATGCGTCACGTGACTCACAATATGGGGTTTATGCCTCACAGATGACGAGAGGTATTTCTGATGAAACCATTAGGTGTGTTCGTGTAATGTACTGTACCTAAGAGGACAGCTTGTTTCTTACACTTATCTACGAGACAGCCCGAGACATCGCGAGATCACATCAATCATTTCGCTCATCTTTATAAATATTTTCTTGGCTGAATTTTTGTTGTTTTTCAATCACGACTGTGTAGATTTATCTCCCTGTACCAGTTAAAACCGGGAATGGTGAATGAGTTACAAGCACACCTCTTTGTGTGTTTGTGTGTGTGTGTGTGTGTGTGTGTGTGTGGTTGTGTGTGGTTGTGGTTGTATGCTTTTGCGTGTTTTGTCATGTTGTTTCTCTGTCTACGCACACACAGACACACACTCACTCTTTCTCTCTTTCACACGCACGCACACACACACACACACCATATATATATATAGAGAGAGAGACACGCACACACACGCACACACACACACACACACCATATATATATATAGAGAGAGAGAGAGACACACACACACACCATATATATATATAGAGAGAGAGACACACACACACACACACATTTATAATAATGCGCGCAGATACATTCAAGCACTGTATTCACCATACTCTGAAATAACCATTATTTCATTTTCTTTATTTATTGTTATCTATTGTTTCCTTTTTTCCTCCTCTAACTTTTCGAAGGACAAACCCATTCATGATTAGAAGATTACATCTGCAACGGGCTGATTCCCACAACATTCCTCTCCTGGGCGACCGCACGGACTGCACGTGTCATGTTTAGTTAATCAAGGAATCCTGAAAATCATTTCTGGCATCACAGTATCATTTCACTTTCCTCGTGTCTAGGCAACCGTAGGAAATATAGTTTCACCTCACTGGCGGATATGTGGGTTTTTTTTTTTTTAAAGTGTAAAGGAAAAACAACACAAAAAACACAAAAGAGCTTTTGTGATTCAGAGGGCGTCGTTAGATGCAGTAACGGAAATTAAAGAACCAGCTAACTATACAAGTTAGACTATTTATGTTCTGACTAAAATTTGGAGTAAAAGTTACACCTGATAAACTATAGATATTTTGGCCAAAGTAAACCTGTTAAAGACCAGCTGAAATGGAATCTAGGTCAGACACAGATAAGAATAAATCCTTATGAAATGAGTAATTCCAATTCTTAGAATCAAGACTGCAAAATTTAAACATTCAGAGATTTGTATAAATGCATTTATTTCGGTATTGAAAGTGAGTAGGGGAACCTGGGGTAAAACGAGATACTTAAGGAAAAAAGACCTGCTGTATCAAAGATAACATTTACATGTAAATGAAATTCTGTGTACTAAACAATCAAGGGATGGACAACAATGACACAACAAAAGAAAGATGAAATTTATTTGTTGCAAAAGAAACACTAACGATTTAATGAGGTAATCATATTGTCCCATTTTGCCCCATGCCTGGTGTAAAACGAGACATAAGCTGGGGTAAAACGAGACATGATTAAAGTCAAAATGTTTTATGGAAATTGTAATAGATACATTGTCTCTCCATATCTCCAGCCAGTGTTCTTTCTAGCAGAAATTCTTTTATCCATTCTGGAACACCGCCACTCAACAGTAAGTCTTTCATTCATTCAGGAACATCCCCACTTACCAGTAAGTATGGAATGCGCAAGAATGAAATTCTTTCATCTAAAAACTCTCTTCGTCAATGTCATCATTCTCAATGGTGTCATTCCTATATTAAAATCACATGTTCGCGGCACCGGTTATTGAAAATACGTCAATTTGCATATGAATTAAAAAACAATTTTACCTTATATTTGTCCGAACCACCCAAACATAACCATTCGTTCATCCTTCCGCCCGTTCGTCCATCCATTCATCCAATCATCCGACCGCCTGTTTGTCCATCCACCCGTCAATCCATCCACACATCTCTTTATCAGCAACAAATAGTTGCTAAATATATTCATTCTTTTCGTTCTTAAAAAAAAAAATTTCGTTGTGAATGCAAATCTGTCATCTTCGACCAGATTATTTATTTGTTTGTGGATCGGCGAGTTTTGCCTCATTTTTTTTTTTTACGGGGGGGATATGTGGGAGTGGGGGGAGAGAGTTTACGAAATCAAAATGTATCGAGTTGTGCCACACTGTTCCCAATAATATAATCCTCCCACACCTAATTTAATATTCTTTTATTTTTGTTTGTTTTTCATTCGTTTATCATTTAATATTAGTGTAATAACATTAAAACGTCATCAACACACGTCATTTGTGACCTGACAAATCAGTCAATTCGTTTTTTCTTCAAGCTGAAGAAATGCAACACGGGAACAACGAAAGCAAATAATTTAATACACTTATAATTGTTGCAAATATTTCAATCGAAAGAAGGTAAAGAGAAAATATTCTAATTGCTTTTCATGTACTAAGGAATCTGTTGTTCTTTAGGACAAACATGGGCGTTCATTTTACTGAATGTTGTGCGTACATATCCGTTAATCCTGTTTTACTGCAAAGTCAGAAGCCTGTCTACACCAACTAAAATCTAATATCACTGCAATGCTGTACTTTATCAACTATTCTCCTAATGTCATTGCAAAGCTATACTTTATCAACTATGCTCCTAATGTCAATGCAAAACTATACTTTATCAACTATGCTCCTAATGTCAATGCAAAGCTATACTTTATCAACTATGCTCCTAATGTCAATGCAAAACTATACTTTATCAACTATGCTCCTAATGTCAATGCAAAACTATACTTTATCAACTATGCTCCTAATGTCAATGCAAAACTATACTTTATCAACTATGCTCCTAATGTCAATGCAAAGCTATAATTTATCAACTAGGCTCCTAATGTCATTGCAAAGCTATACTTTATCAACTATGCTCCTAATGTCATTGCAAAGCTATACTTTATCAATTATACTCCTAATGTCAATACAACTTGATAAATCAAGTCAGGAAACGAGTACTTTTGCTTTCTAGTTTATTCTTCTTTTCTCCTTTCCTTCATCTCCTCCTAGCTTTCATTCTGATTTCTGCTCTTCCTCTTCACTCTCTCCTTATTCTCTCCAGTACAGCTTTCTTTTCAATTTTCTTTCCCCGGAGGTTCTGTGCCTTTTTATTATTATTATTTTTTTTTGCTCACCTCAGTGCTTGCCGCAGTGTTGCTGACGCTGATTGTGCGTCAGTGCACGTGCGTTTCAGTGTCAGTGCGTGTGCATGTCGTGCAATTGAGTGTCTTGGCGAGAATCCCCGGCCTCAGACGTATGTCAAGTCCCGCTTACTACCGAGTCGGGCGCGAACGTCAGACGGACGCTCCAACAAGGTCTAGATGAATGCCTCATCACGTACAAGGCCAGGACGACTACTGTCTGTTTTCATTTAGGACATCACCAACGCTGCAACGCAAATCATTAGGCCACGGTCAAACTTTGGGCAGAGCGAATGAAAATAATAACTTGCTGAGAGGCCGCGAGAAGTGTGACAGGTTAGGTCCAAAAACATGTGGGTCCCAGGCCGGCTCGCAGCGCTTTCAGTTGCCCTTGTCACTCTTCCAGCTCATTATTATCTTCCATGTTGATTGATGCGTATGTCCGCATGAAGTGAACGAGTGATAATAACTGGCATAGTGTGTGTGTGTGTGTGTGTGTGTGTGTGTGTGTGTCCGTGTGTGTGCGCGCGTGTGTGTGCGCGTGTGTGAAATCATATCGGATTATAAAAAATAAAAAAATTGCATTCTTGTTTTTGGTTAGTGCGATTTGATTTACTTGATTCGATATTGCTTGAATCCATATAGAGTGGCTGAAAATTGTTGGTTAATGACTGATTGTTTGTTATTCTGTAGTGGGTTAACGATTAGTTACAATTGGAAATGACTGATATTTAGTGAAAAACAATTTGAAATAAATGATGTTGATTAGCAGTTTGATATGACTCGACTGTTAGCGAATAACAATTTCAATGGCTGAGTGTAGATGAGTAAAGTGTGAAATGACTATACGTTAGTAAATAACAAATAGAAATGACTGACTGTTGTTAAATATCAAATCGAAATGATTGTTGGTGAATAAATTATGAAATGTCTGTTTGTCTGTTAGTAAATAACAAATTGAAATGACTGACTGTTGGTAGATAACAAATTGAAATGACCGACTGTTGGTAGATAACAAATTCACATGACCGACTCTTAGTGAACAACAATTTGAAAATGCCTTGACTATCGTGAGTAAAAAAATTGACGTTGGTGAATAACAGTTTGAAATAACGCATACTAGGATAACGCCAATTGATTTTCTATGTTCGTGTCAATTTTATTTTACTGGAAGAACTGTAGTGTGATTCTAATTAAATAACTGATTAGTAACTAATTCAATATTAAAAGGATGACTTTAAATGTTGACCTTTTTCTAATATGACATGTAGCGTCAAATGAGATCATTATTTTTTTTTAAAAGTGCCTGCAGCCAATAGGATATGGAAGTGAAATGTTAAGTTTTAAAAAATTCAAATGACATAGATTTTCTGTAACTTGCATTTACTTATTAGCACTTGTTGGACCGCAAACGCCACACTTCTTTCGCCTTACCGAGACCCTCGCCTTCCGGGCAGGAAAAACATTTCCCTTAGACATTTTTTCTCCGAGTTTCCGCTGACCCTGAAGGATGTGAACACGCTTAGAGAGATCTGCACTCTGATATAGACGTTACGTTTCGCAAGACTACATTTCCTCACCACAAATACCCCTACCTCCAAGATCTCCCCACTATTCGATTTAAATTATCTTGTTAAAAGGACAGGCTAAAGTTCGCTTATCATGGAAATCTATCTATCTATCTATCTATCTATCTATCTATCTATCTATCTATCTATCTATCTATCTATCTATGCAGGCATATATATGTATGTGTGTGTGAATATATTGGAAGACATATAGATAATATACATATTCTATCTTCTAATTCAGCATTGCTGTTATGTTACTCAAGCTATTTAATTTTGGCCAAGTGTGAAGCAAACTGCTGACAGTGGTGAGTTTACCCAGCGTTGCTTTATCGCACCGTCTTCTGTCCACCACGCCTTTCCAGCTCGGTCTCAACATTATCCACAATGTTGTTTGGTAAACAGCGGAGGTCTGTGAAAACAGAGCCGGAGAAAAGAGAGGTAACTCATATATATACGTCTCAAGCCTAGGGAATACAGATTTCATTCAGAAGTAAGTTCTGTCTGGAACGTGGTGAAGCTAACACTTGGGACGCAAAGAAGAAAAAGTAAAGATTTTAAAAAATTACAAAACAGACGGTAGCGTAGGCACAAAATTTACTCCCTACCCAACCCTTTCACCGCTTTAAAGACTTTGTTGTTGCATTCGATGAATCTGATTCTAAATCCATCAACAATTTTTGCATTCATGTTTGCATGAATATGTGCGTTTATGTACTCTTTGCGTGTCTGTACATATTTATGAAACTGCGAATGCAAATATGCGTTTGTACTTATTATTATATTTATTATTTAACAAAAGAATGAAACCTCATTTGAAGTGCAAGGGAAAAAATAGCTATGCACTTCCAAGTGAGAGAAGTGTATTCCAAGGTCAGAATAATTGTTTGATATACACCAAGAATTCCAAATATGTGCTTGATGTATTCCAAGAGGTCCAAACGAACTTTTGACGTATTCTATGAGTTCAAAACAATTACTGAATGTATTCCAAGAGGTCAAACGATTGTGTGATGTATTTAAAGACGTCTAACCAATTGTTTGGTGTATTCAAAGACGTCTAACCAATTGTTTGGTGTATTCAAAGAGGTTTAACCAATTGTTTGGTGTATTTCAAAATGTCTACTAATTGTCTGATGCATTCCAAGAAGTCTAACCAATAGTTTGATGTATTCCAAGAGATCAAAAGGATTGCTTGATGTGTATTGTCGCATTTTGTCTACCCGTTCATGAGGGGACAGGGGCATTATATCCGTGCCGGCATTAGTAATGTGGTCTTATTTATGCCTCATCTATATACCTTATTTAAATGTTCGGCCAGAAAGGTAACTGAACAATAAAAAAAAATAATTAAAAATGACTTAGTGTAGAAGATTACGATCTCCAAGACAGAGTAGAACCGTATATAAGAAAAATCAAATATAAATTAATTTTTGTACCATTAACTCATTAACTCAACAGCGCATATAATTTAAACAAGGCGTCCTTACTCACTATGAATTTAAGCTGTAGGTCTTTATTTAGTGATTGTTCACTTCTGGGGCTATGCTGTACACTTTTAATACCAGCTAGCAAAGTTTTATTTTTCCTTTAAGATTTTGAGGCGTTGGCTTAAAAATCAAATTTGCAAGCGCACACACATTCATCACATATGTATGCAAAATTACAAACACGAGTGCACTGTATACATAAATACACACACAGTCACACATTTTGACAATATAAAAGGCGAAGGTTAAAATTATTTGTGTAAATAATCAAGTGAAAAAAATTGTTCTTCATGCAATATATTTTGTTCTCATGGCTACACAAGACAGTTGTTATGAAACTACTTGACCAGAGATAATAACCAATAGACAGTCCAAATATTATGTGTTATACTGACTGCATGTGTGTGCATGTGTGCGCGCGCGCACGCAAGTGTGTGTATTAGGCCATTCTTTGACTTCTTTTAGTGTTTATTTTGGGAAATAATACTTTGGGAGGACGGAAGACTTTAGGTTTTCAAAGGCAACCCGACATGCTTTAGTGGTCTTCGAATGTCCACTTTACCAGCCATTTGTTTGGTAACTTGCTCTCTGTAGTACTTAATTGGACACCGCATTACTTAAATTACTCTCGCCATTACTTAACCTAACTAGACATGACTTGCTATGTGCATTACTCAATCTGCACTCTGCATTACTTAACTTGACACTGCATTGTTTAACTTGCTAACTTGCTTTCTGCATTTCACCCCCCATACACACACACACCTTTCGCATTACTTAAGTTGAGGCATAACATGACACGGCATTATTTGCACGCTGCATTATTGAACTTGACACGCCATTACTTAACATGACACTGAATTCATTAACTTGCCCTCTCCTCTGAGTTTTCTTTGCTCTCTTCAGATAATTTTGTTTATGGGTGCTATGTGTCACAATATATATTATATATATTAATACCCATTAGCATTATTTCACACTCGATTTCTCCTGCCTGTATTTCCGTCCATTTGATGTAAAGTTTTCAGTTACCGTGGCGTCATGTGTGGATGCATGTCTTGGCATTCCTGCCCAAGATGTCGCTTCCAGTTGAACAGAGTAGTCCCGCATTTCCATGCCATTTAAGTAAAATGTTATTTATCTCTCTTAATTATGAGAACTGTCGCCGACATTACTTTTTTAAATCAAGCGCTACAATAAATATTGGCTGTAATGTTATATCATAGGAAGTAATTTATTTACATTATTATCATTTCTTGCCGCCCCTTGTTAAGGAAGTAGAAGTGAATTATTGGTTCTTGGTGAATAAAATACCACTTGAACTGTGGCATGAATAAGACAGCATGAACGACTGAAATTACTTTGTCATCCATTTTGCACCTTGTCATTACGTTTTAATGCCCTTTTTAGGGTACAATATATAGGCTAATTACGTCAAAACCCTAAATATGTCATTCATCAGCGTCAAGAATATTATACTCTTTTTTCTATTATTTTAAGTCTTCCTTTTTTCTCTAATTTTACAGTTTTTCTTTCAGTTTACAGATTTTTTCCCTCGAATTTTCTTTTTCTCTTATTTTAACCGTTTTTTTTTCTATTCTTTTACAGTTTTGTCTCTTATTTTACGTTTTTCTCTTATTTACACTTTTTTCTCTTATTTTACAGTCTTTATGTTTTCTCGTATCTTATAGTTTTTTCTTTTATTTTACATTCATTATTTTAACTCTGTTTTACAGATTTCTTCTTTTCTCTTATTTTACAGATTTCTTCTTTTTTCTTATTTTACAGTTTATTTTGTCCTATTTTACATCTTTTTTTTCTTATTTAACAAGTTTTTTTTCCACTTTGCACTCCTCATCGATAGGTAGGTATTTTATTTGCATGATATTTTTTCATCTGTTTTTCATTTTGCTTGTTCTTTCTGCTTTTTTATTTCTTTGCTTTTTCTTTTCTCTCTTTCTTTGTTTCCTTCTTAAGATGTTTTATTTATGGATGTCATTTAATTTTTGTACCGTCTTCTTTCATTTTTTACGTTTGCACGTTTTCTCTTAACTCATTCATTTCCATCTCTTCCTGGTTTCATTTCCCCCCCCCCTTATTTATTTATTTAATTATTATTTTCCGCACACATTCTTGCTTCTCCGTTCAAGCTAGCCCAAAGTAAAATATAGTTGTGCGAACCAAAACTCCAGAGTAACAAGGCAAGAAAAATGATCTCATTATAAACAAATTTCAATGGGGAGAAACCCACGAAAGAAAGCGTTTTCTTAGCAATGAATAGCTCAGCAAAGTACCCCCTCCAAGATAAGCAAGTGCGCATTCCCGTAAACTGGGGCGCTTCTCCAGGGTTAAATGAGATCCAGAGAACCTACAAGCCTATTATAAAACCATCTTATCAAAACAGCCTATTGTCGGAAATGCTACTCAATCTATTTTCTGTTTTCCCTCACGTCAGTTTTTGTTGCTAACATCGAGAATTCAGGTCTTCAAGTATCGTAACATCACTTCTTCAGGCAGCGTTTTTCCCTAATGAGCTATTTCAGCCATGCGGCATCTACCTCTCACCACCCCCACCCCCACCCCCCACTAGCATCTAACTTCCCTCTTGTTTCAGTTATGTTTGTTTGATTATTTATGCATCTCCGTTTTTCTCACATAAGTTCTTGGATTTAACACAAACTGTTGACATTGTGAGCGGGATAAGTTTTTCCTCTTTACCATGAGGATTGGATTTGAGTGGGTGGGTGGGGTATAACAGGGGCGTCATCAAGGAGGCTGTATCTAATTTATTCTCAACTGTTCCCCTTAAACTAGTCTGCCTTCTCTTGTCCCACTCACTCCCATCCCCCCCCCCCCTTTCAAAACACCAGCATATCATGTGTCTCTTGCCACGCCCACACCCAGTGTTTCTCCACCTGCCTCATAGCTCTCAAGACCGTTCATCACGCTGTTAAGTAATGATCATTTTTAACTCAGCACTAAGCATTATGTCATCCACTGTATACTCCAAGGACGAACCCTGCCTGTCAGACACACGGCCCGTATGCAGTTAATACGTAAGCCATGTCTGTGTACAGTTAATATGCAAGTCCTCTCTGTTTACAGTTAATACGTCTGACCTATCTGTTTACAGTTAACACATATGCCCTATCTGTTGAGTGTTAAAACGTATGGACTTCCTTTGACAGTTAATACGTCTGATCCAATCTGCTTACAGTTAATACGTTGACCTATCAGTTTACAGTTGATACGTATGACCTATCAGTTTACAATTAATACATACGACCTATCAGTTTACAGTTGATACGTATGACTTATCAGTTTACAGTTGATACGTATGGATTTATCAGTTTACAGTTGATACGTATGACTTATCAGTTTTCAGTTGATACGTATGGATTTATCATTTTACAGTTAATACGTATGACCTATCAGTTTACAGTTAATACGTATGACCTCTCAGTTTACAGCTGATACGTATGACCTATCAGTTTACAATTAATACGTAAGACTTATCAGTTTACATTTAATACGTATGACCTACCTTTGTAGAGTTAATATGTCTAACCTATCTGTTTACACTTAATATGCATTAACTTTCTGTTTACAGTTAATACCTCTGACCTAACTGTTTACAGTTAATACCTATGATCTACCTGTGTATAGTTCACCTGTATGATCTATCTGTTTATAGTTAATACATACGACCTATCTTTGTATAATTAATACGTATTACTAATCTGTTTACAGTTAATACTTTTGACCTACATTTGTACATTAAATACGTATTAGCTATCTGTTTACAGTTAATACATATGACCTATCTCTTTACAGTACGTATATAACCTAGCTTTTTACACTTTACAAGTATGACTTCTCTGCTTACAACTAATACGTATGATCTACCTTTGTACAGTGAATACGTATGATCTACCTTTATACAGTGAATATGTATGACCTACCTTTATACAGTGAATATGTATGACCTCTCTGTTTACGTACGGCCTTCCTGTGTACAGTTACTACTTATGACCTACCTGTTGACAGTTAACATCTATGACCTTGTTGTGTCTAGTTAATATGTATTACCTTTCCGTGTACAGTTAATTCGTATGACATATCTGTTTACAATTAATACGTAGGGCTTCCTGTTTACAGTTAATACGTTTGAGCTATCTTTAGAACCAACCTCACCAGATAAAGTATTGCACAGTCTAAACCCCTCGACATACACTGATGTCTTTTGCACAAGGTACTTTTGTTTAAACGGTTCTGGAAGCAGTCTGTTTCCGTTTATTTTATTTTTTTGTAACGTGTATGAAATAGTATTAGGAAATCCGGTTACTAAGCTTTGTTGTGTTTAGAGGTCAGTCAAGGTCTGGACGCGTACCTTATATAGGGAGTAATTGTAAGTTGTAACATATTTCTTTTTATTAATTAAATTACAATTAAAATTTCAAATTCAAATAAAAATTAAACTAATTTCCTGGGACGTAAACAGATGTATCCACAAATCCTCAGAAAGTAAATTAATAATTATAATACTAAGTACCAAACATAAATCTGTTTTTTTCTCACCCCACCCTTAAAAGAAAGGCAATGTTCTGACACAAAAATATGAATATTTTCATTATCGTTAAAATACGATTTATTCATCACTTGAATATAGAGATGGTAAAATGTAAACAAGGAATAAACGAATTATATTTTCTGTAAAATATAGATATGGCAAAACAACAACAAAATGGCATTATTTGATCACTAGTCTGTAGAGATGGCAAAACATAAACAAGAAGTAATGTATTATTTATTACTTGTTGTAGAGATGGCAAGACAACAACCCCCCAAAATTATTTGATCATTAGGATGTGGAGATGATAAAACATAAACAAGAAATGACGTAAATTTGATCACTAGTATGCAGAAATGATATAGGATACAGAGATGATAAAGCATAAACAAGAAATGACGTAAATTTAATCACTAGTATGTAGAAATGATATAGGATACAGAGATGATAAAGCATAAACAAGAAATGACGTAAATTTAATCACTAGTATGTAGAAATGATATAGGATACAGAGATGATAAAGCATAAACAAGAAATGACGTAAATTTGATCACTAGTATGTAGAAATTATATAGGATACAGAGATGATAAAGCATAAACAAGAAATTACGTAAATTTGATCACTAGTATGTAGAAATGATATAGGATACAGAGATGATAAAATATAACATACTAGACAAAGAAACGCCTAAGAAATGAGGGTATCACGACCAGGTAGAGCTGACTGAACAAGCCCGGTCAAATGTGTAATACCGGAAGCTTGAACTTTTGATCGTTAACGGAAAATATTTGCTTAGCTGGTAAATTTTTTTCTTAATTCATTTCTTGAACTAAATTTTTTAATTGAAGAAGCACACGAAACATAATCCTCCCTGTGCACTCCTCCCCCCTTCAGTAGAGTTCAGCGTTTCCAGTTTAAGACAGTAAATTCTCTATTTTAAATGAATTCACTTGAAACGAATAAGCAACTCATAGAATTATGGTCTAAAACACCAATTAACCAAATCTTTAGGTCTCGTCATTAATCAGCCAAATTAACCAAATGCTATAGGACTCACCATTAATCAGCAAATTAACAACACTATACGACTCACCTTTAATAAAAACTAACTAAACTCTATACAACTCACCATAAATTTAAAAAAAAAAAACTTTACTACTCACCATTAAAGAAAAATTGAGCAAACGCTATTCGTCTCGTCATTAATCAACTAATCAGCAACAGCCCCCACTTATTTGATAGCCGAACGCAAACCAATCACCAAAATCTTACATAACTGTATGTGTTATGCAAAGAACTGATTTGTTAAAATGTTATTTTCGTATACACATGACACAGTATGATCGGTCAAACCTTTAAGGAAGTACAGACACGTATTAGCCACGAGAAAGTTTATTTATGTACTGACTTCAAGAGAGTATAGACGTGGGATTGAACTCAAGAAAGTGAATGTGTTGATTTCTAGGAAGTGTATGTGTTGATTTCTAGGAAGTGTATATGTTGATTTCTAGGAAGTGTTTGCGTTTCTTGACGTCATGAGATTACAGACTTGCACTGATCTAAGAAAAATGCGTGTAAGATTTAATATAAAGAAATCAAGTTTATACTGATCTCAAGAAATATTGAAAGTACATAAATGTATTGAACTTTTAAAAAGTATACACATGTATTGACCTATATTAACGTCAAACAGTACATACCTATATTAACGTCAAGACAGATACTGACCTAAAGAAAGTAATTCATGCATTGACCTCAAGAAAATTCATACTTGTATTAACGTCAAGACAGTCCATATAGATTTTGACCTCAAGAAAATTCATACTTGTATTAACGTCAAGACAGTCCATATAGATTTTGACCTCAAGAAAAGTCATACTTGTATTAACGTCAAGACAGTCCATATAGATTTTGACCTCAAGAAAAGTCAAGCTAGAAAGAGCAGAGCATCACTCCTTGAGTTTTGTTAATCTTTGTCCAAACGTTATTGCAATGTCAGTGTCAATTGCAGTTCATTGTAAATCACTATCAACATTTTATAGAGTTTGGTATGCCAAATCGACATCAAAAGTAATTAATAAGTTCTGCCAGCCATCCTTTCTACTAATATATATACCTTTAAAACAACTGAGTCAAAGTATACCTTACTAAAAAATCAGTAGAGAAAACCATTAATACTCAACCAAAAGCCTATATGTGACACCATTTGGGTAACTATTTACAATACTTTTCTCTACAGTCTACACTCTACACCATTCCAAGAAGAAAGCATAAACACTAAAGCGCATTTATCTTTAACACCAATCTCTACACTATTCCAAGAAGAAAGCATAAACACTAAAGCGCATTTATCTTTAACACCACTCTCTTCACTGTTCCAAGATGAGAAACCATAAGACCATCATAATAATAAGTTTTCTGGCCCAAGTAACACCTATTTTAAAAAATAAATATCTTCTCAATTCAATGAATTAATGCGATTTAATTTTTTTTCCAAAACGTTCCTTCTATTAAGTTTAGAATCTGCCGGGCGTCTTAAATATACCCAGAAACAATGAATTACAAAGGAAGGAAAATGACGAAGACAAATTAAACCTTATATGGTTTACAATGTTAGAACACCGGATTTCTCATTTCATCCTTTTCAAATTAGACCTTGGTCGAGTTATCAACACTACCACCAGTATTACAATAATCTTTCCATTTCATTAGTGTCACAGATATTTTGTGAAATAATAACAAGTATGGAAGTACCGTGTACAGTGGAGCAAGTAAAATGTCGAGTACAGAAGGAACAGAGATATTTTTTGGAATTAAAATATCACACACACACACACACACACACACACACACACACACACACACACACACACACACACACACACATGAACAAATAGCCTCTGCAAAGTTGGGACACTCAACACTTTGATACGTATTTCCGATTTTAGTGTTAAAGTTGGGACACTCAACACTTTGATACGTATTTCCGATTTTAGTGTTAAAGTTGAGGCACTCAACACTTTGATACGTATTTCCAATTTTAGTGTTAAAGTTGAGGCACTCAACACTTTGATACGTATTTCCAATTTTAGTGTTAAAGTTGAGGCACTCAGCACTTTGATACGTATTTCCGATTTTAGTGTTACAAATCGAACGATAGCGAGAAGACTGAAATCGACATGATACCGAACACGCTTATCTAAACAAGAACTAATGATAACGACGAGGATGATTATGACGAAATAACAATTATTATTATTGTCGAATAATATTGTACTTAAACATCTAGTAGAAGTAAATGACAAAACGACCTTCAACCAGAAAGATCGTGAAACTTAAGTCGCATTCTCCAAAGGACGTGTGCTAGAAAAGCACTGCCCCTGACGTCCACCGTCTGACCCAGATTATATTATCAGTAAAAAGAGTGATCTTAGAAAGACACATTAGTGATCATATACTGTACTTATGGGAGTGGGGGTGGGGGGAAAACTGGTTGTGTTAATGCTTTACTACGACTGAATGTTTCGAATATTGACACAAATCCAATTTCTTTGATTTCCTAACTGACGTAGCTTCACACCTGTCTTCACATGGGTGCAAATAATATCCCTCCTTCCCCATCCTCCAGTGTTTGATTTCTTTAATATGATATTCTCCTAAGTACATTGTTTTTGGACAAGACTGAGTGGGTGTGAGTGGGTGTAGACAAGGATTTTAAAATTAAAAATATTCAAAGAACATAGTCCTACTTAGATTGATGATTACGTACCCCCACAAATGCAGCCGCACAGAAACGCTCGGAAAGAAAACTCATAATTTCTAAGATACCTCCTATGATTTTACACTCAGGGAAACATAAATAAGACATTAAAAAAGACACGAAAACAACTTTGAAAAAATAAAATCATAAAAAACCGACCAGGCAGATGTTTGTAAGAGGTAGATCCGTTTTAATGATCTTGTTTTGAGACTTCTTTGTGCTAGCAGCTTAATTATGGAGACAGGAAGTGCTTCCAGAAAACTTAACAGACTTTCATCCCGTGCAGGTGTATTTTGATTGTTATCTACTACCGCTTCTATGTACTTCGCTTGCAAAAGTCGTTCATTTGCAACAATCGCACAATGATTTAGTTTTCATAAATGCTACGTAAGCAACACAATCGTACAGTATGTTCTTGCTGTTTGTGGTAAGATTGCTTAATTATATATGTTTGTATGTCTGTGAGCATCATCTTCTATCTATCTATCTATCTATCTATCTATCTATCTATCTGTCCATCTATCTGCCAATCTATCTATCTATCCATGCACCATCTATCTATCTATCTATCTATCTATCTATATGCCAATCTATCTATCTATCTATCTATCCACCATCTATCTATCTATCTATCCATACACCATCTATCTATCTATCTATCTGCCAATCTATCTATCTATCCATCCATCCATCTATCTACCTACCTATATATCTGCCAATCTATCTATCTATCTACCTATCTATCTGCCTATCTATCTACCTATCTATCTGCCAATCTATCTATCTATCTACCTATCTATCTGCCAATCTATCTATCTATCTATCTACCTATCTCTCTGCCAATCTATCCATCTATCTATCTACCTATCTATCTGCCAATCTATCTATCTATCTATCTACCTATCTCTCTGCCAATCTATCCATCTATCTATCTACCTATCTATCTGCCAATCTATCTATCTATCTATCTACCTATCTATCTGCCAATCTATCTATCTATCTATCTATCTATCTATCTATCTATCTATCTATCTATCTATTCAAGTGTTATAAAGGGAGCACGTAAATCCTAGTTAGTTGAACTGTAGGATTCTTGGGAAGTTATAATTTGTTAGAGAAGGAGTTAGCAGTATAATTGGGCACGTTCAAATTTTTCCTTTAAAATTTATAATTTATATATTATGGCGAACTATGATTAATGCTATGGAAACTACAATCTGTCTAACAACTATTCGGGCAATTCAACTAGTCCGTGTTCCATGCTTTAATATTCATAACACGTGTATAGTTTCTGTAGATTTGATTTTGTCTTTTTTGATCTACAGCTATTGCTTGCTCTTAATGAGTTTGTTCCCTTTACTGCACTGGTTTTCAGCGCAGATATCGACTGAACTTGATGAAAGGATTAATATTTAAGCATTCCGAATCATGTGCACATTGCATGCACTAATATATTAAGACAAAATTGATTTACTTTGTTCATGTGGACAATGGGGAAAAGTCTGTTTTAGATAAGTGATCCTGGTATATTGGTTACTTTCCATCATTAGGATTGTTATCACTGCAAGTTAGTGAGTGCTGTACTTTGCTTTTCTAGATAGATTTCTGATTCTTTGTTCGTGACTGTTCTTGGATGTGTTTGGTGGTTGTATTGTTTGTTTATGTGAAACTAGAAAATGCAATTATGACATATGATAATTATTTTCTCTATATATTTAATTATAATGCATAAATTTATTTCTGACCTAATTTTAAGACGTTCACATTGAGTGGTGAGAATGATATAATAAGATTATTATTATTTATTAAAGACCTATTGTAAAGAATGGCATGCTAAGTTTGAATAGCTGCATTCAACATGGTCCAGGAAGTGTTATGTGTTGCTGACAAATTCCGCGGTCAAAGAAACATAGAGGTACGTCTGGTTTAGTTAAAACTCTGACTGTAAATAATGATTTTTCTTTAAACAGATATTATTGTATTTTTATTGTATTTTATTTTATTCTTGTCATAATTTCTTGCTAAGTTTTTGAATGATTGAAACTTGTAATTTTATTCTCGATGTAAAGAATTAAATGAACAAGGTTGTAAAGAAATTAAGTATGATGAACGAGACTTTTGTAAACCAAGCATTGATGCACGGAAACATCCTTGCATATTTTACAGCTTTGAAAGTCAATTTCCAGTCACCAGTCTAGTGGCCAGTTTTCCAGTGGCCAGTATGAAGATATTCCAAAGTTTCTAAGTGTGAACTTCGAGGATATTTTGAGGTTTGACCGATTACAAGGTTCGACCGGTATTCTGCTACAAGCAAGTCTGATGTTGGTCTAAACGGGGAATGGACAGTACGCAGAGGGTTCTTGTGAGGACTCTGGGCCTTAACTTGACGGAAGGGTACCGTACGCCATACGATGGATACAAGTGACATGACCGGAGAGGGTTATGGTCAGGGACATCTTCAGAAGCCAGGAGGGTGCTTAGTCCAAGAGATAGGCACTGGCAACGAAGATTCACAAATATTTAGAGAGTGTACTTGTCAAGGTGTGGAGGACAGAGTAAATCTAACAAAAATTGGTGTAAAGTTATATTGAACTGTGTGTATCAAGTGATCCTATATTTGTGTAACTGTAATTGTGACTGTGACTGTGAGACTCATTTGGACGATATACGTGTGCCATACACAACTGTTTCGAGGCTTGGCATCAGTATCCAGAATTCTTCGCCAGACAGTCTGCCCAACTCTACAGATAATAGAGACCACCACATGCAGAAACAAACCAGATGAATCGTATATATGCTCGTTCAATGTGTCTGTATCATGTTCTATTATTTATTGTAAATCTCTTGTATTCTTATTTCTTCTTCTAATAGTCAGTGTAGTGACTGAGTTTATTTGATGACGTATTTTCTAATTGATTAAGTTCCTACAGTAATTGTTCGAGAGATCTGCGATTTATGGAATTAATTAATGATTTATTTTTCTAATTGACTAAGCTTATTGCATAAAGCGTTTGAGAGATCTACAATCTCTATGCATTGCCTTGTGTGTTTTAGGAGATTGTTGTAAACGTTAATTTTATTTTTGTTTATTATTTTAGTCTTAATAAATTTGTTGAATTTTACCTTTCCACTCTTGTTAATTTCTTAAAGGGAGGTAATGTGCAAGGTTAACAGGGGTGGGGGCTGCCAATGACGTAATAAATGATGACAAGATGGTCAAGCACATTTTTAGGAATAGATCCCCTGTTGCTGGAATCGGAGTTATGTGTGGGAGGAAGTAGAAGGACTTAACAACTGACGTGATAGTTCAGCTAGTGCCTTTACTTCAGAAGAGTAACACCTGGTAAGGGAGGTAATGTGACATTACATTTCCAGGGCTTCACTTAGTCACTCCAGACCGCAAAGACGAAGACTCGTCGAGGGCGATTGTTTATTAATAATTGGAGAGCGTGATTATTAATGCGTATGTGAATAAATATTTATTATTATTCAATCTTTATTACATAATTAAACAATTAATCTATTTCACAGTTTTTAACTTCTCTTGGATGTCTTCTTGGATTTTTACTTTCTTTCCTTGTTCTTGGTTGTTTTGTTTTGTTGGTATCTTTAATTGTTGTTTTTGTTTTGCTTTTTACTTTTCTTGGATGTTTGTGAACGAATTGTTTGTCTGATTCATCTTTCTTCTTTGTTTTGTTTGTTTTAGACTTCTATTGGCTGTTTTGTTTGTTTTTGATTTCTATTGGCTGTTTTGTTTGTTTTTGATTTCTATTGGCTGTTTTGTTTGTTTTTGATTTCTATTTGCTGTTTTGTTTGTTGCTAACTTCTCCTCGCTGTGTTTTGTTGTTTTGTTTGCTAGTAACTACTCTCCGCTGTGTTTTGTTGTTTTGTTTGTTGGTGAATTCTCTTTGCTGTGTTTTGTTCTTTTGTTTGTTGTTGGTGACTTTGCTTGTCTGCTCTTTGTCGTTTTGTTGGATTTTGACTTTTGACAGTTGTTTGGGCTGTTTAGGACATTTCCTGATTGATCGTGGCGTTTTATTTCGACTTTTGACTTTTCGTAACTCCTCTTGTTTCCTGCTGTTTTTTTTTTTATCTAATTTTTCTTGGCTTCTCTTTGTTTTTTCCTGGCTTTTTCTGGTAATCTGGTTGTTTGTGACTGATTGTGCTGGTCTTTGGCTGTTATTGGCTATTATTAACTCTGAATGACTGCTATTAGCTGTTATTGACTGCCATTGACAGTTATTGGCTGTTATTAACAATTACTGTTTGTTATTGACTTTATTGGCTATAATTAGCTGTAAGGGGGCTGTTATTTACTGTTTTGGACTGTTATTGACTGTGTTTGACTGTTATTTACTGTGATTGGCTTTTCTTGACTGTTATTGGCTATAAGTGACTCTATGGGCGCCGTTATTTACTGTTTTTTACTATTGACTATTAATGAACGATTTTGACTGTTAATGCTGTTATTGATTGTTTTTGACTGTTAAGTCTGCTAATTACTGTTATTGACTGTTTGTGTTGTTCCTGACTCGTAAGGCTGGCCGTGGCTTACGTGAATCAAAGCATTTGAACAAGAACTCTTTCCAGAAATCTTGACAAATGCATAATATCGTTCTATTCGAATAATAAATATCAAAGTTCTTCCTACGTCAAGAAAACGAAATCACAAGAAAACCGTCTAGAACCCATTTATTGAACTTGCAGTGTCTACGTCTGATAGATAAACTTGCGGGATTTCTCAATATAAAAATACGCTGTCTGGACCGAGTGAAAAAAAGTGTGGAATAAGGGCATATAAGGAAAACAGAGAGATATAGGGGCGGTGTAGGAAAAGGGTGGGGTGGGTAAAAATCCAATCTGTGAAGTAGCAGACGCCTGCTCATAGAAGTGTCGCAGCCAGAAAATTCAATTATTATCCAATACCGAATGGAGATTTTACTATCGTTCAGCAGGGCGCTTTAGAGACTTTCTAGACTTTCAAATATTACAATGAAGACTGAAAGAATGTAACAATTTCATGGGCAGAAATATAGTGGTTTTCTAGATTTTCAAAGATTACAATAAAGACTTGAATATATAAAAAAAATTCATGGACAGAAATTTAGTGTTTTTCTAGTCTTTTAAATATAACACTGAAGACACAAAGAATGTAGCAATTACATTGACAGAAATATATAGGTTTCCAAGACTTTAATTATTGCAGTAAAAAAATAAAACTGCAAAAATTAAATATGGATAGAAATGCAGTGGATTTTACGATTTTCAATTATTGCAGTGAAAAAATAAAAATACAAAATTACATATTGATATAAATGCGGTGGATTTTAAGACATTCAATTAGTGCAGTACAAATGCAACACTTTTAGGAATAGAAATACAGTGGATTTTAACACTTTCAATTATTGCAGTAAAAATACAACACTTTTAGGAATAGAAATGCAGTGGATTTTAACACTTTCAATTATTGCAGTAAAAATACAACACTTTTAGGAATAGAAATGCAGTGGATTTTAACACTTTCAATTATTGCAGTAAAAATACAAAACTTTTAGGAATAGAAATGCAGTGGATTTTAACACATTCAATTATTGCAGTGAAAATACAATACTTTTAGGAATAGAAATGCAGTGGATTTTAACACTTTCAATTATTGCAGTAAAAATACAACACTTTTAGGAATAGAAATGCAGTGGATTTTAACACATTCAATAATTGCAGTGAAAAAGTAAAAATACAACAACTATATCGATATAAATGCCATGGATTTTAAGACTTTCAAATATTACTAGGAAGACGTTAGTATATAAAGATTTTATTGATAAGAACATTGAGAGCATCATTGCCACTTGCAATTCGAAGTCAAGGATATTCATCAATAACTTTTGAATCACACACACACACACGCACACACACGCACGCACACACACACGCACACACACACACACACACACACACACACACACACACACACACACACACACACACACAAACGCACTAGCACATAAAAAGCAAAATTGGTTGATGACAACGCTCAATCCTCTAAGAATGTAAGCATCACATTCCATGACGTTACCATAGAACATACTGTGACTAGTGTTACACATAAAATGTACAGTAGCAAAGCTGCTACAAACACGTACAGTGGCACGTGCTATATACGCATACTATATATACATAAATACACACATGGAGTTATTCTGTGAGAGTATATACATATATATACATAAATACACACATGGAGTTATTCTGTGAGAGTATATACATATATATACGTAATGCACACGTCTGTGCATACTTGTTGGGTTTGTTTGTTGTTTCTTTTTGTGACGGGTGGCAGCGACGTGGTTCGTTAAGTTGCCGTTGACGTACGATGTTAAACTTTGGTTTCCTCCCAGGATTCCGTTTGGATGTAGTCACTGATTTCCTTCACCATCACCATCCCCATGTCGTGTGAAACAGGAATCGCAATTCAGACTCAATAGAATGACGTATATTTAACTTCACATTCCATAATGTAAGGCGATGATCAGTCGGTGCTACTTAAGCTCCAAATCTGAGATTGGTGAATAGCGTCGATACACGAGATATATTAGCGACATGCCTATGCAGTCACCAGTACACATGGGCTCATAGTCACCAGTACGCATGGGCTCATAGTCACCAGTACGCATGGGCTCATAGTCAAAATTACACATGGAGTGCATAGTCACTATTACACATTAGGTCAACGGTCACCATTACACATGCGGCGCACAGTCATCATTACACATAGTTTACTTTTACTTTCAGCACATTGCTGCTTATCAGTGAGAATACGTAACCTAACTTTAATTATTAGTTAATCTTGAAAGAAAAGAATATCTGGCATAATTTTCATACAATGTAATGAAGCGAGTTCACTTTTTACATGATCTGTACAACTTCATCTTTAGGAAGATGACAACAAAAGTCATCATTTCATATACCTCTTGCGATGCTATACAGTTTTCGAAGATGACAACAAAAGTCATCATTTCATATACCTCTTGCGATGCTATACAGTTTCATGAGCAGTGCAGATCGACCCTTAAATTTCTAATGGGCGTGGCACTTCTCGTCCATTCGTGCACTAAAGCCATTTACGTTAAATTCAAAGCCAGACAAGTTATAATAATAATGCAGTAACTGTTAATATTACACCAGCACGTTATATTATGCAGCGTTACCCCCGCTCCTCCTCCCACACCTACCCCCGTATCACAGCATGCGCGCAACCCAACCTCTGCACGAGCACCTTTTGGTCTCTTTGTTAGTTTTATTTTATTTGTCTTCCATGCCATTACATCTTCAGAATCATTGCTGTTACTTCATGAAGTAGCATTAATTCTGAAAGGCAATCCTCAACCAGTGTGTCTGTGGCGTAACGTGAAATAAAGCGAGAAGGCAGGCTTCATTTTCACGAGATAATGTTCGTTTTACGAGCGGTTTTACCATATGCGGAGTTGTCTAAAGCAGTGCAGTAATCAAACAGCTTGAAGAAAATGTTTGTTTAAAAGATTTATTATTACGGGTGGAAGTCTTTAGCATGAGACTATCCATAGATTCTTTGTGCCTTGGTGATGAAGCGGCATATTGCCTCCGGTTCAAATGTCATGGCTAAAATGCTCCTTTCCGCTGAAAAGATTAACCTACAATTATGTGATGGGCATTCAACGTGATTTATCATTTCACGGCGATTTTCTTCTTTATTCCTTTATGTGTGGGGGTTATTTTCTTAATGAAGCAATTTGTATTTATTTTATTACTTTTTTATGGGACTGATATTGTGTAGTAAGACGCATTAGGATAATGGCAATTAAGAGTAGTAGGACCTATTAGGATGATGGCACTTATAATGTGAGTACTAAGATGCATTAGGATAATGGCAATTATAAAGTGAGTACTAAGTTGCATTAGGATAATGGCAATTATAAAGTGAGTACTAAGTTGCATTAGGATAATGGCAATTATAAAGTAAGTACTAAGTTGCATTAGGATAATTGCAATTATAATATGAGTTTTAAGTTGCATTAGGATAATGGCAATTATAATCTGAGTACTAAGATGCATTAGGATAATGGCAATTGCATGCAGTTTTTTCACGTGCAGTACGGTCGGCTGTGTCCTCAGGACATACAAGGACACCAAGTCATTCAAATGGCCTCGCGATCCTGTCATAGAGCTAGATGCCTGCATGTTTATTTATGCATTGTGTATCTGTACGTGGCTGTATGAGAGGATGATAGTGTGTGTATGTGTGTGTGTGTGTGTGTGTGTGTGTGTGTGTGTGTGTGTGTGTGTGTGTGTGTGCATCGTATAATTAAACAATATGTAAACAAAGATACATTACATTTTGTAAATTTAAAATGAGGTCAAATGTATGCTCTATATTGCAGTCATAGTGTAGTAGCTTCCCTTGGACAAATACAATTTCAAGCCTTCGAAAACAAGTCCGGGCGTCTGTCGTGTTGAACGAAGCAATGCACTTGTCTAAGTCGCATTGAAAGCAAACAAAGCCCTCGGGTCGGGAAAGCACTTGATGACACCAGTCCTTTTGAAAATTCCCAGAGAAGAAACTTCCGTGCCTACTTGACTGAGGAGAAAAATCCCCATAAGGAAAAAAACAACACCACGAACTAACAACACTACCTGCCATATCTCCTTTATCCTTCCTCCTCTCGTTACACGCCAACACTGGCTAATGTTGATTTTCCCAAGATCCCGCTTCTTTGCAGGACAAGCCCTTCCGTCTAAGAAATAGTGCAACTGACAACGTTTTCATTGTCCTCCTATTTTAGTTTATAAGGAGATTTTTTTGTGTAGGGAACTGGGGACACAAAGAGAGAATGCCTTCACCAAAATATCAATTGCTTTTAAGTAAACTATAACTGACGTGAAGGAACACTTAAGCCACCAGATACCAGCATCACAGGATGAAGGTTCTATACGAAGTTGGAAATTAAATGGTGGTGTTTGATGTAACGTAACGCGGACAAGAGCGGTTACCATGTACTCTAGCACTCTTTACAGTCCGCTAGGTACTCTATTAATGTTTACAGTCCGCAGATACTCTAGTACTGTTTACATACCGATAGGTACTATATTAATGTTTACAGTCCGCTTTTACTCTAGTACTGTTTACATACCGATGGGTACTCTATTCATGTTTACAGTCCGCTGGTACTCTAGTACTGTTTACATACTGATGGGTACTCTATTAATGTTTACAGTCACTTGTACTTTAGTACTGTTTACATACCGATGGGTACTCTATTAATGTTTACAGTCCGCTTGTACTCTAGTACTGTTTATATTTTGATATGTACTCTGGTAATGTTTATACTTCTTTGGCTTACTCTAGTACTATTTGCAGTCTGCAGAGCACTCTTGGGTTGACAGTCCACTGATTAGTACTCTAGTATTGTTTACTGTCCGCTAGGTTAAGAAGTGGTGTTTACATACCGATGGATACTCTAGTACTGTTTAAGTCCGTTAGGTACTCTAGTACTCTTGTCATACCGATGGATACTATAGTACTATTTACAGTCCCGTGGTACTCTAATTTTGTTTATACTTCGCTAGCTACTCCAGTATTATTTACAATCTGCTGGGCTTTCTTGTGTTCGCAGTCCGCTAGTTATTCTAGTAGTGTGTACAGTCCCCTATCGAACGAAGTACTCTGGTACTCTTTCAGTCTGCTGGTACTCATAGTACTGTTTACAAACCAATGGGTACTCAGTTGTGTTTACACTCTACTAGCTACTCTAGTACCGTTTACAGATTGCTAGGCACTCTAGTGTCTACAGTCTGCTGGGCACTCTAGTACTGTTTACATGTCGCTGAGTACTCAGGTACTGTTTACACTCCACTGGCTACTCAAGTACCGTTTACAGATTGCTAGGCACTCTAAGAGTGTTACTCATTATTAACTTGCGGTAGTCAGAGGGGAAATAGAAACAGTGTTCTCATACAATCTTCTTGTATATTAATAATTAAGCATGGAAGTTTTGGCAGACGACAACAGCCCTTTATCAATACAAGTAATGTAAAGTGTTGAATCAAGTAATGATACATAGGAATAATGACTAACAACATCTGTATACATACAGCGTGACGTATAAAGTGTTGAATCAAGTAATGATACATAGGAATAATGACTAACAACATCTGTATACATATGTATAAAAGCTCTCCTCACATAACACTTGTGTATACTTATAATGAAATGCGTTATGTATTCAACAATAACTTAATAAGCAATGTCATTTATAGAGGTTTGGAAAGAAAGAAATTGAGAAAGAAAGAAAGAAAGAAAGAAAGAAAGAAAGAAAGAAAGAAAGAAAGAAAGAAAGAAAGAAAGGCAGGAAGGAAAAAAGGGGACTGATGGTTTTAATGAGTCCATGCAAGTTTTCCCCAAAATACACTCTCACAAAACTGATTACTTGTGGTATTTGGTCGAAATATGAGATGGCCAGAGACCCTGCTCTATTTGTCGCGAGATGGCACGTTACGGGACAACTGGGGATGGCTTTACGCACTGCAATCCCGAGTTTGGTTGCACTGGTTACCTTGACATTTCCCTCGCCACGGACACCTCTGTAAGTGATTTCTACATTAAGTCGTCATAGGGTATAGCAAGTACATGTATCCTGTATACCAACTGGTTTGACTGTGAAAATAGTATTGCAAGTATCCTGTATAGTGTATACCAATTGGTTTGACTGCGAAAATGGTATTGTAAGTATCCTGTGTACCAATTGGTTTGACTGCGAAAATGGTATTGTAAGTATCCTGTGTACCAATTGGTTTGACTGCGAAAATGACATGAAAGAACAGAACTCATGTTGTACTCATGCTAAGGAGATAGTGGCACGGGGCTCTGGGTCTAAGAAATTAATGGCATTCTGGAGAAGAAAAAAACTTTCTACTACGCTGTCGAGTGTTTGAGAACGAGATCATTAAGCCAGAGTTTACTGTCCACATCAGTAAGGATGGGCAGGTTTTCTTCGCGATCTTCAGAATCAGGTGGCCTGGACATACCATGAATGCTCCAACTGTTAGGATTCATACGAATATTTACGTGAGTTCCGTTTACCTGCCAACACCTACTCAGGTCTCGTTATTGTTTTTATTACATAAAGTGCCAAACAAAGTTACAAAACTGGAAGAGGACCTGAAATGCCTCAAAGAATGAATAAAACATGAAATGCCTCAAAGAATGTATAAAACAAGATATGCCTCAAGCAATGAATGGGACACGAAATATTTCAAAACAAAGGTGAAAGAAAAAATATTAATCAAAATGATCCCAGGCAGTTATGCTGTATGCTAGAACAGAATATCACTACGTAGTTTATGCTGTATGCTAAAACAGCATATCACTACGTAGTTTATGTTGTATGCTAGAACAGTATATCACTACGTAGTTTATGCTGTATGCTAAAACAGCATATCACTACGTAGTTTATGCTGTGTGCTAGAAGCTTCGCGGTTAAGTTGTATGCTAGCTAGAGCATTAGATCGCCGCGCGGTTAACCACTCTATTTCACTAGACAACTACTATAAATTATAAAAAAAATAACAACAACAAACAAAATAAATTTGGAAAAATGCGCATTCTACTCAACAGCTTTCATTCGACTTTATCAAGATCGATCAAATAAAGTCAGTAATTACATTTACACAGAAAATCAAAATAACAGTGCAGAGACACTCTTCGAAAGTGGCATCATTTTCATTTATGAAACAAAATAAGAAAAATAAGTAAATGTAATTAACTTCACGTATTTTGCCCCCCCCCCCAAATAAAAATGTTATAATACGTGAAGTTAATTACATTTCCTCTTCACTAGTTTTAATGTTTTAGTAAAAAAAAGTATTTTGTATTCCCAATACGTAAAACGCATTTTATTCTTTTCGCACTTGAACGTATTGTTACTTTCTTTAAAAAAAATCAAAAAAAAAAAATCCCGCACATCAGCACATTGTAACTGCAACTGAAACGAAATTGTTAGAAGTAATGTAAGCCATATATTTGTTTGAAACTAGCTCACAGCCCCATACGAACACAAACAAACTGAAGGCAGGCCAAAGCACGGGTCTTATTTCTTCCTCCTAATTGCTACGGCAAGAGGAAATGACGCTTACGCTTACTGGAGATGAAGAAAGTGAACACTGGAGTCACTGTGAAGAGGTATACAAAGGAGAAAAGTTGGAGGAAGAGATATATACAAAAGGGAAAGTTGTACGAAGAGATATATATAAAGGGGAAACATTGTATGAAGAGATGTATACAAAGGGGAAACATTGTATGAAGAGATATATACAAAAGGGAAAGTTGTACGAAGAGATATATATAAAGGGGAAACATTATATGAAGAAATAAAAGAAGGGAAAACGTTGTACGAAGAGATATATGAACAATAGTAAAGTAAAGATGTGTGAATAGATATATATAAAGTAGACTAAAAAAAACGACGTAAAGAGACAAAGGAAATGGGCGGTATGTGAAGAGGTATACAAAAGAATATTCCTCTCCCCCCCTCCTCCCGGTAAGCAATGTAATGAGATATACAAATAAGAAAAATAAAATTGTGATGAGATAATCAAATCAGAAAAATAAAATTGTAATGAGATAATCAAATCAGAAAAATAAATTTGTAATGAGATATGTAAATCAGAAAAGTAAAATTATAATGAGATATGTAAATCAGAAAAGTAAAATTGTAATGAGATATACAAATCAGAAAAGTAAAATTGTGATGAGATATACAAATCAGAAAAGTAAAATTGTGATGAGATATACAAATCAGAAAAGTAAAATTGTGATGAGATAATCAAATCAGAAAAGTAAAATTGTGATGAGATATACAGAGTAAAGGGATTAAACTGTGTCAAGACATGCAAAGTAGAACCATCCCACCAAGAAAAAAGTAAAGCAAAGGAAAAGCAATGTAATGAAAGAAACAAACAAGAAAAGTAACTCTTTGTGAAGGGTGAGATGTAAAGAATGAATGGTGTGTCAAGGGATTTGTAGAACAGACGAGTAAAAAGGAGATTGAAACAGATTTACATTAATATTTTACACTATGTGGAGAGTTACGTATAGACGTTAAAAGATACGTTTGTGGGTTGATAGACATTATAGAGTATGAAACTCTGTGAAGAGTGGGGCATAAAATATACAGTACAAAACTGTGAAGAGTGAGGTATACAATGTACAGTATAAATGTGAGGCGATAGTGTACAGTATAAACTGTATGAAAAGTGAGGCATAAAATGTAGTACAAAACTGTGAAGAGTAAGGTATACATTGTAGAGTATAACCTTTGTGAAGAGTGAGGCACACAATGTAAAGTATAAAACTGCGAAGAGTGAGGCACACAATGTAGAGTACAAAACTGTGAAGAGTGAGGCACACAATGTAGAGTATAAAACTGTGAAGAGTGAGGCACACAATGTAGAATATAACCTTTGTGAAGAGTGAGGCACACAGTGCAGAGTACAGAACTGTGAATAGTGAGGCACACAATGTAGAGTATAAAACTGTGAAGAGTGAGGTATACAATGTAGAGTATAAAACTGTGAAAAGTGAGGTAAATTATACTGAAAGTAAAGCGATAAGCATTCTGAAATCTATTCTGGATATAAAACCAAACTCTTTCTTCTTTAGATATGTTTTTGTTTCTATGTTGCGTGGATATAAATATACATAGAAACCACAAGAGAGAGAAAAAGGCCCATACAATTTGATTTAATTAGGCAAAATATTATATTCAAGACTATCCCAGTTACCACTAGCAACAAACTGCACAAGAACCGGTTTCCAGTGGTAACTTAAGACTTCCCTGAAGTCTTGACGTGACACTTGATTTCTTAAAACAACAGTTTTGAGAGGGGGTGGGGAAAGGGTTACCACTCTCAAATTTAATTGACACCTATCGCCAGACTAGGGCAGCAGGCATTTTGACACTTTCTTTCGTCCAATATCCAAGACCTACTATGCCAGACAAACCTGTTGCTTAACGGGAGCTGCAAGGGTAGTTTGGGGTGTAGATAAGAGAGAGAAAAGAAGAATGAAGCACATCGGCTACTCCCTATGGGTCAGAGTCAACGACCTTGAAATGAAACTTTGAATGCACGTGAACGTAAACACGGAATAAATTCACCTTTTATTAATAAAGAATGTTGCTATTGGGCTCTCGAGAGGAGCAACGCACTATAATTAGACTGAATTACAATTAAGACACACAGTCAAACTAACTACAAAAAGTCAGATAAGTAGATCGTCAGACATACAAACACAGATGGCAAATTAATTAACAGTCCCTTCCGACCTCGCCGAGATAAAACACAATTAGACGCTCGGCCAGACACCACGTCTACAACAACAATCCCACTGCCAGGCAGTGTGATGGGGCAGCCACGTTGCACGCTCTCGGTGTGAAAGAAATTGTGGATGTGGAAGTGAACTTGAGATGGAACCAGTAACCAGTTTTCAGAATGCGATAAGTAGCACTAATGAACATTCACACGGGTGGTCGCCAGTGAGTGTACAGTTCTAAGTCACGACTCCTGTTGTCTGAAACTCGAAAAACCCAAGGCTATAAACAGTTCTCACTCTAATTATAAATAATGCAGGCATCAGCCAGCTTATTAAAAAAAATATATGTATATATTCAGTGGGGAAAGGGGACAGTCAAATAGAATTCACTACCAGATCTGAAAAAAAATGTTGCATAGAATGTAAAAGTGGCAGGAGCTGTCCAGACGGCAGATTTTTTTTTTTAATGGATTTTAAGTCACGTGGACAGTTGTTGCCTAATATCCCATATAGTGACGTGGGCCTCCGTTACGATTCAGTCGGAAAACGTAATCAGCGCTTCCAAATAGGCCTCAGAATGTAGTTTCCATACAAGCTTAGACAATAGTATGCCACAGACTTACAAGCGGCAATGTATCCACAGAAAATGGATAGTGATTATCTGCAAGTTGCAATTAACATTAAGAAAGTTTAATTTACATCTTGACCGTTTCAATTTATATCAAGATTTCAATTGAAATCAGGAATGAAGATTTAGTTCAAATCTAGTAAAACGTCTCTGTACCTCTAGAATTTTCAGTTTATATATAGAAGGTTCAATTTATGTTGTTACTGACATTGATGGCTGTACGTTTGCAGTTGTACCTGTTCGTGTAGGTTTCTTATGGATCCATCTTAATATTTTGTCTTTTCATTTAGCTACCGTTCTCTGTCTATCAAATTGTCTTGCTACAGAGACTGAAATATCCAAATTCTTTCCTTCCTTTAATTCCCTCTGTCTATCTTAAAAGTATCTCTTTTTTCTCTCTTCCTTTAATTTTCAGGATTCATCTAAATTTTTATTCTTGAATTCTTTAGGTTAGAGCTTGGAATTCTATCAAACTGTCGTGCTGTGTTTGCTGCCCAGTCATCTCCTTGTCCATTCTTTGTTTCTCTAAATCCGTCCTTTATTATTTCTGTCCATCTTTCTGACATCTTTGTCCTATTTCATTTTTAAATGTTATTTCTTCGGTCCATCATTTAATTCTTTCTGTCCATCTTTCTGATATATTTGTTGTGTCTCATTTTAAAATTATATTTTCCTCGGTCCATCGTTTTATTATCTCTGTCCAACCTCTAACTTCCCATGATATGCTTTCCCTGTCACTGAATAACCTCTGCTCTACATTAATGCTCTCCCCTGCCCCCCCCCCCCCACACACACACACACTGTCCTTCCTTTATCGCTGATCATCCTTGAATTATTTATGTTCGTTTTTCAATTCTCTCTCTCCATTCATTACTTTTCTCTAATCGACATTACCCTATGTTTGTCAATTGATTGAATGTTGAACTAAGACCGTAGACAAGGGAGAGAATTCTGCGAGGTATTAATAATGTTTGAAAGACATTGTCTGGACATAAATCCGTCTTAAGCCGAGGTTAGCCTACTTCTAGCGTCACTTCGGTAGGCTTAGACCCTGGGCAGACAATAATGGCTTTGGGCTTTTTCTTGCTGCTGATATAAAACAAGATTAATCAAATGAAAGATCGATCTGGCACACGAGTAAGTGGAGGTATTCGTATTTTTTTTTACTTTTTGTAAATATATATTTTTAAATTTCTCAGTGCCTTTGATATTATCGTTTTCGGTTTCCTTACCAGGGGAAGACAATCCCACCCCACCCCCATTCTGTTTTTGTAGTTCTTATACCAGTCGTTCCTGTATAGGGGCTTTTGTTCGGCTCTGTCTGTGGTCTGTTAACTGAATCCGTCCGCCTCCACCGTTCCGACATTCACAGATACAATTTTGTTTAACTTAATGGGACTTGGATAGAGATAGGTTAAGTCGAAATATCCGAAAACAGAGAAAGCCTTGTACTTTAACGCTGTCATTTATTTTTTGCCATCGGCTGTCTGGTGCAAGTTAAATTTCTGTGCAGAGTGTTTAAGCCATGGGTTTGCAGTCTATATACTATGTCTTCTAATATTGCATTACAATAGCAGATGGTCGCTTTCAACTGTATATCTCTGTATAAAGATAGCAGCTGCGTATTAAAGTGTGGTGACCAGATTATAATACATACAGTCTGCAGTCTGTATACGACTTCAGTTCCGAAATGGAGTAGCATACTCACTAACTGCGGTGGTGAAGGACCTTCACATTAGTAGTGCAGAGAAGAATGGTAAGAGTTCCAACCTGGAGGAGCATACACATTGGCTGAGTTCAAGGGCCCTCACATTAGTAGTGCAGAAAAGAATGGTAAGAGTTCCAACATGGAGGGGCATACACACTGGCTGCGGTTCACCCTCACATTAGTAGTGTGACAGAGCAAATTGGCCCCACCCTATCTTTAATTTAAATTGTTATATAAACTGCTAAATTGTCAGAGTGACCCGACCTTGGGCACTCCTTATGGTGTTACTTTGGAAGTGTCTGAGTCTGAAGTAAACAGCCTGATGCAAGAATATTCTAGATTTGCTGACATAATGGAAAATGAGTGAGCAGTTTCCTATTGTCAAATGATTATGATTTATGAGAACAATACTAGCCAATAGTCTGAGTTTAAGGAGTTCACTTGCTGTAGAGATTTCTTCACCCTAACCACTTTTGAATTTGATGTGTAGAAAGAAAGTCTGGCTTGAAGGCAGTTGTTAACTTGAGTAGTGACTGATTGAGAGAGAATTGACTTAGAAACATTTCATGCATTTTACATTATAACATTATGTTATACTTGTGTTTATGTAGAAATGAAGTTTTTGAATTAACTTTTGTTAGTATAAATTTTTAATTAAGCTGCACCATTGAGGTTTATTATGTGACATTTATCTTACCATGTGCATGCATGGGGATAATGAATACTGTTGCAAGAATTGTAAGTTTGAAAATGGAGTGTCAGATAGAAATTTAGGTTTAATCCTTAATTTTATGTTGCAGTGATCAGCTGCCTTTTTTTTTTATTGGTTTGAGTCTACTCTGTGAGTGTGAGTTCAACCAGAACTGTGAGTCTCAAGTGGAGTCTCAAATTCAACTTTCAAGTTCCTAGCTACCCTTTGTTTTATTCACTAGTCATGACTTGAGTGACCAGGAAAGTGTGGGAAACTAGCAAAGTGTGTTGCAGAGTGTGTAAGTATAAAGGAGTACGCTATGCACTATTGAAGTATCAGAGCAAGTATTCTGAGTACATTCTAGAGAATTCTGGTGCAATGAAGTTACCAGAATTGCTGAAATTATGTCCTACATGAAGGAGTGACATGGGAGAGACATTATAATATAGCAGTTGTCAGTTTCCAGTGGCGGGAACACATGGTGAGCAATGTTGCAAGGAAAATGAAAAACTGTGGGAGCTGACACTGTGTCATTGTTGCAATACCAAGTGAAAGACTGTCAAACAGTGCTGATCAAGGTCACGCGTAAATTTACACGTTTCACTCTAATAACTCCATTTCTGTTCTCTGGTATGATTAACCTGCAATTTGCATTAACTCTATTGTTGAACTGTAATTATACTTTTATTATTATTATATATGTAGAGAGAGATTGTAAGCAATAGTTATCCAAATGTGGGTTTCATGGAATATTGTATTTAGTTGTCTATTTCATTGTAATTGTCATATGTATATTTGAATTTTCTTTTAATAAATCGATTGTCAAATTCGTTGACCTTCTTACGCATATTGATATTGATAATATTATGATGGAGAAGAAAGTGGGTGGATGGGGGCTGCTACAAATAGATTAAAGATGGATTTGTCTTCTCTTTTAGTAAGAAGTTTTTCACTCACGGAAACCTTATGTGACGGTAAATGTTGGTTGATGTGGAATAGAGAAAACGTTTACAACGCCAAAATATCCGACAAGTGCGAGACGAGTGGTGTCTGTTGGAGGATCATTAATAAAATACAATTAATATTCTCATCACTAGAAATTAGCTATGAAAGATTAATTAATAATAATAATTATTATCTCCATTAACTAAGTGGCATGCCATGTCACAAATAGTTAAAAAAAATGGTAAGAGAATGAATGAGAGGAAAGTGATAATAATCACGATTTTCAGACAAATGTTATTTGCAAACTTACATAGACAATTTTTCTTTTAATTCTGTGAGCTTTCAGGCTGGAGGTGATTTAAAGTTCTTACTGGAAGTTCATATTATATATTAGTCGCGCGACATTAGTAATGCACTGCAGATAGGCGATGGTTAATTGGTATTTTTTCTTTTAAAATAATGTTGTTGCTTTTCCTAGATTAAAAATTCTTAATATTAATATTACTGCTACTACTGCTACATAACACTACTATTAATAATACTACATAACAACTACTATAATACTACTTCTACATAACTAATACTGCTATTACTATATAAATACTACTACCTCTGCTGCTACAACTACAACTACTAATTATTAATATAATCATTGTTGTTAGTATCGTTATATTGATCTCCATCAGTCTTATTCATCATCATAATCAACATCTTTGTTTTCATCATCACAGTCATCTTCTTCGTGATTGTGATTATTAGATTATATTTAACTTTGTTCTTGACTCATCTCACGACTTCTGCGATCTATCTGCTAATATGGTTGTGGACTTTGGTCTCAGAATCCTAAAATAATTCTGGAGAATCCTAGGGTGTGGGCACTTTACAGGAGTACTGTTTACAACAGAAGTGCAAGTCTGGGCTATTTATCCTGGCAACTGATTCTGGTAAATTTCAAGCTAAGATTTTGCGTCTCTCACAGCTTGAGTTACAGCTGTTTATTATTTGTCTTCTTACATTCCACAGTCTCTTCTTCTTTCCGTATGAATTGTTTGTAGGTTAGAATAACCACATAGTTGTAAAACGACCCTCCAAACTTAATTTTCACAGCTAGAAGACATCTAATGTTTTTCTTCCTTCATCCGTTCTTTCTTCGTTTCTATTACTGTTTTCATTCCGGTTTGGGTTCCCTCTCCATCAAGCTTTGAACTAGCTACTCTAGTAAAATAACTTGTAAAGCGTCGTTGGTGATTTTAAACTTGCAGTAAAACTCTTGTGATAATGCCTTAAGTTTATTTCTTGTTCATTTGTAAATAATGGTTGTGCATGCAGTACATTAAGTCTACATTTATCTCTTCCCGGAATTTTTGTTTTGTGCTGGTTGCCCACTCCATTTTCTTATTGTCCATGATGTATTCTTATTGTCCATGATGACTTCTTATTGTCCATGATGTCTTCTTATTGTCCATGATGACTTCGTATTGTCCATAATGTCTTCTTATTGTCCATGATGACTTCTTATTGTTCATGATGTCTTCTTATTGTTCATGATGTCTTCTTATTGTTCATGATGACTTCTTATTGTTCATTGTGTCTTCTTGCTGGCCATGATGTGTTCTTGATGTCCATGATATCTTCTTTTTGTTATCCTTGATGTTTTTATTTGCTGTCCGCTCGATGCCTTCTTGCTGTCCAATTGTCTTCTTACTGTCCATGATTTCTTTCTGTCCTTGCTGTCTTTTTCCTGTCCATCTTGCTGTCGTTGAAAGTCTTCTGCTAGTTACGTATTATTGTTTTTTGCTGCATAGTCACTCGCTGTGTACACTCACATGTCCTGTTATCTTTAGCTTGCTACTATAGTACTTTTAATTCTGTTTGCCTTTGTGCATCTTTAACCTATTATCCGCTACACCTTCCAGTGTCTAATCCAGTAAGATGAGCTCAGATTGTTAATGTTATTTCTTCAATCTTACATCCTATAAAGTGCCGAATTTAGGTAGTACTACTGATAGCTACAGGCTATTCTCCCGATCGTCTCAAATAACGATTTCCCTATTTATTATCAACTACACTCTTAATTATTTTCTGCGAGGCAAAGTAATCTGCAATCATTCAAATAAATCTTCAACTAATTACTGTAGTATAATTAAAGATAAACATACAGTTTAGCTTACTTAAATGAGCTGTAGAATACACGTGCTAAATTTACTGTAGAATACACGTGCTAAATTTACTGTAGAATACACGTGCTAAATTTATTGTGGAGTACACGTGCTAAATTTATTGTGGAGTACACGTGCTAAATTTATTGTTGGAAAATTGGTTATGACGCACAAGAACATTCCACTCATCATTTCGTGCATTGAAATGCACGTGATTGCACAGTTCACTGGTTGCGAACAGAAAGGTCACTAGACTAAGAGCAGACGATGACCGTTCTACAAACAATTAAAACGTCGCGTTGTCAACAGCTCGGATCAAAACTTATATCTGTCAGGCAAACTGCAGTTTACCGAAGAGCTTCAGAGATTTGTGTACATCCCAAAAGGAATAATTAATGCGTTCTTCGATTGTACTACACGCTTTCAACGTTTTTATCCGTTTTTGGATCTTGATTTTTCCTTTTGGTTAGACAGTCTGCATAGATACAGAGTTTGTAGCTCAAAGTGCGTCATGAAAATAAAATGATAATGAAGAGATAAGAAAATGAGAGTAAACATAAGAGGGCCTACTCCCAATCATATTTGTTGAGGAATGGCATTTCACACCTTGATAGAGTGAGTTGAATGGAAACCAGCATAATAGCAAAATAAGTCAAGTGATTTTACACTCACCCACACGTTTTGTTTTCAGAAGTGTATTATCCACTCACCCACACGTTTTGTTTTCAGAAGTGTATTATCCACTCACCCACACGTTGTTTTCAGAAGTGTATTATCCACTCACCCACACGTTGTTTTCAGAAGTGTATTATCCACTCACCCACACGTTTTGTTTTCAGAAGTGTATTATCCACTCACCCACACGTTTTGTTTTCAGAAGTGTATTATCCACTCACCCACACGTTTTGTTTTCAGAAGTGTGTTATCCACTCACCCACACGTTTTGTTTTCAGAAGTGTATTATCCACTCACCCACACGTTTTGTTTTCAGAAGTGTATTATCCACTCACCCACACGTTTTGTTTTCAGAAGTGTAATATCCACTCACCCACACGTTTTGTTTTCAGAAGTGTAATATCCACTCACCCACACGTTTTGTTTTCAGAAGTGTAATATCCACTCACCCATACGTTTTGTTCAGAAGTGTAATATCCACTCACCCACACGTTTTGTTTTCAGAAGTGTATTATCCACTCACCCACACAGCCCTTATAGGTATCGCACGATATTCCTTAACTTACCTCCAGTTTAACTTTGTTCACCTATACCCAGCTTGAAATTCCTTAACTTACCTCCAGTTTAACTTTGTTCACCTATACCCAGCTTGAAATTCCTTAACTTATCTCCAGTTTAACTTTGTTCACCTATAACCAGCTTGAAATAAACTCTTACCTTCCCTCTATTATTGATTTTTATTTTTTACCTACCTGTAGCTAGATATTGCTCATTATCCCTTCATCTGTTCCTTTATGATATTGCTCTATATCTCTTAACTTGCCCTCTGCTTCATATTGCTATATAACCCCTAACTTGCCCCCTCCTTGATATTCCTGTAACCTTGATATTGATATTTCCTCTAACCTGCTCACTGCTTGGTATTGCTCTATTTCCTCTAACCTGCTCACTGCTTGATATTGCTCTATTTCCTCTAACCGGCTCACTGCTTGGTATTGCTCTATTTCCTCTAACCTGCTCACTGCTTGATATTGCTCTATTTCCTCTAACCGGCTCACTGCTTGATATTGCTCTATATCCTCTAAGATGCTCACTTATTGATATTGCTCTTTATCCTCTAACATGCTCACTGCCTTATATTGTTCTTTAACCTCTAAACTGCTCAATGATTGATGCAGTCCATTATTCCTTCACCTAACCCAAGAGAAATTATCGTTTCCATAGTTAGAGATTGCCATAACCTTATCACAAGATCATTCTTTTCTAACAGATTATTTTTGAGAAATGGCGATATTACACACACACGCACGTACGCATGCACGCACGCATCCACCCACCCACCCAAACACACACACACACGTATATATTATGTGTGCCGAAATGCACACATACTTACAAACTCGCATCACACACAAAAATCATACATCTCGAAATACATATGCATGCACACAATACATTGCACGATCTGCTGTCTCGGTCACTGATGTACCCACCGTCAGGAGATTAGGCAGACACTCAGGAGAAGGGGGGAAATATATATTAAGAAAATATGAAAAACACAGATCAGTCAATCGCGAAATTGCGAAAGGAAAAGTGTTGATCGCTAACGAAAATTTTCATGTCTGCTTTTTGATTTGTGAGGTTTTATCGATCAAAGAGCGAGACTTTTCGGCCGATTTCATGCTTGTGGAAAGTAGATAATAAAACTGAGGGGAATATAGTTTACAGCTAAGCGCTCAAGCAGAAATCGAAGAAAAGAAAGAAATTCGGAAAGAAAGAAAGAAAGAAATTCGGAAAGAAAGAAAGAAAGAAAGAAAGAAAGAAAGAAATTCGGAAAGAAAGAAAGAAAGAAATTCGGAAAGAAAGAAAGAAAGAAAGAAATTCGGAAAGAAAGAAAGAAAAAATTCGGAAAGAAAGAATGAAAGAAAGAAAGAAAGTAAATCGGAAAGAAACAAACAAACAAACAAACAAAGAAACAAAAAAGAAAGACAGAAAGAATGAAAGAAAGAAAGAAACAAACAAACACACAAACAAAGAAACAAAGAAAGAAAATGCACATTGAACGGTATTCCCTTGAGATTCATGAAAAGCTATGATAGCCCGAGAAGACAAATTATTTGCGGTTCTCGCAATGTCGATCTTTTAGTTTACGATGTGTTACTGAATCCAGAACTTATCTGTCCGTTCATGTTGTCTTAGTACCAAGAGCATATGTGTCTGTTCATGGTATGTAACTGTCAAGAGCTTAATCTCCCCGTTCATCCTGCCTTAGTACCAAGAGCATACCTGTCTGTTCATGATATGTAACTGTCAGGAGCTTTATCTGTCCGTTCATGTTGTGTTAGTATCAAGAGCATAATTATAATATATGTCTATTCATGGTATGCTACCGTCAAGAATTTTATCTGTCCGTTCATATTGTATTACTGCCAAGATTCTTTTAGTCTGTTCGTGATGTATTAATATGAAGATTTTACCTGTCTGTTCATGTTGGTCTATTGCATTCAAAAGTTATCCGATGTCTCATATCATCCAGCTTTCTAGCTTGTCAAAAGTAAGTGTTCCTTACTCTTACAAATAGTCAGTGTGTCAGTCTTAAGCATAGTGACTGTCAGTATGTCAATCTTATTTATTGTGATTGCCAGTGTGACTCAGTTTTAAGCACAGTGACTCTGTGTGGCTCACCATTACTCAAAGAGATTCTCTGTGTGCAAGGACAGTCACATTTCGTCTGAACATTTGATTTTAACTCTCAATTTTCCTTTTTAACTTGTCGTCCGTATTATATTATATTGTATTCTTCAGGTGCTCTTTGCATTCTTGCGGAAAAAATGTTACTTAATATCTTCTGACAAGAACACCTTACAAAAACAAACATTATTGACTTGGCAAACAAACAAACCCTTGACCTTGCATTGCGAGCTAAATAGGTCACATTCAGAAATGTACTGAGCAAAAATGTACACATAGCAGAATAGCAAGTACTCATTACAGTTATATTGTCAATGCTATTTTGTGAATGTTTTCGCCTTTTGCCCTCAACACACTTCTAGACATCACCCTTCGTTTGGCAATGATTTATAATTTAGCCGTCGAAACTAATCTTGTTTGAAGAATAAATCGAACCCTTTGTTGCCAGACTTCCACTAACACACACACACACACACACACACACACACACACACACACACACACACACACACACACACACACACACTCGCACACGCACATGCTGTGGCATGTAATTCTTTAATAAACTATATTAAGCTTGGTAAATATTTAAACAGTGTGAACAAAATTGACTTTGCAGATACTAAGTTTTGTCTCATAATCATGCAATATTTGACTAGTCTTTCACGCAAACATTATATAGCATGACATAATCTGTGTATAAGTTGCAAATTATATGGTCTGGCTTTAACTCAGTGCGTGATGCAACACCACACTTTTCGTGACATGGCTAAAATCACAACTATCTTAAATTTAGTTCTGATTTGCGATTCTTGTGACCTAGCTTGATTTTGAAAAACTGTGACCTGGACGCTCACAACATTGACCATATTATACTACTAATGGATTGATATGCTCTTTGTGACCTGGCGTAGATTCATAAATATATGTATAAATACATACACACGCTCTATATAATATTACTCATAATATTACTCTATTTATTGTTTGATTTGCTCTTTGTGACCTGGGATTCATTCATAAATGAATAATCTGCACACATGACCAATATAATATTATTCTATTTAAGGATTGATATGCTTTGTCTTACTGGCGTTGATTCATAAATGAATGACCCGGATATAGACAACCCATATACTATTTACTCTATTTAAGGATTGATACGCTTTGTCTTACTGGCGTTGATTCATAAATGAATGATCCGGATATAGACAACCCATATACTATTTACTCTATTTAAGGATTGATATGCTCGGTGCATCCTACATACATACACAGCACACAGCTAATCTGATACATGGAACACAGTGACAAAAATCATGAGAATATACTTTTAGCCAGACACAAAATATTGTTACCATGTTCAATTCGACTCACAATATCAACCTGTGTAATCTCACTCTACCCAAATTGTGAACCAGAATGTCAAACATTGTGACCCAAAGGAAGAGCACTCTGACCAAGTCGTTAAAGGCTGTGATGAAGAGCATTTAACTCTGATATTGCAACACGATACGATAAAACCCAACTCAACTGGTCATACCATTCTCTCAATGGAAGTCAAATAAACTGTTGTGTTCTTTGTTTCTGACAAAACTTACTGTTACTCATATATATGGTACAGAGACTGACTACTGCAGAAACTTCAGAAGGACCGAACGTTTGCTTAATGAACACTATTAGAATCCATAGATATCAACGTCCAACTTTTTCCCACTTCCTATACTTGCTGCCAGCTCACTTCACAAACAAGCAAGTCTTCTCACCTTGATATTTTAACTATCTGTCTGACGTCTGCCAGCTCACTTCACAAACAAGCAAGTCTTCTCACCTTGATATTTTAACTATCTGTCTGACGTCTGCCAGCTCACTTCACAAACAAGCAAGTCTTCTCACCTTGATATTTTAACTATCTGTCTGACGTCTGCCAGCTCACTTCACAAACAAGCAAGTCTTCTCACCTTGATATTTTAACTATCTGTCTGACGTCTGCCAGCTCACTTCACAAACAAGCAAGTCTTCTCACCTTGATATTTTAACTATCTGTCTGACGTCTGCCAGCTCACTTCACAAACAAGCAAGTCTTCTCACCTTGATATTTTTCTAACTATCTGTCTGACGTTACTCACGTAAGCTTTTCCAATCAATATTTGTGATTTTCAACTGAATCATCTTAGGGTCAGCAATCAAACTTTGATGACAATCAAAATTTCTTGACAACGTTCTCCACCATGCCTGTCATGTCACAGAAAGAAATGTTCATAAGAAATGTTTTGCCCACTGAAGACCAATCTATGTTGTTATGTTCTTCTCTATTGTCTGTCTGTGTTGTCAATGCACCATAATTATCAGTATTTAGATAAATATAATTGATTCATAAGATTCATTGACTTATTGTATCGAGAAAAGTAATGAATCGACCATAAGTATCACTATTTAGGTCACTGATTCATAAGATCACTTAATTATTATGTCCAGAAAAGTAATGTGTCGACTATAAGTATCACTATTTAGGTCACTGATTCATAAGATTCACTCAATTAATATATCCAGGAAAGTAATGTGTCGACCATAAGTATCACTATTTAGGTCACTAATTCATAAGATTCACTCAATTAATATATCCAGGAAAGTAATGTGTCGACCATAAGTATCACTATTTAGGTCACTAATTCATAAGATTCACTCAATTAATATATCCAGGAAAGTAATGTGTCGACCATAAGTATCACTATTTAGGTCACTGATTCATAGGATCTACTCACTTATTGTATTAGAAAAGTAATGAATATATCCATAAGAATTTGTGCTTAACTTCTGGGGTTCGATATCAACAACCGTCTCTAATCCAATATTTATTTTGGCCAGTTCTAAGTTCGAATAATCAGTAACGTTACAAACAGCAGGTCTCAATTTTGGCTAGTGTTAAGTTCGAATAATCAGTAACGTTACAAACAGCAGGTCTCAATTTTGGCTAGTGTTAAGTTCGAATAATCAGTAACGTTACAGCAGGTCTCAATTTTGGCTAGTGTTAAGTTCGAATAATCAGTAACGTTACTAACAGCAGGTCTCAATTTTGGCCAGTGCTAAGTTCGAATAATCAGTAACGTTACAAACAGCAGGTCTCAATTTTGGCTAGTGTTAAGTTCGAATAATCAGTAACGTTACAAACAGCAGGTCTCAATTTTGGCCAGTGCTAAGTATAATAATCAGTAACGTTACAAACAGCAGGTCTGAATTTTGGTGTATAAAGTTATGCTATTTATTTTTCATAAACTGCAACCAAAACACAACGTAATTACATGATCGGTTGAACGGGTAGTCCCGAACAAACATTTGACCTTTCAATAGAGGCCTTGAAAGTTATGAATAATTTGAGCTGGTATGCATTTACAGTGCTCTGAGATCTGATAATTATTTTCTTATAACCATTGTAATAGGTCACAGTCAAATTCAGTGCAGTGACAAATCATTGAGACCTAGCCGCATATAGGCACAGTCATGGGCCTAGCCATGGACAGACAATCACCGAGACCTGGCCGCAAATAGACACAGTCACGGGGCCTAGCCATGCACAATCACTGAGACCTGCCCATGCACACAATCAATGTGACACATGGACACAATCACGATAGCGCATGATCACGTAAAGACACAATGAGACCTGATCACACATACGCACGGCCACTGTAAAACAGCTGAAGGATTAATACCATTATAGCTGTACAGTGATGACTTATGTACTTTATTTCTTTAACAGCACATAAGAAGAAACAATTGTACAATTTGAGTGTGACAATATATATTTATATTTATTTATAATAGAAATATACAAAACCAAAGCAGCAACAAAGTCTTCAAATTAAATAAAATTAAAAGGCCATTATTGCGACGAAAATATACATGACGAACAATCACAGGTAGCTTTGCATAATAAAATCAGGCCTCATAATGTAGATTTACGTCACATACTAAACATATCCTGATTCCTGATGCTACCTAGACATTGGAGAGTTTAAAAATAACAATCGATTAGCGCTCAATAGTACAGTGTGAGACGACTTCGGTTTCAATGACGTGAATACGACGTACGTGCACGTGATGCCTTGAAAAATGACCTATGACCTTCTGTGATACTTTCGAATTTTATTTCGTAACAACAATATAACATAACGCTGTTCACAAGGTCTCTGTTCGACCAGCACACTCAATATAGACCCGATACGTGACATCGACTTTAAGGTGTGATTTCACTTTCACAGATCAGAAATTGCCACACCAGACCAACTAATTAGCATTGTTTTCAAGCCATTAGTTATTTCCCAGGCGACTGCGCCTTTTACTTTACTGAAAGCAGGAGCCAAAGGGAGGTACCTGTTCATTACAGACTTTGACGTTAAGGGCTTTAAAAATGCAAGTCTGTTGAACAGGCGACTTTTAAAAAACTGAATATTCACATTTTTAACTATTTTTATTCTAATCTCTACACTGAATTGCACAGTTTTATTCTGCAAAACCAATCTTGACCAGACCCACAAGGGGATACTTAGAGCGGTCTGGGTGGTGCTGTAATGGAATCCATGGATGTGTCTCGCATTCCACACTAAGCAATGAGTCTCTTGGGTGAGAGATTGAGAGAAGGAGACACTAAAATGAGGGAAGGAATAAGTCACTGGTTGAGAGAAAGAGTGAGTGTAATTCATACATGAATGTGTTGGTGAGAGAGATATTTCACTCTCTGTGAAGGAGGGAAAAAGAGAGGATGAGAAGGAAGGGAGAGGATGAGAGATTGAGTAGGAAAAATGTATGTACTTGGTATTTTTATACAAGATGGAGAAAGTGTTGTTGTGGTTAATCTAAAGTTCAGGTAAGTTAGTTTCCGTTAAATTTTATAATTTCTAATGTGCAGTAAACAAAATACAGTGTAAAAGTGAAGTCAGGCAGCAAGTTCTGTAGTATTACGTTGCAAAAGTGGTCTGTAGTATCACATATTATGTGTTCTGTAATATTACGTTCTAACCTGTTATGTAGTTTTACAGAGTATTAAAGTGTTCTTTAGTATAACAGTACAAAAATGTTCTGTAGTATTACATACTAAAATGTTCTGCAGTTCTTACGTACTATAATGTTACATACTAAAGTGTTCACTAGAATTGCATTGCATTAAAGTGTTCTTTAGTATTGTTGTACAAACGTGTTCTGTAGCATTACAGTACTAAAGTGTTCTGCAGTATTACAGTGTATAGTGTTCTGCAGTATTGCAGTACAAAAGTATCTCAGTGTATTAAAGTGTTGTTTAGTACTACAGTATTAACGTTTGTGAAATATTACGTAGTAACGTGTTCTGTGGTATTACAGTGCTTTAAAGTGTTCTGAAGTGTTTCAGAACAAACGTGTTCTTTTGTATAATGGCAGTAAAGTGTTCTTTAATATTACAGTATATAAAAGTGTTGTGTAGCATTGCATTGAAAAAAAGTGTTGTGTAGCATTGCATTGAAAAAAAGTGTTCTGTAGTATTACGTATAAAGCGTTCTGTAATATTACATACTAAAGTGTTTTTTAATGTATAAAAGTGTTCACTAGTTTTGCAGTACAAAATTGTTCTGTAGTATTACAGTGTACTAAAGTGATCAGTAGTATTACAGTGTACAAAACTATAGTGTTCTGTAGTATTATAGTGTACTAAGCGTTCTGTAGTATTCTGTACTAAATTGTTCTGTAGTATTAGAGTGTACTTAAGTGTTCTCCAGTACTAACCTATTCTGTATTATTATGATGTACTAACGTGTTCTGTAGTATTACATGCTAAAGTGTTCTCTAGTATTGCAGTGTATTAAAGTGTTCTGTAGTAATGCAGTTTACTAAAGTTCTGCAGTATTACAGTGATTTAAAGTGTTCTATAGTAATACAGTATAATAAAGTATTCTTTCGTATTACTGTATTAATAATGTCAACAAGTGCTTGTAAAATCATTGCAGTGCGAGTACTGTCAAAAACGTTTCTATTGTTTACGACTTGGACGTTATGTCTATGCATGCAATGTTCTTACCTTACATTGTGTACACGTCCTAACCATAAAATACACACTGTTCAGTACACTTCAGTCAAGGACAAAATACAAACATATTCCAGCTGAGAAGTGTTCACAACATTATAACTAAAAATCTCTCTGCACTGCAGTGTAGTTCTAAGTCAAAGCTTACTTATACACTTCAATTCGGTGTAGTTCTACTCATGTCAAAGTTTATTCTCAGTGTAACACTTGAAACACAAATAGCATAAGTGATAATTAATTACTATATTTTTTCTTACATTATTTAATTTCTTGATTTTTTTAAAATGTTCACTACTCTTGCTCGGAGACTTATCTGGTAAATGTGAACGCAAAATAACCGTTAAAGTATTGGTAAAAAGTTTAATGGTAGAGACTAGTGGTATCTAGGCGATTGTATAACCGCATTCTTTTCACAAGTCACCATATGTTCACCTTAGTCAGAGTGCCAGCAGTCAGGTCGCTTAGCTTTCATAAATAGAAGTAACACTCTCATAAATAACTTACTTTTAGAACAAGGGCCAGTGCTGACCGACCTTTTAACGAGAACTCCTAAGATGGTTAATTTGAAAGATTATCCTTTTACAAGAACAGATATATTCTGACTTATGAATTCAAAAACATAGAAATATATCTCGAGTCTCTCATGTTAGCCAGTCAGGCCAATTAACTTGTTTTTCTTGTACGCCAGTATATGAACTGTCCAAAATTGTGAACAAGATACTTGTCTGTATACATGTCATGAATGTGGGGTTTGATTCGGTTAAAGGCAGATTATAGGTATGTTTCAAATAGTTACAGTTTTGTGAACTTAGAAACTATAAAACTAAAATGCTGTAAGGATATTATTGTAATTTTGTTAAGTCAAATAATTGTATTTTCATTTTCAGGAAAATTCTCTATGAAAGCTGTAAATGTGGAAGGAGGATCTCCTGACAAAACTGTGTATTTAGCTTGTATAGACCTTTTCGTTTCAGCCATATGGAAGATTTTAATTGTACTGTTCCTATTTTTTAGCAATGTAGTGATTATATATTTCTGCCTATTTGTTGTGGCCGAAAATGTATTGGTTTATCAATATTACGAATATTACGTGTGCATGGATATATGAATGAGAGAGAGAGAGAGAGAGAGAGAGAGAGAGAGAGAGAGAGAGAGAGAGAGAGAGAGAGAGAGAGAGAGAGAGATATGAAAGAAATGGGAAACCAAAATTATTTTCTACACATGAACTGACTCTTCATTAATTATTTACATTGTTTCAAGCCTCATATTATTCAGCAGTTTTCTTATTGGCATTGTTCTGCGACTAGGGCAGCCAGGTCTACTCTGACGACCTACGGACAGAAGCCTATCGCTTACAGCTATCCCAAATTTAATTAACTGTCGCCATTCTGTTCTGTTTGGTCATTGACTGAAAAGGAACATTTACAGCCTGGAACCTCCAGCAATTCAGTGTTAAACTTCAGTAAAGCATTTCACGATTGTCGCCGCCTGTTAGCGACAGTAATTTCTGTCAAAATGCTCCTGTTTAATGGTCACGCATCAGTGCACGGAAGCCGTTTCAACTCATACACGACGACACGCCAAGGGGCTATAACCCTTTATATAACAACTTGATATCAGGTGACTCGGTTTCCAAAATCTATAACTCTGTTTGTCTTCTTTCCATGATTTCCTACCTTTTCCCCCAGTTCATAAACTTTAGTAGTTAACTAAATATCCTATATTACACTTGTACTCCTCGAACAAGCAGAGACTGTGGAAATTATGCACTGAACTGTATTTGTCTTAAACATCTCAAGAATAATAATTAATTAAAAATAATAAGCCAGGTTAAATAATAGATTCTTTTAATCCCTAACCTAGGCTGAAGAGACATTAGTTTTTTTTTCATTGCCTGCCTTGTGAATACACGTGTCATAGCTTACTTATACACAGCAATTCGGTGTAGCTCTACACGTCATAGCTTACTTATACACAGCAATTCGGTGTATAGCTTACTTATACACAGCAATTCGGTGTAGCTCTACACACGTCATAGCTTACTTATACACAGCAATTCGGTGTAGCTCTACACACGTCATAGCTTACTTATACACAGCAATTCGGTGTAGCTCTACACACGTCATAGCTTACTTATACACAGCAATTCGGTGTAGCTCTACACACGTCATAGCTTAATTATACACAGCAATTCGGTGTAGCTCTACACGTCATAGCTTTTTTATGCACAGCAATTCAGCACATTTCAAACATATCATATGTAGATGTATATTAAACTTACACCATATTCTAATGGTGTAAGTACCTAATGTAGTAAAGCTACTAACCTTGGGTATAAACTTCTGTACACGATTGCCTTGTGTAGTCACAAACGAAAGAAAAGAAAAAAAATTGAAATTAAAATTAATAACCAAACAACATGCATAATTTCCCGGTAAAAATTAAATAAAATTAAAATTAAACAAACACAGAAACAGAAATAGAAACACAATTATAATCGTACTTTATAAAAGTCAGCTTGTAGTGTTGTATGCACCAGTAAAGCGCGTTAAAAAAATAATTACCGAACAATACCCAGGGTATTTCAAATCAATGATTAAAACCAGATCTTATTCATCAGTTCTTGAAATAGGCGTACTACAAGAAAAAAACACGTACACATAGATGGAGAGAAAAGAGAAAGAGACAGAGAGAAGAAAAAAGAATGGCAGATTTTCTCTTATACTCAAGAAAAAGCTCAATTGGTGACGCCCGATCGCAAAATAATCCATCGGGCTGATTATTTCATTATTTAATTAACTGGTCAATTAAGTGATTGTAATTCATTGAGATTGATTAATTGATTGAATGATTGATTAATTGATTGAATGATTGATTAATTGATTGAATTATTGATTGAATGATTGATTAATTGATTGAATTATTGATTGATTAATTGATTGATTGGTTGGTTGGATCTGTGGTTGGTTGGTTGAATGAGTGCTTGAGCTAGTCATGCTAGTGCGTAAGTGAATATTCAGAGAGGTGTTAATTAATTAAGTATAATGGTTAGTTGAACATTCAATCAAGTAAGTTACAACAAACTCGAAGTCTGTGTGCAAGATACACATGCATTCTACTGTACTACTCAGATCAAATTTAGAGGTTTTATTACATTGTTAAGTAAGAAATATTTTTTAAAATTTTCTTTCCATGCCCGAATCTAGAAACTTACCTTAATTCAATGTCCTAATCTAGCAACTTACCTTATTTCCATGCCCCAGTCTAGCAACTCATTTCCATGCCTTAATCTAGCAACGTATTTTCTTTCCATGCCTAAATCTAGCAACGTATCTTATTTCCATGCCTCAGTCTAGAAAAATAGTTTATTTCCATGCACCAATCTAGCAAATTATTTATGTGTATCAATTTAGCAACAGTTTATTTCCACGCCTCAATGTAGCAACGTATCTTATTTCCATGACTCAATCTAGCAACTTAGTTTATTTAAATGTCTCAATCTAGCTACTTATTTCCCCGCCTCAATCTAGGAACTTTGTTTTTTCCATGCCTCAATCTAGAAACTTAGTTTTTTTCCATACCTCAATCTAGCAAATTACCTTATTTCCATGACTCGATCTAGCAACCTATCTTATTTCCATGCCTCAATCTATTAACTTATTTTATTTCCATGCCTCAATCTATCAACTTATTTTATTTCCATGCTTCAATCTAGCAACTTAGTTTATTTCCATGTCTCATCTAGCAACTTATTTTATTTCCATGCCTTATTTAGCAATATGCTAATTTCTCCCATACCTTATTCTAGCATCTCGTTATCCCCCCCTTCCCCCGCGCCATTCTAGCAACTTATTACTTTTCCCCGTACCAGCAATCTTCGAGATGCTGAGAGTAGGGTGGGGTGGGGAATAGAAGTCTTATATTTTAAAGTTGCAAACTACATTGAGGAACACTTTCTTCAAAGCAAAAAAAGAAGTGCTAAATAGTTGGTGCAAGGTTATCACTATGCATTCTTGTCTGATTCATTGTTTCATTTCGTTTCCTCTTATTGTTTTGTTTTTATATGTTTTGTTGTTGACGCGATGGCATCCACATGCATTGTGGCACTCGACAAGCATAAAACATGACCAAGGCTTTCTAAATGTACCGTCACATTTTTTAGGTGGAGTTCGGAAGCGAAAGGTCGCACATTTGTAACCTGATTCCATGTCTCGAATCCGACATAAATTTATATTTTTTAAAGTAAAATTAAGAAAGAAAAAAATTAACACGACGAAAAGTTAAAAAAAAGGCCAGACATTGTGAAGTAGGACAAATTTACATAGGTCAAAGGTTATTCAGAATAATACTTCGCATGAGGATGTCGCCATGTTAAAAGAAGTCACATTTATAGGTTTTATCAACCGTTCGCAGAAATCTGGATGTCTGTTGCCTAGTTTTATGGATATTTACTGCTTGCCAACAACCTACGTCACAGCAGACGACCTTTCAGAATCGTGCTTTAAGCATTAAACGCGTCAGAAAGAGTTTAACGATCTTGAGTGAAAGTAAACTTTTATTTGATAAATGTACAGAAGAAAAGAACAGAGTCCGCTTGCAGCTGAATTGCTGTGCTGTATTTAAACAAATAATATTTAATTTCGATGTGTACTTAAATTCCCAGAAACCGAAAGATCCATCTGGGAATTATTGCTTTATGATAAAAATCACGATGTTAATAAAACTACCACTATTATACGACTACTACTACTGTCGCTATTTTAATACCATTTCTGCTATCAAACAATTACTACAATTACTTTTACTGTAGCTATTAAAAGTATTATACAATAACATCTACTGTTGATTTTATATCAGTATTGATGCTGTTATAAAAAAAAAAATTCTACTATTACAACAACTACTGTTATTTGTATTATATTAGTATTGCTCTTATTACAAGAGATACTATTGATATTACTATACAACTACTACTGCCACTGCTATTATACGAATACTACTACTTAACCATTGCTAGTATACAACAACAACTACTACTACTATTACACAACTACTACTTCTGCCTTCAGTGCTATTATACAACTATTACTATCAGTGCCGTTATGCAAGTACTACATCCACTGCTATTAGTACTACATCCACTGCTATTACACAACTACTACATCCACTGCTATTACACAACTACTACATCCACTGCTATTACACAACTACTACATCCACTGCTATTACACAACTACTACATCCACTGCTATTACACAACTACTATATCCACTGCTATTACACAACTACTACATCTACTACTATTACACAACTACTACATCCACTGCTATTACACAAGTACTATTATTGGTGCTATATTTGTTGCTTCGTCTACTAAAATAATAATGGTAATACTACCACTAATAATGAGCAGATGATGATGATGATGGGGGTTGTGGTGGTTGTGGTAGTGGTGTTGTTGACGATGATGATTGATGATCGTAGTGATAGTGACTATGATCTTGGTGGCAGATTTAACAAAGTGCATGTAAAAGAACAAAGTTCTAAATCACATTTACATGATTAACTGAACTAATTATTTATTGGAGATAGGGGTGTATGGGTTTGTAATAAAAATTAAAAAACCCAACATATGTGATAAAGCCAAATATTATACCAGACAACAAGCAAACTTTTCACAAATATTACAAAATCAGAATGGGACATTCCAAACTGCATCACAGAGTTTCCAATAACTGACAGTTACTGCGTTCCCAGATCTATATGGATGACTTATCGGTGGCACTAGGAGGCCTGCAGAGAGAGTTATTGGCCCCCGAGCGAACATTTACCGAGCGAAGGCGTAACGGATCCGAGCAAGACAACAAGCAAGTGACCGCTGGATTAATCTGGCCGTGTGCAGTTTATGGATTAGTTTCATAACATTTTACGTTTTATTTCTTTTTATGTCATTTGTTTCACGCCATTTCCATGTCACTTTGAATATCTATGACTGATCCCATCCAAGTCTGGCTTTCTAGGGTGACAGATTTATTACCTCTCTTTGCGCACCGTTGACTTAACGAATGCCACCACAAGCAATAGCTGAAAGGGGAATTGAGTTAAACTTGGATTTAGGGTGAACATGTTTTAAGAGTCACATCCCTTGTTCTTGTGTCCACTCTCGATCACAAAGGATATGTAATCCTCCAAGATTTATTATCTTAATTTAGTTTTTGAAAGTTTATATTGCGGCTATATTTGGCAGAGTAAATTATCCTATCCTTTTTCTAAACTTAATTGTTCTATAAATTGTTAAATTGTCAAAGTGACCCGAACTTTGGCAGTCCTTATGATGGTACTTTCTGTAAGTGGCAAGTTGGGGTAAACAACTTAGGTTGAGAATATGCTAGAAAATTGATGATGCAATCCAAATCTGTTCCAACTGGATGAGTAGTTTTTTCTGACAAATAGTCTCACAATTGTTCATACCAAACTCATCCAATGGGGATGGACCGGACATTTCTTTGTTGACAAAGTATTCTATTTTAATCACCCTGAATTTAACATAACTCGAATCTAATCATAAAGGCAATTGTTAGCATATGGTAAGCTAACTGACTAATAAAGAAAGAATGGACTTAGAATATTGCATACATGTTTGCTATTAATCTATGATTTGAAATAGAGAATGCTTATGTACTTGAACCATTATTTCTATGTTCATTAATTTGACTACATTGAACATTATACTTGTGAAGTTATTGTCAACATTATACAGGTGTCTCTCTATGCACACGTCAAACACTGACGAGCTGTCATTCTCTCGAAATCAACTTGACAGCCCTCTTCTCTGTCAGCTCATTCAAGCAGAACAACAATTGTAACAATTTCTAGTAGCTACACTGTACCAGAAATTACTTCTTTAGTCAGCATATCTTGCTGCAATACATCAAAGATGTATAATATATTTCTTTACATTTACACACACTGCAACAGATGATTTTCTGGTCTCCCCCAGTCGTAGTAATTTACAATCAGTGAACCAGCAGCTTTAGCCTGAATTCGTTCCAAGACTTCAACTCGTCCGGCCCCTCTTGAGGTAAAGCCACATTTAGCCTGTATTCGTTCCAAGACTTCAACTCGTCCGGCCCCTCTTGAGGTAAAGCCACATTTAGCCTGTATTCGTTCCAAGATTTCAACTTGCCCTGCCCGTCTTGCATTCTTCCTCCCCCAATCCTCCTCCTCCACACACACACACACACACACACACACACACACACACACACACACACACACACACACACACACATGTGCATTCAACAACCATCTGTGTAGCTCAATTTATTCATGGCTACACCAATTCACCTTGACCTTGAAATATTCCATATATCCTGTTACCCACCTTCCTACTGCGTTCCTCGTCGACACCTCAACAGTATATTTATGCTTACGAGAATTTTAGGAAATTCACAACAATATATTTATGTTTACGAGAATTTAGGAAATTCACAACAGTATATTTATGTTTACGAGAATTTAGGCAAAAGGAATAGCATATATACTTTCTCACTATAACAACTTTAATAGAGCAAATAAATGAACTCGATTTTACCTGTTACAATGTGCATACAGTCTTCCTGTGAATGGTGACCGCAATAATTTTAACAGCTAAGGAATATATTAAATTAAAAATAATAACAATAATAATAAATAATTTAACCGTCTTCTTCGATATTAATCTGTTTTGACATGAAATAATAAATTGGGATAATTTTATTACTAGTTTGTATTAAAATATACAGTTTCGTATTGTCTTGAAATAAAGAGAAATATAAGTGATCTATTTTTAAATAATTAAAACATTTGATATGTAAATCTAACACAATTCAATCGCATCATACTTTTGTAATTTATCTCTATCAATATTTAACCAGAGCGATCTTCAGACTTCACACTCACCAAACAGTGCAGAGTGCTTCTGTGAACGTACTGACATCTGAATACGTTGACGTACAAAGAGCGAGTGATCAGGTTCTAGGTCATGTGATCACTCTATCAAAAGTTTGAAGTTTTTCCCACTTGCAAAACAGATATAAAAATTAAAATGTAACAAGCCAAATTAGTCATGAACGTAATGAAATACTCTGGCAAATTTGTCTGCTCCAAGCAATGCCATAAAAAACTTAGTATATTGTGGTTCCATGGAGACAAATCGTGGCTTCGTGCATTGGGTAGATGCAAGATGATAGCAGTTCTTTGCAGACCTTAGCAGACAAAGGATGTGATATATTTTTACCCTTTAATTACACATTGAGGTGCTTTTATAACACCGAGCTTAGACTGACATATTGGGACTGAAATGTGGTCGAAAAACACGCACATAAAAATATCTCGCAGAATCATGTGAGCAATGTATTGTGCTGTTTTTGTATGCAGTTTTTCCATGAAAAGACTCTTTATAAAGCCACCGTAATCATCTCCCGCACAAGGAAGCCGTCAGAGGTTATCCCCCGGTAATAACTGATACAGATACAGGCATAGAGAGAGGAAATTTTCGGATGCGAAGACAGAAATAAAATATCTGCCAAAAGAAAAACGAACAAGCAAATTATATCTCTCCACACACACAAACACACGCATACACGTACAGCTCATATTTTAGGTGAAATAATTTATCTACATCCTTAATATTTTTTAAATTATATTTCTTATTCTTGTTCTTATCATTATCACAATATCATCATCATCATCATCATCATCATCATCATCATCATCATCATCAAATACTTTACAACTTCATCAGTCATCATCATATCTGTCACCACATCGCCGTAGTCGTCGACAACACAACCATCATCGTCATCATTATCGTCGTCTACGTCTTCGTCAAATATATAATGATATCTATTTAACAAGTATCTCAAAGATTTTAATATTATAGTACACATCGATATTCTTACCAGTGACGGAATGACAGCGAGGTGTTTATTAGTGATGGAGAGACTGAGAAGTGTTTACTAGTGATGGAGACATTGAGAGGTGTTTACTAGTGATGGAGAGACTGAGAAGTGTTTACTAGTGATGGAGACATTGAGAGGTGTTTACTAGTGATGGAGACATTGAGAGATGTTTACTAGTGATGGAGAGACTTGAGAAGTGTTTACTTGTTATGGAGAAATTGAGAAGTGTTTAGTAGTGATGGAGAGTTTGCAAAGTGTTTACTAGTGATGGAAAAATTGATAGTTGTTTACTAATGATGGAATTTCGAGATACTCACTAGTGATAGAAAGACTGCTAAGTGTTTACTAGTAATGGACAGATTGCGAGTTGTAGGGGTAATTATTACGTTATAATTAGGATGAGTAATGAGATGAACGACTAAGGTTACTAAAAACTGTAGGCCTAATTAAAAGTAACTTTCATTATGCAGATGTATGGCTACCAAATATTGAAGGCAAAATTAAAAGTAGCTTTCATTATGTAGATGTATGGCTACCAAATATTGAAGGCAAAATTAAAAGTAACTTTCATTATGTAGATGTATGGCTACCAAATATTGAAGGCAAAATTAAAAGTAGCTTTCATTATGTAGATGTATGGCTACCAAATATTGAAGGCAAAATTAAAAGTAACTTTCATTATGTAGATGTATGGCTACCAAATATTGAAGGCAAAATTAAAAGTAGCTTTCATTATGTAGATGTATGGCTACCAAATATTGAAGACAAAATTAAAAGCAGCTGTCATTATTTTATGTGTATGGTGCGCGCGCGTGTGTATACGTTCAAATGCCATTATTTTATTTATTTCCTTTAATCTATTTTTAAAAAATTCGAAAGTGCCCATTAAGTGAAGCACAAATATAAGTTAATGATGAAAAGAAATTGATGAATAAAATCAGAACGGATATAAAACAGAATATAATTTAAATACACACAAACATCTAATATACGTGCATACACACGTATATATCTATTATCTTATAGAGGAAATAAAGTTCAATATTATTAAAAAATAAAAGAAAGAATAAATCAGTCCATTATTGCAAAAAAGACAACAGAGTTTATCATAGCCATTCAAGAAAACTACACTCTTGTTTAAGGAGCTACATGTCCAATATTATAACCATTATAATTTATATTTATGCATTCTTTGTCTTTTAAAGCATTCTATTGTTGATAACTTGGTATACTACAAGCAGATATAATCTCCTGTATGAAAACATCTCGTAATCTCTCCATCATCAGTAAACACCCCAGCCCTTCAAGTCAGGCACTGCTTATGGTTTCCATACCATCATTCCTCGTGTCGTCATTCTGCACTCCAAAGTGAGCTTTCTAACTGCCACACATATGTCATCCTGCTGTCAGCCAAGTAGAGAGTGACGTGGCTTGTAGGCTGTCTGTATACCGCGGTCCCATCCAAGCGTTTAGCCTACACGTGAGGATACCGTTGTACACACCATACTCTCTCAGCTACCCCTTCCTGACCACCCCTATCATCATCTGTGTTAGGTGTACCTTCGTGGCCGGCCCTTTCTTCCGCGCGTGACGTTCATCCCCCCTCCCGCCTCTATCCGCTCTCCCGCCCTCCACACATTGTTTTCATATCATTAGACAGGTCGACATACTTTGCAAGGTTCCAAGTTGGCTCAGCATCCCAGTCTCAAAGAACATGTCATCACGTTGTGTCGAGGTGCAGCTCTCAACAATTCCTCACAATTCTACGTTGTTGCCAGTGCTATTACAATCCGGGTGCCAGCCGGCCACGACTGAGATACGTCATTATTTTGGATAATTCAGCTGGCAAACAGTCTGTTTTTCATGGCGTTGTTTCGCAATGGCATTGTTTGTTTTTATTTGAAGGAAATAGAGAAAGAGAAGCGGGGAGGAGGGATAGAGAGAGAGAGGTTGAGGAGAAGGGAGGGATAGAGAGAGCGAGAGGTTGAGGAAAGGGAGAGATAGAGAGAGCGAGAGGTTGAGGAGAAGGGAGAGACTGTATATGTGTGATTGTTTGTTTTATTTTGTTCTACATTTGTTTAAGATTAAAAATACTCCGGCGTGTTGAATTTCAGAATCTTCCATTTCTCCAAGAAGAAAAGTATTTATCTATATACTGTTACTGATACGTCATTTTGGGACATAACAGAAGGCGTGAAAGGCATTGGTATGAACATTGGTATGGTATTTTATTAAATACTTTAAGGCAAGACTATTTTAGTAGAGTGGTGTAAAATTGTGTCATATTTTAAAGAATGATAGAGCAAACATAAAGATTTGACATTATTTAGGATCTTTATTTTTTCAGTAATCTGACAGGTTTTTACAAAATTGAAAGTATGATAAGTTAAACATGAAAATATATGAAAGTGTGCGTTCCGACACAGAAATGAGTTATAAATATGGGAACCAAGCAGTTTTACCATTTCTTCACAGAATTAAGATTTAGATTGATGATAAAAAAAATAGCCAAATTTTCACAATAGAAATTTTCTCATTTTCTGTATGCCTCCGCTTTTTTAAAATTTGTATTGTTTTTGTAAAATTGAAATTGTCCCTTTCCCAAAATATTTAGTAAAAACACATTTTCCTCGCGCAAATGTGTCATCGATGCATTTTACACTATAGACATTTCAGATACGCCAAACCGTAGGTTGGACAAGTAATGACGCCATTGGCAATATAATGAAGTCAGAGACGCCAAACCGTAGGATGGACAAGTAATGACGCCATAGGCAATATAGTGAAGTCTGATAGTCAAACCGTACAGAGCACAAGTAATGACACCATAGACAATGTAGTAAAGCCAGATACGTCATACCGTACAAAGCACAAGTAATGACACCATAGATAATGTAGTGAAGTCAGATACGTCAAACCGTACAGAGCACGAGTAATGACACCATAGACAATGTAGTGAAGTCAGATACGTCAAACCGTACGGTAGAAGGGCAATGGTGAAGAAGATTGGAGAGAGGCAGTGCGACAATCGGTGTGACGTGAGACTATTCCGTTAATCAGTAACACTTCCGTCTGTGCTCAGAAGTAGTGTCGTCACCGACGGTTACGTCATTACGTGCTAACGTGTTGAAATGAAATCCACACGGTCTGTTCCAGCTAATGTGCTGAAATTCATGCATTCTTTTCCAGCTAACGAGTTGAAATGAAATCCAGGTGGACTTTTCCAGCTAACGAGTTGAATTGAAATTCAGGCGGTCTTTTCGAACTAATTGGAGAGGAGTTTGGAATTATTTGAACAAACATTAGAGATATTTTTAGTTGTGATAAAAGAAAGGAATCTTTTGAGAAATGCTGCACATGTTCTGGCACCATTTCTGTCACATCTTGAAAGTTAAATTTTTGCTGTTGCTGTTTGTAAATTACAGATGTTTAATTTTGTAGACTTTAGACCTTCCAATTGTGTGGAGGTCTGATTTAAATCGTTTTTGAATGATACTTCTCTTCGATTGAATGTGACACGCATTAACAAGATTTTAAAGACATCAAAGTACACTTGAGACACTTTTCAAATTTGTGAATACTACCAAATGACTGTGATCGTGTTACAAATACAACACGTCAATGTTTTGTTTACTCTGAAATTTGACCTAGACTCCCTGCAACTCATTACCTCATTCAGAATTCCTGAAAACTGTTTTGATACTTGATGAAACAAATACTAAATGACCAGCCAAATGAACAGCAGGCAATATTTAAGCTGACCAGACAACAGTAAAAATGTTTTTTGGAATGAATTGATTTTCTTCTCTTTATCGTCAGTGCCTAACTGGAAAATTACATATTAGTCGAACGTTTTTTCGTAACATTCAAAACCAGTGAATATGATGCGGACCCCAAACCTTAGCGCACCACATCTGAACATCAATAACCGTCATTCTTGTTAAGTATGTGGAAACCATTTTGCCCCTTGACTCAGGCAGAAATGGAATCGGGCCACAAAAACCGAAAACGTGGAATAGTTCCTCGGCCATTTTGCCATTCTCCAGACACCATTAGCTCCCCGCACAACAATTTGTGTGTCACGTGTTATGACAGCTGGTGATGGTGGGAAAAGGAGTGAGAGATAGCCGACATAAGTATGTTTTACGTCTCTAGTTTCGAAGCTTGCTTATTCCCCTTGTCTTCCCCTCGAACCAACTAATACCAACTACAAGCAAGTGTTAGAGCCGCACAATGTGCTAAAAACATAAGTATATAACTGAGAAAGGAAAACGAAACGTAATATTGACAATACAAACAGAACTTGTTTGGAAGGCATTAAATACAGCCAATACATTATTCACGAAATGCATTACTCGAGAAGAATTAGTATGCATACGTCAAACTGTCAATGTTGAAAAGAGCAACGCATATTTATATCTACGGAACCATTCCAAGACAGAAACACACTTACTTCCATTGTGTTGGTAAATGTTACTGCTTCCATCGTGTTGGTTAATGTTGCTATTGTGATTGATGCAGATCAGGGTACACAACTCAGGTAGCTTTCCAATTCAGATGTTATGTTCCCCAAGGCTTCTTTCACTATAGGTATCACTTCTGCTTTTACATTCCACAGTCTCTGAATTTCTAATCTGAGGTCTTGGTATTTTTTCTATTTTTTCTCTTTCCTTTGTTTTTATGTTTCTATCACTTGGAACAGCGACATCAATGATTGTTACTGTTCTGTTGGACTTATTGAGAACTACAAAATGTCTGGTCTTCGTGCAGGAATCACCGGATCTGTTCTTATCTCAAAGTCCCTAGGCCTCCCATTTTTCGAGATACATTATTATTATTATTATTATTATTATTATTATTATTATTATTATTATTATTATTATTATTATTGTTGTTGTTGTAAATATTTCCTGAAGACAACACTATAATTTGAAATAGACATTTTTTCTATAGGCTTCACAATACTTTAAACTTTAAAGTATTTTTAAATCTTTCCTGTCGTTGAAGTATGCGGAAACCTTTCTTTATATTTATGTATAAAGAATTCCAGTATTATGTTTCATCGTGACAGATTATATCAGGGACTATCCAAAAACATACTGGCCTTTAAATTTATTTGGATCATAGTTTTCTTGTCATTGCATTTGCATTGAAGCTCTACAGTAAGAGGACGACATCTTTTTCTAGGAGAAGGGGCAATAACTCAGAGCAATAATAGCAAATAACTATGTCCTGTTAGAGAGGAAATTTGATATCGGTAGTTGCAGTCCCAATGGTGTTATTTGGGTTTTTTCTTATGATTGATTGCCGTTGGTTGTTTCATCGATGGAAATATCGTTTAAATTCTTTTTCATGATGTAATAGGCGTAATCATAGAACAGTAAGGGAATGTTTAACTCAAAAGACCATTTTCCTTGAATAAGTCATTGATTAAACAATTTCTGCTGCTCACTCAAACTAAATATATATCCATGGATGTTTGGCCAATAGGACAATATGTCCACACACCCTCCTCCAACCACCACATTTTCTCTGATTAACAATTCATTTCATTATAACATATTACAGCATTGTATAGGAAATTATATATATATAACATTAGCACAGAAGACTCTCATAGATATAGAATCTGAGCAAAACGATATAACAAGACCTAGGCAAGATTAGCAAAGCGATATAACAAGACCTAGGCAAGATTAGCAAAACGATATAACAAGACCTAGGCAAGATTAGCAAAACGATATAACAAGACCTAGGCAAGATTAGCAAAACGATATAACAAGACCTAGGCAAGATTAGCAAAACGATATAACAAGACCTAGGCAAGATTAGCAAAGCGATATAACAAGACCTAGGCAAGATTAGCAAAGCGATATAACAAGACCTAGGCAAGATTAGCAAAGCGATATAACAAGACCTAGGCAAGATTAGCAAAACGATATAACAAGACCTAGGCAAGATTAGCAAAGCGATATAACAAGACCTAGGCAAGATTAGCAAAACGATATAACAAGACCTAGGCAAGATTAGCAAAGCGATATAACAAGACCTAGGCAAGATTAGCAAAGCGATATAACAAGACCTAGGCAAGATTAGCAAAGCGATATTACAAGGACCAGGACACAAAAACTGGACAAAGCGTTTAGTAACAGTATTGGACAAAATCGTTAATGATAAACTCAGATCTAGAAGAAATCTGGAGAGATATAAATGAAAAACATAAAAACATATTGGACAAAACCGTTACATATGAAAGTACTGGATAAACAATCTAAGTTGTACTTAAGGTAAACTGGATACAAACCTACTTGTAATCGGATAATATTGAAGAAACAACTGTAAGATACATCCCCTACAGTGAATGAAACCTTTAAATGTATACTAAAGTGAATAAGACAAAACTTTGTAAATCGTATATAGAACCGACTCTTGTAAAGGTACATCTATGAAGGGACTCCACTAAACGTTAAGGATACATTCAAAACAAGCATTTTAAAAGATTAACTAAGCCTAAAGCGAATCAAAAGGTTGAAGCTCATCCACGGCCTTAGTAACCGGAAGTTTTAAATAAAAGAATTGTAAAGAGCTGTAAAGAGTTGAGCAGGCATTCAGAAGGTCCATAAAATAATTATGCTGCTTGTTGTGCATGTTGATCTAGTGTTACCTTAGACTAGGATTCTAATGCTGGGACAATTCCAACCGAAATATTTTATCTGCATTTTCTTTTAAGGATGTCCCAAAATCTCTAAATGTGTCGATTACAAATCTCTAAAAATAGTCTTTATATATCGTTGTGCAGTGCAGGCATCGTACCGACACTTTCCATTAACTTGACCTTGTATAAATATAGTTTGTGCGTGTGCGAATGGTCATTAAAGTAATATTGCTCAGTCTCAATACTCTACATGGCGTCTGGGTGGAAAAATTATTTTAAGTGAAAGGGACTTGAGGAAATCAGCATTTTAATAGAACTGAAAAGTTGTGAGGAGGTTGGGAGAGGGGCAGGCGTCGATCCAGTAAAGGCGGTGAAAGAAATGACTGACACCAATCAACTCGAATCTTACCTAGATAGGGTGAGATCGAATTTCGGCAGTAACAGAAATCACCAGGAGAACCGAACCACAACGGAACGCAATGCATCGAGATGCAAATCCAGTCCAGCACAATGTCACTATACAATTGCGCGACTTAAAAGCAGCATTTTAATGTAAGAAAACTCTACTATCCATGGACGTGACTTACAAGCAATCTATTAATATCAGTAAGCGTGACTTACAAGCAATCTATTAATATCAGTAAGCGTGACTTACAAGCAATCTATTAATATCAGTAAGGGTGACTTAAAAGCAAGTATATTAATGTCCGGAAGCATCACAACACGCTTGCTTGACTTTAAAGTAGTAGTCGATAGTTTCCTGTATGACCGGTTTGTGCACGTTGATTGTCTTCTCCTGACTTCTTCCAGGCCGACTTCTCCTATCGTCGGCACTGTCAATCATACTTACTTCCCCTCTTTCCTCTGTCCTTACTTGACCTTGTGATCTTGCAGCCAAGTCCGCTTGCTTTAGTCCAGAACCGCTTCAATTGTTTTTTAACTGGCTTTCTTCCCATTGATGTATATTGCGAGCTTTCAACATTTTATTGCTTAGATAAGCTTTGATTTAGCTCTATGTTGGAGCTTAGTCGTAGTCATGACTAAACAGAAATGAAAAACACACTCGTGCACATTGGAGTTAGAAAAAAGTTTTGAGATTAGGGTGAGAGGCAAGGGGGTGATGGGTGTTACTGAATATTTGAGATATCTACATATCATTAATAAACAACGACAACAGACATATCTAATCAGTGACGTAGCAATGGACTGTGCAGGTTGTGTAATGCACAAGGACCCCGGCGGTCGGGGTGGGTGGGGGCTGGCAGCGAGTGGAGTTTCTCTCTATATATATCTATGCTGTCTGCAACAGCGTTATGTTTTGTTTGAAATCGAAGGGGCCCGCCACCTACACTCAGCAAAAGGGCGCGCGCGCGCACCCACACACACCGAAAAAAGAAATAAGCATCACAAACTTGCTACGCCACTGACTCTGACCTTAGGGTTATATGTTCGGAACTCTTTCCCTCCTGTTTCGACTTGGTCATTGCTGGACTGGAGTTGAGCCAACGAAATTTTTTACCATTAAATGAGACAGTCAACAACACTGGATTCACACACCAAGGTGATCTTGTAGAGTACAGTAGTCTTAAGCAAATGAAAAACATCAAAGAAAAAAGGTGCGCTCCTTTCTGCAAAAGTCAAATTAAGGCAGCACTAAATTTCAGGCAAATTTCATCTCTAAACTCATTTCTCTCTTTACACACATTCTCAACTTACAAATCCTGCAACAATATTCATTAGCCTGGCACACACATAGCATAAGAAACATAGCATTGATCTAAGTTCACAAATATAATTGTACAACATAGTCAAATTATTGAACATGGAAATAGTAGATCAATTGCATAAATCATTCTCCACTTCAAATCATTGATCAATTGTAAACATGTATGAAATATTACTAAGTCCATTCTTTCTTTCTCAGTCAGTTAATTTACAATAAGCTAATGATTGCCTTTATGATTGGACTCGAGTTATTTCAAAATCAAAGTGATTAGAATAGAGAACTTCTTTAACAAAGTAACTTTTGGTCTATCCCCATTGGATGAAATTGTTATGAGCATATATGAGACTATTAGTCAGAAACACTACTCATCCGCTTAGAACTGGTTTGGGTTGCATCAGCAAGTTCTAGCACATTCTTTACCTGATTTGTTTACTACCACTCTGACACAAAATGTACCTCCATAAGCAATGCCCACGATCAGGTCACATTAACATTGGCAACAAATATATAATTATTAAGTTTAGAAATTGGTATTGGAAAATGTACTCAACCACAGAATGAGAGACAAGAGAAATCGAGAGAGAGAGAAAGAGAGAGAGAGAGAGAGAGAGAGAGAGATTAAAATTAGTTTGATAGAATGCAGAAAGATGGTCTACTGATATAAAAGAAGCAGAGAGAGAGAGAGAGACTAGTAAGTGTTAACTGTGTAAATGCAGAAAAAAGAAGAAAGAGAGGGATAAAGTGTGTAGCTGTTTTTTTTTTTTTTTTTTTTAAAGTAGAGAGATGAAGACTAATATACAACTACACATTTCAGACAGATGAAGACTAATATCAATTAAAGTCAAAGAGTACTGAGACAAGTGTTGTACAAAACAGCATTATTTATAAAATATGAATTTCTTTTCTGTCCACCACCACTTTATTCAGTGTAATTTAAGGAGTATTTAATTATAAATCAGAACAATAAAACAAGGAAGTTACACACTCTCATATACAGTTCAGAAAGGCACGCACAAATTAAACAGATTTATAAGATGAAAAACGCGCCAAGACCTCCTGTTCCCCAACAATTTACACAAAGCCATTTTGCAAATTAAGACTAAATTTAACACTTCTAACACACAAGATTTCAAGTTCAAACAAAAACATGCCCTCACTGCAGAACATAAAACACTATACAACACTTCCTATTGCACTGTCCACTATACAGCACTTCCTATTGCACTGTCCACTATACAACACTTCCTATTGCACTGTCCACTATACAGCTCTTCCTATTGCACTGTCCACTATACAGCACTTCCTATTGCACTGTCCACTATACAGCACTTCCTATTGCACTGTCCACTATACAACACTTCCTATTGCACTGTCCACTATACAACACTTCCTATTGCACTGTCCACTATACAACACTTCCTATTGCACTGTCCACTATACAACACTTCCTATTGCACTGTCCATATACAATAAAGAAAGAGAAACAATCATTGACACCACAAATCTATTACATGTCCCACTCCACACAATTACTACTTTATCCAGTCACAAACAGAAAAATTAACCCCCAAAGCGCTAATCAATTTCCTCTCAGAAACACACTACACCTTATTTAAAACATTTCAGGCAGTGACTTTAAAAAAGTAAACAAGCAAATAAACTAACAAAAACAAAAACAACAGTCACCACCAGCACTAACCACCTCCACATGCACTACAAATAGACAGCCCTCTTTCAGAATAAAGTGAGAAGAGCAAATCCTCACAGGAACAAACCAAGACAGAGAACAACAAAACTGAAAAGTCTATTGCGGTTTCAGTGAGGAACGAAGTTATCGAGAAAAAATAAATCAGACTGACTTGAAACATTTTTGTGGTCTTGGTATTAGTAGCATTCATGAGTGTATTCATGAGTGCCATTTTCTGGACCCTGGATCCTAACACCTGTTTAAACTGGAGCAGTGCAGAACAGTTCAGAACGATTTTATAGATTGCAGTTTTCTAGACCCTGGATCATAACACCTGTTTAAACTGAAGCAGTAAGGAATGATTTTAATTCTACGCCATTATATTTTCACATTCTTCTCCTCCGGCAACATGCAGACTGGAAAAGCAAAGCAGTATCTCAAAACCAAATGACATTTATTTTCTGGAAGGGGATTCTCTAGGCTGTCAAGCAGCCCCTGTAGCAGCAAAGGAGGAGATAAGGCAGAACGGTGGATCGAGATAACTCTTGCATCACCTTCTGTGTCAGTCACACAAGCAGCAATAAAGACAGTTTTGCATCCTAACTGCCGCTTATCTTAAACTGAAAAGAGTGATGGGGTCGCGGGACACTGACTGTGCAGTCAAAGAGCAAACGAAGGGGATTTTTCACTGGAGAGTTTTTTTTTAAAAAAGTCATATTAAAATGGTGTGTGAATTGAAGGTTTATGTTAAACTTAACCTTGAATTTTCATTGGTATTGTGGAATACATTTGTCCGTAAAAATAAGGGACATGTCCATAGCCGACTGTTGGATGCCATGTCTCATTTCTTTGGTGTCCTTGGGGGGAAAAAAAACAGATAACGACACTTACGATTTTGAATGAGTGAATGGAAAACACTGAAAGGAAGAAAATGCACACCAGAAACCAAATAGATTTTTACTGAAAAAGGAAAAATAACTTATTACTCGCAATATTAATATTTTTCGATTGAATATGTTTTATTTACTAATAACGATGGGGTTAATTATTTCTCAAATTTTGTAAGGATAAATTGTTAATAATGCCACAGTTTGGTACGGCTGTATCCGTTTCTCTCACAACGCACAAATATCCAGTGCACGAGGCCTCGTATATGTTACTGCACTTGACGAAAAGCTTTGTTATGCTATTCTCTTCACACACACACACACACACACACACACACACACACACACACACACACACACACAAACACACACACACACAAACACACAAACATGCACACACATATACACACTCAAACATGCACACACATATACACACTCAAACACACACATACCATCACTCTTACACACATGCACACTCATAGACATGCACACATACACACCCTCACACACGTACAGACACAACATCTGTATTCGAGAAATGTCGCTGGCCATATTTAGTCCGATACTATCCTTGATATGTCGTGACACTGGAGTCCGTAAAATATTAATTTAGTAATGGCTAGCGAGTAGATGTTAGCCTACTAGCGAGTAGACTTTAACCTACTAGCGAGTAGATTTTAGCCTACTAGCGAGTAGATTTTAACCTAATAGCGAGTAGATTTTAGCCTACTAGCGAGTAGATTTTAACCTACTAGATAGTAGATTTTAGCCTACTAGCGAGTAAAGTGTTTCATCCTGATGTCTTTGTAGCACAAAACACGATTATCTTCTTCTTCCCATTTATTCTCCGAATTCTTTCTTACAGTGCTATTTATAGACATTTTATTTGTTCTGTTAAAAGGACACGTATAAATAAACAACATAGGGCAGCTAAAGAAAACCCTAAATCTTTTATCCTTGAAAGACAGACCTTGTGCTTTACTGTCTCGCAACTGACATTTTCCAGGACGTTTAGATGTGTTCAAATTACAGCAAATTCGGATTTATGTATATGCATGCTTGTTCACATTACCTTTGAGATACAGAGCACACTAGGAATGACCTGTTCTAATCTAAAATAACACTTAAAAGTTTTGATCCACTTTTAAAACTTCGCTACGCTTCTATTAGGATGTCAGCAAGGATTTGAACAATGTATTACTCTTTCATCACGGCGTACATGAATTAGCAAAAAAAAAATGTATAGATTTATATAATTACCGTAAACAAAACAAAACAAAAAAAAGCAACACAATACTTGTGATATTTATTTTGCCCAAGAAATTGAACCGTGTAGTTGATTTGACCTTATTAATTTAGAAAAATTGACTAAAATGCACACACCAAAAATAGATTTTTAAAACATTTTCTTTTTGATTGTATAATTAATAAAATTTATAGGTATTTAAAAAGTGTCTTACTTGTAAACAAATAAAGAAAAAAAATTAATATCAACATCCTCAAATGGTGATAATGCATTTATCATCAGTTTAATATGTGTGATGCTGCTATGTCACCAGCCTCGGTTTGAAAGAAAAACAACCTCCGCTTAGCGGTCATAATTTTCAAACCATTCCATTTATATGTGGTTTTCAAATTAATTAAAATCTTTAGAAATAAAATCAGCACAATTGGCTTAGGAAGTAAAATGATGGCTGTATCGGCCATTAATTGTCTGAGAGAATTTCTGAAAGCAAGAACACACAGATGAACAGATGGAACTTCGAACACTTTCAATTTAATTTTTATTTAAAAATAAGTAAATTAGGAGGAGCTAAGCGCGTTTGTTGTGTCTGCGTGAAATATAATTATGCGTGTGTGTGTGTGTGTGTGTGTGTGTGTGTGTGTGTGTGTTTGTGTGTGTGTGTTTGTGTGTGTGTGTGTTTGTGTGTGTGTGTGTGTGTGTGTGTGTGTGTGTGTGTGTGTGTGTGTGTGTGTGTGTGTGTGTATACATATAAATCTAGCAGCAACAAAATCACTTCGATGCCTGGAAATTAGTGTGACCAAGGGAGGCCAGCCTTGTTCACAAACAAAGATGCCTGGAAATTGGTGTGACCAAGGGAGACCAGCCTTGTTCACAGAGAGAAGGATGCATGAATCACCCTTGAGCCTAAATTTTTCGTGGCAATAAATGGCCAGGCCATGACGTCACACAATGAAGCTGTTATGACGGCCATTAAGCCGTATCCTACGACCCGCAAGGTTCACTGGTTTTTCTTGTCAGTGAAATATGACAGCTAGTACACTTGCCACGCTAGAGCGGTCCACTTCCTTCTGCAAGGAGAAAAATCAATTTCATAACGGTTGAACGAGATGAAAAGGTTGCGGTAGTATGATGAAAAATAAATCACTTTACCCAGAAGTTATAAATAATTATGAGTGTCAATCTGGTACCCACTTTTCACGTTCGCAACGTTAACGCATTAGGCAGTTATTTTACACGAGGTATTGAACGAACTGCGCCCATCAGGTGGAGATAATTCAGCGCCCAGGTGATAGGTGTGCTGTGCAAAGACCCCGAGCCATAATTTAGCATATGTAGTGCAGAAATACCAGGAAACTCTTCTGTTTTTCCACTCACTTTAGAAAGTTGTGATGTGTATATAGAATGCATAGTGTGTGTGTGTGTGTGTGTGTGTGTGTGTGTGTGTGTGTGTGTGTGTGTGTGTGCGTGTGTGTGTGTGTTTAAAAGAGGGAGAGAGGGCGGTGGCGCTTTTGTACGCGAAGATAAAAAAACTTAATAGCATTATTAGTGAAGAATTTGCCAGCAAGAATGTTGAATTAACTCCCAGTCGCTTGACGCTTGCGCTAATAATAGGTCATTTGCTTATAACCCCTGATTCTGCTTTCGTGTAGTGGATAGTGTTGCTAAGAGACTGGTTGTACTTTAATAATTTTATTCTTTCTTTCATTAGTTACAGGAATGTTTGGTTTTATCCGAAACGGAATGTCTCGTTCTATTGATGACAGTGTCCAAGAGTGACTCCTGGAAGTGCCAGTCCTAGTGACTGAGTTCACGTTTCGCAATGACTCGACTTTGTTCTGATGGAACTCTTGTCACATGACATGCACGACGCACTACTTCCAGAGCAGACTTTGGATAAAGGGGAGAGTACTAAATCAGTCTGATCTGAAGGCGATTCACTCCAGGCATCTTTAAATTTTGCGCGCTCCGTTGGAAGTTGGGATTAATAGTGTCAATCATTTCCGTTATCTTTGTACATCAGCACAGAGTAGTATTAGTCAGCAAACGAACCATGGGCATGTTTACGGGCAAAGAGTCTGACAACGAAAACTGTCTCAATTGATAATATGTCACTTTGTCGATAGAGGGGTCCTCTCGTCTAATGAATACAGCATGCAGTCATGGTCCACAGGGCGCGTGTCTCTATAGTCATCCAATACACCACTTCAGGCTAATATCGTAGTGGGGTTAAATATCCTAACAGCACTTCAGGCTAATATCGTAGTGGGGTTAAATATCCTAACAGCACTTCAGGCTAATATTGTATTGGGGTTAAATATCCTAACATCACTTCAAGCTAATATTGTATTGGTGTTAAATATCCTAAAAGCACGGGCATTTTATATTAACAGTACTTTAGCTTACGGATAGTGACCCTTCTATATTAACGCATGCCAACAGTTACATGTATCAGTTCTTAAACGGAAGGATGTAATCACATACTTGTGTACACTGATTGCATAATTAATTCAAAGAAAAGGCTACCAGATATCAATTAAAAAATAAAGAAAAGAAAAAACGGAACATAATAGAACATTTAAAATGTGATAATCCAGGAGTTATCTACATCAAAGAAAACCTAAAATGTGATAATCCAGGAGTTATCTACATCAAAGAAAACCTAAAATGTGATAATCCAGGAGTTATCTACATCAAAGAAAACCTAAAATGTGATAATCCAAGAGTTATCTACATCAAAGAAAACCTAAAATGTGATAATCCAAGAGTTATCTACATCAAAGAAAACCTAAAACGTGATAATACGCGTTTGATGGCGCGCTGTAAAAATTAATTATTATTAATATTTACCGTTAATAATTAATAGCCACATTAATACAGGTGGGCGGGTCACATTATATGCTAGCCCTCATTAAACGACTCTTCTCTAATTCCCATCTGGCGGATCAGTCTAACACTTTCAGAATACTATTTTAAAGACACACCATAAATAATCATTTTTCTGTCACACAAGTTGGCTACCAACAGGAACTTCTTGCATAAGTTTTGATCTTTAATTATTTCAGGCCCCACCCGTCCTTTACCCAAACTAATTAATTAATTAATCAAGTGCAAGAAGCTGGTTACAAGAAATAACTATGTATTATATATTACAATTATAAAATAAATGAATAAATAAGGTTAGTTACAAAGATTATCAATAGACCCCGAATATTATTTAACAGAATCTTCAATGAAAATCATAAACAAATCCAGTCCTATAGCTAATAATTATCATTATAGAATGAGAGAGTTTTGAGAAGAGAAATATATTAATAAGGTTTGACCTGATCTCTGCTGGCGTGGCAGTGACGTCATTGTCCCATTTCTGCTGACAATTCCTTCCTAAAGATACTACCTTCTCCATAAGGTTGGCGCAACACTGATTCGTATTTCCTCAATATTACCTCTGTCACACAACAAGCATTGTCCACAACAACAACTGTCAGGACTTTCTTGTCTACACGAAGTTCTAAGCAGCCAGGAATGAAACACCTTTTCTATTTTACGTCAGAAAAATATAGAATGTAACAGACATTTCTATGTCTAAATTCTCAGTCTAACTATCAGCCAATTAACTCGCCGATGGTTAGCTGACGTACCGTTCTCCACAGACTAGAATTCTCTCATAGTGATTAGCAAAAATTCTACCCGTATTTAAACAAAAATGGTTTTGTTTTGGAAAGAATAATTCAATGCTTAACTGCAGTTAGCTGTTCTTCAAGTACGCTATGTCTGTCTCTGATGCTCCTTCTACTACCTTGCACCCTGGGTGCATACCTATAGAGTATAGGCAGTTCAAACCTACCAGACCACCTTTCGACACTTCGCATCAATCTCTTATTGATCTCGCCTGTGCATTAGTGAATGCTTGCAAGCGCTCTTACCTATTGTCTATTTCTACTTAGCAACCTTCCGGTTTCTATAGACGCCGTTCCCGTACTTCTGACTCTGGTGCAATATCCTAGCACCGTTATTTAGACTGTCACCATGCTGGCCTACCTAGCACCGTTATTTAGACTGTCACCATGCTGGCCTACCTAGAGAGGAAGGATCTGTATTGTGTGGTTTTCTCTGGTCTCTAAAATCACATGGTGGGAATTAGTGCCTTATGTGATGGCCTTAAGCATTGCAGTAATGTGCGAATTGAGACCAAGCGTGTTCAAAGCGTCATTTTAACAGATATATTATTGCCAATACATGCTTTTTCATGCATTTTCATGCTGTATATTTTCCTTGATGATTTCCTCTTCTCATTGTGACGGACCAATTGCTGTCCATGATTTATGAATTGTTTTGCGAATCAAGGAAAATCTACATGAAAATACACGAGAAAGAGTAAATCTTCATCAAGGAAAATCTACATGAAAATACACGAAAAAGAGTAAATGTACAACACAAGATCAATAAGTAAGAAACACTGTCGCAACATAGAAAAGTAGTTTAAAATTACAACAATAAATAAAGATTATAATATAAAGTGCTCTCTCTGACCTCAGAATGTGATAAATTAGCAATACAAATATGCCTTGAGTGATTAGATCTATCATAATATCTTCTCTCACAGTGATAACACGAGATCTCTTACTAGTAGTAGTGTTAGTAGTAGTAGGGGTGGTGGTGGTACTAGTAGTAGTAGTAATAGTAGTAAGAGTGGTGGTGGAAGTAGTAGCAGTGGTAGTAGTAGTGGTGGTGGTAGTAGTAGTGGTAGTGGTAGTAGTAATAGTGATGATAGTAGTAGTAATGGTAATGGTAGTAGAAGTTAAGTAGCAGTAGTAGTAGAGGTGATGGCAGTAATAGTAGTAGTTGTGGTGGTGGTAGTAGTAATAGTAGTAGTCGTGATAGTATTATTAGTGGTGGTGGTGGTGATATTAGTAGTAGTAATACTAGTAGTAGTGGTGGCGGTGGTAGTAGTAGTAGTAGTGGTATATACTACGAAATGACATACAGTTTCATAATGTAGACTCAATCACAGGGCGCTATAATTCTCCTTTCACTTTGTTACCATTGACAACGACATAAGGTAAGGAAATGTACTTTTTATCCTAGGAGATTTTTTCATTCCCTTTTAAATTCCCTGCTAGACTCAGTGAATACCTTGTAGAACAAGGGCTGCTTGGCGTCAATGTAAGCCGTGCTTGACGTCACTGAAAGCCGTACTTGACGTCACTGAAAGCCGTATTTGACGTCACTGAAAGCCGTATTTGACATCATTTAAAAAAAACCCAGGAAAATTCTTATGGTTTTATTTATCAATTCATTGCTAGTCAGCAATACGGACATATATTCCCAAGTATAATAAAGCAAACTATTTTTAATTGAAAATGACCAACGGAAATTATCTTTTCCGTTTTTGTTATGACGGCTGAGCTCTATCTTGTCACAATCGATGAATGAGTCACGTGACGTATCGTTGTTCACTTTAGCATCATTGTACAATGCTATCATATAATGATTATTTTCATTTAATTCTTTTATTTTTAATTATCTGCCTGCTCTCCTTTCTCCGTTTCAGCCCAATCATAGACCTCGGCTCTAAAGTGTTTTATTTTACTAAGACGAGCATTTTTCGACTTGGGCCTAGTGCTCTCTTCCTCGCGTTTTAGCCCAATCCCAGACCTCAACTCTCAAGTGTTTCACTAACACTTTCCACTTACAGCTTGCAGTATTTTCATTTTCTACAATGGATTAATTCACATTTCAAATATCGAAGTATTTTGCAGGTGGAATTATTTAGACCTTCATTTAATCATGTTTAAAGCTATTCTACAGATTTTAGCATCCCAAACCACACACACACACACACACACACACACACACACACACACACACACACACACACACACACACACACACACACACACACACACACACACACACACACACACACACACACACACACACACACACACACACACACACACACACAAACCGAGAATACGTTTTTCCTTCATTACTTGCTTTGGTCAGTAGCATTCTTGTTCACGTCTTTTTGCTTTCGCTTTAACCGAAATCTGTTTTCAGGTAATTTGATTGCAAGATTTATAGTCTGACTTGCTTGAAAGAAAAATAATTAATTACTATTGGGTTCCAGTGAAGTATAACGTTAACGTATCGATTATTTTGTTGTTGCTGCTGCTGCTGTTGTTGTTGGTTTTGCTATGTTGTCATTTTGTCACTCTGTACAGTAGGCAAAAGTGTGAGTGAGTTCAAAACACTCATACAAACGCCCGAAATAAGTCATCTATTTTGTTGCATGAAATGTGTTGTTAATTTGCTTACTATGATATTTGCGCACGAACGCGACTGATGGAGCATTCGATCAGATGAAATAGATGGCATCAAATTACTTTAATGAATACTATCCACCATTTAACCTTTGTTTAAATAGGAATTTCATTTCTTTTTTTCTAATCATTATATTTTCTTTGCAGATTAATTAGGTAGATAGTGAAACTCATCTGTATTCTGGGAAATTAAAGAAATCTGAAAATAAAAGCGAAGAGAAAAATCATATAATTATAGGCATTTATAGCGACTAAAGCCTCAATCGAGAGTATTTTCTTGCAAATGTTATTAGAGTTATCCACTGACGACATTTTGTTTGCTGCCCTAGAGACAATATTCTGACGAGACAGGCGACATTTTCACGAGGCAATCAATATTCTAATGAGACCGGCAATATTTTGATAAGACAGACACCTGTTCTGTAAGAATTGGTACAGTTTGGGATTAACACAATCAAGAACCATTAAGTGTTTGACTAGTAAGGGACATATATGGATAGATTACAGTACAGACACAAAAGAATGGGGTTTTGTGTAATATATAATCCCCCTATTTCTCTCTTACACACACACACACACACACACACACACACACACACACACACACACACACACACACACACAAACACACACACACACACATATATATATATAATACGCACATATATATCACACACACACACTCACATACACATACGTGTGTGTTCCAGGAGTGATACACACAATTGCAGACATTTCCGTTAATCAGGATTGAATGAACTGCCGGAAAGTGAGATACAACTACTTTTTATGTAAGCTAGCAAATGTGAAACGTCGGCCATACTAAGCTTCAAGCCAAGCTTCAAGCTTCAAGCTTCAATGCGTGGACACTGACAACACCCATCTGCCGTTACCACTCTATAAATGTAGTTTGGCTTGACCAATAGCGAAAGGTCTAAACGAAAGGCCATTTTAAACTGTAGCTCTGGAGGTCGAGACAATGAGACAACAGTTCTGAAAGGGCTAGCGATCTGGCCGTTACTAATGAAACTAATGTCGGAATGACCCTATGTCTGACCCGGGGAGGATCAATACTTATCGGATGTGAAGTATTCAAGTCGGAACAGAGTGTGCACAGGAGCTTTCTGGTGTGCAGGCCTTTGATGGACTTGAAACTATGCCTGGACATGAAAATTAATTATTTTTTTAAAGTGTGTCTCCTTGTCTGGATTTCGAAACGAATTACGCTGGAGTCATTATGCATGGCCTTGAAACGAAATTCTGCAGTTATGACTGGACATAAACAAAATTCTGCCATTATGACTGGACATGAAAATGAATGAAATTCTCCTGTTATGATTGAACATGAAAACAATTTATGTTTTACTTGTTATGACTGGACATGAAACGGAAATATGTTCTGCTGCTATGACTGGACTTGAACAACAACATTCTACTTTTATGACTGGAAATGAACAACAACATTTTGTTTTACGACTGGACATGTAACGGGTTGTGTTATGCTGTTATGGCTGGACGTGAAGACGAATTAAGTTTTGCATTTACGATTGGACATGAACAACAAAAGTATCTTGTTGTGACTGGACGTGACCAGTAGAATTCTGCTGTTTTGACTAGCCTTGCAAATGAATTCAGCTCTGCTGTTGTAACTGGCATTGTAAACGAATTCAGTTCTGCTGCTATGACCGGACACGAACATGAATAAAATTATCCTGTAATGACTGAACATGAACACAAATAAAATTCTCCTGTTATTAGTGGACATGAAAAAGGAAATATATTCCGGTATTATGATTTGCCATGACAATGATTTAAAATCAGCTACATTGATAGGATATGACACGTCTTTAAGTTCTGATATTATGATTGTACATGAAAATGATTAGGTTCTGTTATTAGGATTGGACATGAAAAAAAAAAGTTCTGCTAGTATGTTTGGATTAGATAATAAGTTGCGTTTTGGCCATGATGTATATGACGTTTGTTTATGTGTGAATGCAGGAGAAGAGAAAGACGAGGAAGAATACTATATTAATTAAATTAGTTCCTCTCTACTTGCTGAAAATCTTAACCCATTACTCAGTCACCTGCACGCATATTCAAGAAACGAATGCAAGGATGCACAATGGATATGAAGCATCACGAACATCTAGTCTTTGCTAAACACGTAACAATCAGGTTAGCTTTAAGCCCCCAAACTCCTTTGGTAAATTACATATGCACATGGTAGGATGAAACACATAGTCAAGAATAATAACTTTAAAAGAATTTAATAAAAGAAAAAGTTAAATAAAATAAAAACAATGAGCTAAATGCCTAGGTAATCTGTGTGCAGTCACCACTACAAATGTCTAGGTAGATCAGTGTGCAGTCACCACTACAAATGTCTAGGTAGATCAGTGTGCAGTCACCACTACAAATGTCTAAGTAGATCAGTGTGCAGTCACCACTACAAATGTCTAGGTAGATCAGTGTGCAGTCACCACTACAAATGTCTAGGTAGATCTGTGTGCAGTCACCACTACAAATGTCTAGGTAGATCTGTGTGCAGTCACCACTACAAATGTCTAGGTAGATCTGTGTGCAGTCACCACTACAAATGTCTAGGTAGATCTGTGTGCAGTCACTACTACAAATGTCTAGGTAGATCTGTTCTGTGTGCAGTCACCACTACAAATGTCTAGGTAGTTCTGTGTGCAGTCACCACTACAAATGTCTAGGTAGATCTGTGTGCAGTCACCACTACAAATGTCTAGGTAGATCTGTTCTGTGTGCAATCACCACTACAAATGTCTAGGTAGTTCTGTGTGCAGTCACCACTACAAATGTCTAGGTAGATCTGTGTGCAGTCACCACTACAAATGAAGAACTTTGGTGCACACAGTAATAACAATGCTAATGACCTTTTGAGAGTTCTGTTTAACTCATCTTCTTATCTTTACACTCAGATGACCAGGAAAACCTGTCCCATCGGTTAATTGCAGTATCAGTGTGTTGTCTCTGGTCTCTATGTATGAAGTATGGTTTGACATCTTTCTTGACGTGGACCAATGGAATGAATGTTAAATGTAATGGTAGAAATGAGCAGCCTTTTTCTTAGCTGGTGTCAACCTGAAGTTTAGAGATAACAGATGAATGACAAGCATTTCCTTAGCTGGTGTCTGTCAACTTGCCAAGCTGGAGATAAAATAGAAATATTCCTCATTTTATGCACTGTTATGGTTGTGCAACTAAATGACATTACTTGCACTCATTCAGACAATTTGGATTTTGGAAAATATGAGGAAAACCCTTTACAATACTCCCTCACTCACGTTTGTTCAAAATCTTAATTAATATTTATTAATACAAAAGGATATATAAACAATATGTGTGTAAGTAAGCTATAGAATGAAAAGAAAAAAATAGTTTTTGATAATAGACTAAGGGAACCATGATACTGACCCTTGCTGGCAATAAATCGCTGAATTATAAAATCCAGAAAATCCTAATAGTACTCAAACTCATTATTTCAGTCTGGGGTAAAGCCTATAGGAGATAATGACTTGCTATAGGAGATGCCTGGGTGGGTCCAAAAGGCAGTCGAATTTTGGCTTATTAGCATGTCTACTTACATATTCTAACATCTGTTGCCCATATTTTAGTTTGACACTTTTCACATCTGGTCTGAGCATCCTCTGGGTGAGGGACAATGGTTCACAAGTACAGATACTGATACTTTAGGTACAAGTTGCATTGGCCAGAGCAGGTGACAAGCTCAGCCTGGATTTTCATAACTGGTGAGTTGGGAAGCTTGATGATATATCTAATTAAAGTGTGTGAGTTAAAAAGGCTTCAAGTCAAAAGCAACTATTTTTATAGTGGTTTGAAGTAATAAAGTTTAAACTATTTTACTTTTGAAGTTATTATTATACATTAAAAATATTATTATGAGTAATATATTTTGATCCTTTAATAACTTGATAAAAGCATGAAAATATGGTCTTCTATGCCACAATGAATAACTTTGATAGTGTGTGCACAATGCTGTATGTGCAGTCATGTATTTACAATCATACTCACTTCTTTAGTTCTTCAATAATCAGTATCAGCCATCCATGATGTCAGACATCAGTTATCCTTATGATTATGCCCCTTAGCCATAATTCAATATTTTTGTCATGATTATGCTTTTTAGCTACAATTTAATGTCATTATGATTATTCCCCTTAATCACAATTCAATGTTATCATGACTATGCCACTTAGTTACAATTCAGTGTTGCCGTCATGATTATGCCCCTTAGTTACAATTAAATTATTTCATCATAATTATTTCCCTTAGTTAAAATTTAATGATCTCACAATTGTGCCCCTTAGCCACAATTCAATGTTTTCATCATGGCTATACCCCTTAATTACATTCCAATGTGTGTCTCTTCACTTTGGTGACATCAGAAACCATCAGTGTGAAGGACTGGTAAAGTCAAGTATGGGCAATAATTTTTTCTTAAAGAATATTTCATTGCTTTCGTTCATTTATTTATAATCAGAATTAATGACCGTTCATTTGTTTTTAATAAGAATTAATGATTTTTCATTTATTTATAATCAGAATTAATGATTGTTCATTTGCTTATAATCAGAATTAATGACCATTTATTTGTTTATAATCAGAATTAAAGACCATTCATTTATTTATAATCAGAATTAATGACCGATGGCATTAAGGCTCGGCTATCCTCAAGCTGTGTAGTACAAACAACAAATCAGTGTGTCCCTTACTGATATATGTTGCCAATGGATAGTCATATATATTAAAATATATCTCTAATACTAAATGTCTCTCTACAATCTGTGTATAAATAAACTTTTGAACTGTTGTGTTATAACTTGTGAGTGAAATATAAGGATGTTAAATATATCAATGTGTGATGGTCGAGGGGTGGCCGTGCAAAATTTCATTCATCTCTAGATTCTCAGTACGTCAAAAGACTGTTAGACTCGTCAGAGTGGGCCCGACTTTTGATCTCATGTTTCGCATCTACAGTTACCTTGTCCCTTGCATGGACAAGGTGCTGACCACGGGCGATATTATACAATTTTGGGCCAACCTAGTAGGTCAAGCTGTAATAACTCGCCAGATATTTAGCTCAACTGACCACATGACCAGCCCGGTCTGTATTTGTGTGTATCAAAATTGGACCTCAAAAGAACAGTCAATCCTTCTATTGTCATAGTAAATCATTTAGAAAGCTCTCCCATTTCCTAATCATAAAATATTTTTTGCCGGAAAAGGTCAGTACAGTTGAACTTGCTATTGAAACATATGCATAGCTATGATTATATTTGGGTATATAATGTGCTTATAAATGTATATATGCTATATCTATTTCCTTTTATTTCTTCTTTCACGCTTGTATCACGTGTCAACTCCAAAATTTTATTTATGAATGTGTGTTTGGGGGATCAGTCATTATCTTAGTGTCTACCACAAATTTAGGGAAAGGGTGTTTTATATTTTATAATCGGCGCTCTATTGGCACTCTGTATGCCAAATACCTGCCACTTCCTTGTGCTTGTTGAGTGATGAACAGAACAGGCCAGGGCCAACTGAATCCTTCTACTGATGCAAAACACAAAGCCTGTGCTGCCGTAGACTGCTGACGAGGCTCCTGCAAGAACCGCCAAGCTGTCACGGTCAACTTAACAACCAGCCCCTGCAAGTTTAAAGAAATATACAGAAAAAATACTCTAACTCTGTGTTATACACTGGACACTCTTGCAGAAATTGAACTGACAGAATTTAACAATCTTTCTGCCACCATTACTTTATTTCTAAAAATATACTCATCTATCGCTAAGTTTACATGTATATGCGTTTTCCTTTGAACTGTTGTCGCCATCTTTATATCAGATTGGGATTGGAAGTTCGTAGCCGTTTTTGGAATCTTAAAATATTTTGTAACGCGGGACAATAGTGAAGTGTGGTGGGCCATGTGGTTGGCCACATTAGGGAGAAAATGTTGACTAGTCTTTCCTAATGCATTTATTAAAAGCTACAAAATTCTACAAGGAATATATGCTGATAAGTTTATCAATCCTATATGGTACTTATGCTGTAAAATATAACAATGCCATAAAACATAAGCTGATAAGTATGCTACAAAAATAAATGCTATAGAGTATAAATGTAATAATGCTACAGAGTGCTTAGGTTAAATGTAACAATGCTACAGACTGCTAAGGCTGTTAAGTGTAACAATGCTACATACTGCTTAGGTTGTCAAGTGTAACAATGCTACAGACTGCTTAGGCTGTCAAGTGTAACAATGCTACAGACTGCTTAGGCTGTCAAGTGTTACCACTCTACGAAGAACACCGAAGTCACTGATCAACAGACACAAGTCCCTGTTTAATAGTTCTTCTTTCCTCGCTGTATGTAGATTGCGCCTTGTGATCATTGATAGATGATAGATATAAAATAATTCAATTTTGTAAAATAATTGTTTTAAAAAAACAAAACAAAACAAACTATGTATTCAATAAACAAATATGAACAAAAAGCAAAGAAGAAACAATATGCAAGCATAACCTTTCGTGACTTATCTTCCTATCTCCCATTCTTTCCTATTAATATAATTTCTCTCTCTTATCTCCCCTTGTCGAACTATAAACTACGCAAGTTGGCTTCATAATCAACCACCCACAAGGCGAAGAGCCCAGCTTTTCCCTCCCTTAACAAGGGCCGCCTAATTAGGACTGTCATGCAATTACTCTGTATAATGCCTCCCGCAACCTAAGTAGTAGGAAAGCCTGAACAGTTTGATAGCGGCCCAGTAGGCCAGTGGTTAAGAACACGTTCGAGTCCCGCTTAGAGTGTGTAACGCGGAAGCTCCTAAAACAAGCCCTGGGTGGATTTTCCAGGGGAATTATTTTACCCATGGAGAGAGCTTCGGAGGTCAATTTATCCGGAGAGAGAGAGAGAGAGAGAGAGAGAGAGGGGGCGAAGAGAGATAGCTCATTCCCAATGTTGAACTATGACCCCGCAATTAAAGTCAGAAATGAAATCTATCCGCTCTCAGAAAGATTACGCAAAAGCCTGAACATGTTATGTTGTAGTTGCTGCTGTTTTGATACAGTACCCATGAACCCGAAACTGTTATGATGTAAATGCTGTTGTTTTGAAGCAGTATGCAAAGGCCTGAACATGATGTGAATGCTTCTGTTTTGAAACAATATGCAAGAACCTGAACACGATATGATGTAGATTCTGCTGTTTTGAAACAGTATGCAAATGCCTGAACATTTTATGATGAGTGTGCTGTTATTCACGCTCTCCTAGGAGATCACACATTGACGCCTAAATATACATTTTGATTTAAGTTGTCTATTGCGTGTCACAATTGCTAGTTTTAAATGCTTCATACAGTTTGTGTCACTATACGACATTCTATGGCACTACACACTTCAAAACAATACGACACATCATAACACACTGAGAGATGATGGACAGAGTTAGGAAGGGAAGAAAAGAAAGAAGAGTGAGTTGGAAAATTGAAATATTTATTCTGATGTTATATTAAAAAGAAACGCTTTCTTCCAACGACCAACCTTTATACAGCGATGCTACTAACACATGTTGGAAGACAATATGAATTTCCCTATAATATGATTGTGCTCTAATTATGAGTGTCCCTAAAATTTGAATGTCCCAATAATATGAGTGTCCACATAATGTGAAGGTCCTTAAAATATGAATGTTCCAAAGCATATGAGTGTGTAATATGTCGACATAGATTAGGCAAACAAAAATCGTTCTAATTCGTATCAGCCTTCACACTTTAACATTATTGTAAAAACTACATAAATTTGCATCCTACGTTTCAATCTGCCTTTGAATGCTTCGTTCACGTATTTATTGGGCTATTCGTTCATTTATCATTTTTTGTTTGACCAATTTATATGCAGCCTTATTATCAAACCATTTCTTCTAACGTTCTTCTTCGTCTTGATTCTGCAAGTCTCCTCACAATCACAAACCGGTTCCCGTTTCGGCTTTGTTGTCTCGGCTGACCCGCCGCTCGCTAATTAAAGACTCTCGGCTGTCCCTCGGCAAATTGGTTAGGCGTGCCAGGGGGTGGTGATATTAGCACTTTTTGGACGAGGGTTGTGTCACGGACTTGTCTCATGCATGCCAGATTTGCAGACTGTAAAATTGCCGGAGGGGGCGAGGACGGTTAAGGATAGGGTGGGAGGGGGTTGGTTGAAGAACGAAGGGGTAGTGATTTTCAAGGCAGTGAAGCAAGAGTTTTGTGAAGCTGGTTAATTCTCTACTGGTGACGTCATCATTTTAAAAATTACATTTCTCGAGAATGGTCTCTGTGGATTAATAGTGGCGTGTTTAGCAAAATGCTCGCAACATAAGAAAAATGAAAATCAGTAAGAACACAGTTTATATCCATATAAATCACATGGAACTAAACTTTCACTAATTACAACTGACAGCAGGGCAATAACTAATACTATTATACTGTCAATTGATTTAAAACAAACAAAACATGTTATCATAACACTTTTCTACATTAAGCTTATGCTTGTTTCTTGCTTGGCTTTGATGAAGAATGTGTACAGATTTTCAAGAATATTCTAAAAACTTTATTTCTGACTAATGTTGACATCCATGTTCAATATTTATACAAATTTAGGAAAACATAATTATATGGTCGTAAGAAATCACCATGACATGGGTCAAACATGGTCATAATATATTTAATTAAAATGGGTTTTATACATTGTAAGAAACGGCCTTCACCCCTTATAGGAATGATCGTTACCTTTTATAGGAAACCGACATTATTTATTACAGACATCATTCATTATAGGAACTACTAGCCTTGATACATTATAGCAATTTATTACCGCATAACCTAGTCATCCCTTATTACGGGGAATCAAAGACTAGAATAAATGTGTCATCACCTTTCTTGCCAAGCGGAATGCTTTCACTTCATGAACATTGTCTGCTGCAGGCGCTTTCTTGTTCTGATCTGTGACGCACTTTTCTAAATGACTTTCGCCATTCTGAATATCAGTACCATGTTGATAAAGTGCAAGACATACTTGAGGCAGTAGTTATGAATTAGTTAGAATATAATCGTAAAAGTCACTTGAACCTTTCTCTGGGAGGTACTTAAACATAGCAACACAAAACATTTTGTTTTAAAATCAACTTTGGGGGGTAGGGGAAGGGGCAAGGTACTATTCTTTATTTTCATATACAGAGACACACCAATCAATTAATACACTTATAAACCATCAGCTGGTGAAAAGTACAAGAACTGGAAATATCGAGTAGATAACCCGGAGATGACACTTTCATAACGATGAATGTTGCCGTCAAAGATAAAAAAGAATGTATTCAGCATGCCCATAATAAAATAAAAAGGAAAAACCATTGTTGAGGGATATAAAACTATGATAACTGTGTGAATGATACTGTAAAATAAAAATACCTTACAGGCTTGGTGATGACGTCATCGAGAACATCAAATAAATCATTGTCATTCAATAAACGATTTCTCATAAGTGCAACGTAATGATACTAAGAATAGAAATGTGAATACAAAATGCCAAAATATCGCAACTGTTTCATAAACCTATCACCAAATAAACACAGTTTAACGATGCCATCATTAATTGTGAACTTTTATCACAGCTTGAAAACACTGTGTAATAGTGTTACAACTGCAGCACAAAATGGTTACTTATCACATTATCGTACATTTTCATTGCATCTTGAACAGAATGAACAACACGATTACAATGAACTGTGAACTTATATCGAAACTCTACCACACATCTTTTGCAGAATTACAGTTAAGTCTATCGATTCCCTGAGCTCGTAGTACGATGGTATCATAAATTAAGTGTGGGCTTTGAAAGAATATTTGATCGCACAGTCTACAAAATCACAATTAAATGTATGTTTCAATGTTAGCACAATCTAACAAAATCACAATTAAATGTATGTTTGAATGTTAGCACTATCTACAAAATCACAATTAAATGTATATTTCAACGTTAGCACAAAGTTTAACAATATCACAATTAAATGTATGTTTGAACATTAGCACAAAGTTTAACAATATCACAATTAATTGTATGTTTCAACGTTAGCACAAAGTTTAACAATATCACAATTAAATGTATGTTTGAACATTAGCACAAAGTTTAACAATATCACAGTTAAATGTATGTTTCAACGTAAGCACAATCTAACAAAATCACAATTAAATGTATGTTTGAATGTTAGCACTATCTACAAAATCACAATTAAATGTATATTTCAACGTTAGCACAAAGTTTAACAATATCACAATTAAATGTATGTTTGAACATTAGCACAAAGTTTAACAATATCACAATTAATTGTATGTTTCAACGTTAGCACAAAGTTTAACAATATCACAATTAAATGTATGTTTGAACATTAGCACAAAGTTTAACAATATCACAGTTAAATGTATGTTTCAACGTTAGCACAAAGTTTAACAAGATCATTATTAAATTGTGAACTGTTGTCACAGCTCGGACACAAAGGGTAGCACTAGCACAACTGAACAGAGTATATACTTTATATATTTTTTGAACACAGCAAAACATCACTACTAGAAACGTTCCACATTTACAGTTCACATGTGGACACAGTTATCACAGAGTGAATTCGAAACATTCTACATTTACAGTCGACATGTGGATACAGTTATCACAGCATAAATTCGAAACATTCTACATTTACAGTCGACATGAGGACACCGTTATCACAGCATGAATTCGAAACATTCTGCATTTGCAGCTTTGAATACAAATTTCTTATAGAAGGAAAATGGTGAAGATTTCAGCAGTTTCCTTAAAAACTGAAATCATTGAGCCATGAGGTGCTACGGGTCGGTAGAAGAAGTGTGTAGAAAAATGGTGCGTGAAATCATGTCAGGCAGGAAGCAGACGTTAAAGTGACACGAATCAGTCAGTGAACGGGCAGATCGATACCTTTGATGTGACGCAAATGCATGCCATCAGCCAATGAGAATATTTCGCTCTTAATAATGCCTGAATGTGGACAGCTGCTCTGCTTTGTTTCGGGGTCTTCTTCGCAGTGTTCAGCATGGACTTTTCACCAAACTTTTATGATGAAATTATCCCCTGCATTGTAATCTAGTTTGAAAGCCCACGAGCGACGCAGATTTTTATTTTTCTACGAGTGATCTTACATGACTGTAATTTGGATTTGCCATAATTATTAAGTCAATTGGTCGTAATTATATTTAAATGGGTTGTTTAAGTGTCATCATTACATAGCTAAAGTTACAGTTGTAGGGTGCTAACCAAAGAGTAAAGGGTTGTATGTTCACTTCTTTCTTTGTTTAATGTCTGAGCTTTTTCTCAGTGAAATCAAAGTCATGTCGCAGTTTGATATTTGGGATTTTTTGTTAGCTGTTATGCGTGCTTTTCATATATCATTGTACTATTGTGTGAATGTGTGCCTATAATTAGTTTTATAACCTAATGTACTGTTTTTTAATGTGTGCCTATAAATATAATTAGTTCTATAACCTAATGTACTATTTTTGAATGTGTGCCTATAATTAGTTTTATAACCTAATGTACTATTTTTGAATGTGTGCCTGGAATTAGTTCTAAAGCCTATATGTTATTGTTTGAAAATGTGCTTAGAATTAGTTCTAAAACCTAATATACACAGTAATGTGCTACTAAAATAAACATTTTCGTTAATTTTAACAAGACGCAAGCGAGAAAATGACGATTTTGTTTTACGTATTATGTTTCCCAAATATATCATAACACAGTTTTCTGATACCCATCATTGTCGTAGACAGGCAGACAGACAGTCAGATAGATAGATAGATAGATAGATAGATAGATAGATAGATAGATAGATAGATAGATAGATAGATAGATAGATAGATAGATAGATAGATAGATAGATAGATAGATGGCCTTGGAAATGAGAATACCCACGAAAAACAGTGACATTGTATCCAAAGTGCATCCGAAGTTGAGCTACAAATGTTCCAGAGATGACCAGGGAGTATTAGGATTGCCTCTATAATACAGCTCCATCAGCTTGAAATTAATGCATTCCCCAACTTTCACCATTCAAGGCCTAATAAGTCTCTTTCACATGATATTATTTATTAGCTTCTTGTGTACACAAGCAATTATATGTTTATCCCAAGTCGTCACTGTTTTGTGTTGTTTGTTGTTGGTGAATCATAAAGGCTACTTCAATGTGTTACATTCTTTTTTTAAAATATTTTTAACGACGTATTGTTTTGTTAAATGTATTTTGTGCTTTTCCCGTAATGTCGGTATTTGTTCTATTTTTAGGTGTGTATATAATGATAATCTGTAAATGCATTGGCAAAATGTATTTGAATAACATCATAGAATAGAGAAAAATATATTCACTACAATTTTGATGATCGTGCTAGTGATAATAAGGATTGCAACGGTGACGATGTAGATGAGGAATAATTGATACAATCGATAGTCAAGTGACAATGGAGACTGATAAATAGTTTCACCCTTTCATCTCTGTGTCACTCTATTATGTGTACATTTTTTTGTATGAACTTTTATATGTTAAAATGTAATGCATTTTTATTCTTGTTATTATGATTATTGTAACTATTTGTTTAAAGCAGACATCATACTCTGCAGGTTAAGCGCAACATTTAGCGAAAATATTGCAGGGGATTTCCAGATTCTTTATTGTAATAGAACGGGTTCACTGATATAGAGTTTAGCGATAAAAAGACTTTAGAAAGGCCATCTTTAGAAATCCAAGGGACGTTCTCCAAGAACAATAAGTATACCTGCCAGCTTCCAGTTGTTATTTTTGACTTCATAGTTAACCAATGATCGAGTACTGTCGAACTGAAGTCAACCAACATGAATTCGTGAAGTATAGAGAGCCAGCCGGACTTATAGAAAATATTTTAGTTTCAAATGACCCTCCTCTCCCCTACTTCATGATGTAATAGATGTGGTGTCTGTATTGATAGTAATCACCTGTTTATTACTCTCCTACTTCATGACGTAATAGATGTGGTGTCGATATTGATAGTAAAACGGTATTTCCAACACAGCATTCGGCTAGTACTGAACAAACTCATAAGAACAAAAGACAACACAGTAATCAATGGCTTGTTGAAGACTGAACTTTATCTCTTAAACCAGGACAGCAAGGTATATTACTATTAAATTTCTGATTTATGTATACCTGTATATGTTGTGTATGTCCATCTTCTAGATTTGATTAAAAGCTATAATTATATTGTGTAGATAAATTTATATTTCTTCTTATTGTATATCCACTCTTCTTGGTTGTTTATATTTTCAGAAGAAAGACTTCGTCGTGGGGGCTTGCATAATAATTAGAAGTCGGACATAAAAGGATCCTTTGAAACTTGGATGTTCTACCACTGTGTTTTGGGATATTTCAGGTCAGTGTGAACGCGAAGTATCTCGTTATAATACGAAGACTAACACTGGGCGGAGTAGGCGTATGTGGTGACTACTTTACTGAATCCAGGTCCGCATTTGAGAAGTGCGTTATGTATTATGGTTGAAAAAAATATAATCCTCAAAAATTTCTCCTGTCGAAGAAATAACGACTTTTTTGCTAAAATAACTGGGCAGTTACACTTAGCCTTAGTGATGCATTATGCGATGTATTACGTTATGTAGTATATGATGTATTTCGCGATGTAGTATAGGATGTTTTATGCATGTGTAATTATGTGATGTAACAGGATTATTATGTGTTTATATTATGTAATGAATTATATGTATATTATGTGATATATTTCGCGATGTATTGAGTTATATTACGCGATGTGTTATGTGATGTAACACGATGTATTATGTTTATATTAAATGATGTATTACGCAATGGATTATATGATATTATTTTGTGAAGCATTATGCGAGGCAATATTATTCAGTGATGTATTACGCTGGCTTCGAGCAGTTGTAGGGCTAACGTGGAATTATAATACGTGCCCTGCAGTATTCGTTGTGTATTTCTCTGAACATTGGGTAAATGTCACAGAGTGAGAGAGGGAGGGATCCTGAGGATTGATGGGAAGATGGGGAGGGGGTGCGAGATTGCTCGCGGATATGAAGTTATCAGTCTTACGTGTGAGTCTTTACAAAGCATTTACTTGCTGAACACACACACTCCCCACAAATTAGTCTGCCTGAGTGGAAATCTGATTTCGGGGAGATTATTTCTGCGGTTCGGAATCTTTAAATCCAGTACTATTTATAGAATTTAAAAAAAAAGAACGCTTATACTTCATGTTTTCATTAATAAAAATCACTAATTATTAATTATACATTTAACAAAATATAATAAAATATTTTTTGAAGTAACAAACAAAACACAATACAAAACTGTACTTACTTTAAAAGTAAGCAACAAAATACAATGCAAAGCTGTACATGCCTCAGAAGGAAAAACTAAACTAAATATTTCATTTTCCCCAAATTTGCCAATTACTCGCTGGATGGATGCCTAGCGGGCTGGCTGACTAGTTTTGGGATTAGTGTTCTACCAGCTGTCCTTGCGGACGATAAAGTGCAAGAACCATATATTTAAGTAACCTCACAATATAAAATCTTTGCACACAGCAAATTCACACAATAACACCACGCTCAAACATTGATACCACATGAAGTGAAAAGGGGCATTACATTCACACAGTGACACCATACTCACACAGCAACAGAACACAGAATGACATCACTACACGCACTGTGACACCATCCTCTCACCTCGAATCATGCACCGTAAATGGATATAAAATATCATTTAAACACTGGGAGACATCATGTACCGTAAATGGATATAAAATATCATTTAAACACTGGGAGACATCATGTACCGTAAATGGATATAAAATATCATTTAAACACTGGGAGACATCATGTACCGTAAATGGATATAAAATATCATTTAAACACTAGGAGACATCATGTACCGTAAATGGATATAAAATATCATTTAAACACTGGGAGACATCATGTACCGTAAATGGATATAAAATATCATTTAAACACTAGAAGACATCTATGTGTTGGAATGTGTGGTTGTGATGTTTGTGTTTTGTAGTGTATTTGTGTGTGTAAGTGCATGTTGTGCGTTTGTATATGCGAGTGTATATACATCTACGTGCATAAACAGTAGTATACAAAATTCGGCGCTATGTGGTGTTTGTATGTCTGTGTGCGAGTGTGTGTGTACAAGAGTGAAGATATACGTAAACATATTAATCATATATCTGTGAGTGCAGTGTGTGCGCGTGTTTGTGTGTGTGTGTGTGTGTGTGTGTGTGAGAGAGAGAGAGAGAGAGAGAGAGAGAGAGAATTGAGGTGAGGGTGGGAAAGCTATTAAAATCAATAAGACACCGCAAACTGCAATAGAGAGAACACGCCCAGTACACAATCGAACAACGACCAAAGCGTGCTTCTTGTGGAAAAAGAGTTTAATTGCCACCCCGATACCCGTAAAATGTACCTCATTCAGTCAGTTTTAGGTTTGTCGGGTGCTAATAGTTTCACACCTTGTGCTAACCGTAACACAAAGTAGTCATGGGAAGTGCTTTGAGCACACCAAAGGGGGACAATTTCCGAGAGATAAATAGATTCCCGGGAGCCATTTGAAAGTCAGAATATGCTCAGAAGGAGACGAGAACAGTATTACTCCTACAAATACCTTCATCTCACTTGACATGTGGGGGTGGGTGATTTAACACCACAGTGGCAAGTGTGCCTGAATAATAATGTAGAAATTCTGCGTTATGATACGATAGTACTGCTACAGACAATCATAGTCAAAATAGAATAATATCATAAAGCCGTAATGCTAAAGCAATAATATAGTAAGCCATAGTCTCAATTCATTACCATAATCAGTGCAATTTTGTCACTTCTACCCCGCACGCTTATTTAAAACGTTTCTCTTTGCATGTGTTTGTGGGTATGTAAGCGTGTGTGCATTTGTATATGTATGCGAGTTCTCGATATCCGGTTAAATCTTTCTGTTACCAGCAGTGCAATGTTGAGATTGTACATAAATATTAAGTAAAATTCTCATTATCCGGTTAAATCTTTTTTGTGACCAACCCCACAATGAGTGTTTAATTTTCAGGCTTTATGTTATGTTATGCTGTATTTAATTGTGCTTTGTTATATTTTGCTGTATTGCGAGGTACTATAATGTGCTATATTACGTTATGTTATTGTGTTATATTATGCTGTATTGTGATCTTTACATAACCTGATTTAGACAAAGCCACAATTGTCTTCTTCACAGGCCGTTTTGTTTCAAATTCACAAATTCATTTTCAATTTCCATGTGTTTCTCACTGCACATATTCAAAAACACTGACACACTGTTATCCAGTCAAAGATGGGTGCCTTCTTTTACCATGTGAGCAGAATAACAATTACAGCAATTCTAGTACTTCCTTAAACCAGAAATTGCTCATGTGGACAGAAAGGCTGCTTGTCCCTGTAAAAAGTATCAGGAAACAAATGCTAAGTTTCCACTTTATCACTTAATAACTATATTATCTTACGTTTAAGTCTCAACTTAAGGTTTCCTGCAACAGTATTTATCAGACTGATACATGTATATGGCTTAATAAATACAGCATTCGATTTATTAACACGTTCACTAGGAGCAATGTCAAGTGTTATGCATACTATATATGAACATTTTAGTTAAAACATTTGTAGAAATAATGGTCTACTCGCATAATACGTCTCTACGTAAAACACAAGTATAACACATCAATAGCAAAAATGCATGACATATTTCTAAGTCCACTCTCTCTCAACCAGTCACTTACCATCAAGCGAACAGCCGCCTTTCAATTGAACGTCTTTGCCACTATAAATTCAAGTGATCAGACAATAGATTTCTCTACAGCATGAAAACTTTTAGATCTCAGCCCATTGGCTGGTCTCGTAAATCATAACCATTGGATAAATAAAACTCTCACCCAGTTGAGCTAGTTTGCATTACATCAGCAATTACTAGCATATTCTCAACTCGTGTTGTTTACTTCCAACTCTGACACTAACAAAAATACCATAAGGAGTGCCTAAGGTCGGGTTACTCTGACAATTTAACAATTTATACAACAATTAAGTCCGGAAATAGGGAATGGCAAATTTACTTCGCCACACATGTATTAGTTAATATTTGTTCTCATAAATAGACATGTAAGTATTTTTTTTAAAGTAACAATTAGGTAAATAAATAATAAAAGAAATAAAGAAGTAAATGCTTATTAACATAAGTGAATGAATTATTGTAATTGAAGAGAAGCAAGGCGATGCTTAAAATGTCTACATTCAAAAGAATCTTTCAACAATGAATTTTAGCACAAAAAGAAAATCGACCAGCACTGCTTTCTCAATAGGTGTTCCCTTCTAAACTTTCTCCGTTTATGAAACAGAATGCGACTTTGTGATATCTAACTAGGCCGTCGAGAGTATTAAGAAAAACAAGATAGAGCAAAAAAAAGTCTGCTGAAGAAACACATACAGTAATCTTAAACAAAAAAATCATTTCATTCAACAACAAAAATACCCCGCAAAGCACCCCAACAGGGTTTTTTAAATTTAAATTCTCTTCAGAAAATATATTCATCTACCTAACAAAATATAAAAATAACATTAGTGAATGTTTGCTTGCCAGACAGCAAGAAAATAGACCTAAGTCTTGAGAGTCATGAAATAAATTACAGTTACGTGTTTTATTTCACTGACGATTGTTCCGTGTTCGTATGCTTACCTTGGGCTGAGCAGGAGTTCGTCCTCAAAAAAATAGATCCCGTTAGCTTCTGTTAATAATAACAAGTAATATTGCTGACATATTCCTTTCTCGAGACACCTCCTCACCCGTACTCACCAACCAGTCCCCCCCAAAATAAATTAAAATAAAATATTCATAAACAACAGCAATAAATAAAAGATAACAATAGCAACATTCACAAAGATGCTAGAGAAATACGATCTTCCGACCAATGATAACATTACCAGGATGTTGAATAACGTGTAAAAAAGCAGCGATCCAACCAGCTAACGAATGAACAACCCAAAGCAAAACGTGTTGTTTTCTTCATCGAAGGTGAAAGCTGTCTTCTCTCAAGGTCTTTCTCTGCATTAGTTGACAATACTTGAATTTTCATACGAACAAAAAAGAATCTTGCGTTTTATATTTAGAGCAGGATAATTTGTGGCCTCCAGCTCCGATCGGGTGATGAAGCAAAGTAAATATGTTTTCGAGCGAGTTAAAATAATGTTTGATCGAATTTTAGAAAGGACATTTTGTGGAAATATATCAAATGTATTGTTTTTTATTCCTGTACTCTTCTATACCGTTAAGAAAGGAAAAGTTAAATGTACCAATGACATTCTTCTAAGGAGAAAAATAAACACAAGGAAACTTATTCTGTTTTTTTAATAAATAACAGATAATAAATATTAAGCCATTCCCACATTTTCAATACGACCAATGCATTTTCTTTCCTCAATATATATTCCGATTGAAAAAAAATAACAACTATGAACATTTTATCCATATACCAGACCAATTATTAGATTTAAAAAAAACAACAAATAAGAACCCGTTATCCACTTACCAGATCAATTACTATGTCAAACAAACAATTAAAAACCCTATATCCACTTACCAGATCAATTATTAGAAGCAAAATGTAATATTGAGAAACTTCGTCTTGGTGTATTACTTGAGGAAAAAAGTATAATCCATACCTTCCAGTGTCATATGGCGACAGCTCGCATTTTACCATTACACTGAAGAACAATTTCATTTCTGATTGTTCTGGCCTTACCGTTGACCGCCCTTGACCCACAGAACGGCCACGCTCAAGAGACACGCGAGCCGGACAGATGGTTGACTGCCATGTCCACTTAGGGTCGCGAGCTGCCCAAAGGCTTTTAATAATTCCATGGCTCTGCGAAAATGACTCCGAAGCAATAACTGGAAAACGGGGCCCAAGGGAAGATGCGCCATTAGCCTCTTCGACCATTATTAGTCTATTCTCGACCGGCCGCTATTTGTCGCACATAGTAATCGTCATTTTCGTCCAGCTTCTATCGGCTAAATCGTTAACAATCCACTGCTGTTCGCCAGTACTCACTCAAGTTGCTAAAACGATTTGAATTGTAAAGTAACCGCTAGCACGAAGTGTACGCCTGTTAGTAACCAATGTTGGCTGTTTATAGGGAGTTCCTGAAATAGAATGATTAGGAAATCTTTGACAAAGATAATATTGTGTTGTTACAATTTTTCAAAGGTAGACTTAAGCAACTGTCAAAACATGTTGACAACCCACGAGTTAGAATTATTCAGATATCCACACCGTTTGATGAAATCAGTGCGTTCTGTGAAACCCGAAAAAGCAATTAGGACATATTATAATTCTTTTCTCTATATATTTCATTATAATGCATAATTTTTACTTCTGACCTAATTTAGGTCAAAGCTGAGTAGTGAGAATGAAACGAGATTGTTATTTTACTCAGGACTCATTGTAAAGAATGGCCAGACATGTTTACTCAGGACTCATTGTAAAGAATGGCCAGACGTTTTCTCAGGACTCATTGTAAAGAATGGCCAGACATGTTTTCTCAGGACTCATTGTAAAGAATGGCCAGACATGTTTTCTCAGGACTCATTGTAAAAAATGGCCAGACATGTTTTCTCAGGACTCATTGCAAAGAATGGCCAGACATGTTTACTCAGGACTTATTTGTAAAGAATGGCCAGACATGTTTTCGCAACGGACGCACACAGCAGAAAGGCACCTTCCCCCTCCCTCTCCCACCCACTCCCCCTCCTTCCCCCCTCCTCTAAATTAACAAAGTTGTAAAGGAATTAAGTATGATGAATGAGAATAAGATTACATGACTATAAGTCTGTTTTTGATTTTCACAATGATCCAACTTTTACAATGACTGTAAGTCTACCTTTTACAATGATCTAACCTTTACAATGAAAGTAAGTGTAAATTTTACAATATATAATTATAATCTAACTTTTACAATTTTACAATGACTGTTAGTCTAACTTTCACAATGACTGTAAGTATGGCTTGCACAATGATTGTAAGTCTGAATTTCACAATGTCTTTTAGTCTAACTTTTACAATGATTTAACTTTTGCAATGTCTGTAAGTCTAACTTTTACGATGACTGTAAGTGTGACCTGCACAATGAGTATAAGTCTGACTTTCATAATGACTGTTAGTTTAACTTTCAAATTAACTGTTAGTCTAACTTTCAAATTAACTGTTAGTCTAACTTTCACAATACTTTTAGTCTAACTTTTACAATGATTGTAAATCTACATTTTAGCATGAATATTGGTCTATCTTTCAGAATAATAATCTAATTTTCCCAATGACTGTTAATCTAATTTTTAAAATGACTTTTAAGCTACCTTTTACAATGACTGTTTTTCTTACTTTCACAATGATTGTTGATCTAACTTACATAATGACTGTTGTGTAACTTTTACGATTTTAATTCCAGTATTTTGTACAGTCTGCCATCGACAAGATATTTGAAATCGAATTAATATCGATTTGTCTATTTAAACAGTTACTTCGCATGATTTGTAAGTAGTCACTGCTCATAAGTAAAGTTTGTAATTTTGCCCACCGTTGTAGGATATTTAGTCACAAGTAAGATGCATATTATTTGCATGTATCCTTTAGAGCAGACGTGACGTCATACATTCAGCAAGAGCAATCCTTCATATTGACAGGGAAAGCATGTTTGCCTATTCAAATAACTTTTATAACAAACACTTAAGACCTGGTAGAATAGATTACACGAAAATCTTAAAGAAGACACGTCTTTCATTTGTGTCTTGCAAGAATGACAGGCAATGTTGCAAAAGGTTCCAGATGACTCATTGAACTTGCTGTTCAGAGGCGTTTTCTACTTTTTATGCAAAGTGATCGCCCACTCGGGCGGCCATTAAACACAAGCAAAAAAAATAATTCGACATATCACTAGGAATTCAAATTGAAAACTAAACAAGCAGATGAATAATCAAGAAAGTATCCAATTGCACGCCAATTAAAACCAACAAATAAATGTAAATTAAGAAATTATACGGGAAATGTGCATATCCAAGTACATTAGGCAAAAAAATTGTACATAACAAACAAAAATATATATTAAATATACAGTACCTAACCAGCAAATGGTACATATGAAATATATGGTATATAACAAGCAAATGGTACATATCAACTATATATAGCAGGTAATAAGCAAATGTTATATATAAAATGTATGGTACGTAATAAGCAAATAATACATATCCAGTATATGGTACGCAACAAGCAAATAGTGCATATCAAATGTATCGTACGTAACAAGCAAATGGTACCTAATTAAAAAATGGTACGTAAAAAAATACAGCGATAATTACAATGATAATTACAATGAAGCAAGCAAACAATAAGCAGCAGGCCAATAAATAATGTGTAACAAACATATAGTATACAACAAATAAATAGTACGAAACAAGCAAATGACATATCACAAACAAATAGTACGTAGCAATTAAATAGAATAACCAGCATTTAATATGTAACAAACAAATACTATGTAATTAGTATATAGTATGCAACAAACAAATAGTAGGACTAATAAGTAGTATGTAACAAACAAACTGTTTGTAAAATTGCAAAACAAAGATTACATAAATTGTACGTAACAAAGAAATAATAACAAAATAACAAGCAAATAGTGCCTAACTAACAAACAGTACGTAACAAAGAAATAATAACAAAATAACAAGCAAATAGTGCCTAACCAACAAACAGTACTTAACTAACATACAATAACAACAAGAGCAATAGTTAAACAAGAAAGGAAAAAATATCTTCCCGTAACAATAATAGTCTGTTCCACCATTAAAAAAAAATTCTTTTATTTCATTTGTCCAAAATTCATTATTATTTTGTTTAACTTTGTAGACTCATATTCGTGCACTTAAACGTCAAGGCTACATGTGGGGTGGTGGAGGGAGTAGGTTGAAGCATAACTGGGTAAGAGCTTGGCAGTTTGTAGGGGTGAAGTTGTAGTAATTCACTGACTTCTAGCTGTCAGCATGTCCAGCCCTTTTCATTGCCAAGTACAGAAAACGTCTGAAGAGTGTCTCCAGTAAAGTTGAAATTAGCACTAGCCAGTGTAGCTTGTAAAGAAAGGCAAGACACAATATGTCAAAGACTGGTGTGGCAAGTGGGGGGGTCACCCCTTCCACCACCACCTCCTCTTACCAAAGTGCAAGACTATCAGATGGTATGAACTAAAAAAAAACAGAGAATGATAAAGGGCGAGAGGTTAGTGAGATAGTCAAGTCAAATAATGTGAATTACTCTCCTTTGAAATGACTGCTAATTGGACACTTGAACAAACAATTTGACTGAGCATTTTCTGTTGTGTCTAGCCTGTAATAGGTCAATGGTATAAAACATTACTGTTATCTGTTATTCCTTGTCCGTTTAAGTTGTATTGTATTGTCAACCATGCGTGAATGTATTATAACAACATGGACGAGCAATGAGGACGCAAGTAATAGAGTTTGTCTGAACACTAGAATTAGAATTTGCATGTGTTTTGTAACTATTTAATTTTATGAATGTATGAACATTTTGTTTTGATTGATTTTGATTAAACTTTTAGTTATTTATCTTCCTATGTATGGTTCATTAAGGCCAGGTTTATAGCGTTCGTGGGGAGTGGGGGGGGGTGGTAGCTAAAGAAATCTCAAGTTATTCAAGGGGCAGTGACTTTAATAAGAAAATATCTCCACGACAGTATCAAATTAATTTTAAGCCATGGCATATTGATATTCATAAATTATTTCAATTATATAAATAAATTGATATTCATAAATTATTTTATTATATCCCCTATATGCTGAAAAATAGAGCATGGATTAGCTTTCTTACCTGTAACAGTATCTGATCTGGAAGAGGATTACAATGCTAAACGAACACCAAGACAAACGACTACACTCGTATTAAAAGGAAAATAAATGCAGAGTAAAACCGAAACACCCCAAGAAAGTAAAGTATGCAAACTTTCATTAGTATGTTGAAGATTACGCTCATAAAATATTGATTTCGACCTGGTGCAGTAGTGATACCAATGTTGAGTGAGTTAATATTAATAATGCTAGCGCAGATCTGTAATAATCCATCTTTTTATGTTTTCATCTTAAGTGTATTACATTACCTTAATATTGCACTCCGTGAATTTCTCATAAAATCTATTGTACACTTATCTAATCACTAGAACTTCTATAATTACCAAAACTTCCAATGCAGATATATATCATTACCATAAGTTCTTTTGCAGACTGATCTAATGACCACAATTCCCATTGCTTACTTATCTAATCATCATTACTTTTAGTGCAGACTTATTTAATTTCCACATCTTCTATTATACAATTACCTAATTACCATAACTAATATTGCACGCTTATCTAATTACCAGAACTTCTGCATCAGGTTTATTTCATTGTCATTACTACTCTTGCAGACTTACATAATTTCCATCGATTTCTAGCGCTCACTTATCTCATTATCATGACTCATATTGCAAACGTTACACATTATCGTAACTTCTATTACAAACGTTTCTCATTAACATAACTTCTATTGCAACTTTTACTCGTTATCATAACTTCTGTTGCAACATTACTTAATTTCGTAACTTCTATTGCAAACTTTACTCGTTATCACATCTTGTATTGCAAACTTTACTCATTATCATAACTTCTATTACAAACGTTTCTCATTATTATAACTTTTTTTGCAGGCTTTGATCATTATCATAACATTTATTGCAAACGTTACTCGTTATAATAACTTCTATTGCAAAAGTTACTCGTCAACATAATTTGTATTGCAAACGTTACTTTACAACTTATATTTCAAATGTTACTTATTATTATAACTTATATTGCAAACTTTGCTCATTATCAAAACTTCTATTGCAACAGTTACTCATTATCATAAATTCTATTCCAAACATTACTCATTATCATAACTTCTATTGCACACTTTCTCACTATCTTAAATTCTATTGCAAACTTTCTCATTATCTTAACATCCATTGCAAAGTTTATTAATTGTCTTAACTTCTGTTGCAAATTTTCTCATTATCTTAATTTCTATTGCAAACTTTCTCATTATCTTAACTTATTGCAAACTTTCCCTTTATCTTAACTTCTATTGCAAACTTTACTCATTATCATAACTTCTATTGTAAACGTTACTCAATATCTTAACGTCTATTCCTAACTTTCTCATTATATTAATTTCTTTTGCAAACTTTCTCATTATCTTAATTTCTATTGCAAACTTTACTCATTATTCTAATTTCTATTGCAAACATTATCATTATCTTATCTTCAATTGCAAACGTAACTCATTATCTTAATTTCTAATGCAAACGTTACTCATTATTTTAACGTTTATTTAGAGTTTGTCTAATTACAATCTTTCGACTGATAAAGATATCATTAAAAATATTCTATTGCAAATTTTACTCATTATCTTAACTTTCTAATGTTTATCTAATTACAATATTGAATAAAGATCTCATTATCATAAGACTATTGTTGCTTACTTATCCCATTATCGTAGCTTGAGGCGCATGCTTAACACATTACCGTCACTTTGGGCGCATGCTTATCTCCTTATCTTAAATTTTTTGTGCAAAATTATCTCGTTATCATAACTACTATTGCAGACTTCTGGTCACTGGTTTCTTTCACTTGAATAGCATTTCTCCATGTTTGCAAATCTCTGGGCACGTCCATTCCCATTGGGATTTGTAATGCCCCGTGCAGGTCGTTATGCCTGACGACTGGGATGCAAGGGAGATAAATCATCCAGTGGGGTGGAAGAGTTTAGACTCTGAGACTGGCACGCTTGACCGGCACGGACGGGGAGCAAAGAATGGTAGAAAACGATTATGGGTGGCATGGGTGGATGTTGCCTCAGGCATTGTGCATTAATGAATCACTCTTTGGACCGCATCCTGCGACACTTTCCACTGTCATGGCGTGCCGGTCACGGCTCGGTTGGCGTAAAGTTTGTTGCAAGTATTAACGGATATAAGTCTTTAATATTTGCATGTTACTTCTGAGAAGATATTATCTAAGAGACTGAATTTTATATAAAGCAACAAAAGTGAAAGCTTTTACTATCAAAGAAAAAAATCACAATGATGTTAAAGTTTGGTAGTTTTTGGTTTATGTTTAGGGGAGGTGGTTTAGGTTGTGTGTTTAAGGATGGTGGTTTTGCATATTTAAGGATAGTGGTTTTGGTGTGTGTTGAAGGGTGTTGGTTTTGTTTCTTTAAGGATGATTGTTTTGGTGATTTTAAGGGTGGTAGTTTGATGTGTGTTAAGGATGGTGGGTTTTGTGTTTTTAAGGATAGTGGTTTTGGTGATTTTAAGGGTGGTACTTTGATGTGTGTTTAAGAGTGGTGGGTTTTGTGTGATTAAGGTTTTGGTGTGTGTTTAAGGATGTTGGTTTTCTTTGTTTAAGAGTGGTGGTTTTGGTGTGTTTAAGGGTGGTAGTTTGATGTGTTTACGGGTGGTGGTTTTCGGTGTCTGTTTGAAGGTTTTTGTTTGTGGCGTGTGTTTAAGGGAGGTGGTTTTGTTTGTGTTTAAGGGTGGTGGGTTTGGTTTTTAAGATGATGGTTTGGGTATGTGTTTAAGTGTGGTCGTTTTAGGTATGTTTAAAGGTGATGGTTTTGTGTGTTTAAGGATGGTGGTTTTGGTGTGTGTTTAAGGATGGTTTTTTCTGGTGTGTTTAAGTGTGCTAGGTTTAACGTATTTAAGGATTTTTGGTGTGTTCTTATTGGTGGTGTTTGGATGTGTGGGTGTGTGGAGGGGGGAATGAGATTGCACTTTTAATGGTATAGGTTTTGACTGTTTCTATTTGTTTTGGCTTGATATGTTTGTTTTATTATAAATTTGCTTGTGTATGCTTTTAAAATGTTTGGTTTTGTGCGATACATTACTGATTAATTCGTCACCGTTGTTTTCAATTGGTTTAATTTATTGGATTATTAATGCTTAAATTACGATACTGGAATTGCGATTTATTTTAAAAGTAGAACAAACAAAAGTTCAAAGCTCAAAATGGATATTAACTTGCAAACAGTGTTCCTAATCTTGTTTAGTATTCTGGAAATAAATAACAAATCAACGTTAGAGAGAGGATAATGTGAAACGCAAATAACATTTGCTTTCTCCGATCTTGCAGCTTGTCGTGAAAGCGAATAATTCCCTCAATACAAAAGATGTAACATTTCGTTTCATAGTCTGAGGGAAAATAAATATACACTTGTGATTAGAATAAGCATGCCGTATAACGATTTAGTTCCCAAATCATTTTCGTTAAGCCATGCTATATCCGACCTCTGTTTTCAATCACTGTATACAAACGTTTCTTACAACACCCTGTCTGATCCAAACGCTTCTTACAACACACTCTCTTATCCAACCGCTTCTTACAACACTCTCTCTGATCCAAACGCTTCTTACAACACACTCTCTGATTCAAATCCTGGTGCTCTTGTTACTGAAAGAGGTGGAATAATTTTGTAAAAGTTCTTACAGGCGTCACGATTGGATTTTCTTTGTCTTGTTATGCCTTGGGGTTTTGTTACTGATAATGATAGAATGGTTTGGCAATTCTTACAGGCTTCACCATGCAGTTCTATTTGTCTCATTATGTCTTGTGGTCTTGTTACTGATGAAGACACATTGGTTTTGCAATTTTTACAAATGCGACTATTTTATGTTCTTTGTCTCAGTTCGCCAGCACTCATGGTAAAAGACAATGACTTTATGTAGAGACTAAAAGAAACCATCAAATGACGGGTTCCGTTTTCATGGCCCGATGTCTGGTGCACTCGTTACAGACATATTACCTCTGTGAAAGCTTTCATAGTTGCATTTTCTTTCATCGTTGCAGAAGTGTTCGCCATTCTTCAGTTTATGTCTTTTACCGTAAAGTTTATATTAAAATTCCTTCACATCAAACGTCCTTTGTTCATAAGTATATGTCTTTTACTTCAAACTTTATATCAAAATATCTTATCTGGAAACGTCCTTGGATAATAAGTTTGTATATCCGTTTACTTCAAGCCTTATATTAGAATACCTTCAAAGCAAATCTTTTGTTCATCTCTCTCAACCGTGTTGTAAAGAAATGGAAAATTGGTAATGTTAATTTAAAATTGTTAAGATCTGCTGTATATATTCTGCATTATATTAAGGTCAAAGATCACCCACTCCGACGGCGTTGTCCATGTCATCACGAAAGCAAGAGATAATAAATAAACGAATAAAAAATACAATTAGTTAAATGCATAAGCAAATAATTTAACTTCATATATTAATTTATTCAAATAAACAATAAATTAAAAGAAATAATAAAGTATGACCATACATAAATAATATGAAACACGCTAACCTTTCATACTCTCTCTCTATTTTTTTTTTTAATGGAAGAGAAGTTTTGCTTTATTAAAATCTATTTTATCAGTCCTGAGGATATTTTGAGAATAAAAAAATGAAATTACTGCCAGTCTATGAATGGTTAGGGAAGATGTAGCCTTACGGCTACTTCAATTAAATATTTGTATTTCATTTTAGATAATGCACAAAAACAAAAAAAATCGTGTTTCAGAAATAGGAGGATGAGGGCATTATGTGAAAGCTCGTTGGATTGCCTTCTCTTGTGTTATCGCTAGGATTGTCGGTCTTGGAGTAATGTTAGGTTCGTATTAATTTCTGTGCTAGCGACCCGCATACAACGATAGTGCTACTAATTATCCGCACAATACGATCTAGCAGTAGTAGCAACAACACTCATGACAGTAGTAGTTAAATAGTAGTAACGGCAATTGATGCAATTGTATAGCTGTAGTATTAATAGTACTAAAAGTAATATTACCTTATATACACAATGATACTCTTAAATCCACCGCTTTTACAGACTTCATTATTTTGTTGAGTTTTATTGCTTTCCTCTGTTCTACTAAGATTACCTCAGGCAAGTACTTTACACATATTACCACGAACAAGCTATAATGTTCCCCATTAAGAACTCTGATAATTTTTTTCTTTCATATTCAGTGAGGAAAAATGCATAAGAATATCCAACAACAACAACCCAACAACACGCAAGCTTTCACCATCGCAACACTAGCAACGCATAATCTTTATTAGGTTTAAGAATGGCATCTGATTAATTGACTACGCCCACATCCATCGTGAGTTGACATCTGGGACGGAAAGGGTTAAATGAAGCAAACATTCAAAACTTCAATAAGATTTACGCGAGTGACAGTGGAACCACTTCCTTGTGAACAATTTATGAAATGCAAATGTCGTTTACAACCTACAAGCAAGTAAACAAAATATACAGAAAGACTGAAGGCACACTTGTATACAGTGTTAAACCAGGATTAAATAATTAAATAAAACGACAAGATTAATTTATTTTTTAAATCTTGAAAAGTTGCTTCGTTACGTGTTGTTGGGAAAAAAACTGCTGACATTAGTAATTTTCGTGTCTTTAGAAAGCAGTAGGCATTTTGCTTGTGATATGTGTGTGTGTGTGTGTGTGTGTGTGTGTGTGTGTGTGTGTGTGTGTGTGTGTGTGTGTGTGTGTGTGTGTTTCCAAATAATGGTTCCATTACGGTTTAGATTTATGAAATTTTATTTTTTAAAAAACAGGGCAGACTATTGCATTTTAGATTTGCATTCACAAGTTACAAATACGCTAGATAGATTTATAATTGTGTTAATAATTCGCTTTCCAAGTTACAAATACGCTGCAAAATTTTATAATTTGTGTTCATAGTTTCCTATTCAATATTTACATTAATTTCTGTCAGTGTTCCACCATTTAGTAATTCTCTCACCCCCACTCCCACCCCACCCCCTGCTCCATCGCTGTACACTTAGACTTGCATGTTTTGAAACAATATTTGTAAGTCAATATTTTAGAGATCATACAGTGTATCACCAATCTGTGCCATGTCTCATTGCCATTTGTCCTGGAAGAATATATTTGTAGGTGGAACTTAAACAGGGCAACTAAATCCACCTCCCTTAAACACCCAACCTAAATAACTTCCCGAAATATAAACCAAAAACCACCACCCTTTAACACGCATCATAATACCATTTATAAGCACTCCCAAACTACCTCCATTAAACACACGCCCTCTAACTCCCCTCCCCTTTAAACACAACAAGATACCACCCTTAAACACACAACAAACTACCACCCTTAAACACACCAAAATCAACACTGTTAAATACACCAAAAACCACCATCCTTAAACACACACCAAATTACCACCCTTCAACGTACACAAACCTCCATCCTTAAAGACACCAAAACAACTTCCCTTAAACAAGCATCAAACACCACCTTCCTTAAACACACCTCCCTTAAATACACATTAAAACTATCATTCTTAAACCCACAAAATCCAACACCCTTAAAAACTCACCTAAAACCACCACCTTTAAACACACCAAAAACTAACACCCTTAAACACCATACTTAAGCACACACCCAAACCCACCTCCCTTAATTACACACCAACACCCACCTTCTTTTAAAAACACAAACCTACCACCCTTGAACACACACCAGAAACTACCATCCTTAATAAACAAACACATATATATGTACACACACTCTCGAGATTTATCCAAGGACGCGAAAGCGGCGGAAGCCGGAAGCGCCCCCTACACTCCATCCATCCAGATTTATCCATGCAACGATTCAACCCAAACCATCTTCTACCAGTTAAAATGGACAGCGAGAAAGATATGTAACTCTAGCCAAAGTATCAAATGAAACAAATTATTGCCTTTTATTAAAAAAAATATATTTTTTTTTTCAAAGTCAGTCAACAAAAACATCAGTCATACTGATTTCTTTATCTCTTGAAGTACGTTGTCTGGGGCATCGCCAAAAATCGAAAGAGTAGCACAGCAGGCTGACCTCACTTAAGCTCTAACCTTGTTGGGGAAATCTTTTGACCTTTAATATTAGCAATCGCTTTTAACCCTAGCATTATTTTCCTAATATATATGTCGGATTAGAGCAGTTAGTCAGGTGGTTTTTGACCTGCATCCGCGTCACTAATCTCAAAGTGCTCGCCAAATTTAAGAACAACACTTTCGGACGAGAGAAAGTAGTTTTACTAAAACTTCATTTTTCGTTTTTCAGGCACATTAGACGAGAACTGTCTTGGGCACAAATTGATTATCTGTGTAAAGTGTTTTGATAATGCAATGCCTCTCAAGTGGAAAAATTAAATCCCCTGAAGAAAGTTGGTAATCTGTAATACACTCCAGCCAAATGCTTCGATACAGTTCGACTTCGAGTCCGCTACCATCGTTTGCTGACTTCGCTAACGAGAGCACAAGTCGAGAGAGATTTTAATGTTCTGGAGAAGAGGTGTTGATATTCAATGTATGTGTGGACTTTTGCTGGCTGGACTGCGAGCTCTTCCAGCAAATATGCCAACTCATCTTCAGGGTGCGTGGTTCTAGCACACAGGGCACGGTTTATTGTCATATCTGATGGACAGGGTGCTAGCAATATCACTTGGAGCAGGAAAACGGTCCTCCTGGAAAAAGAGAAATTTCAACCTGGAAGAAGAGTTCAATCCACTTGGAGAAAGAAAACGGAACATCGTGAGGAAGAAAATGGTCCACCTGGAGATAGAGAAAATTCCACCTGGAGGAAGAGAATAGTCCGACTTGATGAAGATAGCGGTTCAGGTGGAGGAAGAGAACGGTCCACCTAAAGGAAAAATTCCACCTGGAGAAAGAGAACACTCCAACTGGATGAAGATAACAGTCCACCTACAAAAACAAAAAATTCCACCTGGAGGAAGAGAATGCTCTTATTAGATGAAGATAGCAGTCCACCTGGACAAAGAGAACGGTCCAACTGGAGACAGACAGAGGTCACCGGGAGAAAGAGAAAATTACACCTTGAGGAAGAAAACAGTCCAACTGGATGAAGTTAGTCCACTTAGAGAAAGAGCAAATTCCACCTGGAAGAAGATAACGTTCTAACTGGATGAAGATAACAGTCCACCCTGACAAAAAGAAAAAAATCACCTGGAGGAAGAGAATGGTCTAACAAGATGAATATAACTGTCCAACTGGAGAAAGAGAACGGTTAATTATCACCTGTTTTTGCTTTTTTTCTTTACTTCTTGTTGGAATTGAACACGAACCTCTGAAATGAGATGCTAATGGCCGACATAATTATGAGTTATGTGCCCCTTCCTTCAATATCTAAAAACACCTGAGAGTTTCTCAGAGGACTGTTTTACATTATCGCCCTTCAAGTAATAAGCAATCTCGATTTTAAAATATTTATAAATTAATTTTAAGAAACTAATATTATCTAGTTTTCTATCAAAGTTAACTCCCTTTTGCATTTTTCTCCTTGGTAGATACGAATACTTGTATTTCTGTCATAGATGAACTAATGTTTCTGCATATTTTGCTTTAGTGAAAATAACCACTCTCATTTAAAATGCATTTTATAATTAAACCGTCTCGTTTCCTGACATTAGAGAGTTCATTCCGACACTTGTACTTTGGAGACTGCAATCGATATTGTGAAATACAACTGAATTCATTTCTTACTTTTCGTTTTACTTAGCTATGCTTAAGAATACAAAAATCTACTTTTTCCACCTCACGTGAATGTTTAATTCGTTTAAACATCGACTGGATTTGAAAGTAGAAAACCGTTTTAGTTTGATGAAATATTGCATTTTATTTATTTATTTGCAGAATAATATAATGCTTAATGTTAGCAATGAAGAAAAGAAGCGATCTTGCTGTTAATGTATAAACACATTTAGGTAAGCTTACTAAATCAAGCAAACCTGTATAGACACGCACACACAAAGTCGCGTATGCACTCAAAGCTGCAAACTACAATTTAATGAACAAAAACTGTTTCCGAGTTAAATCTATGCTGGATTAGCAAAATTGATGCTATGTCCAGCCGCTGGAAGAAATATGTCATTTTAACAACTGTCTCATGCAATTATCCTTATCGTGTGCCTCACACATCACTAAGCGCTCTCCAATCAACTAATGCATTTTAATGCATGTATTTAATTCAACTATTTCCTTGGGCGCTGCAGTCTCTCCCGCAAATACTCTTCCTTTGTAACTATACCAGTGTAGTTTAGTTATGTTTCTCAGGTACTACCACTACCACCACAACTACTACTACTACCACTACCACCACAACTACTACTACTACCACTACCACTACCACCACAACTACTACTACTACTACTACTATTACCACCACCACTACTACTACTTTAACCACCACCACTCCTACTACTTTAACCACTTCTACTACTATCATCACCACCACTACTACAACTATCACCGTCACCATTACTATCACTATCACTACCATCACTACCACCAGGAAACATCAGTGATTTCAACTTCAGGTACTACCCGTTCATCTAATTTGCTGAGCTCCCATGCAGAGATGTACGTGAGAACACGATTCTCTCATACACTCATTTCCAGATTATGTGAACTCTACACTCACCCTGTCAGGTCTAGGCGACGCTAGATCTGCTTTTAGCTTCCCATGTTGCAGGAGGTGACAAAGGAATGTTGGCTGTGGCTAGCAAAAATATTTTACCTCCTAGCTAAGGGTAAACAATGAAATATTATTTTTTTTACACTCAGTACAGCAACAATGATACACGTCGGAAAATAAATAAATAACTAAAAGGAGATATAAAATTTCAGAAAGCATAAGCAAATTTATTGTAAAGTAATTTGCTTTTATAAAGCAGGGCGATCATTGCACTAATGAATAGTATAACTGTAAAGAGTAGTAGTATTAGTGCAGAGTGATCAATAGTAGAATAGTCAAAAAGAAGTCTGTGATGAGCAGTGTTAAGAGACCAATAATCCATACTAATTAATAATCCTTATAACCCCGCCCGTAAAGGTCTTTATAAATGTGGGAGAAAAACGTGGTCAAATCTCAGAACTTTTATCTATTGTTCCTAGCTTAGTGGTTCCCAACCTTTCTGTGGCCATGCATGTGGCCAAATTTTCAGAAGCGTTTGCCGGGTGCCAGCAATTTTTCAAAGCTTATTTTAGTACAGAAATTAAATAAAACACAAATAAACACATTTAGTATTACATAAGATATGTCTCTATACCATTTAAGCGAGTTACTCTTTCACTATTACTATGTGGATTTGCTATTTTGGAACCTATCTGGAGGATGAATTAAATAGTTTTTATACGAAATAAATATATAAGCATGCATTTTATCCCATTTATCATTAAAAGTACAATATTGTTGAAATGGTGGCTGAAATATATTTATTATTCTTACTTCAACATAGAAGCCAATTGTATTTAATTAAAAATAAAAATATTCTTTCTATGTTTACTTTTGTCAGGATTTCAACAGGTAAGCACACAAATATGAAATGTGTCAAACAGTTTTTAATGTTACTTGCGTCCGGATTTCTATAAACATATAAATACCATTACTATGTCCTGAGTTTTCTGGTTTGTTCAGTGAAAAAGCCAAGAAGGTATGTCTGGAATAGCTATAAGATTATTGTGAAGAACTAAACTCATGTTGATAAAATGCTCGTGTAATTTTTCAATAACTTATTTACTAAGTATTGTAAATTCATTTTGTATTTTCACATCAGTCTAGATGATGAAATGAATTGTAAACACAATTTTCTATAATGTTTTAAGCCTGTTAAGTTAATTAGGCAATTGTATATCTTTGTTTGATAATGTAATTGAATGTAAAAGATATGTTAACATTAGGAGAAAGACAGCAACAGAAGATACTTAAGAGACGTTGTTAGGAGAGAGCTGACATGTTTATTTGTTTATTTTGCAGTGCTTCAAACCAGTTCCATATTGGCAGACCTGTTTGTAAGTTGCAATTGGCAGTTTGTAGTTTGTCAGCATACAGTTTGCAGTTTGCAATCGTGAGTTGTGGATACTCAGCTGTGAAGTCTGTAACCAGTGAATTCTGTTACCAAGTTGGTGGTGACAGGTTCTACTTACAATTGGTTGGGAACCAATCTATCAAAGTCTACACTGGAAGCTGCAGTGTATGTGTAATTGATGTCTGCACTTCCATAGCCTTCCAGTCTTGATGTGGGGAGAACAAGCAGAGGATGCTGCTGGTGTAACCGGTCGTTTATCTGCAACTCCTGAATTATTCCAGTGAAAGGATAATTGTGACTGTGTATTGAACTTGAGACAGTGAGGACTGCACAATTCATACATGTGGTTCAGTCATTCTGTGCATCGTTAACAAACAGAGTAGCCACCTATCTGCACCTGTATTCTCTATGCATCCTGGCAGCTTCAATGATAAGTCCATACCGATGAACACTTAACAGTCAAGGGAATGTGTGTCCAGCTCTCAAATTAGTGTTGTAACATTTTTCTCTGAATCTATTTATTTCTATTTCTTAATAAGTTTTAATTTAATCTCATTAGTAGACATATAAATCATTGGGACTTTGATGCAAAGACTTGTGAAAAGACATTGAACAATTTAGAATCTTATGAACTGAAATTGAATTAAATTATCTTAATTGAAGATTTAACTTGTTAATCGTCGAAACCTAATGTGTAATTTCGTGATCTGCTTGTAGATATTGTGTAAATGATTGCGTTTATTATTTAGTTATGTATAGTTAACAAAATTGTTGATTTTATTTTCCCACTGACTAAAATTGATAAAAAGAAAGTATGAAGGTTTGAAGGGTGGGGGCAGCCAAACATATTTAATCTTAACAAGACAGTCGAGCATAATTTGGGGAAGGTAGTCCTTCAAACTGTTATGGGATGTGTGTGGGGCGAGAGTTGGAAATGCTGTAATACCTAGCTTAACATTAGCTAGCAGGATTGTATTTCACTCTGGATGAGTAATACCTAGAAGAGGAGAACAATTAGCATAATTGTTGATTCTAGGGCTTGACTTAGTCTTCCTGACTGCAAAAGATGATATTAATAAATATAATTAATGATTAATTCACTGGGGTGAAGGTTTCACCCAGCCTGTCACAGTTTCTTTTCAGGCTTTGAAATTCAATATTTCAAACAGATACAATTGTAGTCATGATATAGTTGTTTCATGTTGGCCCCAATTCTCACGTTTTATTAAGTCACTCAAAAGATAAAATCATTTTAATTCCTAATAATGTTTTGAATTTCATCATCTAATTTAAAATAGTAATAATAGTTGCGACGTTGTCACTTTCAATTCTTATAACTAGTTTCTAGCTTGAAGTTTTGACATTTTAATTAAACTTAAAGTCAAACTCTCTAAATCAATAGTTATGCCGCTCCTAGCCCAGCTTGTGGCTGCTCTGGCCGCTGTATATTTGTGCAAATATCAGTGTCAGAGCAAGTGGACCCTTGACCAGCTGGAGGCACCACATGTCAACAGAGTAAACAAGTCGCTGTCAACAACTGGTAGAACACATAAATAGGCCTATTAGAGAAAACCAAAAATAGATTGTCTTTGATCCACATGAGCATCTCCTAGAGAGAATATATTTCCATAGTAAAACTTTCCAAGCTGAATATTTAAGAGTGTGTGTATTTGAGGGATACATTTTCCTTAGATTTTATAATTCAGGAGATGTTGCCAGCAGAAGTTAGTAGCCGTGGTTTCTCTAACCTGTTGTTAAAGTTAAAACTAATTAATATATTTTATTCAACAGCTTTCTCAACTACTTATCATTGATATGTAGTTTGTATTAGTAATTAAGGTTTGAACAAGAGTGAGTGTAAGAGTGCTCTCCCCTTTTTCATCAGCTCTATAAGCAGTCTGAATGAGTGTAAGTGACACCATTCAGTGGCACAGTTACAAATGATATATACAAGGAGAAATATCACTGTTTTATCTCCAGCCTGGAAAATTGTTATGGATCGACAGACCACAGCTAAAAGAAAGGCCACTCACTCGTCTATCACACATAAACTTTGTTGCTGTCTGACCAGTTCAAAAACAAGACTGTTCACACAATCACTGCCTCTACACATTTTGACCCAACTGAAAAAAGAGTTGCTTGCCTCTATTGCTGCATCTATATTCTGTGGTCTGCCTCTAGAATATGTCAAACCACGCTTGACCAGAGACTATATGCTGGTGCTGTCTTCAAGATGATGGGATGGGTGCTCTTGGTCATCTGAATCGAAAGTTAAGTTTGAAGTACATGAAACTCTTAAAGGACATTGCCCTTGCTTTACCAAACATTGCAATACGTTTTCATTGCTGTATTGTGCAAAAGATTCCCCACTGATTGTGATATATTAGAATTGCTGTATTGTGCAATAGATCTCACTATTGGACAGAGAGTTAATTAGTTAACAGACTATCCAGGGATTGACCTAGTTGCTCTCGTGACCGCAAAGACAAAAGACCCCTGTTGTCTCCGTAACTCACAACCTTGACCTCAATAAGCAATCGGAAATGTAATAGACTTGTTGTCTCCATACCTCATAACCTTGACCTTTATAGACAATTGGAAATGTTGCAATAGACTTGTTGTCTCCATACCTCATAACCTTGACCTTTATAGACAATTGGAAATGTTGCAATAGACTTGTTGTCTCCGTACCTCACAACCTTGACCTTTATAAACAATCGGGAATGTTGTAATAGATTTTTTCTCTCCCAACGAAATGAGCAACACATACACAACTTGAATACAGAATGAATTCTCATGTCATTGCAAATATCTTCCCCTCAATCTCCATTTAGGTTTGAAACATTACATTTTTTTAAAAGGAAGAAATATTTCATCCATACATTTTTTTTAATATATACTTAGTTGAGGTTTTTATTTTTAAGAGGAAAGCGAAAAAAATATTTGCGAAGAGTTTCATGATTATTTAGATATATGTTCTCAAGGTCAGACAGAGAGGCACAGTGCTATCAGTCTGGCGAAAGGTCTTAAACCTCTGTTCGCTCTAGAGACAATCCTTTAAGTGATTAAATATATAAAAAAATGTTGGTATAGCTGTGTTAATATCTCAAGTCCTATGTTTTATGAAGTTTGCAGGTGACCATGTTGAACCCGTAGACTCGCGTATCAAACACGAAGAGGGATACCACGGAGAGAGAGAGAGAGAGAGAGAGAGAGAGAGAGAGAGAGAGAGAGAGAGAGAGAGAGAGAGAGAGAGAGAGAGAGAGAGAGAGAGAGAGAGAGAGAGAGAAATATTCATTGTATAATATGATAAACTAAAATATTGAGAACAAATATTTTTCCTACAGATATTTTATACAATGGACATTTGCAGAAACTAGTTAAGAACATTATTTTTCTTTCTCTTACTTTAACCCACAATTTTATTTTAATAGTCTCTTAATGATCCAACAGACATTTCTTTGCACTGACAACTCACAGTATTATGTCTTCTTCACGATATTGCTAGCTATTACCTGGCTTGGCTACAGATAAGCTCCTTGGTTACAAGTCAGTTGTCTGGCAAGGCTACAGATAAGAACTATGGCTAATCCTTCAATGCTACATGTCACCACAATACTTTTGTTGAGTTATCCATCAATACTACATTCCGTTAGAGTAGTTTCCTGGGTCAATACTGCAGTAAGTGTCAGCTCTGAAGACCACACTTTTATATCTAGCATAACGGCAGCATAAAACCGCTGCGAATGAAATGCACCTGTCACATGACCTTCAGTCATCAACTTCTGCTCTAGACAGACATGATTTCAATGGCAGCCATAGCACAGAGTAACAGACGTTTTGAAGAAAACCATAAGAATGTAATTTTAAAACTGGTGCTATGTCTTTTATTACTAAAGTTATCATTATGATATAAAGGCATATATGTCCACAGAATGTTTAATTACTTAATTATCGACACTACGCATATCTACCTCACCACATTATGCTTATCAAGTTATCCAAACTATGTTTACCAACCTCACCACACATTGCTTATCTACTTATCCACTCAATGCTTATCTACTTCACCACAATGTTTTTATCTACTTCACCAAAGATGTTCATCTCCTTCAAAACACTATGCTTAACTATTTTAGCACACGTGTTTATCTAATTCACCACATTATGCTTATTTACTTCACCACACCATGTTTAACCAAATTCACCACACTATGCTAATCTACCTTACCACATTATGCTTATCTACTTTGCAACAACATGTTTATCTAATTCATCACACTAAGTTTATCTACTTACCTCTCTGATATCTACTTCACCACACTATGTTTATCTACTTCACTCTATGCTACTTCACCACACTATGTTTATCTATTTCACTCTATGCTATCTACTTCACCACACTATGTTTATCTACTTCTCTATGCTATCTACTTCACCAAACTATGTTTATCTATTTCACTCTATGCTATCTACTTCACCACACTATGTTTATCTATTTCACTCTATGCTATCTACTTCACCACACTATGTTTATCTACTTCACTCTATGATATCTAATTCACCACACTATGTTTATCTACCTCACTCTATGCCATCTACTTCACCACACTATGTGCTATCGTTCCTAATCATAAACATAATGGAATGTCACTACAATTCAGACAACATACTAGCATTTCCTCAATAAAGAAACTGTTGCGATAACTCTCTGTCTTGAGCATGTTTTTGGACGTTGGTTTGCTAGCAAGGGTTACGAAACAGACACTGCCATCTGTGGCATGCATTCGTTCTTGTCAAAGACTTCACAATTTTTTGTAACCAGTAATGTTTGTTTACTTTGCTTGCTTGTTTTTTGGTTCCGTATTTTGTTAGACAACTGTAATAAAAATTGTATTCATAAAAATAAGCACAGCGTGATATCATTAATAATCATATATTTGTGCAACGGCATGCCGTTAAGAATAAACCACCATATTCATCTTCTTGACACAAAATAACACTGCTCAATCACTCGTAAATTTATACACCCATCCGCCCACCCCACTTCCTATTCACTCACAGAAGAAACAACCCAACATTCTAAAGGCTTGAAAAGACAGCTATAGAAAACAAGAATGCTCAAGTTTAAAAAGAAAATAAATACAAAAAAAAAAAAAGAAAAATAGGCGAAATAAGAATTTAGGACTCACATATGAAAATAACACAACATAATTTGCAATGTTAGATTCGTTTTTCTTGCTTTAATTTAGTCTCTTTAAGATAATATTCACAGACATTTCTCTCTCTCTCTCTCTCTCTCTCTCTCTCTCTCTCTCTCTCTCTCTCTCTCTCTCTCGTTTTTCTTTTATTGTTTGTTATTTTTTACTTTCCTTCTTTATACTATCTTCATGGTATTTAACTACATTTTTACCGTTTATTTGTTTGTTTCTTTGTTTGTTTTCTCTTTCTTTCTTTCTTTTTTCTTTCTTTCTTTCTTTCATTTTTTCTTTCTTTCCGAATTTCTTTCTTTCTTTCTTTCCGAATGTCTTTCTTTCTTTCTTTCTTTCTTTCTTTCTTTCCGAATTTCTATATTCTCTTGTTCAATCATTTTGTGTCTGTATTTCTCCTTTCCTTCTCTTTCTCTGCCTTTGCTTGTCTAACTCACTATCTCTTTCTATTGCTCATAAGTTTTTCATTACTTCTCTACCCTTGTCTTTCTCGCTCCTTCTTTCACTCACTCGCTCACTCACTATCACTGTCTCTTCCAGGCTTTACAAAGTAATTACTATTTTTTAATTTATTTTTCTTTCTCTTCCCACCGATTTCTCTTTCTTTCCATCTTTTCTTTCCACTATGATTTCTCTGTGTGTCTGTCTTTGTCTCTTTCTCACTCTCTCTCTCTGTCTCTCTTTCCCTAGGCTTTATCATGCAAAAACAATCGCAATTCGTTCTATCACCTGCCCATAGATCTAGTGGCTCGAGAAAAAAAAGATGTAAAATTTCTCTAACTACCAGTGTTCTGCTAAAACATTTACTAGCTTCAGGGTGCTAAATGTATGTATGTCTCGTTGAGGAAATGAAAGTTGTGGTGGGTCGATAACTCTTTGTTACCACCTTCCTTCCTCTTCCTTTTTCTAATATTTTCTTTCGTCTTCTTTCTTTCTTCTGTAAGCCCAGGCAGCTGATCTCTCTATCTTCGCAATCCTTGTTCTGTAACCGTACACAAGGAAAAAACAATATTTCTTCAACTTTTATTTTTCTTATTTTTTCCCATGATTTTTTTTTCTGATTCACTTTCTGAGCAGACTTTTGACGTCTGTAGATCTCAGAGACGGTAATTCTCCTAAACGTGGGAATTCACGGAAATGGTTTTATTGTATTTACATTTTTGGTAAAGCGAGACGAAATTACATTAGGAATTTATCTGCATTTTCTTTTTATTTAAAATTTCATTGGGCAGGAAATCTGCCATTTATTTGTATTAAAGTTACGATAGCATTAATAAACAGGTCAAGGCATACAGCGATACATACAATATGGGAGTATTTTTTTTACTCTTGCAGTGCCCTGAATTTATTATGTTATTATTAGTACTACTAATCCTACTCCTCTTATTACTCCTTCTTTTCCTACTACTAGCATTACTTCTATTACTACTCCTTCTGCTCCTTCCTCTTCCTACTCATCTTCCCACTCCTGCTTCTACTCCTCTTACTACTACTACTTCTACTCCTATTCCGATTACTACTTCTTCTTACTACTACTTCTCCTCCTCTTTCTGCTAGTGCTTCTTCTCCTTCTACTTCTCCTCTTCTTCCGACTACTATTTCTACACTACTTCTTATCTTCTGACTACTATTTCTCCTCCTCTGCCTACTCCTCTTCCTACTACTACTACTACTCCTTCTCTTCTTCCTACTACTACTTCTCCTCCACTCCCTTTTACTCCTCTTCTTACTATTACTTTTCATCCCCATCCTCTTACTTCTCATTCTCTTCCTCCTCCTACTACTACATCTCATCCTTCTCTTCCTACTACTATTATATCACATCCTCTTCCTCCTCCTACTATTTCTCATCCTCTTCCTCCTCCGCCTTTCACTTTTCTTCCTCCTCCTACTTCTACGTCTCCTCTTCATCCTTCTCCTACTTCTCCTCCTCCTCTTCATCCTCCCCTTCTACTTCTCATCATCATCTTCCTCCTCCTCTTCCTAATCCTAATACCACTTCTCATCCTCTCCCTCCTCCTTCTACTATTGCATCTCATCCTCTTCCTTTTCCTCTTCCTACTACTACTTCCTACTCCTCTTCCTTCTATTACAACTAAGAAAGACTTAAGTTATCTTCATGTTTTCCCTCCATCCGCATTTCACAAACACACACACACACACACACACACACACACACACACACACACACACACACACACACACACACACACACACACACACGTTTCGATTTATGTTGCAAAAATGTTATATATCAAATTAATGATATATATTTATTATAATTTTGATTCAGTGAGATGATGACTTTTTACAAATATGATAAACAATTTAGTCAGAATTTGTTACGTGAGTGGCTCTTTGTATTTTGATATTTAACGAGAACGACATATCCAAGGTTAGAAGAATGAACTGTATTTTAATTGTACATTTTATTCTGTATATAGTTTTTATCTCACTAGTACTCTTATTGTAATTATTGTATGGCACAACAAATTAGTGTATTGCCTATTGATACCGTCTTACTCTGGGCGATGTATTTGTTGTTTCTCTGTCAAGATATTTGTTGTATTGTAATGCACTACACTTTATTGTACAGCATATTATTGTTTCGCATTTACTGTTTTGTGCATTGCTCTATACAGCACTCTTTGGTGTGTTATAACATATTTATTGCACTGCGTTTTATTGATTGTATTATATCGGGGATATTTGTACTGAATGTAGTATTTTTGCTGCATTATATCGGGAAGTAATTGTATTTTATAAAGTGTTTTACACTGTTGAAAGTAATGTCCGTAGCAGAATGAACAATAATTACACTGGCGTCTGTACTGCAACCAGTGGAACTATCAATAATTACACTGGCGTCTGTAGTGCACACAGTAAAAATATCATTAATTACACTGGCATCTGTACTGCACAAAGTAGAATTATCAATAATTACACTGGCATCTGTACTGCACACAGTAGAATTATCAATAATTACCCTGGCGTCTGTAATGCACACAGTAGAATTAACAATAATTACACTAGCGTCTTTAGTACACATTGCAGAAAGTATCATGTCATCAGAACAAGTGATCACGACAATTTCTGAATAATCAGCAGAGTTTTATTGCAATCATTTATAAATAACAAAATGTATTTAGTTTCAATGCAATCATTAATAATCAGCAAAATGTATTTAGTTTCAATGCAATCATTAATAATCAACAAAATGAATTTAGTTTCATTGCAATCATTAATAATCAACAAAATGTATTTAGTTTTCATGCAATCATTTAATAATCAACAAAATTATATTGAATTTTCATTGAATCATTATTAATCAACAGAACATATTTAGTTTTCCTGCAGTTATTAATGATCAAAATCTGTGTTTTAAGTTACTTGCAGAATGTGTATAGGTAAAGTAAGTACAACCAGTATGTTTGAAAGTTATCTCCAGAGTGTGTATAAAACTAAGGTATGTAAAATCAGTCAGTGTGATTGGCAGTTATCTCCAGAGAGTGTACAGGATATGTATGAACAATCAGTCAGTGTGTTTGCCATTTGCCTGCGGTCAGAGTCAAAATATGTACAGTAAGTTAGTGTGTTTTTCATTTGCCCGCAGTCAGAGTGTTCATAAGTCAAAATATGTACAGTAAGCTAGTGTATTTTTCATTTGCCTGCAGTCAATGTTCATAAGTCAAAATATGTAGAGTAAGCTAGTGTATTTTTAATTTGCCTACAGTCAGAGTGTTCATAAGTCAAAATATGTACAGTAAGCTAGTGTATTTTTAATTTGCCTACAGTCAGAGTGTTCAAAATATGTACAGTAAGCTAGTATATTTTTCATTTCATAAGTCAAAATATGTACAATCAGTTAGTGTGTACGTCATTTGCCTGCAGTCGGTGTGTTTATAGGTCAAAATATGTACAATCAGCCAGGGTGTATATCATTTATGTTCAGTCAGTCGTTAAACTGTAGTAGGTCAGTTATTTACAGTCAATCGTATACATTTCAGTTATTTGCAATCAGAGAAAAACAGTGCACAGTTATTTGCAGTCAATCGTATACATTTCAGTTATTTGCAATCAGAGAAAAACAGTGCAGTCAACCATTACGGAAGCCTAGAGACCTTAATAAGCACCATTCATATTCACGGGGTGCCTGCAGGCATGAGTGAGGGATAAAGAGAACAACATGTGACATCAACTATAAAAAATTATCCTTCCTGATCACCATACATTTTCCTCAAAACAAAGCGTACCTAGATGCCGAACCTGATAAACCTAACTGCCGTACCTAGATGCCGTACGTGACAAACCTAACTGCCGTACCTAGATGCCGTACCTGACAAACCTAACTGCAGTACCTAGCTGCCGTACCTAACTGGATGATTCCAACCTTTACAGCACGCGCTCAAGAGAGAAAGGGTTAAGGCACACCACTGCGCCAAACTATGTAGGATGTCTTTGTAGGTCTGTAGGAGCTGATTGTGACATCTGTCCACTATACATTACCCTGGGGAGAGGTTTCCTCCCTCCTATCGCTTTAGCGTTGCAAGGTCTGATACACTCGGATGCAGAAGGCAAGCGCTATCAGTATTCGCAGCACCCCGGTATCAGTTGGAACAAAGACCCTATGTTGAAACAACCGGAGTGATCTACAGAACAGACATGCTTACCACACTAGCAGTGTTAGTCACTTCTGACGTCAAACATGGCGGCAGAATAGATTTTGGTCTTTTGCTTCCATCTATCTCGTTCTTTTACTGGTATGTGGACATGACGTCATCGAAGTGACGATTGACTACAGTGATTAAATTGTAATGAGTTCATTAAGTCAAATGAAATTTTAAAGTCAAGAAAAAGATTACAAAATAATGTATATTTTATTTTTTAAATGGTTATTTCTTTATACAATTTATATTTTTCGACTGCATCCTTTGCTGTGTAACGTGTACTCTTAACGTATCTTTAATCTGTTGAAGACGATGACGGCAAAAGAAAACTGTTGTATACATGATCTGTAACAGAGTTAATTTAACTTATCTATTTTTAACTATTTGCAGTAGAAAATATGTTGAATCGACTAATTTACTAATCACAGGCACAGCCATTTCTCGCTACAATCAAAACAAAATCTAAAGAAATTAAATTCAAGCAGAACATCAAATCCAACGCGCGTACGAGGACCACTGTCAAAAAAACAAACAAACAAAAAATTTAAACCATGCATAGATTACAAGAGTTAGACAAATTTGGCAGGTATGCCAGTCTGTCATTACTTAAAAATCAATCTATTGGTCTATTTCTTTTCTATAAATATAATGTTTAATATGATTTGATTTGTATTTTTAAAAAATATTTTGGACTAGAAGTTTTATTTTAAGCAAACTTATCTATATAATTCCCCAGTTCTCTGCCCCTTGCTTTTGTTGTTTGTTATTGTTTATTCTTAGCTTTATGACTAGACAAATTAAGACACTTAGCTACTGAAAATATAGAATAGTGATGAATGTTAAATCCTAACTTAACGTATTTGTACTGTACGTATGTGATGGAAGTGTTTTAGTGTCTAGTATGACTGCATAATTCTAGCTTTAAAAACATGTTCTGTACGCGGGGTGATGGATGTGTTTTAGGGTCTGTATGACTGGGCGCATGCGTAAGTAAGTATGATGGCACGCTTGTAAACCACCATTTAACATGAAAGGCTGAAGGGTAACCTTCGTGTTTTGATGATAGGAAGCTCGTCCACAACCTATTGCTTTCTAGCGAGTATGAGACTGCTCGTGCTTCTTGCCAGACATGATGAATTTACGGCTATAGCACCAAAAGTAGGCGGGCAGAAGGGCAGGCCCAAGCATCAGGCTGACAGGTCAGTTTACAGACGGATCAGCCGATAAAATGCTTCGATGGACCGTTAATCGCATAATTATAGCATATGTTCTATTATCACTGCCCTTCAGTATTTAACCATCTCAACCCGGCACCATCTTGCCAACATGATTTGAATAGTATTTTGGTGCCCTACGCTTGACGGGCTTTAATTTTTAAATCTCTTCAGTTATTTTCTTTTGGGAGCTCTGTGTGTGCGTGTGTGTCTGTGTCGGTCCTCCATTTATTTCTTGTCATCAAATAAAAGAATTACAGGAAACTAATGTTTTTATACTCTTCTAGTAATTCTTATGGACATATTTATAATAAACTTTTAAACGCATATGACGAATATAGATTACACTTACAACCGTCTATAATCGCTCGTGAAACAAAAACAAACAGAAAATAAGCAAACAAAACACAAAAGTATGTTAGTGCTCAAATAGTGCAGATTTAAATGTGAGGACGAATTTAAAATACGTTTCTTATCTTAAGTGACGTTTAATTTCTTCTTAGTAATTAATATTCACGAAGCAAGTGGGCACCAAACAGGAACAGATTTACACGTGCAGAAAAAAGGTTACACTGGTTGGAAGTTGTCTGTTCCTAACAAAAAGAGCAGAAAGGGAAGCTACTCTGGATAAATTACTTATTAGTTATCCCCCTATTTCATCATGGCAAAAGCATGTGAATTACGTTTTAAAAAAGTCCCTTAAGTAATTGTGTGATTAATACATTTTTATTAGTGGATGTCACAGCGAAACATGAACAGAAGTACGCATACAAATGCACAAGTACGCATACAAATGCCTTATGCTCTTGAGAGGTTTTTTTTTTAATTTTAAAGTTAAAGTTTCTATAGAGACATTCAAAATGAGATGTTTATAAAAGTAATGTGAACGTCATCTTCGGCACACGATTTTCCATGAGAACCAATATTACATGGACCTTGGTTCAAAGTTCTGAATAGGTAGGAAAATAATTTCTGTTAAAATAATGGCAAACACTCAGTGGACTCTTGAGCACAACTGTTGCAAATATTTCGTCTTTACTCTTGATGTAAAACAATTTAACAACACAAACATTCAATCGGACAAACGAAATACTGAAAACAAACACAAGGTACTAACGATAGACAAGCAAGCAACCAATGGAAACACGCTCTCTTTTCAAATATTTTAAGTTGATGCTTCGTGAAAAGAAAAACGAACTCAATTTTTTTTCCAAAAACAAAATTAAATCAAACAAGCAAAATGCAATCAATCAACTCTTTAGCATACACTTTCTCATTTGTAAATAACTTTGTGTTCACTTCCCAGACAAGACAAATCCCTAAAACACAAAATATATTCAAATCAAACCAGCAAAATGACAGACAGGGGAGCAAACCTCTCTATACACGCTCTCATTGGCAAATATTTTATAGAACCTTTCAGTTGACTTTTTTCAATTTCTTTTTTTATTCTCTCGCTTGAAATATGTCAAAACATTTATGTTCCACCTTTTCCAGCTAGAGGTACAGACACAGCAAATAACATCCAACTCTCCTGTTGCATGCAACCCTGCAAACACTGGCACAGACTTTGATTTTATTTCTGGCTGGAATTAAAAAAAAAGTCTTCTGTTTTAATCATTATCCTAGCGGGACACATCCTCAGAGCTGGTTCAGATAAAAGTATGAAAAATAAGAGTTACTGTTACGATACGCTTGTTTAAGCAATGGCTATATATATATTTTTCAAAATGAAAAATATTCAGAATGAAAACATTTTTTTTTGTTGTTGTTGCAGTAGAAAGTGGAATAATGTGCTCTGATCTTATCAGTCCTGCCGGTTAATATCTTATTAAAAATAACAATCCATGATAATTTGTACAAGATATTTATTTTTCTGAAAAAGGGGGAGGGGTGGATTTTTAGAAATAATTAATTTGAAAATTAGTTCTTTGGGAAAGAATGATTTTCCTTTGTGTTCTTTTTTTTTATTGTTAATTTTTATTGCAGCTGGATGCTGCTCAGTTGATTTCTAATTTTTTAAATAATGATTTGTGCCATCAAACAAGTGTACTTATTTATTTATGTAAATACTGTTTGAGGTTTGAGACTAAATGGAGATCACTGCTGAGATAATTTTATATTTAGTTCCTGTTGGAGGAAATTATTTACATGTCTTTACTTGTTTTTTTCCCACGAATTCCCCCCCCCCCCATTATTTACCATTCCTTCTCTTTTTCTTCGTTCTTTCCATCTTTTTTTCTTATTTATTATTTAATTCCTTCTTCCTTCTTTTCTTTATATCTGTGATGCCAACGCCACACTATTTATTTATTTATTAATTATTATTATTATTTAATAACCTCATAACTAATTATAAATGATGAGAATCTTAATTTACGTTATTAATAATTCTGCAGAAGATATCACTCGTCTCTCTCACTTAGCGGATGTGCAGGCATTGTAAACGTTTTCTCTCTTCCACAACATTAAAGACAAGCATTTACTGTCTGTCACACAGTATTTCTGTAGGCGAAAAACGTATTATCAAAGGAGAAGATAAATCCGTCTTTTAATCTATATTTAGCGAGCCCCCATCCACCAACTGTCTCTCCAACATCAATATGTTAGAATGTCAATACATTTAACAATAAATGTATTAAACCAACAATCAAATATACAACATATGCATTTAAATAAAGAGCACTGACATTTACATTACTTCACAACAATGCTCGATTAACACTGGACAATCATTGAGTTTATCCTTAGCATAGACATTAGCAATCAGTTTTATATATATACACATATATTTCAATTCATTTAAATGAGTACAAGACTCTAGCTTAATAATGATAGATGAAGGCGTGTTGCGGACCTTGGACAATGAAAATCGTCCTCCTGCATCACTCATTTTGGTTTGTGTTTGAGATCCCTGGTCTAGGCCAAGAAACATTTTGGTTTGTGTTTGAGATCCCTGGTCTAGGCCAAGAAACATTTTGGTTTGTGTTTGAGATCCCTGGTCTAGGCCAAGAAGCATTCTTTCTCCTTAGTGATGCCGCATAATTCTTTGTAAAAGAAAAATTGACATTATGCAGAAAACATGGAGAATGAAAGAAAGTAGCATGCAGTAGAGAAGTTAAAAACAATTTCACAGAAGTAGAGGCAAAGAAGGCTTTGAAGTACTGTATGGGATATGAGTAAATATTTCATAGGTATTTCTAATTATGTTTTTTTTCCACAACACTTGCTCTCTCTCAACTTAATTCCAATTCACTGGCTTAGTGAGGACGAACCAAACAATAATATAATTAAAGAGTTTTTCTAAGTATAACTCTGTGAGAGAACAGTTAAGAAATTTTCCAATGTAAAGTGATATACACTTCACTATTCTCTTTAAAAAAAATAATTTAGAAGTTTTGACTAAAAGTGAGTCTGGAAAGGTGAGGCTTCGAGTTGAGATAACGTCTGCAAAACGTAATTAACCATGCGTATCTGAATGCTTTATATCTTGAACTCTAGACAGACACTAAAAAAGAGTCGATGACGTAATTGTGTAAACACTTGTCCAAGCAACTATAACTCTTAACAGGCTTTTCGCACTTCTGTCTGAGCAAAACGGATCACTAAATGTAATATATTACACGAAATTAACATTACGTTGAATTAATTAGAGAAAATAATTAATAAAGAATAATTAGATTGTTTGTGGTTCTATATTGTCATAGCGCATATATATATATGAGAGAGAGAGAGAGAGGAGGGGAGAGAGAGAGAGAGAGAGAGAGAGAGAGAGAGAAAGAGAGGGAGAGTACAGCTTTCTGGGCATTGTATGAACTATAAACAATCTACAGGTTCTATAAACAGAGTTCTTTATTTCTTGGACTGTGTGACTGTTTCTAATATGTATTCACGGAATAATTCGTACTGTTGATCACTGTCAAAGACCCCTATGAACATACACTGCTAGAGCGGTATTAGCATGTATGTGTATATTTGTTGTATGATAATCTTACACTTAATTTTCTTCAATGATAGGAATTTAAACTTTAGGATAGAATATTGCTATTACTTACTATTATTATTTTTCATAGATGAATGAATTCATGGATAGATAGATAGATAGATAGATAGATAGATAGATAGATAGATAGAGAGAGAGAGAGAGAGAGAGAGAGAGAGAGAGAGAGAGAGAGAGAGAGATGAAACATAAATTGCATATGCCTGAATGCCGGTTCTTATACACTTAACGTTGACAAAAGTTAAAAAAAAAAAAAAACTATTTGAGGCTGACTAAGTGAGTTACCTCCCTTTTGTTTTTCTGCATAACTCTTCGACTTCAAGAGCGAAGATGAGTATAAGCCTGGTGGATATGGACTTAAATGTCTCTGCTATCTAACAAGAGTTGTCTTCCCTGTGAGCGTTACCGATACAGTGCTTTGTTACACTTCTTTCAGCTAAAGCAGTGTTCCCGTCATGCAAAGTCAAAACCAGGCGTCTCCTAGCAGCTTGGGTCTTATCAGAATTAAAATGGACCCGACATGAGTCGAACGTCATCGTCGCCCGACAAGCAACGCAGCTGTCTTACAATCTCAACGTTAGAATTTAAGGGATAGTGGTATATCTACAACGTATTTGAAATTATCCTAAGAAAATATCTGTGGAGTGTTTTATTAAAAAATTTCTTAAGGGAAAAAATAATTAATAATACTTTTATGCGCAGGGCAAGATTAAAAGACTTAATAAACCATATAACAAAAATAATTATATTCTCACTAATACTACTATTACAGTTCTATTTCTTCTACTACTATTATCACCACTGCCATTAATACTATTTAAAAAATATTTTTTGTCTGATATAATTTTTACTACCCTAACTGCTGTCACTATTATTGTTACTATTATTAATACTGTTATTATTACTATTAGCGTTACTGCTATTACTGCTGATTCTGTTAGTGGTTCTACTAATACGACTCACTGCTACAACAGCTACTACTACCTCATTATTGCTATTGCTACTCCAACTTTCAATAAGTACTTCTATTTCTATAGCAACTAATAATGTTGTTGGTCCTTGTATAATAAGACATATAGTTTCATTTCCTCTTGCAGACGATATTTCGTTCATCTTATCAAGGAAATCAACAGACCAGAAATTTCCCATGTTGAAGTTCCACATGCTAGAGCAGGGTTTCTCAACCGGGATTCAGCAAGAGGTCGCTAGGGGATCCCTAAAACACCCCCTGATTGAAAAAAGAAATAAGCATCGTAAATAAAGTAATATTTATTCAGGGGATCCCTGAGACCTGAAAATTATTTCAAGGTTTCCTCTAGGGTAAAAAAAAAAGAGAGAAATGTTGCTCAGAGTCAGTTGCCAGTCTTGGAGAAATATTGAAAAGCGACACTTTAACCCATTTGAAAGTGGTAATGGACATCGATATGAGGCTATCGAGTTATCGGTCGTGGTGACCGCAATGAACATGAACATCACTAATTTGAATGAATATCTATCGAGTGCATAGTACGTGAACTCGCATGCCTGGCGTGTCAGTGCTGACATCATTCACTCTCACACCAACACGCACACTCACTCACACTCACATATATTGCGCAAGTATTTTTTTTATTTCATGAAACATATTGTATTTTTAGTTATTTTAGCGTATCAGAATATAGTAGGTGTGTTCTCATGCTTGGCGTGTCAATGTTGACATCATGCATTGTCACACCAAAACATGCACGCGTACGCACACACCCACACCCACACCCACACCCACACGCGCGCGCGCACACACACACACACACACACACACACACGCGCGCGCGCGCGCACACACACACACACACACTCACACGTATCGAGCAAATAATTTTATTTCAAAAAAAAAATATTGTAATTGTTTTTATTTTAGGGCATCAGAACTGAAAGAGACACGAGACTATCAAAAACAGAAACAACAAAACACGAACAATGAAAAGTACTATAGACCACGTGTAAATGTGAAATATGTCGTTTATGTTTCTTTCAAAACTGTCATAGCTTTGGACGGGATGCCTTTGAACTAAGCAACAACAACAGTCAATGGCAGTTTCTTGGACGAAACGCAACGCTGTCCGAGTGCTCTGCCTACTTCTACAGAAGTATTTCTGGGCACAGTTCTGTGTGGTATACATACAAACGACATTTCTGGGCACAGTTCTGTGTGGTATGCATACAAACGACATTTCTGGGCACAGTTCTGTGTGGTATGCATACAAACGACATTTCTGGGCACAGTTCTGTGTGGTATACATACAAACGACATTTCTGGGCACAGTTCTGTGTGGTATACATACAAACGACATTTCTGGGCACAGTTCTGTGTGGTATACATACAAACGACATTTCTGGGCACAGTTCTGTGTGGTATACATACAAACGACATTTCTGGGCACAGTTCTGTGTGGTATACATACAAACGACATTTCTGGGCACAGTTCTGTGTGGTATACATACAAACGACATTTCTGGGCACAGTTCTGTGTGGTATACATACAAACGACATTTCTGGGCACAGTTCTGTGTGGTATACATACAAACGACATTTCTGGGCACAGTTCTGTGTGGTATACATACAAACGACATTTCTGGGCACAGTTCTGTGTGGTATACATACAAACGACATTTCTGGGCACAGTTCTGTGTGGTATACATACAAACGACATTTCTGGGCACAGTTCTGTGTGGTATACATACAAACGACATTTCTGGGCACAGTTCTGTGTGGTATACATACAAACGACATTTCTGGGCACAGTTCTGTGTGGTATACATACAAACGACATTCGTGCAGTTGCCATAAATTCCACAAGTTTACTGAGTCCAATAATTTCATCCACCTCTGCCATAGACAATGTCAGCCCCAAAAACTCTCAGCAGTAATACTATGTATAATAGTGATCACGATTATGTTACTGAAGGTGGTGATGTTGTTAAAGAAGACACTGATGGTGATGTTGATTTGCAGCCTTGGGTATTGTATGCGAGTTTATATCTCTGCAACGTTAATAGACGCTTACTGAAATGGTATATTATAGGCCAGTGGTTATGACTCTCGTATTACGTCGCTACACCATCCTTGTTGTAACTCTCTAACGCACCATGTGTCATAGCCCCTAAAACAAAAGACCTTTTAAGTGGGTTACCCACGGAAAGAAGTATGTTACAGAAGTAGATATAAATAACTAGCATGTTAAAGATACTAACATTTTTAGTGTCCAATTTTTAGCATGGATACCTAATCAAGTCCATGGTTATCATCACGGAAATGAGAGTAGACTTCAGAGAAATAAATTAAGTCAAATCACATAAACTTTTCAAAGATGGAGGCTGTCGCAGGCATGGGTTTCACAGTCAAGTGGTATGCAACAAGTTACTGCCTTTCCTATTTAGGCGAGGTCCGATGTGTCCCTTCTATAAGCACGTTAGGCAATTGTTTCAGAATCTTTGATGACTCTCTATACACGCTAGAGAGAATTGTCTTGAATTTGAACACTGTCAAGTTTACTTAACACACCACAAGGAACATTCAAAATAATTTTCAAGAATTCTCAAGACCAAATTCAAGCCACAATTTCCGCCATGTAGGCACTTTCATGAATTCAAAGAAATCAACTTACAGCAACACGTTTTACTGATAAGTTGACGACAACGCCAGATGCATGCATCAAAGTATTTACAGTACTCACTGTAGCGTGAAGTGACAACTAAAACGACTTGTTCTTATCTGCAAATTCATATTAAGGCAGCCCTAAATTTCACATATATTTCATTTCTAATCTCCTTTCTCTCACAGAAATATTCTCAACTTACAATGCCTGAATTTTGTTAGCGCAATACACACACAGCATAAGAAACATAGCATCGATCAAAATTCACAAGTATAATGCGTAATGTAGTTAAATTAATGAACATAGAAATAATGGTTTAATTGCATAAGCATTCTCCAATTCAAATCATAGATCAATAGCAAACATGTACGAAGTATTCTAAGTCCATTATTTCTTTATCAGTCAGTTAACTTACTATAAGCTAATGATCACCTTTATGACCGAACTCAAGTTATTTTCAAATTTTAAGTGATAGAATAGAGTACTTCTTCAAGAAAGAAACTTCCGGTCCATCTCTATTGGATAAAATTGTTATGAACAAGTGTGAGACTATTAGTAAGAAAACCACTCATCCAGTTGGAACTTTTTGGGACTGCACCAGCAATTTTCTAGCATATTTTCAACTCGAGTTGTCTACTCCAACTCTGAAACTTACAAAAATACCATCATAAGGAGTGCCCCAGGCTGGGTCACCTTGACAATCTAACAATTTATATAAAAATTAAGCCTAGAAATAGGGATAGGCAAATTTACTCCGCCACACTATCATATATAATAATATATCTTAACTCCCCCCCCCCCCAATAAAATGTTACTAACTGTACTTTAGCAAATTCTCCATTCTGTAAATAGCAAAGTTCAGTAATTATATTTCACATTTTGCTTAGATATCACTAATATCATATAAAGTGAGATGGGGTTTAGGTTGGGGGGGGGGGGTAGGGTAGAGGGGTAAAGGCGGAGGCGTGGACAGGAGGGACGTGAAACTGCTCGAAGACCTGAAGCCACGTGGAGTGATTAATGAAGCTGCCGATCGCGGCAACATTACCTCCCCTGTATCCGATTTTCTATAGACCTAATAAAGTGAGGTGGATTTTCTGATGCATGGGCTAGTTCATTCAAATGGGGAGGTAACGTTTTCTTCTTCTTTTTTTTTTATTCACCTTTATATGTAATTGTCTAATGCTCTCTCAATATCAATATTGACAAGGCGTTTAATCATCCGTCACACCAATTATTATCCTACTTAATTAGCAATCTACTTCTAATCTATTATAGAGAGTGAGCACACATAATCTACTCTAGTGTGCGAAGCATTGTGTCCTCTCTAGCTCTCTGGAGACGCAAAAGGTATCTAGCAGAAAGCCACGTGACTTACTCGGGAGAACACTTTCACTCTAGAGAACTTACGGTCCTCGGTTTTCTGCTTTCTTTGAGGGCTTTGTTGCTTCGCGATGAAAGAGAAAACCCCATTAAAAGATCACAAACCCTGAACTTAGTTAACACAGCGCAGGAAGAGAGAGAGAGAGAGAGAGAGAGAGAGAGAGAGAGAGAGAGAGAGAGAGAGAGAGAGATGATGCCCGATCGGCTGGCCATATGGCTCTCACAATTTCAGATTAATCTTTTTACTTATTTATTTTGTTTGTGCAAAACTAATCATTTTATCCACAGCAGTGCAAGCATATTAATGCGTTTCGGTTTGAAGTGCGCCAAAATTTACTCCCGAAACATGAAACCTCTAGTTTGTTGTTTTGTTGTTTAGCATCAGGGCTGCTCTTGAAAGTTCACAATAACCTTGTTTCCATCATGGTCAAAGGCAAACTGACCGGGTTAAGTATGCAATTAAGGATAGGGTGACAACTGTAAAAGACATTAAGGCTCTGAACCGCTGGGTAGGTTTACTCGGCCCTTTGACACCCAGATATCGAAGGTCCCGGTTTGTCCACCCAGTGATCGACACACCGATGAACAGACAGCACTAATTTGGAGCGCGCGAGTGAGCACAGGGGCAATAAATAAACAAAATTGTCCTGCTAATCATGGAAAACGAGAAGCAGGCAAAAACGGGACGAGTCTATTAGTGTCCGTTGTCCTACATGCCGTACCAGACTCTGACACTGACATTTCGTTCGAGTCACAAGCGTTCGATCCGTGTGTTATGAAAATCTGTTGTGTGCTCTTTAAACCACTCGCTGTTCACATGAAAGTTGTTATGAAAATCTTGTCGAGTGCTTTTTAAAGCATTCACTCTTCACATGAAAGTTGTCATGAAAATATGTGGGGTGTTCATTAAACCACTCCTCACTGAAAGTTGTAGGCTGCTTTTGGCAATTAAAAATAAAAGGGTTCCCTCCTCACCATAACAGTTGTTTCTCTCGTGCATGATTGGTTTTAATTCCGCGTGACACTCACATAAGGAACGGTGTTCATTAAAAATTTAAATGCGGCAGTTTTCTACTTACATATAATGCACGTGTTCGAGGAATGCTTATCTTAATACTCATACAGAAAGATGCTTTTAAAATGATTCATCAGAATCAAGGAACAGATTATATGTGCCTTGGTGCCTTTTTACAAATCCAGCAACGCAGTTATTTTTAATTTTTCTTTAATGTTTAAACTTATAGATCTGGTAAGATTCTAATATCTGTTCAGTACTTCTCGTCTAGCGATCCTAGACAATACGCCACAGCACACTTTGAGGTGTTCACCTCGCTATTTCCTCTTGCCGTCATTTTTAAATCCCGGTTTCCTCCAGGGATCACATTTCAGTCGTAACTGTTTCACTGTAAGACAGGCATGCGGGAGGGATCAGTAAACGACCAAATAACCCAGCAACTAGTAACTCTAACGGAATGCATCAAACGTATTTTATGGCGTTTGTTGAACAGTAAGACAAGGGAGACAAGTCGTTTGATTTTTTGTTGTTGTTTGTTTGTTATTTCTAACCAGAGCCCTCTCTTTGACGTATCTTAAAGGGAAAGAACCTGAGCGGGGGTGATACTCTCACGTGAGATGGTGAGATGGGTAAGAAAGTTTGACTGTCTTAGAGTCCAGCAGCGTTACCTGTTGAAAGCCAGTCACCCGTGACAGACAGGTCGGCGACACCGCACGCCAGCGTAAGCCGATGACACCAAAGGAGCCTAAATGCCTGACAAAGTGTCGGGGCTGACAGGTGTCCTTTTTTACCAGGAGCTCAATGGGATCAGGCGACAAGATGTCTTTGTTTGCCCACACGCTAGGCGTCGCTGTACGCTGCTGACAAACGGCGTGACCGGGCGCTGAGGCGGTGCCCGCTGACGGAGACGAAACGCTGGAGAGTGACAGCACTGACCGTGAAGATCAGCCAGCTCCATCTTCCCACCTGCACCCCAGCCCCAGCTTGTTCTGTTTTTTTTTTTTCTTTTTAAGGAGATCGTCTGTGTATGGCAGTGTGAGTGGTATGTGGATTCAGACGGAGTTTGCGTGAATATTCAGGAAATCCCACAAGCCCATAGGCTCATAAATATTCCAATTGGCACCTTCAGTTATTCATAATTGGTACAATCAGTTGTTCATGATCAGAACGGTTATTCATAACTGGCACAATCAGATATTCATGATTGGAACAGTTATTAATAATTGACACAATCAGTTATTCATTATCAGAACAGTTAGTCATAAAAGACACATATTCAAGATCGAAACAGTTATTTATAACTGACACAATCATATATTCATAATGGACAAAGTTATTCATAATTGGCACAATCAGATATTCATAACTGACAAGTCAGATATTCGTAATTTTCTTATTATAATCAGTTCATCATAATTGGCACAATCGATTATTCATGCAACATAATCTTTCCAGTGTCATTGTAAGAACATATCAAGCACCATTTCTCCTTCAGCGTGACCTAATTGAAGCACGTGGCTAACTTTTATGAGCAACGCATGGCCTTGACCTTTGTATGCATCATGCAATATTCATCAAATATATAGTTTTCTATACTGCAAAATTTGTTTCATAATAAGCAGTAATAGGTCCCATTACATTAACGACTTTTGTCGCAGCCATATCGTCAGATTATTCCCGCTAACAAAATTATTTAGCGAGTATTTCAGCTTAGCTTATATCTGTGTAATGGTACAATTTTTAGAACTTGACAGCAAAGAAAAAAGAAAATTAATAATTACGGGACACTAGCACTATAAGTCAATTATGGGTGCACGTGGCTAAAATGACTGGTTAACAATAACATTTCAAATGTAATTTATTCAACTAAGTTATCTAGCCAAATTCTTACGTGCTACAAAGTACTTTCCATTTGTATTTAAGTCCAATGGTCAGACAGGAGTTTAGCTTCTGGTTTCAATCAATAACACTCTCCCTTTATATTTCACACTATAACCATACATATTACCTTGATCGCTCTATCTGTATTCCGATTTGCTCGTACACAGGTGCAAACCCAATGACTGAACCCTAATTCTCCATCTTCGCCTTTGTTTCTTTATTTTATCTCGTCATCCCATTCATACAGTATAAAAATATGCATTCATAATGTGCACATACTTTTCCATGCTAGACATCACATTTCATGACGTAGATAATGTCAAATTCACCGTAGGCGATTTGACAATACGATGCTCGGGTGTACTCATTGCTCTTCAATCAGCACAATTACTCATATCTTTAAATTACACACTCAAACTGTCTTTTCAATGCTTAAAACTAATTTGCGATAGTATATTTATTTCCACTTCTAACTAGGAAGATTATCAAATAAAGCTCTACTTTCTTCTCTCCCTTGATCAAGAACGTCTTTGCTTTTACGTTTTTGCATAAGCATTACGCTGCTGTTAGTAGGAGAGTACTACGTTTCATGTAAGTGGTGTGTTCAAGGGAGTTCATGGGAGATTACTATAGTTCATACACTGGTGTTTTCAAGGGAGTTCATGGGAGAGTACTCTGGTTCATATAATGGTGTGTGCAAGGGAGTTAGCGAGAGAGTACTATGGTTCATATACATGGTGTGTGCAAGGGAGTTAGCGAGAGAGTACTCTGGTTCATATCATGGTGTGTGCAAGGGACTTAATTGAAACACTCTCATATCAATGGACTATTTAGTTTTCCATGACACGCAAGTGTGTATGTATACACATACACACGCACACGCAGAAGCTTGTATATTAGCATGCTGACAAATAAGAAACAAACATATTGGACATCAGTTACCTTTCTTGCAACAAAATCTCACCTCAGAGTAAGAGACAATTGCACTCTAACTCACGAGCATGCTGATAGTCAGACAAATAGATTTTAGAAATTACCCACTGTATTCAAAAGACTGAGTCTACTAAACTTATGTCGATCACTCAGTGTACCGGCTCTTTCTTCCAGCTTCTTTTGCAACAACAATCAAAAAGTAAATCTCTCTCTCTCTTTCTCACACACACACACACACACACACACACACACACACACACACACACACACACATTTACACATACAATCAAACCCACACTCACATACGCTCATAAGCACACACACACATACTTGCAGATGCAAAGCGATCGGTTTGGCTACAAAAGTACAAATATATTTTTTTAATTCCTGGTCGATAATTTGTATTCAAAACTTCACTGAATGCATCTGTTGATCACCTCGGATTGTGTTTCTCTAAAGTTGGATCTTCTTTCAAAAAAGTTAGTTCACATTTTAATTCTTTCACCAGTCTTTCTTCTTCTTCAGACACATGATCCATTTTGAACAAAACATCAGCTTGTATTCTCTCAGCAATAAATTGTGTACGTGTTACTGTCGTTCTAAAACAGAAACAAAAACAAACTTCTATTTAGTTTTTAAAATTATAAAAGTATTAAACAATAAATTCATTCATAATAGACACTTAGTGGATACATATCCATTTAGCCCCAAATTAAAGTGTACATTATTGAAGATAAAGCTAATACGAGCCTAATAAAATCTCCCATTATGCCATAGAACACCAAGCTGTAAATTACCTAGCGACACATCATTTTTTTTCCTACCATTGAACCAAGCAGAACCATATATATATATATATATATATATATATATATATATATATATATATATATATATATATATATATATATATATATATATATATGAGTGATGTAGATAATTAGAAATCATAAATGAATCTGGGTGAGAATTTTGTAAGCATCGGAAGTAAACAAATTGGTCTCTGCATTAGGTGACCACAACCCCTCATCACAGTTCCCTCTTTCCTTCCTTTCCAAATTTAGCCTGGTCCCCAACATAATGCAACCCTCGATTATAATTTACTGGTTATTAACAAACAGCAACAGATTACTCTTCTTTATTCCTCTGGACACTGATGTACCTGCAACTCTGGCAATCCAATTCCAAAATACTTACCAAGGGTCCCAGTCAGAATGATCGTGGCACCTGAAATAAATATATACGGAAAATTAGTATTTAGAAAATAAATCATACGTAACAGAACTGCAATTCAAATTTTAAATATCTCAGTATGTTTTATTCTATCCATGTTTATTTCATCCATCTATTTCTTGAAAAATGTCATCTGATCCTACTTGTTTTGCTAACCTTGAAGTTTAGAACATAATCTTTATTATAGTGAGAAGTTAACTTCTGATGTCAACATTTCCGATTCTAATAATATGAGTATATGCATAAAAAAAATAAAATTAGTTTCGAGCATTATAGAACAATTTTGACAGGGAAAAAATAGCAGAAATAAAAACATCACGCGTGCAGCTAGAGAACAATATGTACAACCACGGAGTAAAGAAAGTAAGAAATTCTGTATATTTCCATTATTAATTTTGTGTACGTGCGTATATATAGTTATGACTCACACACACACACACACACACACACACACACACATATATCTTTAATCTATATTTACGAGCCACAATCCAGCCACTATGACTCCGAAATCCGGTTATCAATAAGGGTAAAAATGTCAATAAATTTATTAAATCAACAATCAAATATACAACATGAATATAAACTAAAGAGTGTTGATATTTACATCATTTAACAACACTGTTTGATTAATGCCAGATAATCGTTCACTTTATCGTAGCATAGAATCAGCAGTCAATTCATATATATATATAAAAATAATTTATTGATGGAAATCATTCATCACAGAAATTAAAGTAGAGTTTAGAAAATAATGAAAGTCAATATACATTACCTTTCCAATGATGACCACTGTCACTAGCACATTTTCACAATCACACGGTTTGCAACAAATCACTGTCTTTTTTTATTAGATGATGAACCCCTTCTAGACACATTAAGCAACTGTTCCAGAATCTTTGATGCACTCACAGGCACACCATGGAGAATCATCCAGAAATTCGCAGGCGCTATCAAAGCACATCAAGAATAATGTTCTAGTATCTTCATGCACACTACTCAAACACACAATGAGGACTGTTCAAAATAGTCTTCATGAATTCTCCAGAACAAACTCAAACCACCATTTTCCGTCACATAGACTCTCAAATGGAATTAACAGGAACCAACTTACAGCAACACGTTTACTGAAAGTTTGATGAACTCGATGGATTCACACACCAACGTAATTCAATAGAAGATCAGTAGTTAATGTAGTCTAAAGCAGGTCTAATGCATCAAAGAAATAAAGGAATGCTCATTATGCACAAGTCAAATTAAGGCAGCTCTATATTTCAGGCATATTTAATTTCTAAAACTCCTTTCCCTCTTACAAACATTCTCAACTTACAACTCCTGCAACAATTTCATTAGCTGAGTACTCACATAGCCTAAGAAATATACCATGGTTCAAAATTCATACGTGTAACATTCAATGTAATCAAATTAGTGAATATAGAAATAATGGTACAATTACATACAACATTCTCCAATTCAAATCATAGATCAATAACAAATTTATATGAAATATTCTAAGTCCATTTTTTCTTTATCGGTCAGTTAACTTACCATAAGCTAACAATTAATTTTATGACCGGACTCGAGTTCTGTTCAAATTCAAATTAGAATAGAGTACTTTTTCAACAAAATAACTTTTGGTCTGTCCCCACTGGATGAAATTGTTATGAACAAGTGTGAGACTGTTAGTAAAAAAATAACTACTTCTCTGCTTGAAACTGGTTTGGTTTGCATCAGCAAATTCTAGCATATTCTTTACGTGAGTTGTTTACTTCAACTCCAACACTTAAGAATATCAGCATAAACACTGCCCAAGATCGGGTCACTTTGACATTTAACAATTTATATATCAATTATGTTTGGAAATAGGGATAGGCATATGTACTCCGCCACAACTTCTTAAAACTTAATTTCGCTAGTTAGAACACAAGAGAGAACATGAAACATGAGAACGAAAAATCAACTCATTTACACAACACTGGACCTCATAGTTTCCGCTTTTCACCCTGAACGGGAATCAAAACCACACACCTCTAGTGTGAGAAATGTATATGTTCGCCAAAGTTTCCTACGTAAACAGACTGACTACCACATATGTGAATGTTGACTTAACTTGAGCCGACCCGTTGTATTGCTGCTCTTTTTTTTCTATACAACTCCGTTTTAAAAATATAAATAAATCTTAGAATAATATTATGTGACCACGATCGTACACTATATACACAAGCTTGCTCACATACACATATACACACACGCACGCGCGAGCATTTATTCCACATACTGTGAATTTTCAGACTTTAGTCTAGTTCTTTCATGCGGTATTTTTCAATCGGTTTACTTTCTGTAAATATTAAGCATTTTTGTTTGCTCCTTCCTTCCAGACGCATCGATGCGTTAAGTCACGTGTTTTAGGCTTCGCTTTGACAATCGTCATCGCAGTTGAAAGAAAAAACCCAGGAAAGATTTCGCCATTGACCGGTACAACTGCACCTAGAAAGTTTGAAAAAGAAAGAAACTTGTTCTAACTTATACCTCCCATCTCATTGCCCAGGGCACCGTATCTCTCCGTGCCAGAACGTGCATCCCTTCCTGGATTTCACTTCCTCCACCACCACCACCCACCAACCAGTGCCTTTTAAAGAATCAGCGAAAAATTGGGAGTAAATATATGAAACCCCAAATGAAACAAACAAAAGTTCACCCAGGGGAGAGAATATGTTTCGCCTCCTGTTCCCATTTGTGCAGACTTGTTTTGCGGTATGTCTGGAATCGGACAGAAGATGTTTACCATTAGTGGGTTACCGTTTATTAAAATAGGGATAGTCTTGTGTTTTGTTTGCTTTGTTTTTTTAACAAAGCATTCCTGGATGTTAAAAGACTTAATGCTTTGTTTTTTTAACAAAGCATTCCTGGATGCTAAAAGACTTATGTTTCTCTTTTGTTGCTTGCTATTAGTGAATGTGTTTGTCTGCCTACTTGCTTGCCTGGTGAAGATTATTTAGACGAAACACACGAAACAACTGCTTCCTTTGTATTATATAAGTTGTGCCATTTTTTATTGCAAACTCTTTTTTTTTTTTATAATTAGAGATTGTGAATTTTTATTTTTCAGGTAGAAAGCGAGCCCTTGATTCATCATCCCTTATTGTAAATGTTATTGCTGATATGGGATGAGTATCCTTTGTTCATACTACACACCGATTTAAAGTTATTTCGTAGTAAATATATTCTCTTCACTACACACAGTTTTCATTTCATGACGTAGTATAAGTGTCTCGTTCAAAGCGAGTACTTCCCGCGTAGTGAATTTGACCTCGCGAATTCGAACTCGCTGGTAATTGCTTTGGCCATCTGAGCAGTAGTGGCACAAACACTCCTGCAAGACGTTTTCATTTAAAATAAACCTGATTTACCATCCCCGCTCGCCACCCGCCAGGCGTTTCTCTTTAACCGGAGCGATACAAAGAAAGGGTAGAAGTTTACCACCTGGTCGGGTGGGGATAGGCATCACCTGTTAGGACTTCGTCAAAGTAGCAGCCGGGGTCAAAACTACAGCTTAATCACTGACCCATGGTTTCGACCAAGCAATACAAGCTCAATGTACGCCGGTCTGATAATTTTGTTGTTCTACCCTGCTCCCATGTCAACAAATCTTTTCCTCAGATCAGTTTCCACGCCCTGAGAGGGATATAAACTGTAAACAGAAATTTAAATAAACAAGAAACAGAGGCAAAATTAAACGTAAGCTGCAACAGAAAAGGAAAAAATAGAACATCTGTGAAAAGTAAGAAAGGAGTGCTAAGCCTTCTGTAGGTCCTATAGAGATTCCCTAATGCTAAGCCTTCTGTAGGTCCTATATAGATTCCCCAGTGCTAAGTTATTTGGTGAGATTACATTGAGGTTCACACTCCTAATTACTCCCAGGTGTAATCGTACTTTAGGTTATGTGCTTTGATCTCATTTCGATGTAATTAACACTCTGATCAATCAGAAAAACACACTCGAACCTCCCGGAAGCGGTCAGAAGTTAGATACTCTACACGGAGATCGAAATTTCTAGACTGGATATACCCGTGCCATGGCTTTCACACTTTAAGTAAACGTTCTTGTTTGACACAGAGTTGCAATCGCATTATCAGATTCAAGCAAGGCAGACACGTACGCCCTTTTAGCTTGTAACTTCATGCTGCATTATGCCATTGGGCTTTTCAATGGATTAATTACTTGTGGGATTAATTGCCTGTAGAACTAATTAAAGATGGGACCAGTTGCATGTGGGATTAATTGCCTGTAGAACTAATTAAAGATGGGATCAGTTACATGTGGGATTAATTGCCTGTAGAACTAATTAAAGATGGGATCAGTTACATGTGGGATTAATTGCCTGTAGAACTAATTAAAGATGGGACCAGTTGCATGTGGGATTAATTGCCTGTAGAACTAATTAAAGATGGGACCAGTTGCATGTGGGATTAATTGCCTGTAGAACTAATTAAAGATGGGATCAGTTACATGTGGGATTTCATTAAATTCAGGTGTCAGTTATGGAGAGGGTTATTATATGCAAATAGAAATTTAGTTGGGATTTCTTGTTTTAAGGGAATATTTTTTCCCGTTCTCGTCTCTCTGTACGCATAGCACCATTATCTGCCATGTGTGAAAATGTGAGGAGAACGATGTTCATAACATTAAGCACGACTCAATTGCTAGAATTCTAAAATATCAGTAATGAAAATAAACTTTGCAGGCCACTGCTCGCTGTCGTATGATTAGGGGAGATTATATGATTTTATCCCAATTTGAATCAAAAGTGTATTTTGAGTCATATCCAAACATTAATGAAGGGTCCTTATTTATTATTACAATATTATATTTATGTAAGTAAATTCATAAACAATATTAAAAACTATCAGATATTGTTGTGCTTCAATCATTAATCACAAAATAAACACTGTGAACTCTTACTAAACACAATATGAAAATGAACAGCCTCGTCATATCCGGTAGTCTCCAAACATTTACTGACTCCAGACATTTTACAATCTCCAGGTATTTTATAGCCTATGTATATTTTGCTGTACAGATTTATAATCTAACGTTACAATCGGGAGGGGGGGGCAAATTTGCCATCTCTAGGCATTTTATAAAATCATTTTAATTTACAATCTCTTAACTTTTATAACCTTTATTCATTTTACAGTCTTCTGTTAATTTACAATCTCATAATATTTTTAAAATCTGTGCATTTTACAATCTCTAGGAATTCTATAACCGACAGGAATTTTGCAATTTCCAGGTATTTTACAGTTTCCTAGCATTTTACCGTTTCGAAATATTTAATAATATCCTTACAATTTACATTGACTAATCACTGTACAACCTGTAGTCATTCTTTAAAAGTCCTCTTAACATGTTAATTACAACCTCTATGCACTTTACAGTCTCCAGGCATTTTACTAGTCCAGATACGTTTTACAATCTTCAGGTACTTTACAATTTAAGAACAATTTAAAATCTCCAATAATATTATAATTTTAGCTTTTTATAGTCACCAACCAGGTATTTTACAATCTCCAGCATTTTACGCCCAACATCCAGGTATGTAGCCGTTTCACAGTGTGCAAGCGTTTTGCAGTCATCATCCAGGCATGTTACAATCTACTGGCATGTTACAATCTCCAGCATTTTCCAGTCATCATCCAAGCATTTTACAATGTACAGGCATGTTACAATCTCCAGCATTTTACAGTCATCATCCAGGCATTTTACAATATACAGACATGTTACAATCTCCAGCATTTTATATTCATCATTCAGGCAATTTACAATCTACTGGCATGTTACAATCTCTAGCATTTTACAGTCGTCATCTAGACATTTTACAATCTACAAACATGTTACAATCTCCAGTATTTTACAGTCACCTTTAGGCATTTTACAATCTACAGGCATGTTACAATCTCCAGCATTTTACATTCACCATACAGGCATTTTACAATCTTAAATGCATCTTCACAATAAGGAGCTGGAGAGAGGAAGGGGGTATCGATGGTTGGAGACACACCCTCCTTACCGATCAGAACATATGGCGGTTGGGCTTAAACCCCCTACCTTCCACATAATACGGTCACTGCTCAGTTCTCTTGCAGACTAACACTCACGGGCTTGTCCTCCTTAAGATTGGAAGAGTTCAAAGCACCCATTACTACTGAGTTTACACGGTAAGTTAATTCTCTTCTACTTGACGGTGATGGATTTCCTGACTCTGGAGGGCAGCCAGTTGATTTGGTTACCTCTTGGCCGGCCTTGATACCGACGCACTCCCGGATACCCTCAGATATAAATAACTAATATAAAGCACTCTCTCCTGTCAACACTGCTCTGATTACTTTATCAAAATATACGATGTGCTTCTTGCTGTATCGCGTTTGCTTTCTTTGTCAACAGATGTGTGATATATTTAAATAAATAGTTTGCTGGGGATTTGGTTGCTATATTTGGATTTGTTGTGATATATTTTTAAAAAATAATTTGTTACGGATTTGGAGGTAAATGTGTGATATATATATATTTTGCAAAAGGTTTGGTAAAGATTTGAACGTACAGTTTCATTTTATGGTTTCAAGCAAATAGTCAACTCATTACTACTTGTACGTAACCGTCCGAGAAATCAGCAAACTTTGAATTGGGCAATAAACAAAAATAAATTAATCAGTGACTATGGAAGAAGTAGTTTAAACATCATTTGTCTAAAATACCTACAGTGATTAATGTATCACACATTTATAGTTAAATATTTATTTATAAAATACATATTTAAAATATAATTTGCCAAATCAAGTGAAATAAACAAAATTATGCTTATTACTAGTTGATGATTTTGTATGGCGATAAATTGTGATAATGTGCGGTGATAATTTGTGGTGATAGTGTATGGTGATAATGTATGGTGATAATGTACTTTAATTGTGCGATAATAGTGTGATGCGCTAAAGTGTGGTAATGAGAAGAAACTGGCAAGAACTGATAAGGATATGCAACAGAGGAAATAACAATTAAGAGAATGTTATCAGACGCAAGAGGTTAATAATGGAGTCATGATAAATTCATGATACTAAATATATAATGAGAGAAAGGTTGAGGTGATAGGCAAAGATGACAGAAAGTTAGAGATGATAAAAGTGATAGATATAAAGAAAGATGCAAATGACTGAGGCAAAGATGACAGAGATGTACGAGGTAGAGACGATAGAAAATTTGAGATGAGGGAGATGATTGGAGAGATGATAGAAAATGAGAGACAATAGAGAGATAGAAACAACAGAGAGATGGAAATGACAGAGGTAAAGACAACAGAGAGATAGAGACGACAGAGAGATGGAAATGACAGAGGTAAAGACAACAGAGAAATAGAAACAACAGAGAGATGGAAATGACAGAGAGGTTGAGAAGATAGAAAACGATAACAGAGAGACAGATAACAGAGAGATAGATAACAGAGAGACAGATAACAGAGAGATAGATAACAGAGAGACAGATGACAGAGAGACAGATGACAGCGAGATAGTTAACAGAGAGACAGATGACAGAGAGACAGATAACAGAGAGACGACAGAGAGACAGATGACAGAGAGACAGATAACAGAGAGACAGATAACAGAGAGACAGATGACAGAGAGACAGATGATAGAGGATACGAGACTACTTAGTAAATTGGCAGCCCAAGGAAATAGCCGTCAAGTCCATAAAGAAAACTATAACAATGACCACAATGGCAATGAATTCTATAACAATGACGACGATAGGTGAGCGATAGTTATGTCGGTGATGATTTCAGACAGCAATTGATTTTTTTTTTATTGTAGAAATAAAACAACAGCTATTGAAAGTATATAATACCTATATTACAGATACGAATAAACCCATTGTGTGTATGTGTGTGTGAACGATCGTGTGCGTAATCGAGTGAGTGAGTGAGTGAGTGAGTGAGGTATACCATAAGTGAAAGTGCCGTGTAGAGCAAGAAAACAACACGTTTTCAAATAAACAAAGGGAGAGAATAGATTGCCAGTGATTATTAAACAACACGTTTATCTTCACTGGTTGTTACGACTCCGTCAACCTCTGGATAAAAAATTCAGGACAGCGTCAGCACTTAAACAAAGGAGGGAGGGGGGAGAACAAGAGGTTGGAATAAAAAGAAAAAAATAAACTTCACGATAAATGACACGTCTGTGAAGAAAACGAAGTTTGAAAAGTATGCATTTGTTTTGCCACATTCTCCCACCATCGGCACGCGGTCGGCTGTCTGCTGCAGTGACAGTAGAGCTCTACGCAAAGTACAGGACTTTTGGTGCGTGACGTTTGTCTTACAATCCCAGTGCCTGCCTAGCAACCAAGTGCATCAGCATGTGAAATGAAAGAATGTGGTGAGAATGAGTACACTCCGCGCTATCGGGGATCCAAATTTCTCCTCTTCTTTTTCATGACAGTATCCCCAACCCCACCCCTTCAAAATATTTTTTCAGTATAACGAACCCAACCCAATGAACATTTCCGAACTTTAAAAGAAAAAAACAAACCCACCACTTAACTTGCTCTTCACAAGAATTAATTAAAGTTTTTTTTTCCTTAGAAATCAATTTTATTTGAATGGAAGAAATTGAAAATAATTCCGACCAACACGTCTTACTGTTGAAGAGAAATCATACTGCAGTTAAGACAGCATGGAAAAGTTACACAAGAGGCAGAGCGGTAGACAACATATAGTGAATTACATAACACAGAGAGCGATAGGCAACATATGTAACTATTCAACACACGGAGCGATAGGCAACATATGTAACTATACAACACACGGAGCGATAGGCAACATATGTAACTATACAACACACGGAGCGATAGGCAACATATGTAACTATACAACACACGGAGCGATAGACAACATATTCATTTATACTACCACAGACAGCAGTAGATAAAATAGAGAATTACTCAACGCAGACATGACATGAAACTGTGACGACATAATCCTGTGACATGACATCTTGACAATCTAATACATATAACGTAGCATGATACCGTGACAACATAGGTCCAATAATGTGACAACGTAATACCGCGACAACGTTATACAGTGAAATGATACCGTGACAATAACGTGACAACTCAGTAAAGTGACAACATGACATCGCGACAACGTAATACCGTGACAACATGATACTGCGACAATATGACACAGCAACAATACAATACCTAATGTCTTGCCGCGTCACTAGATTAGAGTGACCAGCATTGCGCTACGCGAGTTGTGCGCTGTCTACATTGTCCAGTGCTTCGCACAATCCGTCGAGGCGGACGATATGACGTCATCGATTCTGTTAAGCTACAAAGTGCTAGTGTTGTCGCCGTAGTACTGGGTAGTACACTGAGGACTTGATGGCTAAACAGTTCATGTTGCTGTGGTTCAAGTATGGTAGCAGTACAGTATTAGTGCCGAAACGGAATGACTATGACAGAGTTGGTAATAAGTGTCTTGATAAGGTTTGCACCAAATAAAGCAAAATGAAAATTAGTGGTTACATAATGTATCCAGACTGTCCAACAGCGCTGCTACGTCTATGGCAATATAATGTACGTTGTTACCAAGGCAACGAGCGGGACACAGTTTGATAATTTACTAGTGCGCATGAAATCGATGCTTCCTAAAATAATCATATCGATTTTCTCAGGTTACGTCCCTAACTCACAGGAAAGAAAAGGGAAATAACTGCATACAAGGCTGCGATCCCTTCTAATTTTAAAACCTAATTTAAGACGCACACGTGTTTTTTATTCTGAGTACTATGAATGTTATAGTAATAATGCGATACTCTAGCATGCTACGTCTTGAATAAATTATGGTGTGCTATTAAGGTCAAAACCCTCAACGTGTTACAAGGAAAGGAAAACAGCATACAATTTTGAGATTCATTCTTATTCTAAAACAGTGCATACAATTCTGAGATTCATTCTTATTCTAAAACAGTGCATACAATTCTGAGATTCATTCTTATTCTAAAACAGTGCATACAATTCTGAGATTCATTCTTATTCTAAAACTGTCAATACAATTCTGAGATTCATTCTTATTCTAAAACAGTGCATACAATTCTGAGATTCATTCTTATTCCAAAACAGTGCATACAATTCTGAGATTCATTCTTATTCTAAAACATTGTATATAATTTTAAGATTCATTCTTATTCTAAAACAGTGCATACAATTCTGAGATTCATTCTTATTCTAAAACCGTTCATACAATTCTGAGATTCATTCTTATTCTAAAACTGTTCATACAATTCTGAGATTCATTCTTATTCTAAAACTGTTCATACAATTCTGAGATTCATTCTTACTCTAAAATTGCGCATAAGAGGCACGTTTAGTTTAAGTGGATTTTTCCGAGAGCGAAAATATATGATACTTCCCCCCCCCTCCCTTTGTCATTGTGTGTGTGTGTGTGTGGGCTTCGATACTGAAGCTAGACTGTGTCTAGACTCCAGAATGCAGTGAAGGGAATCAAAACCCTCAGGAGTTCAGAACGTCTAAGACCAAAGGCCCCGCGCAAGAGGAAGTTAGCGGAACCATCACCACCTAAACTAATTCCGTGGTAGTTCTTTAAACTATTTCTGTGGAGTTCTGTAAACTAAACTTTTTTTCCCGTGGAGTTCTTTAAACTACTTCAGAGGTGTTTTTCAAACTATTTCTGTGGTAGGCTTTAACTACATTACATGGTGAAGTTTAGATTCACCTTGGAAATTGTGCAAGAAATTTCATCGACGTTTATTCGTGTGTAGAACAGAAAAGAAAGGCTAAAGTGATGAAACACTAAATTTAAAAATAAACAAACAAAAATAAAATATAAATAAAAAATCAACGAACTAAGTGCATTCCTAAACAGAACATTCATTTACTACCTCCCCTTCCGGGCGCGGTCTTAACTTTGATGAAAATTTTCATGGAATTTTCAGGCATTAAAATCTCAGCAAGAAACTTTGTAAAGAAGTTGACCTGCAGGAAACAGCTTCCAGGCGGTGGGCACAGCGACGCACCTGACTAATCTCCAAGACATTTCTGTCATCGTTCTTTTTATTAAACATCAAAGCAAATTAAGGGCGCAGGGTTCGTGCTTCTCTGCAGCGCGTCATTCTCGCACTGTAATGACATCGTTTGAGGTTGGCCGCCCGATATTACGTCACGTAGTCGTGACAGGCACTAACGCGGGCTGGATAACACGTCGTGGGGACAAACCAACACGATAAAAGCTACAGCTTAGGCCATTAATTGCTATTTAAATTATAATTAGCTCATTTATCGCTACACTTTAGCAGAGCATTGCGTGTGTTCTCAGAAAAATAAAATATCAGATTGCTTGAGTGTATGTTTTGATCGCTGTAATAAAATAAGGTTCACATCTCAGTTATTGTTTAGATGTAAGCCTTAAAAATTAAATAAAAATTACTAGTTTATTAAAAAAAAATAATAATAAAATTGTATGAGAATAAGCCTTGTGGTGTGTTTGTGTGAAAGCATTTGCTTGAGATGGTGATAAGACAACATGCAGTGCACCAAACCCTTAAAGAAGTGTCTTTGTCTAGAGTAGTGTGTGTGTGTGTGCGTGCGTGCGTGCGTGCGTGCGAGTGTGTATGCGCTGAATGAAAGAGCATTTGTGTTTTACTGTAAAGTCCTAAACTCTAAAGTGAAGTTAGGAAGAAGTTAATGGCCGAGACTATCTCCCTATAATTTGAGGAGATAAATCGCAGTGCATAACTGACTGTCTGAGTTACGAGTTTATGACTGTCACTAAAGCCACTGACCTATAAGACTGTGGGATCACGACTGTCCACCCTAACTACTGGCCTATAAGACCACTTTACGATGGTGCACCAGTAAAAAGTACCGCTGATTGGGTGATAAGAGAAAATCGATTTTATTTCTCCAGTCAAATTCTTGTCGGACGATATCCTTTACGTGACTCTTGTTAAATTGGTCAGTTGGTACCAGCTCTACTAGTGTGATAGTGTAGTAGTGTGATATTGTGACTGTGGAACAATACATGCAAATGTGGATAATAAATAAAGAGCTGTTACTGACCATTTTTTTGTGATATGAAGTTTGGTAGTCTCATTTTGTGGGGAATTATGATGGAGAATAGGTAAGTTTTGGTAGTCTCATTTTGTGGGGAATTATGATGGAGAATAGGTAAGTTTTGGTAGTCTCATTTTGTGGGGAATTATGATGGAGAATAGGTAAGTTTTGGTAGTCTCATTTTGTGGGGAATTATGATGGAGAATAGGTAAGTTTTGGTAGTCTCATTTTGTGGGGAATTATGATGGAGAATAGGTAAGTTTTGGTACCGAGTGCGATTGTGAAAATGGCCTGTATATACAATATAAATAAGAAGGGAAAAGATCCTCAGGCTTATCACTTCAGATAATAAATATTAATGTAATGTGTGTCAAAATTTACCTGTCCCTATTTCTAAACTTACTTGTTAAATAATTTGTTAAATGTCAACATGACATGACCTTCACGTACTGCGCATGATATTTTTTTAAAGTACCAGAGATAACAACTCAGGTAAAGAATATGCTAGAACTTGTCCATGCAATCTAAACCAGTTCCAAGCAGATGAGTAGTTTGTTTGTAGTAATAGTCTCACAACTGTTCTTAACAATTCAGCCCATTGGGGATAGATCAGAAGATACTTTGTTGAAGAAATTTCTATGTTCTAATCACTTTGATTTTGATTTAACTCACGTCTGGTCATAAAGACGATTATTAGCTTATGGTAAGTTAACGGACTGATAAAGAAAGTATAGACTTAGAAGAAATATTTTGTACATGTTTGCTATTGATCTATGATTTGAACTGGAGAATGCTTTAAGTAATTGAACCATTATTTCTATGTTCACTAATTTGATTATGCTGTATATTATACTCGTGAATTTTGATTGATGTTATATTTCTTATTTTGCATGGGTATCAGGCTAATGAATATTGTTGCAAGATTTGTAAGAGACAAAGGAGTTTAGAGATGAAATATGCCTGAAACTTAGCACTGCTCTTAATTTGGCTTTTGCAGAAAGGAGCAGACCTTTTTTGATGCTTTGGTGTTTTGTAACCTTGTATTTGCTGCAGTGACTATTCTACCAGATCACATTGGTGTGTATATCCAACGTTGTCATTGAACGTATCAGTAAACATGTTGTTGTAAGTTGATTCTTGTGAATTCCATTTGAGAGCCAATATGATGAAAATTGAGGCTTGAGTTTGGTCTTGAAAATTCATGAAATTTCTTAAACATTCCTCGTGGTGTGCTTTGATAGCGCTTACAAAGCTTTGGACAATTCTCTATGGTGTGCTTTGTGAGCGCTTACAGAGCTTTGGACAATTCTCTATGGTGTGCTTTGTGAGAGCTTACAAAGCTTTGGACAATTCTCTATGGTGTGCTTTGTGAGCGCTTACAAAGCTTTGGACAATTGTCTATGGTGTGCTTTGTGAGCGCTTACAAAGCTTTGGACAATTGTCTATGGTGTGCTTTGTGAGCGCTTACAAAGCTTTGGACAATTCTCTATGGTGTGCTTTGTGAGCGCTTACAAAGCTTTGGACAATTCTCTATGGTGTGCTTTGTGAGCGCATACAAAGACTCTGGAACAGTTGTGTAACGTGCCTAGCAGGGGTATGTTGGACCATCATCTAATAAGAAAGAAAGTGATTTGTTGCAAACCATTTGAATGTGAACACGTGCTAGCATCAGCAGCCATCAGTAAAAAAGTTCTGTACGTTAACTATAATTATCTCTCTAAAACTTCATTCTCATTTCTATGATAAAGCTATATGAAACTATATCTATGAACTTTATTATGTATATATGCTAATTTGACTGCTGATGTCGATGCTATGATAAACTGAATAAGTGTAATCAAACTTTGTTGTGAAGTGATGTGAATGTCATCTGCCATTTGAGAGACCTATTGGGTTTGTGGGTGAATTATTAAGACAATAAATTAATATTCTCGATCACTTGTAATTACTTATTAGTTTTGACAGGTTAGAATAATGGTTTTCTCGATCACTTGTAATTACTTATTAGTTTTGACAGGTTAGAATAATGGTTTTCTAAATCCTGTCTTCATATAAGGAACTGCTGAGCACGAAATGCACTGTAGACACAAAGGCAAATTAAAAAATAAACTATTATGAAAAGATTTTTTAAAATTCTGTCTATCCTTTAATCTTTTTTCTAACATTGATGACTGTTTACAGGTTAAGTTTGCATTTTGACTTTTTCTTGATTTGATATTGTGATTGCCTAGAAATGTTTTGATATCACATAATGATTGCGTGGTGATATTAACTGATGATAATTTGGTATTTCTCACGTACATAGTGTGTTGCACAGATATGGTATTTCTATTTTACACGAGTGTGTTAAATACCATTTTGTAAAACTATTTCAAACATATTGAACTTGTGCATGGTCCATAATATTCTGATAGCTTAATTAGTTCATTGACTTGTGATTATGGTGTTTCATCCATTTTCTATATTCATTATAATTTAAATTGGTGGCCCCACTCAGACCCCACAAGAAGTGGGTAGCAGAAGACTGGGAGATGGTGTGCAAATTAACTATAGGCAAAGATGAACTTACTGCTTACTTAAAAGAGTATGTGGCCAGAGAGAGAGAGAGAGAGAGAGGATAGTTGTATGAAAAGAGAGAGGAGAGAGGAAAAAGAACCCAGAGAGAAAGAAGAGAAAGATAGAAAAGAACAGAGAGAGAGAGAAAGAAAGGAACAGAAAGACAGAGAAGAGAGAGAGTTTACTTTTCGATAAAAGCTAGAGATGGATAGAGAGATATCATTTAGACAGCAAGACATGCAAGCAGAAAGACTCCATATGGAACCGATAGCAGAGACACCGAACCATGAAACAAACATAAAAGTTCAGTTCCACCCGTTTAATAAAAAGGAAGATCACACAGACGAGTTTATCAGGCAGTATGAAAGAAAAGCAAGAGTTACAGGCCTACCCGAAGCAGGTAAAAATAAATTAATTAACGGTTAATGTCTCTGAGGTCTGACCAAGTTTTGACGTCTGCAAATTACGAAGGCCTGTACAGTGGAATCAAATAGATTAGGGGTTGGGAGGCAATCTGTTAAACCGCCTATCACTCTGTGAAATTACACAGCAAAGAAAGAAATATACTACAGTCTCATTGGTTTCATAGGATACTACAACTTAAAACTTTGACAACACTGGAGCAATTCACATGCACACGTCTTAAAGCGTGTATCATTGTCGGACAGCCACATTAAAGAATGCTTTAGCCTTGATATTAAAAGAAGAACAAACAAACAATCAAAAACAAAAGAAAATAAGGGGAAAAATAATAACAAAGGAAAAAAGAAGAAAAGAATTCGAAGGAGACAAGGCTACAAAAGTCGGGAAATGGATAAGCAAGCATAAGTGAACAAAAGGAAAAAAAAAGAACAGTAGACGGAAGTAAAGAAAACACTAGAAACTGAAAAAAAGAAAAGAAAATATCGAGAGAAAATAATGGGACGTAAAGAAAGAAAGCCAAGAAAAACAAGGAAGCAGAGTGAAAAGAAAAAAGGATGGAAAATAAATTAAGTGAAAATAATAATTACGAAAAAGACCGAAAATATTATTAGCGTGTAATGTTCATTTATTTATTTTATGTAACACCCCTAACTCTAATCTCCATTACTCAGAGCACGCGAGCAATCAGCATGCAGTTTGTTTACATTCATTCATGTTCCTCTCTTCAGTGACGTCATGATTCATTCTAAAAATAGCTGTGTTTGTGTATCATGGTACAGTACAGAGTGTACAGAGTGGAAATTGTCTTAATGCAAACTACACGATGAATGTCTTCAGATACACTATGCAATAATCACCATACTAATCTCAACATGCCATATGCTAGAATGTCTGCGGATAGACTATCTACAGATAAATTAATTGAATCCCACGCATAAAATACGATAGACTAACCGAACTGTCTGCAGTCAAACCAGTACAAATTATGTAGGCCCTGTCAATAAGATAGACTGCATGTCAATAAGATAGACTGCTCGTGACCGGACTGACTACAATCAAACCAGTACAAATTATGTAGGCCCTCGTCAATAAGATAGACTGCATGTCAGTAAGATAGACTGCTCGTGACCGGACTGACTACAATCAAACCAGTACAAATTATGTAAGCCCTTTATAGAATCCGCATGTCAATAAGATAGACTGTTTGTGACCGGACTTTCTACAGTTAAAGCAGTACAATACAAGTAGCCCTTTTTTGAATCTGCATGCCAAATATAACTGAGTGTAGCCATAGGGGTGTCTACAAGCAAAGTGATGCAGCATATTTGTATTGTGAATCACTGTATGTCATATGACAGAATGCAAGCGATAGGAATTTCTGCAAAGGAATGAGGAATAAACAATATTTCCATTATGAATCTCTGCAAGTCATATGTTGGAATTTATGAGATAGGACTAAAACAAGTATTATAAATCACTATATGCAATAAGATAGAACGTATGCAGTGGAAATCTTTTCAGCACATTACGAATGGAAAGTTCAGATGAAATCACTTCTTTATTGATCCGACTCACTGAAGACAATACATTTATTTTTAAAAAAAACATTTGGGTGAATACCTTCTTTTTAAAAAAATAAAAAGTCAAATGTCAGCATACTACAGTCGAACATCTTAGTTCAAACATTTGTAGGAATAGTGGTCTACTCAAGCAACAGTCTTATTAAAACACAAGTATAACATATCAATAGCAAAAGTGCATGAAGTCCATTCTCTCTCAATCAGTGTAACTCACCACCAAGCAAGTGGTCGCCATTCAAACCTGGACTTCTTCTTTGCCACTTCAAATACAAAGTGATCAGACGGTAGAATTTTCTACAGCAAGTAAACTTTTTTTATCTCAGCCCATTGGCTGGTCTTGTTCTCATAATTCATAACCATTGGATAATAAAAACTACTCTCTAATTTACATTACACCAGCAATCTAGAATATTCTTGCCTCAAGTGTTTACTTCAAACTCAAACAGTTTTAAAATACCATCATAAGAATGCCCATGGTCAGATTACTCTGACAATTTATATAACAAATTTTAAAATAGGGAGAGGTAAATTTACTCTGTCACACTATGATCAAATGTAATGAACTTGTAATGCACTATCACCTTAATGAATTTATAATGATGATCAGATGCAAGTAATGAACTTTTAATGGTACACTATGATCACCTGTAATTAACCTGTAATAACATACTTTGACCACCTGTAATGAATTTATAATGGTACACTATGATCATCTCTAATGAAGTTGTAATGACAAAATATGATCAAATGTAATGAAGTTGTAATAACACGCTAAATTAACCTGTAATTATCTTGTAATATCACACTATGATCACCTGTAATGAACTTATAACGATGCACTATGGTCAATTGCAATGAACTTGTAATGATACAATATGATCAAGTGTAATGACAAAATATGATCAAATGTAATGAAGTTGTAATAACACGCTAAATTCACCTGTAATTATCTTGTAATATCACACTATGATCACCTGTAATGAACTTATAACGATGCACTATGGTCAATTGCAATGAACTTGTAATGATACAATATGATCAAGTGTAATGACCCTGTAATGGTTACACTATGGTCACTTTTAATGACCTTATAATGATAACTATGATCACATTATTGAATATATAATGATACACTACGATCATCTGTAATGAACATGCAATGATACATTTTAATCACACGAAATTAATTTGTACACAAAACTAAAATGTAATTAACCTGTAAGTTAGATGACACACGAATCTAACCTATTTTTAACTTGTAATGACACACTAAACACACCTGCAATGTAATTGTAAAGACACACTAATCTCACCTGCAATGAAATTGTAATGACACTGTAAGATCACCTATAATGAAATTGTAATGACATTCGAAGCTCAACTGTGATAATCATTGTAAGAACACACTAAGTTCATCTGTAATGATCTTTATAAGAACGCACTAAAATCACCTGTAATGATATTTATAATTACACACCAAGCTCACCTGCAATGATCTTTGTAATAAATCACTAAGCTCACCTGTAATGATCTTTGTACGGATACACTAAACTGACCTGTAATGATCTTTGTAAGGACAAACTAAGCTCACCTGTAATGATCTTTGTAGGGACGAACTGAACTCAACCTGTAATGATCTTTGTAAGGACACACTAAACTCACCTGTAATGAACTTAGTAAGGACACGCTAAACTCATCTGTTATGATCTCTCTAATGACACACTAAGCTCACCTGTAATGATCCTTGTAAGAACACACTAAACTCACCTACAATGATCTTTGTAAGGACACACTAAGTTCGTCTTTGCCCGTGTAGTGATCCTGCTGAACGTAACACCAACAGCAGACTTCTTTCTCTAGAGAGCCTTGTAAGTACACCCTGGGTACACCTGGCGATCGGTAAAGTTACCGCCAGCCGTCTCCAGTTTGCAGACCCAACTTAAAAATATCAACGCCGTCGTATGCCTATATCTCTTTGCATCTCCCTTGTCATCGCGCACATCATCTACACATTATCCTTTCTGCACCTACGACACACCGAGACTCTATGCATTCTTTCAGGAGGAACCAGACACAAGCATGACGCAAGCATAAGTAAAAGAGTTGTTTTCCAGTTGGTCTGTGGGAACGAAGATTTGTGTATGAATTCATGACAAGAAAGATATTTGCGTCTGCATTTGACAGTTTAAAACTGTAGGAAGAGCAAACTGTGTGTGTATGTGTGTGTGTGTGTACATGTATATGTGTGTATGTATGTACATGTGTATTCGAATATGTTTGTGTGCATATGCGTATGTGTATGCCTGTACACGTATGTATGTGTATAAGAATGACTGTGTATGTTTGTGTGCGTGTGTATATGCGTGCACGTATGTGTGTATATGTATGAATGTGTATATACGTGTGTAGGATATATGTATCCGTTTATGTGAATATGTGATTGGGTCATGTGTATTTGGGCAAGTTAGGGTAGTGGTTGATACGTAGTTAGTGAGATGAGAGTGGGTGTGTGTGTGTGTGAAAAGTGGCTCTTGTTGGCAGTTACTATTCAATTTGGCGTAAAGGACTCACACTAGTGCACTCATAATCGTTCATGTGTTCGTAAGAGGGTTCTTCATGTCATCACCACTGAGGTTAATTGCTTGTTATGCACCAGAGGTATAGAGCATAGAGGTATAGGAAATAGAGGTATAGGACATAGAGGTATAGGACATAGAGGATGGAATGATGTTGCACAATACGTCAAACTTCTAAAGAATAATTTTAGTAATTTATTTTGTTTATGCATGTGCTTATTTGTTTCGTTTCTCTCCGTTAAGGACAGGAATATTTTCTTCCTGTCACAAAGGATTCAAATTAGTATCATAGTTTAATTAACTAATAAATTTAATTAGTTTCCAAAAGATTTCATTAGTTTCAATCGATTTAAGTTTAAATCGTTTTAATTAATTTCAATAGTAGTTTAATTAGTTTCATTAGGATAACTAGTTTCATTAGTATAATTAGTTTCAATAGTATAACTAGTATGATTACTTTCATTAGTTTAATTAGATTTAAATATTTTAATTAGTTCTATTGTTTTGATTAGTTTCATTGCTTTAATTAATTTAATTGTATTAATTAGTTTCGTTCCTTTAATTAATTTCAAAAGTTTAATTGGTTTCATTGTTTAATTAGTTACATTATTTTAATAATTTCATTACTTTTAATTATTTTCAAAATTAATAAGTGTTATAGATTAATTACTTTTCATTATTTAAATAATTTATCACTTTAATTAGTTCCATTGATTTAATTAGTTTCATTAGTTTAATAATTTCCATAGTTTCAATTGGTTTAATTAATTTATAGTTTCATTTTATAATTAGTTTCATAAGTTTAATTAATTCATATTTTTAATTAGTTACATACTTTTAATTAGTTTCAATAGATTCATTTGTTTCATAATTTTAATTAGTTTCATAGTTTTAATGTGGTGTTTAATTAATTTAATAAGTTCCAAAGTTTTAATTGGTTTCATTAGTTTAATTAGTTTCACATTTTTAATTAGTTTCATTGTGTGTAACATCTCTCTCTCTCTCTCTCTCTGTCTCTCTCTCTCTCTCTGTCTCTCTCTCTCTGTCTCTCTCTCTCTCTCTCTCTCTCTCTCTGTAAGTACTGACGTCCTCGTTAAGAAGAAACCATCTTGTTCATCGCCCACTGGCCCAGCAATGTAAGATATAGAAGTAATGGTAGTTATAGCCTACTGGCCCCAGCAATATAAGATATAGAAGTAATGGTAGTTATAGCCTACTGGCCCCAGCAATATAAATATAGAAGTAAAGGTGTTATGACTCACTAGCCCCAGCATTATAAGATGTAGAATTAATTGTAGTCATAGTGTCACTCATTATATTAGCAGTTGTAGAAATATTCTTAATCACAATCGAGGCCATAGAAGGAGAATTCGTCTTAGCATTGTTGTCATCATTGAAATCTACTTTTGTAGAGAACAAAAGGAGGTGTTCATTACTATTGCCGCAGTTCTCATATTCTCTCTTCAACTTTGCTGCAATTATTCCAACTGTAAATATTAATACAAAATTACTTCAACTGTAAATATTCCAGCTGTAAATATTTCTAATGTAATTACTTATACTGTAAGTATCCATACTTAGTTACTTCAGCTGTAAATATACCTACATAATTACTTCAACTGTAAATATTTCCGCTGTAAATATTCCTACATAATTACTCCAACTGTAAACATTCCAGCTGTAAATATTCCTACATAATTACTTCAACTGTAAATATTCCTGCCGTAAATATTTCTTCTGTAATTATTTCTACTATAAATATTCCTGCTTAAATATTCCTACTGTAATTACTTCAATTGTAAATGCACCTGCTGTAAATATTCAAACATAATTTGTTTTAATTGTAAATTCCAGCTGTAAATATTCGTACATAATTTCTTCAACTGTAAATGTTCATCTGTAAATATTTCTACTGTAATTACATCGTCCGTAAATATTCCTTTTATAAATATTTATACTGTAATTACTTCTCCTCTTGTATAAATATTTATATTCTACTCTGAATTTTTTCCAGCTGTAAATATACCTATAGAATTATTTCAACTCTATATAATCCTGCTATAAATATTTATAGTGTAATTACTTCTACTGTAAACATTCCTGTTTTAATATATTCTTACTGCAATTACTTCTCTGTAAATGTTTCTGCTGTAATTATTCTTACTGTTAATATTCGTACTGTAATTACTTCTAATGCAAATATTCCTACTGCCATTATTTCTACTTTAATTATTCGTACTGATAATATATAATTCGCAGTATTTATTCCTACTATAATTAATTCTATTGTAAAATATTTATGATTTAAATATTCCTACTGGAAACCATCCTGCAACCATTATTCATATGCTGTTACTATTCCCTCGAAAATTTATTCTGCTGCTTTATTATTTTTCCAAGAATTTCTTGTTTGATTATTGTTACTGTAATTATTCGTAGTGCAATTACTGCCATAGAGTTGTACGGAAGACTGAATTGTGACGAAGACTCTGAGTATAATTCCTGAGTATAATTTCTGAAGTGCAAACGTTGTCGTTTGTTCCTACTCTTTCATTTTAATGAACTTTCGAATAAATGAATGAACAGTTACTTTTTTTGCAATCTTTACTAAGATATTTCTCCCCCATAATGGTAATTTTACTTCCTTACTCTTAGGTATTTAAATGTTTTCCTTATGGATAAGGGTGATATGTATGTTTTTATGTATATTCAGTAATAGACACCTAGTTACTTGGATAGATGTATGTATATATGTATGAAATGGATGGAGGGATTGATGGATAGATAGATAGATAGACAGATAGACAGACAAACAGACAGACAGACAGATAGATAGATAGATAGATAGATAGATAGATAGATAGATAGATAGATAGATAGATAGATAGATAGATAGATAGATAGATAGATAGATAGATAGATAGATAGATAGATAGATAGATAGATAGACAGATGCAAGAAGGGAGGGGGAGGAAATTGAGAGAAAGAGAAAGTGAAGGCGTGAGGTTGATTTGGGGCGAGACAAACGATTAAACACGGAGATATATTAAGGCAGTATGGAAAAAGAAATGATGGTATTAGTGGATAAAAGAGGAGAGAAAAGAAAATAATAAGCGGGCCAGATGTGGGGGGTGGGTGGGGTAGGATGTAAACGGAGAGAGAAAAATAGTGTCGTGAGCCTAAAATTATATTTCCTTCGTCCAATGCCAGACGAATTCTGGCTGTGCAGATCTCAGGAGACTTTTAATAAGCCGATCCCAGAGGTACCTACCTCCTACTGTCTTCCTCGCATCAGGCCGACCAGGAAAGCTGGTAGAAAAATCAGAAAGACAGCGGGCTGTCAAAAAACATGGCATTGGAGGGCAAGCCTACATTCTTACCTCCCTAATTAACAGACACAGCACTGGACAGCTTGGTTCACGAGACAGACGGACCGACCAGATGCCAGTCAAGTGCGAAAGTGCGCACATACGTCGGACAAAGCTCCAAGATGGTAGAGTGGATGAAACTCATTGAAGCAAGGAATAGAGGTGGGAAAACATGGAAATGGTTTCGAATGCACCCTTCGCACCATGTGTGATGGAATTTGCAAATATTTCCTTAATTTAAAAAATAAAATGCATAGTCATTATTTGTAGGTGTTCGATTTAAAAAAATAAATTCTAAGCCCTACTTGTTGTCTGACTCCGTTTTGTATTTATACACCTAAGGTATTCGAGTATCTGAAAATTAAAAATAAATTATCAATGACAAAGAAGTGAATTAAATGGTTTTTTTTGCTTTATTTAAATTAGCACATGAAATAAATTATACATGACAAACAAGTGAATACAATGTTTGTTGCTTTATTTAAATTAACACATGAAATAAATTATTTTTCGTGAAATACAGACACGATGGAAAATACTGGGATATTAAAAAAAAAATGAAAAAGAAGAAAAGAAAGAAAATATGAAGTTTGTTGGGATGACTGTTGTTAAGTGAACAATAGTTCTTGGTGTCTGACTAATCGCTTCGCTAAAAATGTAAATAGAAGATATAAATCCACACGATGCATGAAAAGGGGAATCTTAAAGAAAAACATATCACGTAAGGACACTTACTAATCAGCATCGTTACACACATTTTAAAGAATTCGTTCAATTCAATAACGGCATACTTTTGAAGTCTGCGTTAAATATTGAATTTGTATGTGCATTATTTCCAGAGATATAAGCCAATACCCTTCTCAGTCAAACTCTTGATACTTAATTATTTATAATTAATTATTTATTATATAATTAACTGATTTAAACTATAACGTTGCTTTCCTCATATGTACCAAATTCATAGGTTTTGGGGGATTTGTTATTTATTTAAAAATAATTCATGCAACTATTTTCGTTGATGTATATTTTGCACCGTATAGCTTGACGGTAAGAATGAGTGATGAGAGACCTAATTATGTCGACACAAAGCCTGCATACCTCTGGCAATGCCAGGCAAGCCAGCGCGCGCTCTGGTGGAACCATCGAAATCCACATTATTACACTCAGCATGCTGCCTAGTATATATGGCGTGTGAATTATCACTCCCTTCTAACAGACCTCAGGCATCCCCTTCGATCTTGCCAACAACTAGGGTCCATAACTCCGGGATGCTCGAGTGGTGTGCCTTGACTAGGCTTAATTATGAAAGTGAGGGTTTTTTTTTGGGTGGTACTATAGTGGAAAGAGAAAAGGTTGGATCTCTAAAGCCTTTCTCATCTATCTATACCCGCTAAATACACACTCCATCCCCCCCCCTACTTTATAGCATAAATATCTATTCATATTTGTAATAGGCTATACACACGCAGAAATAACATATATATATATATATATACGTACCTTATTCTGATTCCCCCCCAAAAAATCATCCCGACGTGCAGAAATAACAGGCACACATGAATATTCAAACACTCACACAGCACACACACACACACACACACACACACACACACACACACACACACACACACACACACATTCACACACACACACACATGCAATAATCCTTCTTTATAAATGTTAGAACAAGGTCATCTTATGAACAGGAGAATATTTACCAGCCATGATCTTGTTCAGATTTTGGCCGTGGTTAGTCCGTAAATGCTTGGTTTAAGTCATGCATTTGAACAAATTACACGAGAAATGATTAACATTTTTAATTTAAAGCCATTGTGTATAGAGTATGTTTAAGCTTGGTTGATTGTGCGTATAACTGCATCAGCGTGTGCGTTACCGATGCTTACTTTTATGTTTTTAGGTGTTGTGTACGTTACTGTTTAGTTCTATGTATTTGAAGCGTTGTGTGCGTTGCTCTCAACTTTTATGTATTTGAAGTGTTGTGTACGTTACTGGTTAATTTTTTATGTATTTGAGGTGTTGTGTACATTACAGTTTGTTGTATGTATTTGAAATGTGTGCGTTATTGTTTAGTTTTATGTATTTGAGATGTTGTATACGTTGCTGTTTGTTTTATGTATTTGAGATGTCGTATACGTTACTGTTTGTTTTATGTATTTGAGGAGTGTGTGCGTTACTGTTTAGTTTTTGTGTATTTGTGGAGTTATGGTCGTACTGTATATTTTTACATATTTGAAGTGTTGTGGATGTTACTGTTTATTTTATACATTTGAGGGGTTGTGTTTGTTACTGTCTATTTTTATGTATTTGAATTATTTTGTATGTTACTGTTTATTTTTATGTGTTGAGGGTTGAGTACGTTACTGTTTGTTTATATGTATTTGAAGCGTTGTTTACGATAATGTTTATTTTTATTTATTTGAGATGTTGTGGTCGTTACTGTTAATTTTTATGTGTTGACGGGCTGAGTACGTTAACTATTGTACGCATTTGGTATACGTTCTCTCTGGTTTTATCTTAACTAAATGATCAAGTAAATTGCTGCGACCTAAAAGGGAAGAAAAAAATCAAATGATTAAGATTCAAATAACTAACAAAATTAAGACTCTCTGTCCTCCCTTAATGCCATTCTCATAGAAATCCGTTGTCAAGAAGCCGTCTTTAACAACCAAAAATATTATCGGCTAAATTATGTACCTACCTTTTTTGACGGCGAATTAATGTCTGGGTGTAGTTCTAATTTGATTCAGTAACGATTACATCGAGATGTGTTGAATAATTTAACTAATACACTTCTTATGTATCTAAAAGAAAATTCGTGTTATCCGAACTCTCTTTCTGACGAGGCATTAAATCTAAGAATGAAATTTACACACACACATACACACACATACATACACACACACACACACACACACACACACACACACACACACACACACACACACACACACACACACACACACACACACACACACACTGTTCTTTACAGCTGGAAAAAACGTCCACAAGAAAACTGGAAAAGAAACCCACCGTACAATTGGAAAAATACATTCAACCTACAAATGGGGAAAATAAATCCACTGTGCACCTGGAAAATATATCCACACAGGTAAATCGATTTTTAAAAATATTTTTTAATTTTTTTTGTATATCACACCCAACCCAACCCACTCTACTACCCACCCACCTACCTTTTCAGGAAGTAAAAGAACATTTACTTAATGAGCAAGTTACCATTCAAGTTCCCAAAGGAATGGATTTCACCCAGTCAGAACGCGACACCGGGGGATAAAGTGGAAATGGTTTTATGGGGCATCCGAATCTGACTACCCAGGCTATTACTAGGAATGAACGCGAATTGGGCGCGCTCAACCGCCGTTTTCCAGCAACTGTCTTTGCTCAACAAAGTCAAAGACTGCAGCAAACCAGACTCTACGGTCGGCGCAAATAAAAGAATAACATAAAATAAAATAAAACTTGACCGTTAGGTCACGAACAAACATTACCCCGCAGTAACGGATCATTGATGTGTTTTTTTCTGCTTTTGATGTGTTTTATGGTTCTTTGCTATCCGGAAATCTAAACAGTTAAGAGAAAGGGAGCCGAGCTGACTTGACGTGGTTACTTACCCTGACGAGTGCGTTACTAATGTGAAAGACGTTCCTTGTCTAGAGCCATTTACGCTATTGCTATGGAAACCAACGATGGTCTAGGGGATTGTGGACATGATATCCTTTGGGATTTGAACCGCAGTTTATTTACGCCTTACTAATGGTGATGTGTCTGTCTGGGAGGTAACAACACATCTTGTTCTGAACTCTAAAGGAAAGTTTACATTTAAGCACAGTGAAATGAAACAAACATATAAAAAAAAAATGCAACTCTAGGCAAGTGAAAAAATAATGTCTTCGTTTCAAACCCTGTGTTAGATGTCATTGTATGAAAAAGTTGATATTCATGCATACATCCGTACATCTCTCTCTCTAGCAGAGAAAGTTAAGCAGCATGTTTAAAAATAAATTATAAATATGCATTAATGTTTCGAGTAACTTCTCTGACTTTTGTATTGTTCATGAGTGCAAATACGAACCAAAGCATTTAGGCCACTGCTCTGACGTGTATAATGTTCCGGCATGAAATCATTTAATTAGAGAGGAAACCTAAATAACAATTTATCGTTTATAGCAGGGGTGCACAAACCGCGGCCCGCGGGCCGCATGCGGCCCCCGACAGGGTCCTGTGCGGCCCCCAGAAGACTTTAGGATGTTACCATTATTTGTAACAGGCAAGGAGCTTTTAACATTAATCTGAACAAGGGAGTAGAACAGTGGTTTGCTTTCCCGTGGAAGCATCTTGTGCTGTGTTGAAAACAAACGCTGGATGCGGTATTGAGGTGAGAGGCTGTGTATTGGGCACTTTGTTCAGTTCAGCTGATCAAAGGTGTACTGTTGAAATAGTAGTATCTGCACATCTTTGATGTATGGCGACATCAAATAGCATTAGAAAGAGGTCTATATCTAAACCCAAGTCGGCAGGCAGCCAGCTAAAGTTCAGTCTGGGGATGGGGTGAGGTGACACTGGGGGGGGGGGAAGGATGGTGCAGTCAGTGTGTGTGAATATGTGGCTGTGGATGTCTGGTTGGAATGAATGAATTACACTGTTTCGGAGTGAAGTTGTTTTTAAACTACTGCCCTTTGTTAATATGTCAGAAACCTGCTGCATAAGAAGCATAAAATTGAAGACGAAAATCATCAGTTTAAAGAAGAGTGGAGGCTAAATACTTTATGCGGCATTTTAATGGAGCAGCTATGTGCTTAATTTGTTGTGAGTCTGTTACTGTGATGAAGGACTTCAACTGCAAGCGGCATTACAAAACAAAGCAGCTGCAACTTTTGATGACTTAAAAGGCACTGGAGAAACAACAAAATTGAGCAACTTTTAAAAGGTCTGTCAGCACAGCAACATTTCTTCACAAAAAGTCTGAAGAAAACAAGTATTTTGCTCATGCAAGTTGCAAAGTAGCACATATTGTTGCCAAATCATCAGGGCCTTTTACTGACGGTCATTGATCTTCAATGTTCACCTGAACTGAAGTCATCATTTCAGCAGAACAACATTTTAACATTTTATGGAAGTTTCAGCTCGAGCACAAACAGAAATGTCAAGGATTTGGCTTGCAAGTTGTTGTCAGAATTCGGCAGCACATACTTGTGTGAACAAACGTTTTCAGTAATGAACATGAACAAGAACAAGCTGAGATCGAATTTGACGACAACAATCTCTGTTCGATTTTGAGGCTGGCGACTACAAAACTCTAACCAAATATTGATAAAGTTGTTAACAACATTCAGGCTCACCCTTCTCACTAATAAAGACTAAATCTAGGTTAATAAGGCAAAAACGAATGTATTTCATTATTTCTGTTGTCATCCATGTGCAATCTGACTTGCGGCCCTCCATGCACTATCAATTGGAAATGTGGCCCTCTGGCCTAAAAAGTTTGTGCACCCCTGGTTTATAGTTTAATTCCTTTCGCTTAAATCTAAAAAGAAAAATATTTCAATGAAGCACAAGGTTGTGAGGATAATAAATAAACTGATTTTCCTGAAATAATATAAAACGGGTATTTTTTTTTTTTAAAACTGCGTCTGTCTTAATATAACTCGCTAAAATTTCAACAAAGTGGTATGTCAGTAAATGTTCAATATTCTATGTTCTGCGGCATGTATAGTCAATGTTAATATCATAATGTCAAATGTATCGTATGGAGGGAAAACATTGTGTAAGAGATTTACATTCAAATATTGACGTGTCTGTGGACAGAAAATATATTTTTCAAAGGAAGCAACTCTTGTTGAAAATATTACAACATTTATCTGCAGACACAAACTGTATTAGGACTGTAGCATACACATTCTACGAATATAATCTCCCCAAAGCATTCGACTGGTAAAATGTCTTTGTGTGTAGCGCCCAGTAGGAATACTCACAGCAGGCGGCAGATCCTATCGACGTTTTGGATAGCTCCACCTACCCTACTAGCAAACTGCAGACCATGTGAGGAGTGGGGCTAGCCCTAGCAGGCGGCAGACCATCACTTCTTGCAGCTTGTCATCTGCTAGACGCTACGCATGGAACGAAAACCTGTACAGCGAAATCCTGCCAGGCTGTCTTATCGTCACTTCCATAATATCCTCGCTGTGACGTGCGAACTTCTTAGCGGGGAATCCGGAGAGAAATGTGAAAACCGTTCAAAATATTATGACACGACAACCGTTTTTATCATCACGAGAGCAGTCATCCAGTTTTTGCGTCGGGTCAGCGTGACGCTTGGAAAACGTGTTCAAAGATTTTCCGATTACAACCAGCAGTTTCGGCGACGATGGACGTGAGAAAGCAGCTTTTTAAATGCAGGCAGGGAAACAAAAGTGTAAAATGCAGTGAGATGACACCAAACGATTTGTTTTCATATTTATTTGTGTTTTGGGGGAGGGTCCGCTTGACACTTTTCAGCAACAAAACTCCCTACGGGTGACATAAATCTGGCTTTCAAATTCACACACAAAGAATACACAATTTTGTTTTTCGTTGTTTGAATGTGTGAACTGCCGTGAAAATTTGTTGTAACTAAGCATGCGCATGAGTAGATGCCGCCACCCCCCACCCCCCGCCAATCTCAAGTCTGTTGGTTGCTATGCTTGAAGACGTTTGAAAGGGTAGTTATTACGGGTATCGAGAGACAAAGGTAATTAAGCTTCACAAAATATGTGGAAAAGGAGAACCTGCTTTACACTGTGGAGACTCGTACGGGAAAAACAGTCGGAAAACGAGTAAGTTCTGTATATTTTATAGAATCGCTTGTTGAGATTGTTAAATGGGGATTTAATTATAACACTCGGTTTCAGGAATCCAGAAATAAACTTATAAAGAAAAACATTTAGAAATTTAGAAAGAAAGAGATTTAGAAACTTAGAAAGAAAGAAATTTAAAAGTGTAGAAATTTAGGTAAAAAGAAATTTAGAAAAAAATTTAGAAATGTAGAAAGTTAGGGAAAAAAAAGAAGAAAGAATCTTACAAAGAAAGAAATTTTGAAGTTCAGAAAGAAAATAATTTAAAAATTCAAAAAGAAAAAATTAGAAAGAAAAAATTAGAAAGAAAAAATTAGAAAGAAAAAATTAGAAAGAAAAAAATTTTTTTAAATGTAGAAATTTAAGAAATAAGAAGGAAACTTAGAAAGAAAGAAATGTAGAAATTCAGAAAGAAAAAAAAATACAAATTTAGATAGGAAGAAATTTAGACATTCAGAAAAAAAATTAGAAATTTAGAACGAAGTACTTCAGATTACTGCCGGCCACACGTCAGTATGCATTAACAACGTGACGGGCAGCCTGGCGTGAGTACCGCTCATTATTGGCATAAGGGAACGCACTCTGAATTTCTCCTCATTACCTTCACTTTGAGAATTCCGGCGTCATGGCTACAGCGAGTATTCTGATTTCGCTGACCGTGCTTGCTCTTCTGACTTGTACCAGAACAGAACCAAACATATTTTGTTGGTTGGATGGTAAACGTAGAAAATTAAAGGAAATAGAGAATACGTTAATGAGTACTAGCTGGATTGAAATAGTTCCTCGCACAATTTATCAGTTTGTGAAAAAACCGTCAGAATTTTTATCGTACTAATGACATTAAACAATTAGTGCCCTACTCAGGGCGTAATGTTTTGCGGACGCACTAATGACATCAAATAATTGGTGTCCTACTCATGGCATAATGTTTTGCGGTACGTACTAATGACATCAAACATTTGGTGTCCTACTCATGGCATAATGTTTTGCGGTACGTACTAATGACATCAAACAATTGGTGTCCTAATCATGGCATAATGTTTTGCGGTACGTACTAATGACATCAACAATTGGTGTCCTACTCATGTCGTAATGTTTTGCGGTACGTACTAATGACATCAAACAATTGGTGTCCTACTCATGGCATAATGTTTTGCGGTACGTACTAATGACATCAAACAATTGGTGTCCTACTCATGGCATAATGTTTTGCAGTACGTACTAATGACATCAAACAATTGGTGTCCTACTCAGGACATAATGTATGGCGCTACGTACTAATAAAGTCGAAGTGGAGGAAAATGTCCAGAATTTGTCTGCAACTAGGAATTGAGTTGTTAGCTGCGTGATAGACTGAACAGGAAGTCATAACGTCACTAAATGCTTCAGTCAATTTTCAGAGTCTGGAATGCAGTAAGGACGTCACTCTAATGTTACAAGAAAGCTCATAGTGTCTCGCAGCAGTGACGTCACAAAGCTGCACTTTAATGAAACTCATGTTGTCTGGCACAAAACAAGAATTTCAGTAAAATGTTATATGCTCAATCATAGTCACAAACAATGACGTCAATAAGTTGCTATAAGGCAAGCTCTAAGTTTCAAGAAACAATGACGTCAATAAGTTGCTATAAGGCAAGCTCTTAGTTTCAAGAAGCAATGACGTCAATAAGTTGCTATAAGACAAGCTCTTAGTTTCAAGAAGCAATGACGTCACTGTTGATGCTGTGTGGCACGTATGGCGGCATCGCTTTGTTATTCGCAAGCTCTGTCTGGTAGGCAGCAATTACGTCATTTTGAACATATTTATTTAGTTTAGCACGCACAATGGATACGCAAACATTGTTATTTGCAATGATGTACCTAAAATTCACGGTAGAAAATATTTTCCACAACATAAGGCGTGTAACACACAAAATGAATACACTTCGCAATGACACTATTAAACATTACGAGCCAATCCATTGGTATATGGCACTCCGAATAATGTTGCAAAGTGTATTTCATTTAGTAATGACGTCATTCCATGCATTGCAAATTTTAAAGTCGCTATTTAGTAATGCGTAATTCGGGCATGCATATCATCGTTTGACAGTTGGCAGTGACGTTACTAGCTAATCCTTCACGACGTCACTCTGCGTTTCATGAAATATGACTTTGAAGAATTGTATGCTACACTGATTTTATTTTTTTATGCATTGTCGATTGTGTTCGTAAGTCAATAAAAATTAATAAAAGAGGGGCGTAATGAAAGAAGTTCAAGCAACTAATAAAAAAATAAGAAGGAAAATAGAGAATTTAAAAGTTTGTGTATAGAATTTTCAAAATCAAAGCTAAAAGTTGTAGATAACATTGCATTAAGTGTCTCAACCGTTTCAATTCTATTTTCATCATAATTTTCGTCCTCGTTTGACGTCGAAATAATATCGTCATAATTGTCAACATTATTATCCTTTATAGTGGTCGTAAAATTAAAAGTGCTAAATGTGAAAGACTTTTTAAAATGTTACTTCTAAACAAATATATTTTTATCATGCTTGTCATTTACAGTAATATATTCCCCATGACACTTTTCGATAATATCTTAATTTGCAGCTGAGTGCAAATTTTTAAGTACTGATATGTGTGCGTGTGTGCGTGTCTTGTGAATTGTATAATGGGACAAAGACAACTCTGTACTAAAAGAAAAAAGCGGTTTACAAAAAAAAAAATTATCGATGTTGTATTCCAATTCGCGCCCTTTCTCATGCATTCCAAAGCCAGTCAGCGGGTGCAAAAATATTAAATTCGTTCTTTTCATCATGACACACGGTACAGGCCACAACCTAGTGAGACACACATGTGTCTCACATGGTGGTATGCCGGGTAGACACGGCTCTACTGGCGTCTGACGGTGGCAATGGCTGGCATGACGCCGCTTTATGGTAAGCATTAAAAAAAAATGTTTTCCAGCTTCTTATCGACCTAACACCGTCGTGCAACATACCGAGGACATTTTTTGAAGTGCACACGGCCCCGACTGCAGAATGACGACTGTGTTACAGGGAAAGTGCGCGCCACGCCATTAAAAATCTTATTATGTGACCGGGAAAACAGGATCAAGATGGAGTCGATCTTCGCATGAGTTGCTAGTGTAGGCATGTTATTGCGACGCAAAGTTTGCGTTGAACTTTTTAAATGAAGTAAATGGAATTCAAATTGTGTATTAGTTGGTGTGCATCGACGTATTTGTGTGTGTATACGTGTGTGTGTGTGTGTGTGTGTGTGTGTGTGTGTGTGTGTGAGTCTGTGTGTGTGTTTGTGTGTGTGTGTATGTGTGTCTGCGTGTGTGTGTGTGCGCGCGCACAAAATGTACGTTGTTACTTCTAGAAAGGATCAATATTGATTTTGTATTTAATGTTAAGTGGATTGAATGCGTGTGCATGTGCGCGCGCACATTTGCATATGAGTATTTCGTTTTTCATTCTCCTGTGTCGAGTGTATGTTGTAACATAGTTGTATGAGGTGTAGTTAATTATATGTGCGTGCGTGCATATATGAGTGTGTTTGGTATAGGAATTATGCGTGTGTTTGGTATAATAATTATGCGTTGGTGTGCACGCACGTGTGTGTGTTCCAAAATTGAATTTGAAGCATTGATGATTTTTCCTCTGTGTTTAAATTATGCGTAGTTTCGTGAGTGTTGTGTTACATTGCGTTGCAAAACACATTTGTGGGTCAACATGTAAATGATGACTATCTAAAAATGATGTTCAGTTCTAATTTTAGATTTTGCCTATATGTGTATGTTTCTTAATGACAATGTATAGTTCTAATTTTAGATTTTGCCTATATGTGTATGTTTCTTAATGACAATGTATAGTTCTATTTTTAGATTTTGCCTATATGTGTATGTTTCTTAATGACAATGTATAGTTCTAGTTCAGCACGCTAAGTAACTGCAATCGACAATTTCGTTTCTTACTGAAAGAATGCCATTTGCAGAGTTTCATTGGTACCAGCACAAACTAGATATATGCATGTAACGGACTTCTTTCTGAACGATATTTGATCGGAATCTTAGTGATAGTATTACGGTTTTGTGTTTCATTGTGTACACTAGATTTATGATTTTAACAACACGGTTTTGTGTTTCATTGTGTACACTAGATTTATGATTTTAACAACACGGTTCTGCTTAATGAAGATTTTGTTTCGACATCGTGATGGCAGTGTTAAGGTTGCATGAGTCACTGCACACATTAGGCTTACGCATGCAGCACAGTTTTAAGTGACGTGCCATTAGCTACATCTTGGGCGAATGCGCGCACTAGGTGTTTCAATATAGTACAAACTTGCTTAAGCACGGTGCTGAATTTTAATGATTGAATAGTCTGTGATATATACCGGAAAGTGTATTTCCTATTCAGAGTTTGTTTGTTTGTTCAGTTGTTTTTGTTGTTCTAATGTGCATTCACGATCAGTGTGTGTTCATCCCAATATATCGCCGAAGCTTTATTGTAAGTATTTAACGTATAGTTGTTAGTACTGGTAGCTCAATGCAAAGTAGCACAACCGCACATTACAGTCTGCTGTTTTACTCTCTTCTAAGTGAAATATTTCACATTCTATTATTTGTAGTCAAATCCATAACACTTCACACTTTCATATTTTATTCTATGTAGTCAAATCCATAACAATTCACACTTTCACATTATATTCTATGTAGTCAAATCCATAACAGTTCACTCCTTCACATTCTATATTATGTATTCAATTCTATAACAATTCACACTTTCACATTCTGTTCTATGTAGTCAAATATATAACACTCCACATTTTCACATTCTATTATATGTAGTCAAAGCCATAACAATTCACACTTCCACCATTGTTACACTCAGTGTTTGTTTAAAGACCCTGCCTCAGCTTGAGGATTCAAAGATTAATATTTAACATCACACCTATGCTGACGACAGACTGATTGCCAGACTCACCCTTCAGTCTCCTTAATTAATTCTCTCAGTTTAGATATTAACCACAGTGACAGATGAATCAGTTTTAATATTGCGTGAACTAGGCACGTTATCCTAATAACGACTAATTATGCATACAACATTCACATTTGACTCAACACCCAGCCCAGTTCTCTTTCAGTCTTCCTTCGGCTCGTAATTAGTCAACTTCAGTTATTTGGATAGCAAAAATATAAAAATTAATATTTAACAATTAAACAAAATAGTAAATCCATACATCAATACATTTTATATGAAGGTCATTAGGACTACCTATTTTGTCTTTAAAAGTTTGTATGGATCGTAACACGAATTTCTGTTCTCAGAGTCTATCAGATGTCCAATTATCTTTCATAATCATCAGAAGTTATGGCAATTCACGCCTCAACAATTCGTTGTTGGTTGTTGGGCTGACTGTCCACATAACTCATCACACCTGGATAGTGTATCTCGGCATCAGGTCCTCAGCTCAGTGGCCATAGAACTTCAATCAACTTCCGATTTATTGATAATTATGCCACCCACCCACCACCAGTACTACTAAGATTCTTTCTTCAAAAATCTTCTGACATGGATACAAGAAATGAACATTTCTTCACAATATAAATAAATATGTCTACACACTACACAACATAATTCAGCTTTTAATCTAACATAAAGTAAGAACGCACAGGACATACACACACACATACACACACACACACACACACACACACACACACACACACACACACAAATATATATATATATGCTTTCTGGTTGTCTGTAGATGGATACTCTTCACAGCTTAGTATTTATTCATAGTGAGTACTTTGAAGTGTTTTCACAGTCAAGAGACAGTTACAAGTGTACAATACCATAACATCACAAGAGAAACAGAGAATGACTTGACCCGACTTGACCCAAATCATGGCATTTCATCTCTCATGTCGTCTCGCCTAAGGTGAGATGAAGGTAGATGACGTCAGAGACAGAACGTTGCACTCTCGCTTGTCACTCAAGGTAGAAATATGTAGTCAAATTAAGTGTAGAACCAAGGAAACCAAATCTGAAGACATAAAAGAAGTACTGCCAACCCCCCCCCCTCCCGGAAAAACAATCATGCATAAGCGTCCTGGCTGAGCTTAATTTATCTATCCTTCCCTTTAACAATCCATCAGAATTATCTTAATAGTTGTAGAAATCATTTATTTGGCTCTTCCCCAGCCTTGACTGATTAGTGTTACATTGTTACTATAAGTGAACAATGAAATTATGTACACTCCCAAACAATGAGGTCAAATTAAGTCAAGTAATAGTTCACTGATCAAAATTATGCTATGAAAAATCTCTGAGTCATTAAATGATCCAAGTCTGTTGTTCAGACTTGTTAAAAAGTTCCAATAATGGCTACATACATTCAATTGCAGAAATATATTAACATTGAATTAAATCACAATACGCCTTCTACAGAATTAAAATAAAACATTTGAAAGTATCTCAGAATTATAAAACATTTTACATAATTGCACATGAATAAAATACAAAATGTATAACTTTGTATTTTACTCACAATGCGCATTATCACCCTGCTTCAAGCAGAGACTGTTGGAAACACATATTTCTATGGTGGAATATTTTTTCAAAAGTGATGAGAGCAAGAAATATTTTCTGCAAGTCGGGCTTGTTCCCAATACTCCCGTAACTCATATTGGTCAGTTACAGTCAGCCAGTACTCAGCCATTGGTCAGTTATGACGTATCTCTTGCTCATTTTTCTAACTTCAGTCACTCATTGTGGTGGAGTAAATTAGCCTATCCCTATTTCTAACCCTAATAATTATATATTTGATGCCAATGTTAATGTGACCCGATCTTGACACTGCTTATGATGATATTTTGTAAGTTCCAGAGTTGGAGTAAACAATTCAAGTGGAGAATATGCTAGAACTTGCTGATGCAATCCAAACTAGCAGATGAGTAGGTTTTCTTACTAATAGTCTCACACTTCTTCATAACAACTTCATCCAATGGGGATGGACTGAAGGTTTCGTTGTTGAAGAAGTTCTATATTCTAATCACTTTCATTTTGACATAACTCAAGTCTGGCCATGAAGGTTATCACTAGCTTCTGATAATTAACTGACTGGTAAAGAAAGAATGGACTTAGAAATATTTCATACAATTTGCTATTGCTCTATGATTTGAATTAGAGAATGCTATAATTGAACCATTATTTATATGTAAACGTATTTGATTATTCTTGACATTATACATGTGAATTTTCATTGATGCTTTATTTCTTATAGGTGTGTGTATGTGTGTGTGTGTGTGTGTGTGTGTGTGTGTGTGTGTGTGTGTGTGTGTGTGTGTGTGTCGGACTAATGAATATCAATGCAGGATTTGTAAGTTGTGAATATGTGTAAGAGAGAAAGGAGTTTAGAGATAAAATATGCCCGAAATTTAGTGCTACCTTAATTTGACGTTTGCAGAAAGAAGCGTGCCTTTTTGTTTCATAACCTTGTATCTGCTTTAGACTACAGTGACTACTGTACTCTCCTGGATCATGTTGGTGTGTGTATAAAACTTATCAGTCAGTAAACATGTTGCTATAAGTTCATTCTTGTAAATTCTGTTTCAGAGCCAATACATTTGAAATTGAAGTTTGAGTTTGGTCTCGACAATTTACAAAGACTTTTTGAACATTCCCTGTGATGTGCTTGAGTACATGAAGATTCTAGAACACTCTGCATGATGTGCTTTGACAGTGCATGTGAAGTTCTGGATGAATCTCCAAGGTGTGCTTTGTGAGAACATTGAAGATTCTGGAACAGTTGTGTAATGTGCCTAGTAGGGGTAGTTTGAACTGTCACGTTATAAGAAAGAAAGTGATGTGTAGCAAACTGTTTGATTGTAAATATGTGCCAGTGATTTTTAGCAAATTGTATGATTGTAAATATGTGCCAGTGATGTGTAGCAAACTGTATGATTGTAAATATGTGCCAGTGACACTGCTATTATTGAAAAGATTATGTACATTGACTATAATTATCTCTACTAAAACTTTTTTCTCTATGATAAATTATATCTATGAATTCATTATATAAATGTGTTAATTTGACTTTTAACGTCTATACTAGGATAAACTGAACGAGTGCCTATCTTTAATCAAACATTCTTGTTAAGTGATGTAAATGTCAATGTTCTTTTGATTATATTCACATGTTGTATATTTGATTGTTGATTTAATAAATTTATTGTTAAATGTACTAACCTGCTTGCACATAAATCAAACATATGATGGAATAATGGGGAGTGGATGGGGGCTCGTTAAATATAAATAAAAGACGGATTTTATTACTCTTTTAGTGAGACGTTTCCAACTGCAGAAATATTTTGCGACTTTAAAACGTCTATCTTATTGTGTAAAGAGAGTTTTAAGATATCCTTATAATCCACCAAGTGAGAAGCATATTGGTCTTGTGGGAGAATTATTAATAACTATAAATTAAATTTCTCGATTACTTGTAATTATTTATATGTTATTAATAAAAAATAATAATAATCATAACGAGTGAAGGGTGGACAGAGAGGTGTCACACTCAGTATCACTCATTGCCATAAGTAATGCGGTTAACAGTAACAACGCCCAGCGTGCAGGCCTGGCTACTACAGTAGACATGACCGCAGAATTTGTAAAGCAGGGAAAGAAAAACATCTTACAGTGGAATGTTACCCCAGGGAATCTTTTAGTTACCTTTAGGAAAAATACCTTAATTTTTCCACTATGTGTTAAACTTAACGTGCAGAAGCATGATGTCCTCTTTAAACTTCACCTCACAAATGTTACCAACAGGGATAAAAATGGACTACAATTTACTAGATATAGAATTAATGGAATATGTGCATATAATTAAGTGACAAATAGAAGAAAAGTTGGAAATATTTGTCACACCAACAAACATTGCTTTTGATTGGCTGAGTGCAGGCTAAATATAATCATTGCTTTCATTGGCTGAGTACAGGTTAATAATTTAGTCATTGCTTTGATTGGCTGAGTGCAGGACAATAATCATTGTTTTGACTGGTTCTAAGATGAGTGGCTTTAAGACGTGGAGTGTCAATCGTGTCACGCAATATAATAAATCCGGACAGAACCCACAAACTACACCTTACGGTCATCGATTGAAAAACTGGTCCTACTGTTAACAACCACGCTACTTTACGAGATAAGTACCCGATGCCTCTGTCTCAAAGAAAACATATTATCAAAGAAATTAAACAGGAAAACGATCCATGAAAGTTAATTTTAGGCCATGGAATCCAATGAGTTCAGTCTCCTCATTTCGACTGTCACTTGTGACTCCGAAATTAATTATTCTTACTGTTGATCTTGTTATTAGTAGTGTTACATTTTACTTATATTATTATATTGTTATTTGGAAACGAGCACACGTGATCAAATTGACAACAGCAAGATATGTGCATAGCATTTTTATTCAGTATTTTTCGATATAAAGACGCACTTTGAACTGGTTAACTAAAGAGCGATTCCAGTCCCCTTGATATCCAATCACATTGAGAACTGCTTAACTAAAGAGCGATTCCAATACTTATTGTATCCGGTCGCATTTAAACTGGCTAACTAAAGAGCGATTCCAATAACAATTTTATCCATTCACATTTTGAACTGGTTAACCAAACAGCGATTCCAGTACCCATTATATTCATTTGCATTTTGAACTGGTTAAAATAAAACAGCAATTCCAATCCTGATCTCATTTCCTAGGAGACATTGCTTTAAGCAAACGTTAGCAAACTGCTCTAGAATATTCAATGGATTCTGTTCAGCACAACAGAATTGGAAGGGTAACAATCACTTACAGTTTGTTATTCATGGCGTACGTAGGACATATCTTCAGGCAAAGCGGTTTTTTTTTCCTCTTACATTGTCTACATTACAATATCTTCGTTCTTTTACTCTGTTACAGTGAGGGGAAATGACGAGGGTTGACGTTTAAGTTTCCTATGAATGGGGATAGTGGCGTAGAAGCTCTAATGGTCGAAACAACAACATTAGTCGAAACTGTTAGAAACCCGTCACCCGGACCTGCGAGGATCCGGTAATACCCATTATCACTCTCCTGCGTCCTTATCTCCCCCTTTCTACTTCCCCTTTAACTTCCCACACAATCCCCACCAAAAGAAGCATGCATATGACTTAGTTACGCACGTTCAGGTACCAGCAAAACTAAAAGTCTGCTCATTCACCCGTCGTTCCAAACACAGATACCGGCACGCTAATTCAGTGCTGATGGAAGCCGAGCCCCAGTTTCACACAGTTGTCGCCCTGTTGACTGGAAACGCGCTGTAAATTACCCACACAACCTTGCGCTCTTCTCAGCCATCCCGCTGCTAGTCCCTACATTTATCTACACGTCTTAGAACCCAGCGCGTGTGGAGAAGAGAAACACAGAACGGCAGAATATGTTTTTCAGCCAAGTCCTCTGTGTGGTCTTATCGTTCTGGGTCTGCTTGCATGTTTCTTTTTCACCTAGTTGTCTCCCTTCACCAATACGGCTTATTAAGGCCATATTCAGCGAGGGCTGGCTTAGTTTCTCACGTTCACATTTGCTGGCTAACAACGTATATTTTAATAAAAATTCCTGTATATTCACACCTATATCCTCTCTCACACACACACTCAGAAAATTATTACTCTTGAAATACTGTCAAGATCGCACTTGCATAATGGAAACCCACATCAACAGAGAGATCAAAGTCATTTCCCTTTGCACAATAGCTGAGCTCTAGGAGTTAAAGGAACCTCCTGCGGACGGTTTCGATTCTGCAACACTGGCTAACCTGAAATTAAAGGCCGCCTTATTTTGCCTATTAAAATCTTTACTCTTTATTGGCGCTGTAATAAGTTAGAGATATTTTCCAGTCGACCATTGCTTACTTTGGCAAGTCGGCACTGCTCTGCATTGACAATCAATGACGCGTTCTTGTATAGTGTGTACAGTTTAATGACACATATAGAGTGTCTAGATAATGCAGATAGTTAAAACACACCCCACTATAATATGCCTGGTGCTCACTTTGGTAAGGCTGAACAATACAGTTTAATGACACACATAGAGTGTCTAGATAATGCAGATAGTTAAAACACTCTAATATGCCTGGTGCTTAGTTTGGTAAGGCTGAACAATACAGTTTAATGACACACATTAGAGTGTCTATAGTTAAAACACACCCACTATAATATGCCTGGTGCTTAGTTTGGTAAGGCTGAACAATACAGGAAACGTTCCACTAATTGAGTAATGTATAACCAGATTATGACTGTGTGCAGCCCACTCTTGAGATTATGTTTGAGCAGCACACAATGCAAGAAAAGAGATTCAGAATGTAATAATTAACTTTAAAGCATACTTTTGTCCTTACAGACAAAACATCGTTTTTTATATAGGTCAGTCTGTATTAGTTTACGGACAATTTAATTCTTTCTAGGCCGATGACTGAGCTAAGAAGGAAGACAAAAGTGCCATTGTACGACGAAATATCACATTTCTGACATCACTATATGTATATATGGTTGAACTTTAAGATCTATGTATTCAACTATTAACGCAGAGCTACCGGTTTGTGGTATGATACTTTTGTTGGGACATGTGGTAACCGTCAGTTGTAACCTTCACATCAGGACTTGTCCAAATTCTGAGCGTCACAATCATTTCAACGACAGCCAATCCATTTTCGTCGCCATGGGGACAGTGGTTTGCCTGAGGTTGCAGAGAGCTGCAACTGCCTGACCTAAGATTATTATTTATAATTAACAAATTATCTGCCCTCGGGTTGTGTTAGCTGAAGTTCGGTGGCTGGTGGAAGCGACAGTGGGGGAACTTTGCAGTGTTATCAGAAGATAGTGAGTGGAGACAAATATTTTATATTTCCTAACAAAGAAGAACATTGAGAAGACGCTTAAGAATATTTCGTAAGGCATCTTTAAACTTTCTATAAAGAGAAAAACTAAAGAACATACATCTCAGTATGACGTAAAATATTCAAACAAATAATAGTCCAATAAATAAGCATACATAATAAATTTGGCATGCAGTAAAACATCTAAACACAAGAAGCCCTATAAGTAAACATAAATTATAATTAATATGGTATGCATTGCAAAATACCGACACCAATAGCTCAAGAAATAAACATACATCATAAACATGTTATGCAATGCAACATACAAAAGATACCAATAACACAATAAGGAAACATAATGTGATAAACTTGGTATGCAGTACGACACCCAGCCACTTATATCTCAAGAAGTAAACATAATAATAAACTTGGCATGCAGTGTTACACCCAAACAATATCTGAAGAAGTAAACATAGCGATAAACTTGGTATGCAGTGCGACACCCAGATACTAATATCTCAAGAAGTAAACATCATAAACTTGGTATGCAGTACAACATCCAGACTCTAATATGTCAAGACATAAGCAATGATGAACCTGGTAAGCAGTACGACATCCAGACAGTAATATCAATGATAAACATGGCATGCAGAAAGACATCCAGACTCTAATAGACCAAGAAGCAAACACAATGATAAACTTGGTTTGCAGCTCGAAACCCAAACACTAATAGCTCAGGAAGCAAACGTATATCAAATATGTGACACTTCAGATGGATGCCTCCATTTAAAGGTGCAGATGACTATAAATGAAGACTAGCAACACAGAAGGTTTGAAAGCCGATTCTTACTTATAATTATTAGACTGGCTGGACGTTTACTCCTGGTCAGTGACCTAATTATTAGACCGTATGGATGTTTACTCTTGGTCAGTGAACTAATTATTAGACCGTATGGATGTTTACTCCTGGTCAGTGAACTAATTATTAGACCGTATGGATGTTTACTCCTGGTCAGTGAACTAATTATTAGACCGTATGGATGTTTACTCCTGGTCAGTGAACTAATTATTAGACCGTATGGATGTTTACTCCTAGTCAGTGAACTAATTATTAGACCGTATGGATGTTTACTCCTGGTCAGTGAACTAATTATTAGACTGTATGGATGTTTACTCCTGGTCAGTGAACTAAAGATGAGCACTCGGAATGTCATTATTATCAATTGCCCAGACCCTGTTTCTCTATCTCTGCTTTGTTTCTCTGTCTCTCTGTGTCGTTATAATTTTTTCCTTTGAGAAAAGTGGGTGAGGTGAGGTGGGAATGGGGATGTTTTGTTTCCCTTTCTATGTTTGACTGTTACTATCTCTCAATCTCTCCCCTTCTTTCTCCTCTACATCTCCGCTTCTTTCGTCTCTATCACCTTTGATATTTGTGAATGTTTGTATGTCTCCTTCTCTCCCTCTTTCGTAGTATATATTGTCCAATATATATATGGAGAGAGAGAGAGAGAGAGAGAGAGAGAGAGAGAGAGAGAGAGAGAGAGAGAGAGAGTTAGATAGATAGTAACGAAAAATATAATGCATACAAATTATGTAGCACATATCTTGATGCAAGCTACTCCCAAGTGATATATAAAAATTCAGGAAAAGGGAGGTAAATTTATAAGGTTAAAGAAAGCAGCCAGCCTGTCATGTGGTAAAGTTGTTACAAGAGATGATGGCTTTACCACATCGCAAATTCTTCCCCAACTGCAGATTCAAGGAAGGGAACTCTGCCTGGCTTTTATGTTTCCTCTCGTGCATTACTTCCACCTTTTGATTCCGACTGACAGACATGATAGGAGTGTGGACTGAATCATTCCTTTACTGTCAAAGTCCAAATTAGCGAAGCCATTTTGCTCTGTACACGCTTCTTTACAAGCGTAAGGGAAAGATAATCACAACAATGAATAATATTTTCGGTGCATAACACTCTGCCCAAAGGTCCCAGGGAGAGATATTACAGGCCCTCTCATTCTCCAAGCATGCACTAACCCAAGCATCTTCCCCATCAAAATAACCACAAACATGTGCGCACGCATGCACGCACACACCCAACACCACACACACACGCACACATACAATACACTCACTAACACAATGCATGCACACATACGCAAGCACATGTGTAATCTCGCAAATGTGCAGAAACACTGCATATGTTCATTCAAAACGAGTTCATCTAAGAAAAAAGATGTCAATAAAAAGATGGATTCTTAAACGAGACTGGTTTAAGAATTTCAAATATTCCATGTCCAGGGCCAGAAGACTGTAACTGTAATCTGATTGCGTCTTGCCGCAACAGTTATGACCCAACAGTCTTCTGTTATGTCCAGCATACCGAGGGTGTCGTTTATTGTCTTCCCGTTCAAGCATTTCTGATTTTAATGGAGTGGTCAAAACGTTAAACACAGTTTCGAAGACAATGCTACAGGAGTGAAGCATTGGTGTGCGTGTTCTGGCAGACATGTTTCCTCGGGACTGTGAGATGGGTCACGAATGTAGTACGAGTATTGATAACAAGCAAGACTTTTTAAAAAGTGGCTTTTGAAGTGTGAAGTTAATTTACTAGCTCACCTATGTGTCAGAGCAGTGCACTTAGCTCCACAATGACGGCCAGTACTTCGAAAGCAAGAATCAAATGCAATCATAACGCGTACAATTCGCTACAATATTTGAGTTATCGTGTGTACAAGTCGGTGCAATATCTGGGTCAGTCGTGTGTACAAATCGTAATACTTAGTAAATGTCTAATGTTCAAAATCAGAATGGTGGTTACCGAGCGACGAGCAGGCTACGCAAAGGAATCGCCTGTCCACTCCATACAACTTGGCTTTGGATGTGACAGGTCTTCGAAATTGCAGAGCTTAGCATGCTATTAACTGCTCTATATTGTGCGAATGCCAGTTACTGCCCATGCAAATGCTAACTTTAAACATCTATCTTAGATGATTAGCTGTAAACATTATGTCTCCGACATAAGAGGTGTGGGTATTGACGGAAAATTTGTATTGCTTGCAATTTGTTCATTCTATAGTGAGTTTGTATATGCTGCAAAACAAAGTTTTGGAAATAATTTTGCAAGATGAAAAAGAGTTGTCAGGGACAGTACAGCCAATGAAGTTTGATTAAAACAAGAAATCATATCAATTTTCTTTTATTGGACACATTCAAGACAAGTTTAAAAGTTATGTGTTAAACTATTTCATTTGTTTGTGATTAAATACATTTCTTTTATTATAGAGATGCGAGTGCATTTATTCCTTTACGAGTTATCTGCCCGCTCTTCGGTGTGTGAGCCTCTGAAGTGATCAGAATTAGGGAGACGGGTTTCATATTTTTAGATAATGCGCTCAAATTAATTAATTATAAAAACGCATCGTGTTTCTGTGAAGTGACGTGTGCCGATAATAAAATATTCCGGATATATTAATTTCACTTTCATTATTAGTTTATTAAAATATCAGCATCAATTAAAGAAGTAGTAATAGAAGTAAATGTAGAAGTAAAAGAGTAGAGAACTGGAGTATAGAATTAGTAGATGTTGCAGTAGTAGCTGCAACAGTAGTATTAGTATTTGTACAAGTCGTACCAGTAATATAATCTTGCGTTAGAACGTGGGCCCAGCATTAGTAATAGTACACATCTGTGGTAGTAGTATTAAATGTTGTGATTGTAATAGTAATAGTAGAGGGACTAGTTGGGGTAGATGTAGTGGTAGTAAAATATAGTGGTAGAGGTAGTAGCTGTAATAGTAGTAAACTAAACTGTTTTAGAAACTTCATCAGTTGTATTATGGGAGGGTAGTAAATGTAATGGAGACAATAATGGAAAAAGAAGTAAAACCCCGCTTCACACAGATAGGATGTCGGAAATGACAATAGGGATTTAAGTGCTGTGGTGGCCGTTGTTGTAAAATGCCACTTGGTGGAGTGGGCAGTAATGGCGTTTTTGCCAGCCCTGAAAAGGGTTGAGGCTTGGTCCTGGCTTGTCTGGTGTGGCGCTTTGACATGACGGCGGTCCGATGGATGGAGTGCATTCGTCGGTGGTCCGAAGCGAAGTGTGTTGGTGTGGTTGGGAAGTAGCGCTCGAATTCTTTAAAAGCAAAGACAGATGATCGTGCACCAACTGGGAGAATGAATGCTCAGGCTCAATCTCGTCCATGGAAAGTCGCACAAACCCGAATAAATACACTACAGTAAATAAAATTGGGCGGCCCGGTACCATTTGATCCACGGCCCGGTACCGGTCCGCGGACCGGGGGTTGGGGACCACTGGGCTAGAGGATTCATGTCCTACGATCGAGGTTACCAAAGAGGTCATCTCTCAAGAGGAGTGGTTCTTAACCTTTTTTGAGAGATTTTCTTGTCCGTTGTTTAGTTAAAGTTATTAATGTAATATTCGTAGATGTGTCACGGAACGTATTCTTGATCGCTGTGAGTGCAATTCTTAATGGTTAATCTCCCCAGAAGCTCAAAAATGTGCTATGGTTAGATACAGCCCAATGAGGAATAATTACCAATTGTTGTGCGTTAAACGAGAGTTGAAGGAGGCAGCAAGAGTGCATGATATTAATATAGCGGAATTTATTGCTGAGGTAATCATATCACCCGTAAAGGAAATCATGCATGTCTTTCTCCATAGCAACATAAAACTCCTGGCAGAATCATGCCCAAGCACATGGTTTAAATGGATGTAGTGGCAGTACTGTTTATGGTTGTATGGTTCTATTTCAGAATTGAAAATAGTACTTTCTTTCTTCCTTTCATTCATCTTTCTTTCTTTCTTTCTGAATTTCTTTCTTTCTTTCTTTCTTTCTTTCTTCCTTTCATTCATCTTTCTTTCTTTCTTTCTTTCTTTCTTTCTTTCTTTCTTTCTTTCTTTCTTTCTTTCTTTCTTTCTTTGTTGCTTTCTTTCTTTCTTTCTTTGTTCATTTCCTTCTTTCTTTCTTTCTTTCTTTCTTTCTTTCTTTCTTTCTTTCTTTCTTTCTTTCTTTCTTTCTTTCTTTTTCTTTCTTTCTAAATTACTTTCTGTCCCCTCCTTACTTACTTTCCCCCATTTTTTTTTCAGATTTCTAGTCCTAGTTTGACTGTACCTTTTGTTTAGGAAAAAAAAAACAATTATACAATTTATATTTTCTGAAACGAAAAAGAAACTAGAGATGCCATTTTCGCTCGATGAAAGAAGATAGAATTCATGCTTCATTCGTCACGAATTTTGGAATGCGTACTTACTCCCAACACTCTCCCGATGACGAGTTTATACCTGAGATCTCACGTGCTAATGGTAAACGGACTTGTTCAGATTTGGCTTTCCCTACTGAGATCTTACGTTCAAAGGGTACATGGACTTGCATAGTTTTCGTCTCTCCATACTATTGTTAATTACAGGTATAAAGTCCCAGAGCCCGAGCGGCGTTCTTCCTAAAAGTATAAAATGCAAATTGCCTGTTGCATACGACTCCTGTAGTCTACATGCTCAACTTAACTCGATGACGTCAAGCGATCCTGATCAAGGTCAAGATTCCTACACGATTATCTTTACCATGGTTACCGTGAAATCGAGTTCAACAACGCTGGCACAAGTTACATTTATTTGTTGTTTGTTTGGTACTTTTGGCACCATGTGAAGTGCAACAAAGATTTAGGAGCGAACACAGACACAGAACGGGTTCCGAAAGAAGCCGTGTCTGATTCTGCCTGTTAGAACATCAATTAATCGCGTACAATAAAACCCAGAGCAAATAGCTTTAGACTGCACAAAACGGAAGCGGAAACCACGTCTTCTGCGCCCGCTAACCACATTTGTCTCAATAAAAGTGATAAAACAGATACATCAAAAGTAACACAGACCCATTTGCCCCCACAGTATGCGGTCACTTTTGAGATTTATTGTTTGGGTTTTAGAGCCTCGTTCCAATAGTACGGCCGACTATTTATATAACACAGGAATTGGCATCAATGCAGTCAAACTGCCGCAATAGAATACGTTTTAAAGAATTATAGTTTAAATCAATAAAATGGCTGCGAGTGAGACAATTCTTTTTCTTCAGTCCTCAAAATTAAATGTCTCATAGAGGTAAATATTGTCAAACAATAAAATGTTCATAGCAAATCTCTCTCTCTCTCTCTCTCTCTCTCTCTCTCTCTCTCTCTCTCTCTCTCTCTCTCTCTGTAGATCGTATCCATCTCCAAACAAACCGAACACTAAAATGTCATTTTGAATGTTTACTTGTTACATATTTTGAACCAACAAACGAAAAAAATCATAAGAACAAAATGAATAAAGAAAAACAATGAAAACCCATCATGTTTTTAAAAAAAAATCTGCATTAACCAATTAAGAAGTATCCATTCACAAAGCAATGATGGGTTTTAGGAAAATATCTAACAATATTAATTATTGTATTGGTCCCAGGATGACGTCACTGAAGAATGCAAGAACGTGTACACAAAGAGAAACTATAACATCTTGAATTATGTTTAAATGATTATTCATCATTTCAATTAAATATCAAACCATGTCATGCACGAGCTAGCTATAAATCTGAATGAACGTGCCCAAACTCACGATTTTTTTTCTCTCTCGTATTTTACAAAGCTGTTTAACTTGTCGTTTGCGTGAAATACAGGTCTCCTCACTGATAAATGTAACAATGATAGCTTAGAACTGAAGGGTGCTTAATCTTTAATAGAGAAGATTGCACTCTCTCCTGTACTAAGGAATCGTTCAGGCTTCAAAATGCATTATAAAGTATATATTAGCATGCAATAATAAACACTATAGCCACGAGTGTTATGTGTTTGCGTGTTTGTGAATGTGTGCGTGATTGCTGTATATGAATTCACGCATGTATATGCTCATTATAAAAGAAAAATTAAAAGTAAAAATCAATACAAAAAACACATACAGTGCAACCTAATACCAAACTAAAAATACAAAAAACACATACAGTGCAACCTAATACCAAACTAAAAATACAAAAAACACATACAGTGCAACCTAATACCAAACTAAAAATACAAAAAACACATACAGTGCAACCTAATACCAAACTAAAAGTACAAAAAACACATACAGTGCAACCTAATACCAAACTAAAAGTACAAAAAAACCCACATACAGTGCAACCTAATACCAAACTAAAAATACAAAAAACACATACAGTGCAACCTAATACCAAACTAAAAGTACAAAAAAAAACACATACAGTGCAACCTAATACCAAACTAAAAATTAGTAACACGCAAGATGCAGTACAGAGAACAGATTAGATAACAATTAAAAATTCGAAGATGTTCACGAGACTAAGGCCGATGTTGAAAGTGAAAATGACGGTTGAAATGTTCTTTTAGATGTTATGACGTGACTATCAGTACGTTCTAAAATTGTTCGTTGCAGCTCAAAGAACACTGACTCGAGCAAGAACAGTTTTTATTTTTTATTTTCATCACGAGTGTACTAAGGATATGAGGGTCCACAGAAGCATCAGGACAAAGTGTGTACATGGATTCGACTAGGCAAGTGTTTGGCCCGGAGTCCTCCCCCCATCCAGTCAGTCAAACATAGCATCTTTCCTGTATTCTGTCATGCTTCAGCTGTGCTGCTGTTATAGTGAGCCTTTTATGTTCTTAGAACGACTAGTGATGGAAGTGAGCGAGCGTGTGTGAATGGCTAGTGAGTCAGTGTCAGTGGATGAGTGTAGTGTGTGGTGGTAGCCATTGTACGTATCAATAACTTTCTGAAGTTAATCTGCTTTTCTCTCTGATTGACTTCTCAACAGATTGGATGGCCAGTCTTGCCAGGGGCCCATGCCAGCTTCTATAACAGAAGAGTTATTCTTTTCGTGGTTTTTAAAAATAAAATCTTTATTTTCTTTTAGGTCAGTCTGATGAGCTTCTGCTACAATGTAGTAGTAGTAGTGGTGTAGTAATCGATTTACTTTCTTCTTTTTCCTTTCTTATCTGTCCTGGACATGTAAATATGTACAGGAGATTACCACTTTTGGGACTCCAAGATTCAAAACAAACTAAACTAGTTGGCATAGTTAGAAATAATCCTCATTTACATGCAGACAATGTACTGAGATTTCATAGCAGCATATGCGCTCTATGTTTATGACATACCACACACACTATTGTTGCTAGTCAGATAGATAGATTGATAGATAGATAGATAGATAGACAGATAGATAGATAGGCAAGCAGATATACAGTTAGACACACAGGCAGGCAGGAGACAGATAGATGGATAGACATTCAGACAGGCAAGCTGATAGATAGATAGATAGGCACTAGATAGATAGATAGATAAGCAGATATACAGATAGACATACAGACAAAGAGACAGGCAGACAGACAGATGGATATACATGCATATAGGCTGACAGGCAAGCAGATAGATAAATAGAGAGAAAACTTTATAACACCACCATTCACCAACGAACCAAGTTCCGACAAAGCAATCAGCACTTTCCTAGTCTTACAACTGACAGACGACATCTCGCATCACTCTGCTAAATGTTATACACATCAACAACACCTATCGCCACTGGGCCATTCATCTAGTCACATAAGATTTTAATCTATTTCATGTACATTTCAAGACTTACTAATTTCGTTGTTAGAATATATCATTTATTATTAAAAACGTCATTGTCCTGGTGAAGGCTAATCATCCAAAGTGTCGACTCCTTTATTTGTAATATTCCCACCTAAAATTACATTGCTTTTAAAATTCATAATGGCACGAATTTTAGCGCGCGCGCGCGCACGCTCACTACCACACACAGAAGCACGCACACACTCCCCCCCACACACACACACACACACTCACACACATACACACTCATAACTATATTCACAACAGCCTACCACTGAATTACCATGGAATGTTTGCAAATTCTTTCTACTCCACTGCCTACTTTTTAGTTCTCAAGAAATTGCGGCAGTTAAAGTTGTCTTCTGTCAAACTGCGGGGAGCGCACACGTCAAGGACTAGATCTTCTTACAGCCGAAGATACATTTGACCTGGGTGTCAAGAAAGAATGAGAAAACACTAAGAGTACACACGCACAAACATCTCAAGTGTCTGACTCCATAGGCATGGACATGTGTTGTATATTAATGTCTAACAAAATGGCTATCCTAATTAGAATGAGTAACTTGAGTCATAAATTACAATAAAGAGCTTATTCACAGTATCAATAGCAACTAAATAAACATATTTATTCACAGCATCAATAGCAAGTAAATAAACATATTTATTCACAGTATCAATAGCAAGTAAATAAACATATTTATTCACAGTATCAATAGCAAGTAAATAAACATATATATTCACAGTATCAATAGCAACTAAATAAACATATTTATTCACAGTATCAATAGCAACTAAATAAACATATTTATTCACATTTTCGATAACAAGTAAATAATCAAGAATATCCTTCGGTCGGGGCATTGTTCATTTTATATGACAAAAAGCAGTTTAGTGTGTCTGCTAATTTTTCTTTAAGTAATGCTAAGAGCAAGTTATAAAAAATACTTAACTAAATAAACTCGTAGATACAGAACAAAAGTTGTGGATTAAGGGAATATTCAGAAAATAAGTAACTTTAGAATGGTATCATTATATAGTATGAAAGTAGATCATTACATATTAAAGTTAAGTAGTCATAAATTTAAAAAGAATACAAGAAAATAATTTGATATATAATAATCCGAGTGTAATTCCCAAAAGACGTAGGAGTTTAAGAAAATGAATAAGAAAGATATTCATTTAATGACTACATAATTATTCCATGTCCTTAAGGGTAAGTAATGGCAGTTATAAGTATGTACGTTTTGTTCAACAAAGATCGACAAACGTTACTGTTTTGCTCACTGGTCTCCCCTTAATGCTATGCGATTGGCCAGACGCAATATGTCATCAAGGTTTCAGACATAATTCTTGATAAATTAGGCCACCATTTTAAAGAACATATGCAAATAAACTCTTTGCAAACAATCCACATGTAAATGGAAAATGTTTTTCAGTCAGCATTAAGATGCAAATTCGATAATTAAACTGCAAAATTATTTTCATCCCCTATCATCGTATTTCCGAACGGAGCAATGTGACCAAGAGTTACTTTCCCTTATATATTAACATGTCGTTTAATGAAATCTTTTCAGACATCAGTTATTGTGGAGTAAGGGTCTTTTGTAGAGGCGACGCTGCTTGAAGAGATTTCAAGCAATCCATTGGATCAGACTTTCTCAATATTTTACCCTCGAGGAAGTCTTGAAATAATTTTCCGGTCTCAGGGCTGGAACACTAGTAGGAACTCCGGCTGAGGAACCCTGCATTGCATCATCTGTATATAGACATGATTCCCTTGACTACCTTGTAGTGACTAGCCATAGTGACTGTCACTGGTATATCCATGGAAACACGTATTTACACATTTAACTTTTCTATCACACACTCACGCACACACTCTCTCTTCTCTCCCTTTATTCCATCACCAGTCCCGGAATTTACATTTACTGCATTCGAAAAATGTGCACGAACATTTTAGCGATGGAAAAGATTCGTCACAGTTAGCAAGCAGAGATTCCATCACACCGAATGACGGCTGATCTCGTCGTAAGAGGTTATCGTGATTTTCAGCGAGAATTGATGGCCACCTAGGGTGTGTGGCTCCAGAGCTGGACAGAAAAGGGAGATGACCTTCGCAGTGAGAGCGATACGTATGTGGCAATCCCGTGATCGTTACAAAAACCATTTGCAAGACTTCCCCCCCCCAAAAAAAAAAAAAACAAAAAAAAACCAAACATTAGGCGGTGATGTAGCGGATACAAATACAAACGGATGAATAAATAAAAGGAGTTAACAGATTAACAAAAAATAAACAAAATCAAATGGCTGATATGTAAATGAAGCTGTTGATTTATACATGAATATATATATATTACACACATACACACACACACACACACACACACACACACACACACACACACACACACATACGATTCCTTTCTTTCGCGTCCGTACGAACACACGCACGCAGGTGTATGGTGTATTGTATATATGCATGATATGCATTTTAGAAACTATGTTCATATGTCCTCAAATTTAAGCACACACACAAACATGCAAACATATGCACACACACACACACACATAAATATACACACGCACATATACACACACGCATATGCACATGCACGCATTCAAAGTTTGCACTTATTTATACTAATATACACAATTGTACACACACATACATACTCGCTTACACACATGCATACACATATGAAAGAAGACAAAGCTTTAAAAAAAAATTACAAGACAAACGATTAAATGAAACACCATCTAATTATGCGAACACAAATTAACCAAACCATAGCCAACACGCCACTATCTAAACAAAGAAAATTACTGAATCTCCAGTTTGGCGCACACAAGACACACACGCACACACGCACACACGTACACACGTACACACACACACACACACACACACACACATACACATTAAATAATAACGGGATCTCACTCAGTTCGTGTTTATGGTACATAGAAGTAAAGACCATAGAGCTACATGTGCAGCGTTCTCTGTGCAGTCCTTACTCTATGAAGTAGTGCGCGCAATGTACTATTACAAAGCCGTTACCATAGTAACATGCAAGCCACAGAACACATTTACTACAACGCAATGCTAATCTGAATATAATGATGCCGGCTGACTACAGTGTTAATTCATATTACAAAACTGCAGCGACATCCAGAGAGGAGACTAGTGTACAGTCGTAATTTACAGGATGTAACATAGTCCTGCAACGACCACAACATTGGACACGAACTGGTGGAATTAACTGTATTCTTTTCCAGGGAAAATAATCGTCATGGATAGAAATTTATTCCGTTTATTTGCTTGCAAAGTGTTTAAATGTTAATCTCATCAAGTGTCAAGCCTTAAATAAAACATTCACATATTTTATTTTAATTTTGTGGACATTTTGCGAATGTCTTAGAATACGAAGATGTATACTGCCTTATAAATGACTTCATATGTCAATGAAACGTTTAACACCTCATTATTTTATTTATTACACAATTATTTTTCTTTGTAAAATAAGGAGACAATTAAACATTAATCCGATACATCGAAACGTTTTCAATGAATTTATTTTTCTGTAACCCGAGCACTTTTCCATGTTAGACCATGCCTTTACTCAGCAGCAAATATTTTAATGATAGTTCTGACTTTTTTCGTTATGTATATAAAAAAATAATAAATATGCACAGTTTGATAGTGTATATGTGTGTTGTGTGTATGCGTGTGTGTGTGCGTGTGTTGGCAGGGGCTAGGGTGTGCTGGAAAGAAAAGATAAGCACTTGTTTTGTGAAAGAAATTAAAAAAAGTTTTGTTATGCATTAGCACTTTAAATAGGCAGACAGATGTTCGCGTAAACTCCCGCTGTCCTTCTCAGGTCAAAGTTTATTCCTCTAACTAATCCTTCCTTAAAATGTGGCGTACAGAAAAACAAAAACAAAAACACGAACAAAGTATTATCACTCCTTTTGCATACAAAGGGCACAGTTCATTGTTCTAATTAATCCAACATTGGACCCTGAACAGTGACCATTGACTGGAGATGAAAAACTCTTTGTCAAACAAAGTTCCATTTGTCTACAAAGGAAAGAAAGGCATTCACAGATTTAAGTAGGAAATGCTAAATACATATTTGTTTATCAGTATTGTTTGTTAAAGTTAAATAAATACCATTATTTAATAAGATAGGACTTTGGCGAGATATTTAACTCATTTTTTTCTCTAAAGTAAATCGGCTAATAAAGAAATAATGCTAAATTAATTTGGTACCTTCCTGCTCAAGTCATAAAAAAACAATCCATCGAAGATTTTAGTATTGTGCAAGAGAGATCCCAGTATAAGAGCAAAGACAGACAAAAGGGCATTAGTTAAGACATACAAAAGGGCGTTAGTAAAGACAGACGAAAAGTCATTACTTAGATTAGACAAAGAATGTTTTTTTAAGAAGACAAATTGGCGTTAGTTAAGACAGACAAAAGGGCACTAGATAAGACAGACAAAAGGTCATTAGATAAGACGGACAAAATGGAATTAGATAAGACAGAAAAAAGGGCATTAGCAAAGACAGACAAAAGAGAGTTAGTAAAGAAATACAAAAGGGTATTAGTTAAGACATACAAAAGGGCGTTAGTAACAAAAGGATGTTGGTAAAGGCAGACGAAAAGGCATTACTTAAAATAGACAAAGAATGTTCGTTAAGACAGACAAAATGGCGTTAGTTAAGACAAACAAAAGAGCATTAGTAAAGACAGACAAAAGGGCATTAGATAAAAGGGCGTTAGTTAAGACAGAAAATAAAGATTTTGGTTAAGACTGACATAAGAGTAAATTTAAGGAGCATAAGTTAAATGAAACGAAAGGGCGTTAAGTTAAATTAGACAAACCAGCGTTAAGTTGAATTAGACAAAAGGGCGGAAGTTGTCACAGAGAGGAACGGAACACATTAATAATTAAATATTACTATGAATATAATATAGGAAAACAGCATCGTTTTTCCATCCTGAGTATTTTCCTCAAGCGCACGCAATATTTAATACTTCGGCAGACAACTTTGGCGCTTACATTGAGGCGCCATTTCCCTAAGATTCTTGTGCACACAAGTGATTTTATTGGTTGAAAAGACCATGTTTAGTGGAAAATAGAACTAGGCAAATAATTATTGAGCAGAATAGGTACAGAAATAATTTTGCTAAATGAATTTAAACTGGATTACATTATTTAACAAAATAATACATTATAACATAGAGATGGGCTAAGCAAGCGATTTATTTAGCAGTATTTATCAGGTTTATATTTATACACAGGGACATTTCAATCGAACGTATAAGAGTGAATATACATTACTCCATAAAGTGTTAATGTGCTCTGAGTATTTGTATTGGATGATACAATAGCATTCCAAGCTATTTCAATGAAAGGAAGAGGATTCCAAATTAGATAAAATCCAGATTACTGAGGTAGCATGCTTCTAAGAAAGTATGAAGAATGAAAATGAATTATTTGCGGTCGAAATTTTGAGAGCAAAATGTACATTAAGTAGGTCAAGGGGAAGGGAGGAAAAGTAGATATTATTTGTGCATGTGCCGGAAAAAAGATTTTAAAGTGGTGATTTATCCGGATTATGTGATATCCGGACTACGGGGTCGGGATTAGCGAAGTTTTAATGTACACGACTGTGAATAAATCATAGAATAAGACACATATTTTCCTGTGTTTTTCACGCTTATAAATTGACTAATGAACATAAATTATCTAATTACTAGTGAACATAAATTGACTAATTACTAATGAACATAAACTGTCTAATCACTAATCAATATAAATTGACGAATTATTAATGAACATACATTGACGAATTACTAATGAATATAAACTGATTAAGCATTAATCTACATACATTGAATAATTACTAATGAAAATAAAATGACTAATTGCTAACTAATTACTGATGAACATAAACTAACTAATTACTAATGAACATAAACTAACTAATTACTAATGAACATACACTAACTAATTACTAATGAACATAAACTAACTAATTACTAATGAACATAAACTGACTAATTACTAATCAACATAATTAACTAAAACTAATGTACATAAAAACAGCAGTAGCTGAGGAAGTCCCATTTGTTTTCTGTATAATACTTAATTGTACCACTGTTCTTAGTTTCAGATCAGTGCATTACACTCGACTCCCTTCCGCCCCATCCCCTCTCCCAGCATTTTATTTTCCTGTGGCAAGAACGAGTGAGTTCTCTATTACACGTCAGTTTCTTCTCACGTCATTTTGCTTCTGTAACACTCGAAACTAGGCAAACACTAATCAAAGCCTCTGTGTGTGTTTGTGATGTGATGTGTGTGTATGTGTGTTTGCAGAGTGTATGTGTTTATGGTATGGTATGTGTTTGCGATGTGTGTGTTGTGTGTTTGTGATTTGTGTATGTTTATGACGTGTGTTTGTAATGTGTGTGCTTGATTGTAATACGTGGTGTGTGTGTGTGTGTGTGCGCGCGCAATAAATTGGTCACTTTGTTCGCAGCATGACAGCAATCAATCTTCCTTTTACCTGTTTATCGATAGCTCTTGTCATCCACATATCAATAGATGTAATATACTAACGTCAACCGTGCCCTTCAAGGTAGTTTTTCCCTGGGAGTGTCTCTGGAAAGTGGGTGGTACTCTTTAAACAGACACAGTTTCACGCCTTAAGAACACTATCAGCCCTGCGGTTAATTGGCATCAGAATATTGGCACCGGAATAGCCACGGCTCCACAGATTGATTTTCACAGGTCACGGTATAGCAGGAATCTTTCAAGCCTAAGGGAGATAACCATGAACTAACTGACATTTGTTAATTGAGTCAACTCAGTTCGAGAAATGTGAGCAGCTGACACTCGGACCAAGCAGCTCCGGGAGACACAAGTCCAGTGCATGAGTTGAACCTGATGCTGGCATATACTGTTTCGGTCGTAACGCGAGTCTTAGTGATTAAAGTGGAGATTTTGTATGTATCTGTTCTTGTGAGGGAGAGGACGAGAAACATATTTATGCTTTGCGCACTCTCCTTCTAAACAGCGAATGTCGAAAGAGACTTCAATACTACCCCAAACTTAATCAGTGCTTGAATTGGCGAGGTATAAGATAACGTGTTCTTGCAAAACGAACAAACGAAAGATAATGACCACTGGAAGAGGCGAGACAGCGCCGATCTACTGAATAAGTACATTTATGCGATGTAAATATGATTCTTGTGCCCAATTTTATTTTATTATATGACATTATAAAGGATTTCGCGGTTGTTCAGAAACGCGATAATGTGTTTTGTCTGGGTCATAACTGACACGAGTCTGAGTTGAGCAAGAACTCCTTTCTGCCGCTCGTGGAATGTTTTGAGAGCTAGCGCTGAATGACTGTCAACAACAGCGTCTTCTTTAGTGAATGTCTTGCAAAGCTAGCATTTTAGTGATTTTCGTAACAAAGCTAGCATTTTAGTGATTTTCGTAACAAAGCTAGCATTTTAGTGATTTTCGTACAAAGCTAGCAATTTAGTGATTTTCGTACAAAGCTAGCATTTTAGTGATTTTCGTACAAAGCTAGCATTTTAGTGATTTTCGTACAAAGCTAGCATTTGTTGACAGGCATGCAAAGATAGCAATTGGTGAGTGTCTAGCTAAGCTAGCATTTGTTGACTGTTTGGAATACTAAAACTTTATGATTTGACTTGCAAAGCTAACATCTGGTGATTCTTGCAAACCTAACACTGGGTGATTTGTCTTGCAATGCTAACACTGGATGAGTCTTGCAAAGCTAACACTGTGTGATTTGTCTTGCAATGCTAACAATTGGTGATTTGACTTGCAAAGCTAACACTGGGTGATTCTTGCAAAGCTAACACTCGGTGAATTGCCGTGCAAGGCTAACACTTGATTATTTGTCTTGCAAACTAGCTTGATAATTTGTCTTGCAAAAAGCTAGCATTTGGTGATTTGTCTTACACAAAGCTGACGCCGAGTCCAAGTCTTGGATAGCCCTACCACCGCCATTCTTCCTGTTTATCTGTTTTGTAAAGACACTTAAGAGGGGATTGTCTGATATGGTTTTTGGCAATGCGGATTATCTTCAATAATAAATGGGATAATTGTTCGTCTCTCTCTCGTTCATTTTAGCGTTGCTGTCTCTCTGTTATTTTCCATAACAACGTCCTTAAAGTTCGTGTGTGCGTGCGTGCGTGTTTATATGTGTGTGGGTATTTGTGTAGAGTGAGTAGTGCACGACAGTGTGTTGTGCAGCTTGTACGTTTCTTATTGCAATCACTAACAGACAGGCACATCGACAATAATTATTATTTAAAGGACTTTGCGACAAGTAGAATAGCGTGTAGATTCATAGCTATATTTATGTTTAATTTTGCAATATTCTAAAAGTATCGCCTTCTTCATATTTCTCACTTGGCAATAATATTAATGTTGTTCCTATTTTTTCTTTTCGAATTTCGATGATTCATTGTATAAGCAATTTCCTTAGTCATTCTTACTCCTGCTGCTTTAAAACTAGCCACTTCTCACGACCCATCTGACAGTTTTCTCATTAACCTTTAAAAGTATCCAGTTACGAAAGCACCTAGCAAGAGACCAAACGTCCTAAGGGAACACGATACTCATTCGAACTGACAACGCTGGACATCACACCACTCTGACCAGTTAATTTACGGTGCGGACAAAACCTCAGTCCCATGGATCAATGCGCCAGCTTCTTTCTCCCCTTACGTCGTACCTGAGGAATACAGAGTGACTGTTGTCAGTGTTACCAAGCTCAGATAATCATAACGAGGATAACCGCCCATTCTCGCGACTTTTATCTTGTTGTTTGCTGTATATTGGTGTCCTTGAACACCAGACTTGTGGTGCGTACATCTCGAAAGCTAATGAATTTATTTTATGATTTGATTTTAGTGTGAGTTCTGCCGAAATTTGAAAGTTATAACATAAAGGTACATTTAAAAGAAGCACAAGAAGATAAGTGAACAAGTTTTAAGATGACGGAACAGTTCAACGGAAAGTAATGTCATATATGTTCATTGCTTGAAGACTGTATGTGTGTCTCACCATTTGTCCACATTAAGTGTTAAAGACAGAAAGTGGATTCTACCATTTATTCACATTAAGTTTCAAAGACAGAAAAATGGATTCTGTTGTTTGTTTGCATTAAGTTTTAAAGACAGATTGTTGATTCTACCGTTTGTTCACATTATTTTTAAAAAAAAATAGATTATGGGTTCTACTGGTTGTTCACACTAAATTTTAAAGACAGAATGTGGATTCTACCGTTTGTTCACATTAAGTTTTAAGACAGAATGTGGATTCTACCGAAAAATAAAATTGAAGAAATTAGATATATTTGTAAAATTAAATGCTGCAATCATTATGTCCTCAATAAATGATAAAATAATAAGAACGTCTTCTTTACAGTTAAATACTGAAATTTATTTTTGTTAAAAAAGAAAGAAAGAAAATGAAATCGGATTTATTCAGTCATGATTATCTGAACGCAAGATATTATCTAGAGCTAGCATTCCTCTTTGATACATATGGAGAGACCAATATTCATGTCCATCACTTTATTGTGAGTCGCAATTTATTTTTCTCTTTTATCTCTTTTGTTTTTGTTTTCGGGAGGTGTAGTGGTGGTGGTAGTGTGCGGGGCATGTTTTTCACACGGAGAGTTTAGTTTTCACCATTACAATCATTATCATTATTATCATCATTATCATCAGTACATTTATTATTTGATTGCTCGCGTGGTTCATATTTCGAAAGTGACCTCGCAAAGATTATCCTTTTAATCTTATTTGTGGCTATCGAAGAATATGTCTTTCTGTTTCTTATTTATCATAATCACGTAATATGTCTTTCTGTTTCTTATTTATCATAATCACGTAATATGTCTTTCTGTTTCTTATTTATCATAATCACGTAATATGTCTTTCTGTTTCTTATTTATCATAATCACGTAATATGTCTTTCTGTTTCTTATTTATCATAATCACGTAATATGTCTTTCTGTTTCTTATTTATCATAATCACGTATTATTTTTACTAGGGCTGCATCTACGAGAAAACACGTTGAGAAAATGACGTACGTAATAACACACCGTTTGAAGTGAAAAAGGAGAGAGGGAGTGATAAATAAACTGAAAAACGCAGTCATAGAGATAGACAGAAGAGAAGAGAAAGAAACACGACAGAGAAAAAAAAAGTTAGAGGAATACAGACTCCGAGACAGAGAATGATGAGACAACAAGAGATAGATAGATAGATAGATAGATAGATAGATAGATAGACATCAGACAGACAGACAGACAGATAGATAGATTAGATAGATAGATAGATAGATAGATAGATAGATAGATAGATAGTGTTAGAAAGAAAGAAAGAAAGAGTGATTGTGAGATTCAGTATGTTACACAATAACTGTTAATATCTATGTGTATAAGACACAGAGAGAGAGAGAGAGAGAGAGAGAGAGAGAGAGAGAGAGAGAGAGAGAGAGAGAGAGAGAGAGAGAGAGAGAGAGAGAGAGAGAGGACGGGACTTTCAAAACAAATTTTTCTCTTTCACATTTAGAGCAGTATCAGAGTGTGCGAAACCAGAAATGATTCCAATCTGAGCTCATCCTGGTGGCCTGTGCATGTTATAAACCATCTGGTGCGTGTACCTGAGGAGGAAGGCATGTGCCATCTTCACAATTCCTTTTGTGCAGTTGTCGCAAAACAATGCTGAAATCCTGGCCTGAACTACCACCTGAAACTGGCTCCTGCATCAACATTCCGGCAACGACATTCGTGACGAACATAAAAAGATAAGAGCAAAGAAATGCGTGAGACCTACACATGACTGTCAGATGAATATCGTTTGTGAAAACAATTTCCACACAACATACAGCACGCCCGATATTTTAACAGGTTCTGCAGGTTGCATCTCCTACAAAATCGCTGACTGGAGAAGAGGACAGGCAGGGCCTGTGGTCATATTGAGTGGCGGGTCGGGCCAGGTTGTGGGTCATACATTTACAGGGTTGTGTCCCTAACAACAAGACTACGGAAATTCAAATAATCACACAGATAGATAGTGAGACGCCAGCGCCACCTAATTAATGTTTATGATTATTATTTTCAATTAATCGTTCAGAACTAATTACAAGTGATGAGAATCTGAATTAATTTTATTAATATTCCTCCAGCAGACACCAATAGTCTCTCACTTGGGCGGATATGTTGGCGCTGTAAATGTTTTCTCTCTTCCACAATATTAATATAGCATTTATTATCACACAATATTTCTTTAGGTAAAACACTTCTTACTATAGTAGAAGATAAATCTGTCTTTTAATCTATATTTAGCGAGCCCCATCCATCCACTTTCTTCCCCAACATATGGTTATCAAAATGTGTAAGAAGGTCAATAAGTTTAACAATAAATATATTAAATCAACAATCACATATGACAAATACAATGAAAAAGATAACTTACATCACTATTTCCATGAAACTATGTTTGAATAATTTTAACACCTATAGAGTCTTATATCCTAAAAGTTAAACACAATTCAACAAACTAGTGTGAATGCAAATCACAGGAGAGTTCTTATCAGAGAACAGTAATTGAGTTATTAGAGATAGATATACTAGTTTCTACATAACCTTGTTGAAGCGAAGATACAATAATCTTTTTACATGTTTTTCATAACAAAATTATAATTTTATTGTTCACATTATTGCTATCAGTCTCAAGTACTCCCTTCTTTTGCTGTAGAAAACTAATTAGCTGTTATTCTCTCGAGGATAACTGGCACTCTGCAATATTGGTTCCCTCAAGCAGAACAACAATTGCAACTATTTCCGATAAATTCCTTTAATCATAAATTGAGGATGCAGTCAGCATACATTGCCATCATACATCAACAGAGTGCAGTGTATTCCTTACTTTTACACACTGCAGTAGATACTTCTTGCATTAACCACAATCGTAGTGGTAAAACAAGAAAAGGTTGCGTATCCCTGTAAAATATAATCAGGGAACAAAAGTTAAGTTTCCAGTTTATTCATCTTTAACTCCATTCTCTCTTACAGTCAAGTATCAACTTACAGTTTCCTGCAACAGTATTTATTAGCCTGATACATGTACACAGCATAATAAATACTGCATATCAATGTTATGAGTTCATTCGCTAGAAATAATGTGATGTATTTAGCATAATGTATACGAACATCTTAGTTCAAATATTTGTAGAAATAATAGTCTACTCTCATAATACATCTCTACATAAGACACAAGTATAATGTATCAAGAGCAAAATGCATGAAATATTTCTAAGTTCATTCTCTCTCAATCAGTTAACTCACTATTAAGCCAATGGCTGCCTTTGTCCACAAGACGGACAAAAAAGTGAGAGGAATACAGACTCCGAGACACTGAGAGAGAGAGAGAGAGAGAGAGAGAGAGAGAGAGAGAGAGAGAGAGAGAGAGAGAGAGAGAGAGAGAGAGAGAGAGTCAGAGAATTATGAGACAACAAGAGAGAGAGAGAGTCAGAGAATTATGAGACAACAATAGATAGATAGATAGATAGATAGATAGATAGATAGATAGATAGATAGATAGATAGATAGATAGATAGATAGATAGATAGATAGATAGATAGATAGATAGATAGATAGATAATGTTTAAACATATTTTCTACAAGATCAATTTAAAATGGAGGCAATTCATGTGGCAAGCAATTGAAAGAGAGAGAGAAAGAGGGGGAGAGAGGAGACATGAAGAAAGATAACCCCGAACTCTTAATTAGAATTATAATGATGTAGGCCACTGGCCCTTCACAAAACACGGTGTACGATTTTCAAGTCATCAATATAAATAAAACATGACAAATACTTAGCGTGCTGTGATATGCGTGTGCATTGCTTTGAACATAAGCTAAAGTTCCACGCCCACTCACACATTCATACTTATAAATTAGTATTATTTTCTTATTCATTTCTAGTGCAACTGCAATTTAATAGTTATTTATAATAAATCACTAATTTATTATTATGTATCACTCACTGAATTGACGCATACTTTTCATACCCTAAAAATAAACAGAGCAAAAGACAAACTGTTGGAAGAAATCAAAGAGATACTAATTTTCAGTTTCCTTGCCACACATGAGAAACTTTGCTCTGAAGCTGTAGCAGGGGCAGTAACTTTGTACCAAACGTTTCTAGATCCAACTTCTGTTGCATTCTGTAACTGTTATTTGGTGTACATTTTTCATGACATGCTAGTTTATAACAGTCATGGAGTCAGGTTGGGTAACTCTGTTACCTGGTGCAAGTTTTTCCTGACATGCTTGTTTATAGCAGTCATGGAGTCAGGTTCTGTAACTCTGTTACCTTATGGACGTTTTTTGTGACATGGTTGATTATAACAGACATAGAGTCAAGTTCTTCTTTACAATTTGCACACGGTCCAACATCGTGAGCCTATCAGATCAACAACAAAAATCAATTCTACATGTAGTATTTTTAATGTTGTGTGCCACACATTTTTTCAAGCGCTCCAAGTCGATTAAAAGGAAAGTGTCATAAGCCTGTCTAGAAAGTATTCACACTATTTCCCCGCAGTACTCGCCTCCATTAACAGGTTTCATAAACCTATCCAGGAAGTGTGACTTTGCGATTTTCACCGTTTTTGAATGGAGATCGAGAAGAAATAGGAGACTGAAGAAAAGGAGACCAAGGAAAAAGAGATTGAAGAGAAGGTGACTAAATAGGGGACCAAATAGGAGACTGAAGAGAAGGAGACTGAAGAGGAGGTGATTAAATAGGAGTTGAGGAGAAGGTGATTGAAGAGAAGGAAAGTAAGTAGGAGGCTGATGAGGAGAAGGAGATGGAGATTGAAGAGAAGGAAACAAAATAGACCAAGCAAGACTTAAGAGGAGACTAAAGAGAATAAGATCGAGGGGAAGGAGACTGAAGAGAATGAGATTAAATAGGAGACTGAGGAGAAGGAGACTAAAGAGAATGAGATCAAGAAGAACAAGATGTAAGAGGACGAGACTAAACAGGAGACCAAGGAGAAGGAGACTGAAGAGAAAATTAAATGGGAGAGAAGAAGAGCAGATTTAATAGGAGACTGAAGAGAAGATTAAATAGGAGACAGAGGAGAAGGAGAATGAAGAGGAGGAGATTATACAAGAGGCCGAGGAGAAGGAGACTGAAGAGAAGTAGATGACTAAAGATACCTAGGAAAATGAGGAGAGTGAAGAGAAGGAGACCAATAAGGAAACCGAAGAGACAGAGATCGAAGAGAAGAAAGAGACAAAATAGAGGACCGAGGAAAAGGAGATTAAATAGAGTGAGACATAGAAGAAGGAAACTGAAGAGAAGACTGAGACCGAGGAAATGTAGGAGAGTGAAGAGAGGAATGATACTGAAGAGAGACTAAGGAGAAATAAAGAACGAATGAAATGTTTTCCCAAAGTTGATACTGTTGGGCATATTTACAAACTCGTTCTTGCTATAATATGCGTACAATTAACTATAATAGCAGTAGTAGTACAAATAGCAGTAGTATAGTAGTAGTACAAAAAGTAGTAGTACAAAATAGTATTATAGTAGTACAATAGTAGTAGTACATTAGTAGTACAAATAGTAGTAGTATAGTAGTGGTACAAATAGCAGCAGTACAAATAATAGTATTATAGCAGTAGAAATAGTAGTATATAGGTGTAATATAAATAGTAGTAATATAGTAGTGGTACAAATAGTAACAAGAGAATGATGATGACGATGAAGGTGATGTTGGTTATGACGACGATGATGATGGCGATGATGGGGATGATCAAGAAAACAAGCTGTCAGTGGCTTTCAAGAAAATATAAGTGTGAAAAATGACGACAGCATTACTAAGTCGGTATTTGTTTATCATGACATTTTCGCAAGTAAATATTTTTCATATAGCTATGAACGCAATTTTATCAAGCAGGAAGAAAGAGAGCGTGGGGAGGGAGGCTCAAGGGTGCCATGTCAGATTTTTGTCATAATGAATTATTAACCCCTTCAAAAGGAAAATCGACTGCGCCTCATGCTTTATGTATGGGAAAGAATTTAACGCGGATGAGCTTTAAAGCTCAAACTTGCTTTGAAAAATATCCAAATTAGCTTTTGGAATACATGTATTCGGCATCAGGCATCCTTGAAAGTAAAACAAGATCTTAAGTACCGTGTTGCTTTGCTGTGCATTTTTTGTTTGTTTGTTGCGAGGACAAGGGTGTTGTACTCAACACAATATCCCAAGGGGCAGTATTTAAAGGGAAGAAAAAAGTCGCTGGAATTCATTTTACAGCTAACTTTTCTTTAGCACAGCATACATATTTACGGTTAGATGTTCCATATTTGCCTCATATAGGAGAGTAATTGTCATACTAAAGATTTAAAATATGCATAGCAGAGAGCATTTTCCTGCACGACGCGTCCACAACGTGCTGTAGTTTACACAGTTGACATAACGTTGTGACAGTCATCTGGATAAACGCTGAAACCTGAAGCATCCACAGTGGATAATGGGGTCAGCTTAGAACTCCCACAATTTATGAGTTGACCAGCATTTCATTTAATTTTTATAGACTTACACAATATGTGCCCATGAAGAAAGAGAGAAGGACGAAGAAACACAGAAAAGAAATAAAGTTAATTGCTTTTAAATTCCGTGGAAAGAAAGTCAGAAATGGAGAGAGATCGCGATAAATTGGAAGGGGGTATATGCATGGATAATATCAAGTTTACTCTAGAAAGCAGAGAACAAGCCACGACAGAAGAAAACGAAATGCTGACGAAGGAAGAACTGAGATCGTAAAATGCTGTCTGCCACAATGATGAAATGTTTACAGCATGGCATGGAGATCAGCAATCAGATCATTTGTGTCTTCGCTGTACATATCTGGAATAAATACATGTAACAGGATGTTATAGGGCATGCTCATCTCTTGAATAGTAACAAGAGACTGATGTGTATGTAAATGAAAAATAAGAAATTAAATTATTTATTCAGTTTTACATTATCACACACACACACGCACACACACACACACACACACACACTCACACACACACACTCACTCACACACACACACTTCTCTCTTCTCAGGTTTTCTCCCTCTTTCCTCTTCTCTCGCTCTTTTCTTTTCTTTCGCTTTTCTGTTGTTCATCATTTCCCTTTCTTGTCCCCTCTATTCTTTTTCTTTTCTTCCATTTTATACTTCTCTTTCCAGTTCTTCTTTATATTTTATCTTCTTCAAACTCTCATCATTCTCACTTTCTTTCTTTCTTTCTTTCTTTCTTTCTTTCTTTCTTTCTTTCTTTCTTTCTTTCTTTCTCTTTTCTTTCTTTCTTTCTTTCTTTCTTTCTTTCTTTCTTTCTTTCTTCTTTCTTTCTTTCTTTCCTTCCTTCCTTCCTTCCTTCCTTCCTTCTTTCTTTCTTTCTTTCTTTGTTTCTTTGTTTCTTGCTTTGTTTGTTTGTTTGTTTGTTTGTTTTTCTTTCTTTCTTTCTTTCTTTCTTTCTTTCTTTCTTTCTTTCTTTCTTTCTTTCTTTCTTTCTTTCTTTCTTTCTTTCTTTCCGAATTACATTCTTTCTAAATTTCAAAATGTCATTCTGTCCTTTCCTGACCTTTCTTAATTTGCACTGGTGAACATTGGATATAAATATATTACTTTTAATTTTAGTTTTGAATATTTTATTTTCTTCTTCTTTTGAATTTGTTTCACTAAGTCGTGAATACCTCCGACAAAATACGTGAACGAAGTCTAGACACATGGGACCCGCGAAGTCTTGCGTAGACAAGACGTTAGAACTGCGAGAACTGCAGAAACAGCCTTATATTAACGAACAGAAGAACAAATAGAAGACGTGCAGTTATCACAGCCGAAGATGTTATCATACAAAACGTAAATTGGAACCCCCACCCACCCTAACCACCATCTTGCGCACGTAACAGGAAGCGCACGCACTTTCTCTACGTACAACAAATACGTTTTTGGTTCCAGAACTTGCAGACTTCCCGAATGTCACTGCCAGGATGTTCGGGAACTGCTGGGGAAGCCACGCTGTGTCGAGGGTCTGCAGGAGTGATTTCTATGAATTTATCTTGTTTGGTTTCACATAACAAGCCTGCACATTCAATTGCTCGCGAAGCCGGCCCGCTGCATAGATGTTTTTGTTTGTGGGCTTTCAAATTTAATGACCTACCAATTAGATGGGAAATACCTCAGCGTGTGAAAGCAGAACAACTTATACAGCTACTGGGCTGTTAACTGGAATCCAACTAATGGTGGGGAGGCCACTCTGTGATTATGCAAGTTTGCATGGGAGGAAAAAAAGAGAAAAAATATATAGTTAGCGTGTATGTTCTTGTGCGTGTATGTATGTGTGTCTGTGTTGCTGTTTGCGTATGTTGTGTCTGAAAGTGTCTGCATATGTATAATGACTGTAGAGTAAAGAAAACAAGACAGGGCAAGGGAGAGATAGAGAGGCGTAAAAGAGAAAGATATACAAAAAATGGAAATGATATATAGAGAAGTTGAGAGAAAGAAAAACAGCGTGAATGTGGGGGATATTCCAAGGCTTACATTCCTGGGACATGTCTGGATTCCATTCAGACTGACGGCAAACCGTGACACAAACAATGTAATAACAGGGTTGTTCTCCACAATAGGCAATCCCAGTTTTCTTTCTCAGTTGTTTCTTTTCTATTACTATAATTATTAATTAATCAATTTAATTTTACAACTATGCGCAGGAATCAATACCCCTAATTATCTGCAAGAACGATCATTTATTTCCAATATAATCGAAATCAAATAAAAATGCTAAGAATGACAGCCCCACTTTAAAATTAGTATGTGTGTAGACTGAGTGAGTAGTCTTATTTGTCTAAATAAAAATGCTAAGAATGACAGCCCCACTTTAAAATTAGTATGTGTGTAGAGTGAGTGAGTAGTCTTATTTGTCTAAATAAAAGTGCTAAGAATTACAGCCCCACTTTAACATTAGTATGTGTGTAGACTGAGTGAGTAGTCTTATTTGTCTAAATAAAAGTGCTAAGAATGACAGCCCCACTTTAACATTAGTATGTGTGTAGACTGAGTGAGTAGTCTTATTTGTCTAAATAAAAGTGCTAAGAATGACAGCCCCACTTTAAAATTAGTATGTGTGTAGACTGAGTGAGTAGTCTTATTTGTCTAAATAAAAGTATTCACGTAAAAATAGATACACGACAACCCAAATTTTACTTTACACATTTTTATTGCCTTTTCTGTGTTTCATATTGACCTGGTGAGGAAATAACTTTTCATCAGAAATAACCTCCAAATGCCATACAAATGTGTAGCTACACATTTTAGGGATTTTAGTTTTGTTGCTGATGTTTTGTCTGTTTACAGACAACTTTTGCCTCTCATGGATTACACAGAATGCGCTGTCTGTAACCCACAGGACTCATTCAGTTTGAAGGTGTGAGGTGAAGAGAAAGCATTTATGGAAGATCCTTTAAAGCATGAAAGTTAGAATGATCAAAATCGAAAAATAAAATTAATTAATTAAGAAAATGACTTCACACAGTAAAGTGTATAATCTACGACATACTGAAAATTCAGTTGACATATATTCTAAAAGAACGGGAACCAGTCTTTATAGACAGACAGACAGATAGATAGATAGATAGATAGATAGATAGATAGATAGATAGATAGATAGATAGATAGATAGATAGATAGATAGATAGATAGATAGATAGATAGATAGATAGATAGATAGATAGATAGATACTCAGCTTCAGTATAAAATAAATTGTCCCGGTGTCGCCCTTAGAAATATATTTGGTGACAGAGTTGACATTTTACAACAGTTCATTTCAATTATCAAAATTTATATTTTTACAAAAATAGAAAATAAATAATTCAGCTCATGTTTTCTAAAAACCGTATCAACTACTAAGTGTACAATGCATCATGGATCTCATGGGTCATCTCTCTTTGAAACTGGGATTGGTTAAAAATAAAGAATTAACAATGGAGCTCTTTCATCAGATACAATTTGTCTAATCCTAGAGGACAGCAGACAGGAAGACATTTTAAGCTGCAGAGCAAATCCAGAGCAATTGAATTTTGATACATTTATTTTATCTGTTTGCAAATAAATTTCAGTTAATATGATTTATGAGTAACGTAGAAATTATCTATGATCAGCCTTGTAATGTGAACAAAATATGAATAATGTCCTAATTACCCGTCTTTTCTCTGTTGTCTCGATTAGCACTCATGAATGGTAACTCGCATGAACACAGACACACACACATAGATAGATAGATAGATAGATAAATAGATAGATAGATAGATAGATAGATAGATA